>QPKB01000007.1:26191455-26332104 GCA_003546025.1 Camphora micrantha | reverse complement strand
TCTTCTTCTATTTTTTATTTTTTTAATTTTTTTCCAAGCTGTCCACCCACATATATTTGTTGTTTATGTCAGTTGTACTGATCAAGATTATCATGTGAGCTTCTAATACTTGAGTAATGTTTCGTAGCCATGGTCTTTGTTTTGTTTTTTTTTTTTTCTTTTTCAGTTTTTTATTGGAAGTAGCCCATGTACATATAATTGTTGTATATGTGGGTTTATCTTAGCACAGCTCTGACTGATTTTATTGTTTTGGAGCTCCACCACTTTGCCCCATTGAGTTGTTGCATTTTCAAAGCCACCTTGCATTTGGTCCAAGTAACTTCGATGGCCATCAACGACCCCTTTGCCTATGTCCAGATCGCTTTCTTCCGTGCCCATCAAGCTAACATTTTGGCTATTCCAAGCATCCTCTCCACACACACTTCCATTGTTCCCATCTTCCAAAGTCTTCTCTAATCTTTCCACATATATTCTTGATCAGGAGTTGCATTTCTTTTCTCCCAACCACTCATCCCAATATTAGGGAAGGATCTCCCTGAGTTTCACTTCCGATTTTATCTTTGCCCCTATCACCCGCACCTTCCCAACCACCAGCATGATCTCCAAGTTGGACATTCTGTTTCGTCCATGCATCAGATGAACTGGAACCAACATCACTTTTCACTGTATGTTTGTCCCGACCACATGCAATTGGTGTCCAAAGAATTTTCGATATTGTTTCCATCTGTTGCTTTAATCCGTTACACATTCTGACCTCCATTCGAGGGAGTTTCTTTCCCCCAGCTGTTTGCAACTGTGTTGCCAGTGCCCCACGGATCGACTGTCTCAGCTTTACCTAACTTTCATCAAAGACGATAGAGTGGGCGGGCTCCCATCTGCAAGCGAGCGAGTGTGTGTGTGTGTGTGAGAGAGAGAGAGAGAGAGAGAGAGAGAGAGTATACTTGAATCCCATTGTAGATAGGAATCAGACAATTTAAAACTTGATTTCAACTCATACCAGTATCGGTACACAATTCGGGTTATAAATCCCATTTAGATGTAAATAGTACTATTTAAAATATATATTGTGAAGCACATTGGTCAAATTGTGCCGAGAACTTGACCTCGTATTCCAAATCGTCGTGTGGGTCCATACAAATTGAACTGAACCACGAAATGTAAAGAGCTTTGGGTTAAAATACCTATAAAAATTGTCAGAGAAACTTAAAAGAAAGAGGAGATGAGTAGTTATAATGAATGATCCATCAATATCAGCATCAATAGATGCTAAGACTATTAGACAATCACACGAGCATTATCATTAACAAATACATTCGCATCACAGATGTAATCTGAGTAGAGGAAACTGTGACTTTAAGATATAAGCAATCACAGAAACAATTAGAGGAAATGTATTTATATGTTTATTTAAAGACAAATAATAAGAAATTTATCATCAACATCATATTGAGGATGCCTTGTATACAGTTAAAAGATTGTGCTCCATGAAATGAATAATTGCATGACAAACACACTGAATCAAAAAAAATTTCAAATATAGAGAGATAGCAATGAAAAGTTGGGAGAAATCCAATCCTACAATTAACAGCCTCCACTGACATTACAATTCCTTGTTTTTCTATCTAAAATCACCTTTAAAGCCCCCAAATTAGTAAGCGGTTGCCACAATCAGTTTATAATCTTTTTTGTTCTTTTCCAATGAAGGATAAGACAGTTACTAAGATTTTCGATCGGAAATCTTCCCCTTAACACGCGCCCTTGTGAGGGAATGCGACCCAACCATCGTGAACAAGCGGAGCACACCTGCAATCCAGTCTGTCCAGCACCTACTGGCAAAGGTTGTAGGAGATGTGATTGTTTATGGACTGATTTACATGAATCAATTGCAGGCGTATACTACAAGCGGCTAATGCATGTCATGATATACTTGTTACCAATTTGGCGTTGGAGAGCAAAAATGGATGAAGACGTAACAGCCATCAAAACATTATATATGCTTCGCGATGCCTTGCCGTTGAATGATAAAGTTATATTTTAATATCCGTGTTTTAGATGCAATATACGAATACGATCTTTATTTATTCGACGCTTTTTAAATGTGGGGATGCAACATTAGATGGTTGTATCGATATCGCGACCATGATATTAACAATGATTGACTACCAACCAGACATAAATGAAGTTCTTATATATATTACCCGATAACGTTGTTTGTTGCTATCCTTGTACCATTAAAAGTTGGTTTATGAAGTTTGATATGATTGTTGTGCTAACTTTAAAATGGCTAATGATTCCAGATGGAGAATCTCCACCTAGGTCCTGTGGATAATTCAATTCTATATGATCAAGAAAGACATATTTCAGAAAGAGTATGGAATGGCAAGGTGAGCATAATTTGAATTCAAATTGCATAATTACGCTTGTGCTCATGCCATGACAATTTAAAAAGACTATGCATCATTTTCGTAATGCAGGAAGCAGGCCCACTCCGCTGCATACCAACGCCGAATCACGATAGTTGGGAAATCAACGACCGAATGTGGGATCTGATTCGACAGACCCGGCTAGAGCAACTGGCAAAGATAGGAAAAATCGAACTCGATCATGGCCTAATAACTGGCCTGGTCGAGAGGTGGAGGCCAGAGACAAACACCTTCCATCTCAACTATGGTGAGGCCACCATAACCTTGGAGGATGTCGCTTACATCTATGGCCTCCCCATTGATGGCCTCCTAGTGAGTGGCCGCACCTTCTCCGAGCCCTTGATCATGGTGAAGGTATGCGAAGAGCTGTTAGGGATAGTGCCGGACGTGAACTTTGACTGCTATGGAGTGCAGATTAAGTTCACTTGGTGTAGGGATAATTTTGGAAAGCTGCCCAAAAGCAGACCGAGAGACCAAGACGTAAGGCGGACTCGTGCTTTCCTATTTTGCCTCGTTGCAGGTCAGATTTTCTGGACCTCCTCAGGTACGAAGGCTCCAGCCCACATTTTAGAATTATTCAGACAATTTGAGAAGCGGGCTTGGGGACCTGCATGCCTTGCAAATCTATACAGGGGCCTTGCGAAGGTATCCACATCCCAGAATAAAGGAAGAGTTGTTAAGACCATCACCGGTCCTTTAAAACTGTTGCAGGTAAACGAATACATTATATGGTTCTGCGTTCATTTGGAATTTTTAAGATAATATTATGAAACTAAACCTGTATTCATCAATATTTGCGGTATGGCAAGGTGTGGGCATATTCGCGCATGGCAATAGGCAGACCGATTCGTCGAAGAGGTGACTGGACCAATGATTTGGAGTTTCCTCTTCTCCTCACATGGCACAGCAGATTGCCGTCCCATCATTTCCAGACGAGGGTCGAGGAAGCGAGGCGACAGCTCGATATTATGGAAGTCGATGCGGTAAGCGTGAAATTATATATAATAATCAAACACCGATTTGAGATATCATATGCAGCATTGTAATCATTTATCTTATGTGATTATCCTTTATACCTTTTTATTAACTATTCCACATCGATCCTAATGAAGTCTGTGTTCTTCCAGTTCAACTGGCTGCCATACCAAGATTTTGAAAATATTTCGGACTATATTGACGATGGGGATGTGCCCCTTTTCCGGTCGAACACGGCACTGATTTGCTTTTGGGTGGTGGAGCGCCACTGTCCGGAAAGAGTAATGAAACAGTTTGGTTTACAACAAACTGTGCCACCCCGTTTCCTAAGGCCATTTCCTAGAATGGAAATTATCCCAACGGGAGAACATAAACGTGAGAAACTACGTTCCGTGTATTTCGGCGTCTGGAATAGAAGGATGGATGACATAACCTACGGGGAAGAGGGTGATGCTGGCCCACACAGTGATGCGTACTTTATTTGGTATAGAAACATCACTCGGCTACGCATCGGTCGTCCTACATCCGGACACACCAACATTGACATGATATCCTTTTCATCCCAAGTAAATTCCATCTTCCTCCTTTGCCAGTAACTCACTCCCATCATTCTCCGCTGTCCTTAATGATTTCTCTGACTTTTTTCTGTGTCCATCTTTTCTATTCTAGGTCTTCAATTTTACCGAACGACTCCTGGCATCATGTGACTCAGTAGAGAAGTTGGAGGGAAGGGCTGACGATTTATCAAGCTTCATCCACGATGTGAGAGCCGAAGTTTTCCACTTTAAAGATGCACACATGCCTGATTTTAATGCGTCCAACTTAGCCGATGCAGAGGTGGCTGGAAAGGATGATGCATCCCTTAAGGTATCCTATATATTAGTTCCACCTTACATTTTCAAAAAATCCATACATCACACCTAGTCTATTAAATCGTTTAATCATTCAATAGATGGACAAGGGAGCTCAATCGGGAGAATGTCCCAGCAAGGAATCCAAGAAACGCACACGTAAACAGAAGGGAGTAAAGTTTCCCATCGGTCCAATCAAATCCGACATTCCATTTTCATTGAAACCTCTCCGAAGATCCAGCCGCTTAATGGTCAAATCCATTCAACCACCCGCAGTGTCCAAACATGTATTACAAGAGACGCCCAAAGAAACCAAAAGAGCCACAAGTCCAATATCGCTATCACCCCGAAGGAGTCCCAGATTAGTCCAAATCGTTAAGAGCCCAATGTCCCCTATAAAACTCCGAAGCCCCAACAGTGCAAAGTCCTCCAATATTCCTTTCATTTCCAGCCCATACACTGCACAAGGGAGCGTTGCTACCCCGTCTCCGGGCCTGTGTAAAATTGGGATAGGTCGGTCCCCATTCAGCGAGATCTCATCCATGATTATGA
The DNA here is from genome assembly GCA_003546025.1 of Camphora micrantha. NCBI lineage: Eukaryota > Viridiplantae > Streptophyta > Magnoliopsida > Laurales > Lauraceae > Camphora > Camphora micrantha. The sequence continues at coordinate 26,327,303 of QPKB01000007.1, read as the reverse complement.
ATGTCAAAGCACGCTACAGAGAGCCTAAGCCCCCCCTGTGGATGGCTGATTACACAATCGGAGCGTGGTTGAGGAATCCACGGTATAAGCTAACGATCGAAGAAGTTAGATAATCACGGTATTCCGGAATGAATTTGCTGATATAGCGGGGTATTTCCTACTATCCTATATCCCTTGCATTCATTGTGTGAACTCTTGTTCTTTATTAACTTCTTCCAATGCTGTCTGCTATTAGGAAGGCTAAGTTAGAGGAATGGTGTACACCTGTAACTGCCACAAACATGCATGATCTGCTACGGGGAGCATGGATGGACAACTGGGTTAGTGACTTAGTTCCCCATCTCCTCCGCAGTTCTAGCTGTTAGAATCCAATGATTTCACATTACTTCCCTCACCTATGGAATGTCCCATTCTATGATTGCAGACAATGCACTATTGGTTTGGGATACTAAAGACCCATGCTCCATCATCATACTTTTTTGAATGTGCTCTCTCAGTAAGTGCTAATAAATTGTTAAACACATTGTCAGGCTTGAATGTTCGTTTCTCTATGGTTTGACCATTTACTGTCCATGATCCTACAGGACTGGTATGTGCATAAGAGTGAAAAGCTCATTCAAAACTGTTTCGCTGAAGCTTTGACGGACAACTTGACAGAAAAGGAGAATCTGTTCTTCCCGGCATGGAATAACCACCACTTCTTTCTTTTAGTAGGACGGGTCAACAGAAGAAGGTGGGAGTATTACAACAGCATGTCGCGTGAAGGAGATTACAATTTCGCCGAAAAATATGTAAGTTGATATCAATTACACATCCTGGCTATATCTAGCCCATTGTCATCTATCGTTTAAATCGCATATTGCTGATTATCATGAAACCGTTTTATGCAGATTACATGGATCAACGAACGGTTCATGCAATTTGGGTGGACTGATCCAAATGTCTGGACAAAACACCGGATGGAATGTCCCAAGCAGACAAACAGGTCAATTTCGCTAACCGCTTAAATCCCCTAACATTAATGCCTAATCTGATTAGAAGCCCATTTAATGCACAGTCTGATCCGAACTTTCTTAACTGTTTTTCAGCGTGGACTGTGGAATCTTTGTAATGGCATACGCGGATCACATATCGTTGGGGAAGGCTATGGACTTCACAAAGAATGACATGTTCTACTACCGTGCGAAGATCGTTACTGACATTTACCAAGACCAGTTCGCGCGCTGGTCTGTGAAAAAACAAACGGAATTGATAGACGATTATTCAGACTCTGAACACTAGTGTTTCTAAATGTCAGCATGTTGGGCCGCATACCGGACTGAGGAACATGACTCCGTGTGCCGTTTCATTTTATTCGTTTTGTGATTATCTTGTCTCCACTATCTGCATGATCGACCTGTTTTGGATACATGACCTTTCTCCTTTCCCTACTGTAATAACTTTTCCCCATCATATTAAGCTTATGCCGCTTGTTCAGTACAAAGGTAAAGTGCTCACCACGTTCATGTTATCCCTTGTTGTTTCGCTAAAATTGATTTTCTAGGATGATATACTGGAGCTGGAATTTCATTTGATGGCCCTGTCGTGTATAGCAGGTTCCAGTCAGGTTATGTTACTTTTGGGCGTCACAATCAATTGTGCATCGATGCATCGGTTAGATGGTGCCAGCAATACATGCCTTTCTGATTGCCAACACAATTGTTTAGGGTGCCATAAACTACCAACCCGTTTTTTGTGACTACATTGGAAAGCAATTCAAGTCTAACAGACCCAGGTATTACTTTGTACTTCGCCACATCAACTTTATAGAGCTATCGTACTGCACTTATTGAGATTACTCCTACTAAGCGTTGATTGATAGGAACGCTACAATGATTGCGTCCAGTAAAGTGACGAACCCGCTTTTTGTTCCTCGCCCAACTGAATCATAAATTCAATGATTTTAACTTCTTTCTTTTTCAATAAAATTGTCTTGTTGACTTTACGTACACGTGGTGCTTTCAAAGTATACTGATAATACATTTTATTAATAGAAATGCAGCCACGTGATAGTCGATTTTCTATCGGCAAAACTGTGAATATAAATTTCCTAGTGCATCGCGTTCCTGGTTTTTATTTACGTAATCCGAACTGACCCGGGCTGCTTTGTTCCATCCCTTACTGCATGTTACAGTATAAAATTGTTCCTGCAGGGGGTTATCGGCAAAAAGATACAACTTCATAAATCACATGTTTTCATGTGATTTATGAAGGGGACTGCTCAAATGAATTCGATCCCATTGGGGAAAGTACAAAGGTCAACGGATCATCGGGGAAGTAGACATCCAAGAGAATAAATTGGCTGTCAAACGCAAGGGGGGAGCAGATCGAGCAAATAAACGATCTATCACTAACATTTGCATCTTATTGTCCGTGAAGCATCGGTGCTGCAGAGAATGGAAGGCGTTGTGGTCAGAATTCAGATGTTATTGGCTATGCTTGACTTCTCCTTTTGTGGATTAATAGTGAATGTTGTTTATGGGCTTACGCCTCAACTGTCATATGGCATTGAATGTTTTGTTTTACACATATAATGTGTCCCTTTCCTTTTGTTGATTACTGATGACAATTGAAAAGAACCGCTGATTGCATTTTGATGCTCTCAAGCACAGGTCTTCGCAAGTTCAGATCGCTGAACAATATATACGTGCAAAAGGGAGAAAACCTTGTCATGCATAATGTCTACTTTGAATAAGAGAACAGGATTTCCCGGTATTCTGACCTGAACACAGTCACTAGAAGATCATGTGATTTTTCTTTGTTTTTTGGTTTGTTTAGGTGAGTCCAATATGCGAGTGATGCTCACTGTATAACACCTCAAGAGGAACAAATCTTTACCTGTCAACCTGGAAAACCACTCTTCGCCGACAATCACTTCATTAATACGGTACAATGAACTTGTAACTTAGAAAAAGGTCAGTGTTGGTAACGACATCGTCTTTGCAATATGAGGTCCTAATACATATTTTGCACCCGAATGTATCCTTTGTGGTTTAATTTTAGATCTCAACAGTTAATCGACCAGGTGTGTATATCCGTTCGTAGCGATATCGTTATCTATATTCCCATTGAAATCACACATATTTTGGTCGGGCCTTAGTTTAAGTGATGTCGGTGTCTCTCATGCTGTATTCAGGCCCAATCTCGTCGCCCGGGCAAATTATCAGATTCGTTTATCAACCGTGAAAGTTCTTCATAATCTAGAAGTCAATTAAGATCATAATTCCAGTAAGTTTAAAAGTAGGAAAAATAGTGTACGTTTGGAATAACATCAGGACTTCCATTACCACTGGTAAATACCCTCCAAGATTTGGAAAGGTGGTCTAGTTATCATCATAAACTCAATTTAATTAAATGACTTCATCCAAGCCCTGTCTATTCTTGTTTCGACGGCTGGACTGGATTAGTGCTGATTGCACCAACAAGTAGATATTTCCCCGTAAATTCCTTTGGATATGAGAGTGAGTGCTTGAAATGCGCCATTTTTGGTTATATCAATGAAGGTTTGAACCGTCGGAAGCATGTATCATCCTAGTTGGGATTTCCCAAATTTACTCTCTTACTTGGGTGCACTACATGCCTATTCACCTCTATTCTCTGCAAGTGATGTTTTCTGTGTTATTTCGATTGACATGCGAAATATTCATACGATGGTTCGAACCTTACTCTAAATGGTACGACCCTTTGTTCTCTACAATACCTGGGCCAAACTACAGAGCGCGCAAGGGTTCGAACCTTCTAAATGATTGTGAGAAACCTTTACATACTACTCTCCGTGCCAAATGCCACCCCGCGAAGTTTCGAACCGTTACAGAAAGTGTTCGAACCTTCGCAATGATCAATTGCAAGTCCATATTGTACAGCACGAGGGTTCGAACACTCGGTGCGAGGGTTCGAACCTTCAAGTGATGGGTTCGAATCCTGTAATCATGCACTTCCTCAGGGAAAGAGAGGGTCCGAACCTTCACTGTGAAGGCTCGATTTTTCCTAAATACATATCTACGGGCCATTGTCCAGACTACAAATTGGTTCGAACGCTTGTTTGGTTGGTTCGAACCTTTATGTGCGTCAGTCAACGGGCCTTTCTACATTGGGGTCATCGGTTCGAACCTTTGAGTTTGGGGTTCGAACCTCTGATGACAGCACTCTGTGGGCCATTTTCAAGCGAGATCAGGGGTTCGAACCCTCGATTGTACGGTTCGAACCTATGGTTCAAGGCAAATTCTGGGCTTGCTAGAAATTAATATAGGTTCGAACCATCTTTAGAAGGGTTCGAACCTTCGTATGCAGGCCTTTCTAGGCCAATTTCCAAACGGGCCAAGGGTTCGAACTATACAGCTCTGAGTTCGCTGCGCACTTAACCTTGTGACCCACGTTTCATCTGACCTAAAAAGGAAGGCGATTGATCTCTATCCATTCTCCCCCCATCATAATACGTTGGCATAAAACCATCTCTCCCAACGGAGTTCGAACTCATCGCCGCCCGCAACCGCCCCTCTTCTTTTGTGATCTCTGGCGATTCTTTCTTCTTCAGTTTCAAAGGTAAGCATGTTCCCATAGGTTATCCTTTCCTTTCTGACGGCTTAATGCCTGTTTCTTAAGTATATTTTTTCCATGATCTCCATTTCCTTCTCCCTTTGCCCTTCTTTTTTTAGAGTATTCGAGAATAATGGGAATTTCGTCTTCTTCATTCAATGTTTATGCTGGAAAACTTTGAAACGGGACAGATATAATGGCTCCACAGGCCTTATTAGTTGAAAGGGAAGTTATTGACCACAGAAAGGGAGACCAATACATAGGGGAAAGTCTCTATATGAACCTTCAATTTGCTTTTTTCTGGTGGTCTAAATAAGTTCCCAAATAATGACGGTGGGTGGGTGGATGGGCTTTCAGGGCGGTCACAATCTTTGTATGCATCCATTCAATCACATAACATTTGCTTCCATTTACATGTAGATGTCAATTCAGAAGTATAGTGAGGGGAGTAGCTCTGTTAACATTATGAGTATCATTCCCTTATTTAATGGAAATGCACTGCTGAGCAGCTCACTTGTAGTAGGTGAATATATCACTTACATTGGTTGTGGCCTGATATATAAGTTCAGATATGTCCATTATACTTTTTCATAATGCCTGAAACTCTCGCTGTGTCGGTTCTACACCCGAAATTTCATGCAGGTTCTGTTAATTGGTATGGCACCCAAAAAAAGAACATGTACACGCCCTTCCTACGATCGGTCCCGATTTTTAAGCGAGGATGGACAAATTTCATACTTGAACAAGTTCCAGCATCGCTCAGTTGTGCCTGAGAGAATTGTCATGTACAATGAGCTGAACGAACTGGATTTTGCCGAGTGGATGCGCGAGAGAGAATGGTTTTCACTGTATGATATTGGGTACCAGATTGTGGTCAATTGGGTCAGAGAGTTCTACTCTAACATGTATGACGTATCAAACACCTCGTTCAAGACATTTGTTCGAGGACATGATCTCGAAATAACAGCTGATTTTCTGAGTCGGGTGCTAGAAATTGTTCGCGTAGACGGCGCACACTTCCCGATAGAAGGCAATCGAAAGATTAATTTCAATCGGGTAGCCAAAGAACTGACCGGCAGGCCCGTCGCATGGACCAGCAATGACATATCCCATCACAAACTGAGTGATTCCTATCGCTTGCTGAATATTTTCATCCGTCACAATGTCAGCCCCAAAGTCAGCAAAAGAGTCACAAAAGAAGATGGGTGTCTCCTTTACTGCATCGGGACCCAAATAAGGGTCGACATTCCTCTCGCGGTGTTTCGTGGAATGGCCAAGGTCCACACTGCACCTCATAATACTGCGCTTCCTTTTCCAGGAATCATCTCCAAGATACTTGTGGACATGGGTCAGCTGGCTGAACCCAATGAAGACATAATAATTCCTAAGCAAAAGATTGATCGAAGAACCCTCGAGAAGTCAAAGTCTCATATCCCTTCTGTTGAGTTGGATGACGATGATGAGAGAGATATAGCTGGTCCCTCTGGAACTGATCCCCCGGGTGTCGGCCAGCACGTAGATGCAGATTCGTATGAAGGACAATCGGGAGATGAGCACCTAAATGACGGGACAGTTCATGCTTTGAACCAGCGTATCGCGCGCTTGGAAGTGCGAGTGAATGAAGGCTTCGCTGAGATGCGACAGAGTTTTGCTGATATTCTTGACCATTTGAACCGCCGTTGATTGAAGAGCATGCTGATGATGTAGTGTTCAATTGCCACCAATACCCCAAAGCGATCTTCTGGTTTACTGTTATCGGTTGGTTTGGTTGATTTCCATCCTTGTTCATGCACCTGAACAACTTGGCTATCAGCACTTTTGAGTCGTGGTAGATTAGTTTAACATATTTTAACTTCTTGAATTTGTTTAATGCTTCACGCTTTTGTGGGATGAATTCAAGTTAATTTGTTACCTGGCTGTTTATTAGTACATCTGTTGTGATGTTTTCTAATTGGGATATTACGCTGATTAACCATGGGAAGAGGCAGGGGGAGTGAACTCACTCTCTCTCTAACTCTCTTGGACTTGTTCTACAGTCTGGATATGGGCTCGAGTTTGATGTGTGTGTTTACTTGTTTAATCCCACTTGTCTGGCCATTCCACGTTCTTCTTATGGTCTTGATCACGAGATTGTGTGAATTCTTTTATTTATCCCAATATAAAGGCATCATCATTTTGTTGCTGGCGACAAAGAATTGGTTAAGAACATATAAAGTATTGTAACGGTGTCGTTACCAATAATTCTCTGAAAACGATATATTCGAGTGAAATCTTTATTCATTCTTATTTGTATGCATCTCAATATATATTCAGTAATATTTTCATGTTTAGCACCACAAATGGTTGGAAAATCAATGAATGATGGTAACGACATCGTTATCAAAGATCCAGAAGTTGGGCATAAATTATATGAGAAATGAGCTTCTTAAAGATATGGGAATATGATTTCACCTTAACTCCGAAGACATCACGGCAGTCGAAGCACTTTTCACATGTCTCTCTTAACCAAGCATTAGACAAAGCAATTGATTGCAAATTCTTTGCACTTAAATCTTCTAAGCGGTAGCTCCTGCCATTTGGATATTTTGTGCGAGCGATCATACAATGGGTTTTTTGGCTTGTCCTGTAATGGGAATTTTATGTGTGCAGGTAGCTATTACATGGACATGGAATGGACTTCATACAGATGTGAAGAACTGAGTGAACGTGTTTGAAAGCATTTAACCGGAGGTGTTCTACAAGATAAATGGTACGAGAATCAATATGGACTCGGCACGTCGATAGACACCAATGAACCATTGAAGTCAAGTGTCTCTGTGAACGAATTGGCAAGATGTTCCTCATTTTCTACTTATGGAATTGGGATGTATTGTTACCTTTTTTTGGCCGGATTCTTGTTTGTGAGGATGATATGTTTTTGTAACTGGATCTTGAATGGATGGGGTCGGGCCGTTTATATTTTTTGATACGAACGGTTGAATGTATAATTTTGAAAAGTTAATGTTATACAGCTTTAAGGAATTGGAGTTCCTGTATAATGTCTGAAACAACGGTACACTACCAATAAAATAGTTACCAGATATACCTCTATCATTGGTAAACCACATAGAAAATGCATGGGGGTCATGCCACATGATGCCTGGTTTTATGCATTCTCAAACTAATCACAGCTAGACTGCACCCTATTAGGTAAGGGAAAATTTAAATGGTTCAGTAAGAGAGTGGTGCCAGGCCCGATCCTTTTAGTCGAGGATCCAAACCTACGTAATTTTGACCTTAGTGAATATGGGTTCGAACCATTGTTACCTACCCTGTCTGGGCCATATCCCAGAGAACCAAGGTTTGAACCCTCAGTGTCAAGGTTCGAACCTTCACCTTCTGCCACGCGTGGGCCATCTGGCATATATATCTCTGGAAGGAACCCTCGATGTGAAGGTTCGAACCATTGTAACTTGCTCATTCTGGGCCATATTCCAGCGAAAGACAAGGTTGGAACCCTTGTTGTGAAGGTTCGAACCTTCACTCGTTGCCATTTGTGGGCCATTTGGCAGAGAAGTCGAAGGTTCGAACCCTCACTATGAGGGTTCGAACCATTGTAACATGGCCTCTCTGGGCCATATTCCAGAGAGAACCAAGGTTCGAACCATCGATGAGAAGGTCCGAACCTTTAATGTTGGCCATTTGTGAGCCATTTGGCAGAGAAGTCGAAGGTTCGAACCCTCACTCTGAGGGTTCGAACCATTGTAACATGGCCTCTCTGGGCTATATTCCAGAGAGAACCAAGGTTCGAACCATCGATGAGAAGGTTCGAACCTTTAATGTTGGCCATCTGTGGGCCATTTGGCAGAGAAGTCGAAGGTTCGAATCCTCAGTGTGAGGGTTCGAACCATTGTATCCTATCCTCTCTGGGCCATATTCCAGAGATGACCAAGGTTCGAACCATCGATGCCAAGGTCCGAACCATCGATGCCAAGGTCCGAACCTTTAATGTTGGCCATTTGTGGGCCATTTGGCAGAGAAGTCGAAGGTTCGAACCCTCACTCTGAGGGTTCGAACCATTGTAACATGGCCTCTCTGGGCCATATTCCAGAGAGAACCAAGGTTCGAACCATCGATGAGAAGGTTCGAACCTTTAATGTTGGCCATCTGTGGGCCATTTGGCAGAGAAGTCGAAGGTTCGAACCCTCAGTGTGAGGGTTCGAACCATTGTATCCTATCCTCTCTGGGCCATATTCCAGAGATGACCAAGGTTCGAACCATCGATGCCAAGGTTCGAACCTTTAATGTTGGCCATCTGTGGGCCATTTGGCAGAGAAGTCGAAGGTTCGAACCCTCACTCTGAGGGTTCGAACCATTGTAACATGGCCTCTCTGAGCCATATTCCAGAAAGAACCAAGGTTCGAACCATCGATGAGAAGGTTCGAACCTTTAATGTTGGCCATCTGTGGGCCATTTGGCAGAGAAGTCGAAGGTTCGAACCCTCAGTGTGAGGGTTCGAACCATTGTATCCTATCCTCTCTGGGCCATATTCCAGAGATGACCAAGGTTCGAACCATCGATGCCAAGGTTCGAACCTTTAATGTTGGCCATTTGTGGGCCATTTGGCAGAGAAGTCGAAGGTTCGAACCATCCGTGTGAGGGTTCGAACCATTGTATCCTATCCTCTCTGGGCCATATTCCAGAGATGACCAAGGTTCGAACCATCGATGCCAAGGTTCGAACCTTTAATGTTGGCCATCTGTGGGCCATTTGGCAGAGAAGTCGAAGGTTCGAACCCTCACTCTGAGGGTTCGAACCATTGTAACATGGCCTCTCTGGGCCATATTCCAGAGAGAACCAAGGTTCGAACCATCGATGAGAAGGTTCGAACCTTTAATGTTGGCCATCTGTGGGCCATTTGGCAGAGAAATCAAAGGTTCGAACCATCCGTGTGAGGGTTCGAACCATTGTAACTTGCCCATGCTGAGCCATATTCTAGCGAGATCCAAGGTACGAACCCTCATTGTAAGGTTCGAACCTGCGCTTTTTGCCATCTATGGGCCATTTGGCAGGGAAATCAAGGGTTCGAACCATCGATGTGAGGGTTCGAACCATCGATGTGAGGGTTCGAACCATTGTATCCTATCCTCTCTGGGCCATATTCCAGAGGTAACCAAGGTTCGAACTATCGATGAGAAGGTTCGAACCTTCGCTTTTTGCCATCTGTGGAATTTCATTTGGCAGAAATAAAGGGTTCAAACCCTCATTGAGAGGGTTCGAACCTTTTCAACATCCTGTCTGGGTCATGTTCCAGCGAGAACAAAGGTTTGAACCTTTTCATTTTGCCATGCGTGGGCCATCTGGCAGAGATATCAAAGAATCGAACCCTCGATGTGAAGGATCGAACCCACTATTAAGAGCAGTTTCGAGCGTTGAGTTGGCTTGCGAGTAGCAGTCACCGCTATCGAACTATAAAATCTACAAGGCACCCACAATTGAGGAACCTTTAGTTCGATACATCTAAAAGTATTCACTGTAAGAGCAATTAATGTTCCAACAACTCCCATGGTGGAGCACGATGATATCAGAGGCATTGGTGCCCCTTTGGCACCCAAAAAGTCAGTGTCGAACAATATTCACCAAGCAATTCTACACATACACTATTTATTCATCGTCCATTTGACGGATGGTAGTCAATGTTAATCTTGAATTATTTATCACGTGTTCTTGCATACTCTCATTTAATAGAATTGGATAAGTTGAAAAACCTTTGGTACATTCATTTTTACATTCTATTAGAACAATCGCATGGAATTTGTCGTTTTTAGAACTTATATTATGACTCTTTATACTTGAAATATATCCAAATTATGAATCTTCCTACTTGTAATATAAACGGGCGGATTCAACGATTGCTATCAGCAAGGGAAAGTATGTAACTAGAAGTTGGTATTCATTAATTGATAGATACAAAAGACGACCCATATGGATGGTACCGGGATACAGAAATTTATAAGCTAACTTATCCAAACTGCCACGCACGATGGGTTGCTACTATACATCAATATATATCGACATTATATTCTCCCACAATTATTGGGAGATACATACAAAATATAAAGCAAAACAAGCTCCCCCACTATAAACAAGTATCTACACCAAGCGCGAGATTTGTAGAAGGATGTGTACAGTTGATAGATATGTATTCCCCAAAATCAGCCGAGGTAAGCAAGTATTCATCCCCTTGGAGGTGGCTCTCTACAAGTCTGTCTATTATGACCAAGCTTCTTGCAATGGGAGCATGTAACCTGTTTCCTCATCCTGTCCTCCGTTCTTATCCGACATTTTTTCGGCCTTCCAGGCTGTCTAAGAGCTATCGGGGGTAACACACGCTCTTCACTTCTGCGATCCCACTGTTTTCCATCGCGCGTGGCATGAATGACATCATTATAAGTTGCGCGATAGAAGTCACTAAAAAACCACTGCTCACAAAAGTCATACGGATCATATCTTTTGAGTGTAACAGCAGAAAGGCCATGCGAACAAGGAATGCCAAGCAGGTCTCATTTGCGGCATGTGCATGACTTTTTATCGAGGTGGACAACATCTGTGTACTCCGGCGACATTACCTGAAACTCAAATTCCCCTGCCTGCCAACATTGGAGTCTCCGTGAGGCTTCCGCCTCGTGGCTAAGGATCTTGTCTACATATGGGGTGAATCTTGTCTTCATGTTTAGCCCTTTTTCACGCCGCTCCTGATAAAATTCCATCAGCTTAGCCCGTATCGACTCTATCTGCTGTGTGATGGGCAACTCCCTAATATCCTTCAACAAGCTATTTGTGCTCTCCGCGATATTTGTAGTCAGCATGTCGTAACGTTGTCCCTCGATGAATGCATTTGCCCAATGTTGGCGACCGATCGCGTTAATGTAATCATGAGCCCCGACATCAATAGCTCTGATTTCTGCCATGTACTGTTCATACTCGCATACGCGGGTTGAACGTGCGGCGCACCAAAACTTCATGACGATTCCATCGTTTTTGAACTTCGCCTGAATATTTTGTGAAATGTGACGGCAGCAGTAACAGTGTTTTGCTGATGGAAGTACGTCCATGACTGCATTGGTCAGTCCCTTCATTCGATCAGACACTATTGTAAGATTGTGAACATGGTCCAGGGTTTCATCGAGACATGCTAGGAACCATGACCAAGTCGCATAGCATTCGGACTCCACAATAGCAAGAGCTAGTGGAAAGAGCCCATGGTCACTGTCCTGACAAACCGCAATGAGCAAGGCTCCTGGGTATTTACCCCGGAGGTGTGTCCCGTCAAGGGCGACTAGTGGCCTGAGTGATGATTTGAAAGAGCGGGCACATCCACCAAAGCAGACGTAATATCTCTGGAAGGCGTGGTCGTCTTCTGTCCACAAATAGTCGAATGTGCCCAGGTTAGTGCTCTTCAGCTCCAAACGGTAGTCTGGTAGGCGCCTGTACGAATCCTCGAACGAACCGCGAATGTCTTTCATAGCCATTTCCTTCGCAGTGTGGGCTTTCTTGTAAGAAATTGGTACGCCAAATTCCCTCTTGAAGTCCGACATAATTTCCTTTGGCTTGTAGTCTTGGTGGACTCTAAGTCTTTCTTTGATAAAATCCGCAATCAAACATGAAGTTGCCTGAGGATAATTTGTTCCATTAATTGGTCCCGAACAATTATGTTCGGGATTGTAGGTCCTAACTTGAAAATGGGGCCCAGCTTCCACAATAGAGGCATGGATGCGCCATGGACATGTTGGGTGGTTACACCTTGCCGTTGCTTCAAATCTATTGGTCCTTAATGGTTTCAAGCAAAAGTTATTGTACATCGCAAACTTGGCCAATGTGCTTTTGAATTCGTCACGGTTATTAAACACCCTGCCCTTCCACATTGCGTGCGATGATTCTTCGTGGGGTGGCGTGGTAAGCAATTCATCCGCTGCTTGCATCGTGTCGACAATTTTTGATGCCTTGGAAATTTCTGGTTCTGATTGGATATTGTCGTTTACATTTCGTTCCGATACATTGATGTCAGCTTCTGAGTCTACTGATGGTATGTCTTGGCATCTAGCGGATGCGCCTCGAGTATGAATATTTTCCAGTCCCTCTTCATTATGAACGAAAGATCCTTGCCGAAAGACTGTCGGACCTTCTCTACAACATCCTGTGGTCACATGCAGTAATTCAAGGGTGTCACTGTCATTCCCCAACTCCCCAATCCCATCTGCAGAATTCTGTTTTTCGACTCCCAAGGTGTAGCCTCCTTCCCTACAACTTTCTGTATCCAATTGCATAGCTACAAGATTGTCACTGTCAATCCCCATCCAAGGCTGAGTTTCTGCAAGAAAATTACCATCTCCTTCGCATGTGTACCCTCCATTACAATTTTCTTCGTCCAGATGCAGCGAATGCTGACTGTCATTCACGATATCCGGCCTAGACTCGAACTCGACATTTGCCCCCGAATTTTCTACTCCGCCGCTACATCGTTCATGTGAAAAGGGCAGTTCGAAATCAGCTCCTAGGTCGACGGACGGATATGTCTGCTCCAGAATACATTCCTTCACGACCCCGGTAGTTTTTGATCCCAACTCAGACCCTTTCTTCGTTGGGTTAACCCTGCATGACAAATGACAGTCATCAATACAAATACTGCAATTCGAAGAAATATTAACGGGGTAATTTTTCTCCATCACAAGGGAGTACCAAAATTATAACAAGGACGTGCATTGCTAGGTTAAAATAATCACAATATGGAAACCAAGTGATTATGGATCAATAAGCGATGTAAGATATGAAATGACATACCACGGAGATGGTAGTGTGTTATTCACGTTCGCATGGACGTTGGTACGAATGCCTAGGTGACCATTGTGTTGATACAGATCCTGTCTGGATGCAATCCTACGGGACAAGAGAGACGTGGATGGTTAGGCATATAAATAGCGATCATTTGGGCTGATATAGCTATATCCATACATGATGATGTAATTTTTTCGACCAGCTGACAGCGGACTACTCCGCTGAACGGCTTTGCTGTACTCAATATGCATATAGGTAAAATTCAGGCTGTTCAGTATCAAATTTTATTGTTAAAAATAACAAGTCCGATCATAGCATACCTTTGTTCATTCAATTGATGGTCTACTGAATCACCTGCGCTTGGCTGTATGTACAGATACACTGCACTAGCAGCCCCCATAGATGCTTTGAACATAATCTTTACATCGTCATCGTTTGTTATGGTCACTAAAGTGCATACTTTCCCATTTTGATGGAGGCATTGGATATTTGGGATATGTCCAGGCCGGTTCCCATCTGACAACCTGCATATTTTTTGGACCAATTGTGAATACGTTATGGAATTGTCGAGGAACGCCATCTTTGGGCAACCTCCATTATAAATTGGACTTCCATTATCCCAAATTAATTGTCCACCGGAATGGAAGATGACTAGTAGATCACGTTCGCACATCCTGCCAAAGGCATGTAGAATTCACCGTAAAACTACTAGCTATCTATTATCTCTTGGCAAACAGATGCAAGTTGCGTTTCAAGTACGAAGATGTAGCTAAATTTGTCATTCTACATTGTGTATCAATATAATTCAATCTAACGGCCACCGCATAGTGCCTATAGAATGAATTGAATAGAGGATAAAACATGAGGAGTACTTCGTTAATTTTAAAAAAACATCAAAACAAAAGCAATCCGACAATTAAAAGGGATATTGAATTAATCCAGATTGTTAAACAGGGCTTATAATTCTAAAGCAATCTTCATTGTTGCCATTACCCGATTCAGTTATAGGAAGACAACGAATAAATCATATAAGCAGTTGGCATTACACACTTGAACAAGTTCATGAGACCGAGTTTTGAAGAACTAGATTAGAAAAAAGGGGGGTTAACTTTAACAACGATATTGTTACTAATTGTTTGTATATGCATAACCATTTTTGGTTTCACTCAAATCAGAAAGATGTGGAATTTATATTGAGGTCCCAAAATTATGAAGGAAAAGTTCTCATTGGTAACGATATCGTTAATATGATTTTTGAGTTAATCCACATATTTTGGTTTCCAACGACATAAAGGTTGGGACTTCATATTGGGATGCATAAACAAGATGAAGGAATCAAATGCCTGTCAATTTGGTCATATAGAAAGAACAAAGAAGAGTTCTCTGATAACGAAATCGCTACCAATAATTTGATTTTATTCGTCCAAGTTTGGTAGCCAACAACGTCATAGTGCTGACATTATATTGAGGTTCATAAATAATGAGAACACTCTCGAATTCACTTATCCCTACTTATTGAGTATTTTCTGATAACCATATAGGTACATTCAGTCAATAGTATCTAATACGATTACTTGGCGTATTACAAGGAACCAATAATGACTGTATACGGTCATTCATAAACAGTAGGAAATACTGATGGACTTCGCCCAGATTTTCCACTGGACATCATTTGTATGACAACAAACTCAATGAGTATGTTAGCTATTCCCAATAATCTCTTCTTTGTTTTTTTCATGCCCGATTGAAATGGAACTATAGATTGTATATTGAACCGAAAGTGCCAAAGCCTCTGAATGCCTTATTAATAGGCAAAAAGGCCACTAGTGCAAGATGAGTACATTACATATTCCCAATATCCATAACACAACGAGTACGATAGTGAAGTTAACCTTACCGCTGAGCCGTCGTCATATCTCTTATGTTATGTTCTGGATTGATGTGAATTTTGCACCCTACTAATTAGTTCATCAAATCAAATATCTCTAATCCACAGAGCCTATATGATTGGATATCATATTTGAAGACCCTACTCGTCAGTTCATCAACTCAAAAAATAACCAGTCCCTGATCCACAAGGTATACCCCCCAACAGCCAAATATCAAATTCAAGATATTCTCTACCTATGAAGAAATGCGAAGGAAATTCTTCTTTAATAACGATATCGTAACCATGATTTTTATCCTTACATCCCACTTTTGGTGTCCAAAAGAGGAATGATGATGACTTCATATTGAGATCCTAAAACGATGAGAATAATGAAGTTTGGAATTTTCTATATTTTATATAAACGATATCGTTTCAATAATTTACATGTTCTTGGCCAAATTTCTGCACCATGCAGGAGAACGATAGTGAATGTATAATGAGCTACATAAACAATTCGAAAGACTTACGAACTTCACATAGATGTTGATTTCATAGGACAACAGCATCATCGATAGTTATTTATAGGAACGTTCGTACACTCGTTTGATGCTGCACTTGTTTGCCTTATTTCATTAGGTCACGTGTCTCCCCAAAACATTGGAATCTCATATTATCAACTAGGCAATAAGTGCCAAAAGGTTAATCACTGACAAAAACCACGAATGTCTTTTCAAAAACTGTTTAAAAACCACGAATGTCTTTTCAATAAATCAAGAGGCAAGGAAAAGTTCCAAAGGAAACAGAGAACAGAAATTTAAACAGAAGGAATCAATAAGGCACTAAAAAACCAATACATTGCACAGAAGGAATTTTTGCTATCGCATAGAAATGCACGGCTGCATTGCAAAACCAATACATTCGTATTAAAAGAACAGAACATGGGAAGTTGATACAGGCAAAAAACTGTCAAGATGATGAACTTGAGGCCCATATGCAAGTAAGTAAATAAAACAAGATTCAAATAGTAAAGAACAACTACAGGATGAAGAAGCCAAGTATTACAAAACCTCCAGTTATTGGATTTGAAATGCCCATTAATCCATTCTGAGAAATTCATTCAAACAAACAGAGCATTGAATGCAGGGAGTGCCCATGCACATGTTACAACATAAAATGGATATTATGCAGGTCCTCACCTCTCTTGGCTAGAAACCCTCTTTCATTTGCAGGATTTCCTCCATCGATTACGGCGACGAGAGATCATCGCTGGCTGCCGGTGTGGGATGATCCGGACGGAATCATCGATTGTGGTGAAGACATAAAGGAAGAGGGGAAGAGAGAACAGGGACCCAAGGGAAATGAGAACGGAAGTGAGAGGGAAGGAGAGAGGGAGGCGATTGCAACGGAGAGAGGGTTCGAGATGGAAGGGGAGAGGACGCGAGAGGGAAGGAGAGAAAATGGACCGGAGAAGACATGCAGGGGAGAGGGAGAGGGAGATGGAGAATTTTGGCAGGACGGGGGATTGGGAGAGAAAAATGCCCATGAAGAGTGTTTCGAAGGATGTATTCAGCAAAGGGAGGGGTAAAAGAGTCCTAATTGGATGTACGAGCACTTAAAATGAGAATATTCATGCATTTGTATTTAAAATTGCCAAATACATGCTTAAAGTCACTTTTCTTGTAAAAATCCCAAAAAAAAAAAAAATAAGGGATTTTTACCAAAAAAGTGTCCCTAAACATGTATTTGCCAGTTTTAATGAGAAATACACAAAAATGGATGGTTGGACTATATTGTGACTATATTCCAGATAAATCAAAGGTTCAAACCCTCATTGTGAAGGTTCAGACCTTTGCAACTTGCCCTGTCTGGGCCATATTCCAGAGAGACCGAAGGTTCGAACCCTTGTTGTGAGGGTTCGAACCTTCACTTTTTGCCCATCGTGGGCCATTTTCCAGAGAAATCAAAGGTTCGAACCCTCTTTGCCAATGTTCGAACCAGACATTAAGAGTACTTTCGACCCATTTTCCAACAACATCGGTGGTTCCAACCCTCCAAATCAGCGTTCGAACCTTAGATTGCCATGTTTTTTAAAGTTCATTCCCTTCATAGCTGTTGGTAAATTCAGCATGTACATATAATGTATACCTTGATTCCATTTTGACTACCTGATGTTGAAGGCCCAACAAGACATGAATCAGCATGTACATATAATGTATATCTTCATAGATGTTTGTAAATTCAGCTTGTACGTATATTGTTCATATAATGCACCTGATGTTGAAGGCCCAAAAAGACATGAATCAAGAAAATAATATAATCAAACATGGTTAATGGATGGTGCATAGACGAACCAAGTACCAGGTCTTTTGGACGTTTATAGAGGCAATAAATGGAGAAGGGTGCATTTTTAACATCATAATGCCGAGCATTGTATGACTTGGGAATAACCCAGGCACTGCATCCAAACTATAAAATCTACAAGCCACGAGAAAATGAGGAACCACCGCGAGAAACATCTGAAACTTCTCTAAAAGAGCAATTAAGGTTCCAACAACTAACATGGTGGAACATGATCCATAGACAGGTGGATGCAAGTTTGTCCAAAAAATGAACTATAGTGTCAAACAATCTTAACTGGTCTTTTGTACACATTCACTCTCTGTTCATCATCCACTTGACTCATGATAGTAATTATTAATCTTGTATTGTTTGGATGATGTTTTTGCATACTTTCAGTTATTAGATTTGGGTGAGTTGATTCTCCTTCAAGCAAGTTTTTTATAGTATAGAACAACAATCGCATGCACTTTGTCGTTTTAGAACTTATATTATGAATCTTCCTGCTTGAAATATATCCAATTATGAATCTTCCTACTTGTAATATAACCAAAGGCAGATTCAAAGATTGCCCTTGGCAAGGAAAAGCCAGTTTCGAGCATCCATACACTCATTCTCTTCTCATACACTCATTGTGATGGCCTCACTGTGATGGCCTCCGTTTATCAGGTTTCTTGCAGGGAATTTTCTCCGTTGGGAACGATTTTGAGAACGGCGGAGGCTCCTTCCAGATTTACAAGGGACAAATTAAGATTTGTCAACTGGAAAAAAAATACGATTGATTCAGTTATCAAATATATAAAGCTCACTTACTGGTGGGGTCGATCCATAATACCGTCATTTTCGATCCCCTTGTCGTTCAATGGATGAGTGGATATGCATATATAAAGTATTCCTCTACAAAGGTAAAGGATATACAAATCTTCTACATTTGATTTTGTTCGAGTATCCAAAGCTTTCTTAACCTTATGGACGAGAGCTTATATATCAGACCACAAGGATGAACTCCATAACCCAACGATTGCAATTCTAGTAGGATTAGTGTTGATATCTTTATAATCAAATTCTGAGCTGCTTTTTCCAATATCTATAACCCAACGAGTACAATAGCTTTCTTAACCTTACCGCCAAGCCGTCCTCACATTACTAATGTTAAATTCTGAAATGCTGTCAATTTTGTACCATACTCATTAGTTCATCAAATAAAAAATCACCAGTCTCTAATCCACAAAGCCTAAATGATCAGATATCATTTTTGCAGACCCTACTCCTCAATTCATCAAATAAAAAAAACAACTAGTCCCTGATCCACAAAGCAGACCCCCCAACAGCCAGATTTTCATTATAAGATATTCTCTACCTCTGAAGAAATGTGAAGGAAATTATTCTTTGATAACGATATCGTAACCATAGTTTTTATCTTTATGTACTCAATCTGGTGTCCAAAAGAGAAATTATCATCAACATCATATTGAGATGAGCAAAAAATGAGAAGGATGCACGATTTAAGGAAATTTTGATTTTTTGGTATTTTATAATAACGATATCATTTCAATAATTTATAGGTTCTTCACCAATTTTCTGCACCATACAGAAGAACAATAATGAATGTATAATGAGCTGCATAAACAATACGAAAGACTTACGAACTTCACATAGATGTTGATTTCAACTTCATTTGTAGGACAACAGGATCATAGATCATTATTTATAGGTATGTTCCGAAACTCGTTTGATCCTGCACTATTGACGTATTTCAGACGCTCATGTGTCCAATACCTTGAAATCTCATATTATCAACTTGGCAATAAGTGCCAACAGTAAATCACTGACCAAAACCAAAAAGTGGATGGAACAAAAGCAGTTCATTTTTCTCTGTTGTTCTACAAGTGATAATGTACCAGAAACGAAATTGCTCCATTGTGTGTAAATGACCATCGAGATTACATATAGATGACCAAAGTGATTACTTTGTGATTAAAAAAGGCATTTATTACGATGACATAGAAGGTGGGCAAAACGAAATAGCTGGATTAGGGGATGAAGCAATAAGGGAGGGAAAATGATTGGGGGGTTCTTAAACACTATTCATTCAGCAATCAAATCTCTAAATCGATCAATAAAATTTTTGGCTTCTTAACCCTTCACATTCATTGAAGGTAGAAATCTACGTCTGTCAAAGTCTTCATATCCAAACTTAAAGAATATACAAATCTCTAAGTATTGGAGTTAGTTTGAGTATCTATCTGAGTTGTCCTTATCGACGAGAGCTTATAGAGTAGACCACAAGGTGAAAATCCATAAACCATTTAAATGCATTTTCTTACGGTCGTTGTTGCTTGTGTCAAGTAATGAAGAAATCACACAATCTCAAAGAGATTGTAAGAATTCACTAACATTTTATCATCTAAAAAACATTACGCACTAGTCTTCTGTCTTAATCATTCCCTCAAATTGTAAATAGTCATTCTTATGCATAATCTCATTCCGAGAAAGAGCATAACAAAAAAGATAACAAGTATAAAGGTTTCAAATAGCAACCATATATTGATTTGTGTTTTTAAATAGTGAACAGCAGCACAAATCCAAAATTGCCATCGAGTATTTTAGCAGAAAAGGTTACCATATATCTATAAAAAAAAAAAATTACACTGAATCCTATAGAAATGCACGGCTGAATTGCAAAACCGATACATTCATATTAAAGGAACAGAAAATGGGAAGTTGATACAGGCAAAAAATTGTCAAGATGATGAAATCGAGGCCCATATGCAAATAAGTAAATCAAACAAGATTCAAATAGTAAAGAACAACTACAGGATGGAGAAGCCAAGCATTACAAAAGCTCCAGTTTTTAGATTTCAAATGGCCATTGATCCATTCTTAGAAATACATTCAAACAAACAGAGCATTCAATGCAGGGAGTGCCCATGCACATGCTACAAGAAAAAATGGATATTATGCAAGTTCTCACCTCTCTTGGCTAGAAACCCTCTTTCATTTGCAGGATTTTCTCCATCAACTATGGCGATGAGAGAGCATCGCTGGCTGCCGGTGTGAGATGATCCGGATGGAATCACCGATTGGAGCGAAGACAGAAAGGAAGAGGGAAAAAGAGAGCAGGGAGCCCAGGGAGGGAGAGAGGAAGCGAGAGGGAAGGAGAGAGGGAGGCGAGAGGAATGGAGAGAGGGATCGAGAGGGAAGGAGAGAGGACGTGGGAGGGAAGGAGATAAAAGGAACCGAAGAAGACATGCAGAGAGGGAGAGGGCAGCAAGAGGGAGAAAGGCTTATGGCGGGATGGGGGAGTGGGAAAGATGGAAAAATATAGGGGAATCGAATGAAATCGTCAGCAAAGGAAGGGTAAAAGAGTCCAAATGGGCTGTACGAACACCAAAATGGAAAAATACTTGTATTTGTGTTTAAAATGGCTAAATACATATTTAAGCACACTTTTCTAGTAAAAATCCCTAGTTACATTCGGTAAATAGTATCTAATACACTTACTTGGCGTATTACAAGGAAACAATAATGACTGTATACTGACATTCATAAACAGTAGGAAATACTGATGGACTCATGACAGATTTTCCATTCGACATCATTTGTATGACAACAGACTCAATGAGTATGATAGCTATTCTCAATAATTTCATTTTTTTTTCATGCCCGATTGAAATGGAACTATAGATTGTATATTGATCCGAAAGCGCCGAAGCCTCTGAATGCCATATCAATAGGCGAAAAGGCCACTAGTACACGATGAGTACATTACATATTCCCAATATCCAGAACACAACAAGTACGATAGTGAAGTTAACCTTACCGGTAAGCCGTCGTCATATCTCTTATGTTATGTTCTGGATTGCTGTGAATTTTGCACCCTACTAATTAGTTCATCAAATAAAATATCTCTAATCACAAAGCCTAAATGATCAGATATCATATTTGAAGACCATACTTGTCAGTTCATCAACTCAAAAAATAACCAGTCCCTGTTCCACAAGGTAGACCCCCGAACAACCAAATATCCAATTAAAGATATTCTCTACCTGTGAATCGATGTAGAGGAACTTATTCTTTGATAACGATATCGTAACTATATTTTTTATCCTTACATACCACTTTTGGTGTCCAAAAGAGGAATGATGATGACTTCATATTGAGATGCTAAAACGATGAGAATGAAGCACCATTTAATGAAGTTTGGATTTTTTTGTATTTTATATTAACGATATCGTTTCAATAATTTACAGGTTCTTCGCCAAATCTCTGCACCGTGCAGGAGAACGATAATGAATGTCTAATGAGCTACATGAACAATTCGAAAGACTTACGAACTTCGCATGGACGTTGATTTCATAGGACAACAGTTTAAAAAGGCATTGATTACGATGTCATAGAAGGCAGGCAAGACGGAATAGCTCCCTTAGGGGATGAAAGAATAAGGGAGGGAAAAATGATTGGGTGGGGGGTTCCCTATAAACCATTCACTCAGCAATCAAATCTCTAAAACTTGATCGATGAAAAAAAATTTCGGCTTGTTAACCCCTTCCGTTCACTGAAGATAGAAATCTAAGTAAGCCGAAGTCTTCATATCCAAATTCAAGGATATACAAATATATAGGTAATGGAGTTAGTTAGAATGTAGAACTTTTAGTTGTCCTTATCGACGAGAGCGTTTAGAGTAGACACACAGAAAGTTAAAATCCATAAACCCATAGGAATTAACTAGCACATTAACAGCTTAAAAAACAATTTTAGTGGTTGCTCACTTATCTTAAACATTCATTGCAATCTACAATACTCATTCTCAAACGTACTCTCATTCGAGAAAGATCAATACAGAAAATAACAAAATAGTATAGATGTAGGTTTCTAATAGCAACAATAGATTTATCAGTTGTAAAATTGATGTAAATCAATGCACTGACAAATTGCTATCAATAAGCGGTGAGAAGAAAGTTACTATATAACTTAGGGAAAGATTTCTATCGCATAGAAAGGCATGGATGCAATCCAAACCCAATACAGGTCGTATTAAAGAAACAGAACATGGAAAGTTGATAGTAACAAAAAACTGTTAACGTGGTTAATTTGAGCCCCATATCCGTTCGAACAAGATTTTTTGTTCGTGATAGTCGATTTCGTGGTAGAATAATGTTTGTCAATATTATTAGTGGGAGCCATTTAATGTACACTTCGGGATGTACTATTCATGGACAAGCGACACACCGAGATTAGGAAAGCATTTTCATGCTTGGAATTGCGTAATGAGCCTATAGTTGAACTAGAGCCAAACTGATGTAAGGTAAATAGATTTGGTTTAAGGTTTTATCGTCTTGACCACCGATGTATTTTCAATACATCGTACTGACGGACTACAGTTGAAATCTCAATATCAGGGAGATTAGAACCAAAAAAAAAAATAGGGAACGTATACATGTCGAATGGGTAATTAAAAGTTCATGAAAGCCCACGACAGAAAAGAACAGTAACTAACCCAAACAGTTAACATGCATAGCAAAAACACAAGAAGCCAATTCCCGGAAAAAAACAATACGAGCAAAACAAAACCCAAGGAAAAGTTGGAAGGGAAACAGAAAAAGGAGATTTTGACGGAAGGAGAACTAAGACACTGGAAACAAATCGATAAGATAATCTAATGAAAGACCGAATGCAGCAGCAAAATGGAAAGGATAGGGAGGGGGGTAGGGAGTTGTTCTTTGATAACAAGATCGTCACCATTATTTTTAGTTTCTTCGCCAAATTAGAGTATCCAACAAAATTAAATTGCTAAATTTATTTTGAGATGCATGAAACATGAGATGGACTAACGATTTCACTCAATGATGATTATCGTTCAATTTACTGATAACGATATCGTTTATGAAAATTTTTAGGTTCTCATCCATTTTTTTTTTTTGGCATCCTACAACAACACGATGGTGGATGCGAGGGGGGAGGAGTGAGCAGAGATTGGATGTGAACATGCAGAGAGGGAGAGAGGGAAAAGGGGATGCAGAGAGGGAGAGCTTAGGGAGAGGGAGTAGAGGGAGAAACAGGCGTGCAGACAGGCAAAACGCAGGGATAGGGAGAAGGAGACAAATACTCATGCAAAGACGTAGAGAGCAGGGAGGGTAAGAGAGAAAAGAAGCATGCAGAGAGGAATAACGCATGGAGAGGGAGAAAGAGAGAATAGGCGGGAG
Source organism: Camphora micrantha (assembly GCA_003546025.1). Lineage (NCBI taxonomy): Eukaryota > Viridiplantae > Streptophyta > Magnoliopsida > Laurales > Lauraceae > Camphora > Camphora micrantha. Next base: position 26,303,501 of record QPKB01000007.1, on the reverse strand, counting down.
GATCAGGAGATGATGATTTCATTCGCACAAGAGGGGGTAAAATCGTCCAACGGCACATGTACGAACAACAAAACATGAGTATTTTGTTGTATTCGTGCTTAAATCGGTATAATACACGTTTAGGGAAATTTATTTGGTAAAAATCCCTAGTATATAATCCAATTATTTGGCGTCTTACAAGGTGGCAATAATGATTGTATCATGACATTCATAAACAATAGGAAATACTGATGGACTTCGCCCAGATTTTCCATTCAACGTCATTTGTATGACAACAGTCTCAATGAGTATGATAGCTATTCCCAATAATTACCTTTTTTTCCATGCCCGGTTGATATGGAACTATAGATTGTATATTGATCCGAAAGTGCCGAAGCCTCTGAATGCTATCAAATAGGCAAAAAGGCCACTAGTACACAATGAGTACGGTACCTATTCCCAATATCCATATCCCAACAAGTACAAGCCGTCCTCATTTCTCTTATGTTATGTTCTGAATTGCTGTGAATTTTGCACCCTACTAATTAGTTCATCAAATAAAAAAATCTCTACGCCACAGATCCTAAATGAACAAATATCATTTTTGCAGACCCTACTCATAAGGTCATCAAATCAAAAAATAACCAGTCCCTGATCCACGAGGTAGACCCCCGAACAGCCAGATATCCAATTAAAGATATTCTCTACTGAATCGATGCAGAGGAACTTATTCTTTGATAACGATATCGTAACTATAATTTTTATCCTTACATACCACTTTTGGTGTCCAAAAGAGGAATGATGATGACTTCATATTGAGATGCTAAAACGATGAGAATGAAGCACCATTTAATGAAGTTTGGATTTTTTGGTATTTTATATTAACGATATCGTTTCAATAATTTACAGGTTCTTCACCAAATCTCTGCACCATGCAGGAGAACGATAATGAATGTATAATGAGCTACATAAACAATTCGAAAGACTTACGAACTTCACATAGATATTGATTTCGTAGGACAACAGCATCATCGATAGTTATTTGTAGGAATGTTCCTAAACTCGTTTGATCCTGCACTTGTTGACCTTATTTCAGTAGCTAACGTGTTACCCCAAAACCTTGGAATCTCATATTATCAACTAGGCAATAAGTGCCAAAATTAAAACACCGACAAAAACCACGGATGTCTTTTCAATACATCATATTAACGGGATACAATTGAGATCTCAATAAAAGGGAGATGAGACATCAAAATACGTTGGAAACGACTACATTTATAATGGGTAATTCAAATATCAGGAAAGCCCATGACAGTAAAGTACAGAAAATCACCCTAAACAATTAATATGCATGGCAAAAACCGAATAAGCCAATTCCCAAGAGAAGCTAATAGAACCAAAATCAAAAGGCAAGGAAAAGTTCGAAAGGAAACGGAGAACGAAATTTAAATGGAAGGAGAATTAGGACACTAAAAAACAAATCTACTGGAAGATAATGATATCGTTTCAGTTGCATCCTAAAACAACACGATAATGATTGTATAATGACATGCATAAGCAATGGAAAAGAGTTACAGACTTCACCCATATTGTGATCTCAACATCATTCATATGAGAATAGGATCACTACCATTGTGAATATGAGTTCTATAGATTTCATTTTATACTACACTCTAAACGTCTTTATGTATAATGACATGCATAAGCAATGGAAAAGAGTTACAGACTTCACCCATATTGTGATCTCAACATCATTCATATGAGAATAGGATCACTACCATTGTGACTATGAGTTCTATAGATTTCATTTAATACTACACTCTAAACGTCTTTATGTAGCCATATTACTTAGTCCAAAGGCTTGGGATCTCATATTATCAAATATTTTAAAAACGCCCATTAGTAATACGCTTACCAAACCCGGAAAATAGAAGTAAACATGAGTAGTATCGTTTCTTTTTTGTTATACACATTATAATGTACTACGAGTCAAATTGATAGATATTGTGTAAGTGACCATCAAGGTTACTAGTACATGAGAAAAGTGATTATTTACTGGAGAATTTTGAAGCCTGGATGACGATGGAGAAACAGGTGGGGAAAAGGAGATGATTGGATTGGGGAATGAGGGAATAAGGGATAGAAGAAGATGGGGGGTGGGAGGCTTACAGACTAGAGATGGGTTGGGGGGGGGGGTGTGCGCTTAGAGACTGTAGATTCAACCATCTAGTCTCTAAAGCTTGATCGATCCATGAAACTATTAGCTTCTTTACCCTTGTCATTAATTGAAGGTAGAAATCTACACATTCGAATTCTTCCTGTCCAAACTTAAAGGGATATACAAATCTCCAAGTATTAGATTTTGTTCGATTATCTAAATCAGACTTAACCTTATTGACGAGAGCTTATAAAGTAAACCACAGGTAAAAACTACATAAACCATTTAAATGCAATTTCTTACGGTTGCTGTTGCATGTGTCAAGTTTGAAGAAATCACGCAGCCTCAATGAGATTTAAGAATTCACTGACGTTTTAGCATCTAAAAAACAGTACACAATAGTCTTCTATCTTAATCATTCCCTCGAAATGTAAATGCTCATTCTCATGCATAAACTCATTCCAGGAAAGAGCATAACAAAAAAGATACCAAGTATAAAATTCGGTTTCAAATACGAGCCATATCTTGATTTGTGTTTTTAAATAGTGAACAGCAGCAGAATCCAAGATTGCCATCGGGTATTTTAACAGAAAAGGTTACCAAATATCAAAAAAAAAAAAAATTATTTGCTGTCGCATAGAAATGCACGGCTGCATTGCAAAACCAATACATTCATATTACAAAAACAGAACATGGGAAGTTGATGCAGGCAAAAAACTGTCAAGATGATGAAATCGAGGCCCATATGCAAATAAGTAAATAAAACAAGATTCAAATAGTAAAGAACAACTACAGGATGCAGATGCCAAGCATTACAAAACCTCCAGTTTTGGGATTTCAAATGGCCATTAATCCATTCTTAGAAATTCATTCAAACAAACAGAGCATTGAATGCAAGGAGTGCCCATGCACATGCTACAAGAAAAAATGGATATTATGCAAGTTCTCACCTCTCTTGGCTAGAAACCCTCTTTCTTTTGCAGGATTTTCTCCATCAATTATGGCGACGAGAGATCATGCCGGTGTGAGATGATCCGGACGGAATCACTGAATGGGGTGAAGAAATAAAGGAAGAGGGAAAGAGAGAGCAGGGAGCCAAGGGAAATGAGAGAGCAGGGAGCCAAGGGAAATGAGAGAGGAAGAGAGGGAAGGGAGAGGGAGGCGAGTGGAACGGAGAGAGGGATCGAGAGGGAAGGAGAGAGCACGCGAGAGGGAAGGAGAGGAAAGGGACCGGAGAAGACATGCAAGGGAGAGGGAGAAGAATTTTTTTGGCAGGACGGGGACTGGGATTGATGTATGGTGAGAGTGAATCGAAGGATGTAGTCAGCACAGGGAGGGGTAAAAGGGTCCTAAATGGATGTACGAACACCATAATGGAAAAATACATGTATTTCTGTTTAAAATGGCCAAATACATAATTAAGGACACTTTTCTGGTAAAAATCCCAAAAAACAAAGGCCTTGTCTAAATTTTCCTCATTGCCACATCAGCAGGCAACTGCATTTAAATTATTGTTTACTCATCCCCTAACGGTCCGTTTGGGAAAATGAAGGGGAGGGGAGGGAAAATTTGAGGGGGAAGGAAAATGAAGGGGAGGGGAGGAGAGGGAAAATTAATTTTACCTCCTCTTGTTTGGGAAGTCAAAAAGTAGGGGGAAGAAAAGTGGAAAAGTAGGATTTTGTTTATAAGTGAGATAAATAGAAAATTACCCTTTTGCCCTTACTTTTTATAAAAACTCTAAAATTCTCTTTTATATATAAAGGGCAATGTGGGTAATTTTACCACTTTTCCCCCCTCCTCCTCCCATGTTTCCCCCCATTTTCGGGGGGGAAATTTTTGTACACATTTCCAACACACCCCCCCCCCCCATTTTCCCTCCCCCCCTTTCCCAAACACCCTCCAAAATATTTTTTCCCCCCACTTTTCCCCCTTTTTTTCCGCTCCCCCCATCTCCCCCCTTCCCAAACAGAGGGTAAAGGAAACACATCTCTTCAATAGAAACTTCTATATTATGTTTGGTAAGGAGTGAAAATGGAGAAAAGGAAAAAAATGAGAAAAAAATAAAAAAAATGTGTTGATGGAGGGTGTTTGGAAAGGTGGGAGGGAAAGTGGGGGAGGAGAATGTGGGGGAAAATTTTGTGTAGGGCCCACCAAAAATTTTTTCTCTCAAAAGTGGGGAAAATGAGGAGTAAAGAGGGGATTTTTACTTAAATGACTAAAATGCCGCTTTGGAAATGGTAATCTTCCTACTTTCACTACAAGAAAGTTGGTTTTTAGTGGCGACATTTTTAGCCGCGGTGTAGTTTTTGCCACTAAAAACTCACCTTTAGTGGAAAAAATTTGATGTCGCCACTGAAGGTATTGTAGTGCCCACATTTAGTGGCAACTTATATGTTGCAGCTAAATTTCGTCACTAATTCCTTGGCGGGAGTTTTTGGCGCCATGGGATTTTGGAGAGAAAGAGATTTAGTGGCAAGTTTTAATTCATCGCTACTAATGGTGTATGGTTTTAGTGACAACTATTTATGATCGCCACTAATTTCTTAGATTCTTACATTTAGTCGCGGTATATTTTTTGCCACTGTTTTGTTTATTTTTTGTGGCTACTTTATATTGCCACTAAAAATATATCATAAGAAAGTCGACTTTTAATGGCAATATTTTTTGCCATAATATACGTTTCGCCACTAAAACTCACATTTAGTGGCGACGCCTGATGTTGACACTAAAGGTATTACGTGGTCACATTTAATGACAAGTTATATGTTGTAGTTAAAGGTCATTTTGGAGGGGAAGGACATTTAGTGGTGAGTTTTCTTTTTTGGCACTAATAGTCTCGGAGTTTAGTGGCAAATTTTTATTTTCGTGGCTAATTGCTTAGTTGTCTTATTTTCGCCCCCTTTTGCGGCGACTTTCTATTGCTACTAAAAATATATTATATGAAAGCTGGTTTTCAGTGGCAACACTAATAGCTACAATTTTATCTTAGCCACAAAAGACTTACTTTAGTGAAATTATTGTAGTGATCACATTTAGTGGCAACTCATATGCTGTGGCTAAAGGTCATTTTGGAGGGGAAAGAGAATTGGTGGTGATTTTAATCTTTTAACATTAATGTGGTCTAGGAGTCTAGGAGTTTAGCAACAACCTTTTTTTTATAGCTAATTTCTTATGTGTCTTACTTTTAGCTATACTTTTTTTTATGAGGCATCTCCAAATATTACTTTGAATGGGGTGGGTCGCACTGCACAATTGATCATACACTAATAAAGATGCTAACAAAGTCTTCTAGCATGATCAATGATTTTTAAAATCAAGTTGGGTTGAGATTTGAACTAAAAAAATATACTGAAGAGCAAAATTGAGGGCATCAGTAGACTACACGTGTGACTAAAATACGTACGGACCTCCATTATGAATCAACCATCTTTCTTACCCTAAGGCATGGATGAGAATCACGGTATTGGTTGATCCCAATAAATAACACCATTACGGTATCGACCACATAATGTTCTCTATCCAGCGCAGTCGTTGTCACGTAAAATGATTTTACCCCAAAAATATTTGAGAAAATATCCAAAGTAATCCATAACATTATAAAATGCTAGAGAATGATGTTGATTTCCATTAGTAACAACTGTAATGTAAAATATTGGCCCCTAAAACATACCATGCGGTATCACTGTTTACTCTTTATTAATTTAATATGCTCATATTATAATTTTTTTCTGGTCTTCTTTTTAATTTACAGATCAATTATGTAGCCCACATTGACTACAAGAACACTACTTGAACTTTTTTCTTAATAATTTATTGACATTTTTTAAAATAATAAATATGACATTGAACCCATCTCCTATAGGAATAAAATATTGCCGCTAAAACTTTTAGCCGCGACTTTAAGACCTTTAGCAGCGAAAAATTTCGCAGCTAAATGTCAAGTTTCTTATAGTGTTTTTGACTTGTTGAAATGCCATTTTTGGTAATTTTCTATCTACCTCACAAACAAATAAAATTCTACTTTTTCACTTTTCTTTTCCCTACTTTTTACTAACCAAACAAGAGGAGGTAAAATATAAAATTTCCTCCCCTCCCCTCCCCTCCCCTTCATTTTCCTTCCCCCTCAAATTTTCCCTCCCCTCTCCTCCCCCCTTCCCAAACATAGGGTTACTCTTCATCTCAAATAACTGCATTGAGTTAAAAAAGACAATATCATGATCATTGACGACAACAACGACGATAATGCTCCTACTGATGTTGATGCAGTCATGGAAACTGTAGCACGGCTTTCAAAATAAATAATGCATGTGTTTATGATCCATGTCAATATTCAAACGCTAGGTTCTTAACAACACATCTTAATTAATTCTGGTATTAGACTTTAGACATTGTTTTGTGCTTCACGATTCGCAAAACTCAGTATACTTTATACTTTTTTCTCCCTTCTCATTTCAAATCTGAATTACTAGATTCTCATTATTTTATTAAACTTGGCTTAATATAGGGTTGAATGGAATAATAAGACTCACAAAACATCAATATACTTTGTCTTGTGGTTCTCCCTTAATGCTTACCGTAAAAATGCATTTCATGCCTTTTAGTTCAAATGCAAAATCTCTCTCTCTCTCTCTCTCTCTCTCTCTAGCAAATACTTCTGTTCTACACTGATGTCATTCATCACCACGATAGCAATGTCTATGCATTGAACAAAAAATGTTCAGCTCTCCTCCCTCATGCCACGCCAATAATAAGGATAAGGCACAAGAGTTGCATCTCTCTCCTTCCTTGCAACACAACACAATAGTTTCTCTCTTCTTCTCTTTCATAACCTCATTTCAGTTTTCCTCACTTCATTGTTCTTATGCAATGGATTGAAAAAAAAAAAAAAAAAAAAAAAAAAAAACTGAAACTCATCTAGAACCTTCCAACTTTTCTTATGTAGAAATGGAGCATTATATTATATGATAGATATTGTCACATACATTATATTACATTCCTGAACAAATGGTTCCGGCCATGTTGTTTAGTAATTCCATTTATACGTTCTTATAAAGTCTTCGTAAAGTGTTATTTTCTTCACACCACAACTTTGAGACACTAAACACCTTCACTGCGCTCTCATATTATGAAAATTCATCTTCTCTATCCTTTTCTTCTAAAGCAAACAAGCTTTCATGGCTGCCAAAATAGCAGGTAAGAATTGATATTTAATCCTTTTGTCGTGCAATGTAAAAGAGCATACTCTAATCACCATTTTTGTGAATTCTGGAGCAAATTGATTTAACTTGGAATTTGTGGTTTCTCTTTTTTCTAATTTCTAAAGTGTCGGGCTATATTAGTATTTTTAATTGGTTCTAGTGCTTGTTTTATGTTTCTTTTCTGGTTGGTGTTTGGATTGACGACCCAAAGGCCCTAAAAGCATGATTCAAATTATAAACCCTCTTAGAATAGAATTTTGAAAGATAAGTATACACTTCCACACATTTAAATTTCTGTTAAAACCATGCATTTAAGTTTCTGTTAAAACCACACATTTACTTTTCTTGTTTTCACTACACATTTAAATTCTTGAACTTTTGTTTATTATCTTTATTTTTATAATCAATTCAATTTTATATTTATTTTGTGCATAGTTTACGGGTGGAAGTAGTGATCATTGCATGCATTGCATATGGTGGAATCTCTTACATGTTTACGTGGCTGAAGAATCTTGTTTAGAAAAAATATATGATTTGAATGGTGAAATTCGGTCAAACATAGTGTTAAATTTTGGATCCAGCATATAAATAGCAGTTTCTGCACAATTTTAGAAAAACTGCAGAAACAATTTTTGGCAAAAAATTCGAAGTGGGTAGACCAGTCAAATTATTTTTATATGAAATTTGGGGAAATTGAAGTTCAGCATATGGTCTACCACATCCCAAAGTTTTAAGATCAAAAAGATTTTAGGAGGTTGTTGAACCAGTGGCTTGAACATGGCATGTTAGGCTACCTGTGTGCAAAATTTCTACATAGTTTCAGTTTTTTAGGTCATGTTTATGCATTCATATTTCATTCATTTTAATTTCTTTTTCACTTCTGTTTTTTTTTTTTTTTTTTTTCCATTTGATTCATGCATCATTATAGTTCAAGATCCAGTCATTAAACTCAGTTTTAGGTTGCATTAGATTAGGAGAAATCATGCATAAAAACAGCCTAGCATACTAGTTTTCCAGCCTTAGAATTTTTTTTTAGCATAGCATAGCATGCATTGCATTACTAACATTACAAACTTTCTAACTTAGGTTTGCATTGCATTACTAACATTACTAACTTTCTAACTTAGGTTTCTTTCGTTTCTAGTTTATTTTCTTAGTTTTATTTTTTGTACTTTTTATTCTTGATGTTCTAACTTGTGTATTCTTTTGTAGCAATTTTAGTATTTAGTTTAGGATTTTTAAATTTAGGAAGTTTTCTTTTCATTGGATTGTAATCAATTTAAGTTTTGGAAAGTCGGAATGATGGTTGTAACTTTTCTAGTTTATTAGGCTAGATATAGATTTTTAATTTAGGGCATGTATAAGTTGAAAGGAAGCTTAGTTTACATTGCTTTCTGTGGATCAACCTAGTCTTACCAATTTATTACTACATCGCGGCTCTACACTTGGAGCTCACGATCAAGTTTTTGGCGCCGTTGCCGGGGAAGCGCCATATAAGGTAACTTCTCTAACTTTCCTTATTTACGTTGCTTTATGGGTGTGTCATTTTTGGCATCTTTCTAAAAATAGGAAGTGCATGCATGGAATGTTAAGCCGTCCTAAATTGGATTAGGAAAGTGCATGGATTGCTAATTAGAAAGGACACGTCATTGAATATTTTTTTTTTAAAAAAAACTTCTAAAAATTAGCCAAGTTACTTTATTTTTCTCAACTTGTTTTAAATCTTTTAGAAGAAAGTGAACCAAAGTGACCTAATCGCTGTCCTTGATCATCTTGGTGCCGAAAAAAACCTTGTCCAAAGTGTGGAGATAGCCAAACTATTCGTGGCAAGGGTCCTTCAAATGGGTCCGTTCATGATCCTACCTTTACTTGGGGGCTGAACTGGCCAAACTGGTTTCATAGGGCCGGGTTGGTGAACTTAGGAAAACTTTTCAACTTTAGGAATTAACTTAGTTGCTGCTTGTGTAGGCTAGTTTCCTTTCCTTTCTCATTGAAAAAAAAAAAAAAAAAAAAAAAAAAAAAAAACAGAGATAAAGAAAAACAAGATGAAGTGATTCCAAAAATGTACCAATGGAAATCCACAAACATGAGGAGACCAAATTCTGAACAAACCAATGAGGGTAAAATCAATAGTGATAGCCCAAAGAAGTCCTGGCGTGAGTACCTACACCCCACAGATACGTACCTGTCAACTTACATTAACTCATATATGAATAAGTGGGGATTTTATCAAGCAACTCCGATGATGCTTCAAATAATCACTAATACCTAAGGGAGTTGCACGAACAAGATTAGGATACAAATGTACATCAAATAACTTCTTCGTTGGAAAGAGGTACCACATATGGACGGAAGTGGGCCAATCACTATGGTCATGATTACAAGGAGGAGTGCATGGAGGGTATCAATGGAACGATAATGGAAGATGATCAACCAACATGGGCCCCCACATGATTACTCATACCCCCACACACTCATTCGCTCCTTCAAATATGGATGTGGGAATTTAATGGCAAGCAGAATCAAATGCAAATCAATGGCCTTGCCACGATGAAATGAGTAATATGAGTAGCCTGGACAATCAGGTTCTTGATAATTGGCGAGATGGGTTTGATATGAAAATTTTTTATCTCCAAGAATTTACTCCGAGTGGCTCGTATGATTACCCCTCAAAGGATATTTCAAATGCAGCCTATTCTTTCCCTTGTTCATATACACTTCATGACTCCCCACCGCCTGAATGGTCATATGAACCCACCCCCACCCCCCCAGAGGGATCCTTGGAAGACACTTTAGCCAGATTCATCATGTTCACGCAAAACACCATGCAATCCATACAGAGCAATACACAAAAAATATGGAAAGACAAATGACTTCAATTAGTCAAACTGCACTTCAAATGAAAAAAGTAAATGACACCCTTGGTAGTGAGAATGAATTTCAACATGATGATCCGTCACTCATTGAAAATTCAACTGATATGGATTGTACAAATATGCAAAGGGTATCCAAGGGTGCACCAGTGGATATGGATGATGGTGCGCTGCATGAATCAGATTATGAACCCTATGAGCCAAATTCCTCCGACACTCACTTGTCTGATCCAAAGGAGAATGTGGACCCCTTCGAAGAAGATATTGTGCCCTTCCATGTTGATCCTTACTGTGGGTCCGATTCTTCTAAAGATTTTGGCATTGCGGATTTCCTAGAAATTGATTTTTCCATGATTGATGGAACCGGGAATGCGCCCAAAAGGCGCCAAATGCAAGATTACTATAGGGAGGAACACCCCATTTTTCATATTTCTGATTCCAATAATGTGGAATCCTTGAAATCATGTACTGAGTTCTCCATGAAATCTGATGATCCGACCCTTAGGTCACGTTTGGCAACCAAATCTTTAGGAAAAAGACTCTCGATTTCTCTAAAGTTGTGGTAAATCCATGTTTGGCAATTGTAAATCCCTGATGATTTGGACGAATTGAAATATTTATTTGTTAGGATTTTCAGATTTGACCACCCCCCATAAGATTTGAAAATTCTCACTTATGTGGATTTGCATAGTAAACCCTATTTTTCTCAACTATATACATCGATACACACCAATCTGAATGTGAAATCATCGACTATACAAATCCCTAGTGAGGAATCCTTGTTCCAACGGTAGTGAAGAATTATTGGATCTATGGATTCCTCGCATGTTACCAAACATGCTCTTAGAGAAATTGCCCTCACATTTCTTGGCCCTCAATGTAATTCAAAGAAACTTTTGAAATTAAAAGAGTGTGGTCTTGTTCAGACCTTCGAGTCTAACACTTTGTAATCATTTGAGCTCGTGCCTAAGGACATTGTGGAAATTAATTCAAAAGAATTTGTGGTATGGGCGGGCATGGGGCGGCCCAGTTGTTCATTGCGTCATCCTCTCCTTCCATTCAAAGACCCATTTTTAAGGGAGGAGGAATCATTTTTCATGGTGTTCCTTTTTCCACACATCTACAACAAACATCATGCAGTCCTTATGTTTAATGTGCTTCACGTTCCCATGGAATAATCTCTTTCTGTGCTTCTTGTGATTTATGTGGAGGAAAATTTCATCTGGGATCCAGGTGAATTCATGGTTTCGGTTCAAGTAGTGTAGGATTTTTCTTTCTTTTTATTGTAGATATTTCTTTTATGTTAGTAGAGTAGCTTCTTTCCCTTTTGTTTTCTTTATTTTGTCTCACCATGGACAGAGATCGAAAAAGCTACATCTTCAGGAAACTTCTTCCCCTTTACCCTCCTGTCATTTACTTTCCTCGTGTTATATTTACTTTTTGCATGCATGCATAACATCGAGGACGATGTCCATCTTAGGTTACGGGGTGGGAACAAGCACGCTTGTCCAATTTAGACAATATTTTTTTTTCGATTAATTTTCTCTTTTTATCACTTTTTAGGAAAATTTTTTAAAATTTAAGGTTTTTATTTTGGTTTTAGGAATTTTTTGTCATTTTTAGAAAAGAAAGTTTTCAAAAGAACTTGACGATTTGAAGACGTCTAGAAATCTTGAATATCAAAATATTTTTGGAATGAAGTAAAATGAAGGTTCACCATTTTTATAAAAGATAAAAAGAGTACCAAACTTGGTTTTTCACAGTAACACATGTACATCATTTCAAAATTCTTAGATAAAAAGAGCTTTAAATTTCGTTTTTAGAGTTTTTCAGCAAAAGTAGGATGACTTTCTGAAATTTAGACATATAAGTTCTCCTGGTTTATTGGGATGGTTAGGCCAACCAGGACCAGTAAATTAATTCGGGCGAATTGAAAAGGGTTGCCTATCGCTGGGGACCGTTTTTAAAAAAAAAAAATGATGAAAAGAAAATAAAAATAAAGGATGCACGAACATGAAATGGGTTATTTTGTGTGTTAAAGAAAAATCACCTCAAAAAAACCCTATCTTTAAAAAAAAGAAATAAAAAAAGAAAAAGAAAAAAGAGATGCATCTTGCGGCTTTTGAAGAAATAGTAGTGCGAAAGCCGTCATAATAGCCTTGAGAGGAGACTTGTATTACCCCGAATCTAGGAGAGTTGGAAATTTTGAAAGAGAATTCTATTTTCACGACATTATCATAGAACATTTGAAAGTTTGATTTGATGTATACACTTGCACAAGGCACCCAAAGTTTTGGTATAACTTTTGAGACGTTTTGAAGAAAAAAAAATGCGAACCAGATTTTGAAAAGTCTGATATTTTGATTATTCAGGAATTTGAGGCATCTGATTTGACTCAATTGTCCTTTTGAAAACTCTCATTTATTTTTCTTTTATAAAAAAAAGAATTTTGTGGGTATAATCACTGCAAACCCTCACGAGACACAACTCGTCTACTAGGGGATCCTAGGGGTTTAAGGGCTTACTGTATACGCTAAATGCAGTCGAGAGTGCCAGCGAAAGTGGCATTGCATTCATTTTTAGTTAGTTTTGTTACATTAGTTTTAGATTAAGTTAGGATTAAAGCCTCATATTTTTCGCAATTTTTGCTAGGGACTAGCAAAACGCTAGTTTGGGGGTGCAAAAACTTGATCGTGAGCTCCAAGTGTAGAGCCGCGATGTAGTAATAAACTAGTGAGACCAAGTCGATCTACAGGGAGCAATGTAAACTAAGGTTCTTGATGGACTCGATTCTTCCCTCTCTCCCGCTGCCTCCGCCCCGGGTTTTTCGGGGTACGGCGGAGGGGAGGAGAAAAAAAGTAAAGGGTATCAACATTTTGTACGGGTATGCCAATTTCACTTTTCTACTTGGAATCTTGGAATGGTGATCCGAAGATCCACCTTCACAAGTAGAAAGGGGAAATAAAACTTTTTCTAGTTTCCCATTGCACACATATTTTAAGAAAAGAGACAAAGGTTTTTTTTTTATATGCCGTGAAAGGCAATTTCATTTGTTTGCCGTAAAAGGCGATTTTGCCGTAAAAGGCGATTTACAAATCTTATCCATTATAAAAGACAAGAATTGTGATTTTTTTGTCTCTTAAAAAAAATACAAAGTACAAAAGGAAAAGCAAGAAAAGGGATCTAACTTCTCATTCGATTGTGGGGACACGTTCAGATCGACAGTCGCGAGCCATGTATGGGCTCCGCCGTCGTCCATGCTGATGAGAACATGATTCTTGGATTCTTGGCTTGGCTTTTTAACCTCAGATTTTTAAAAGACAAAGACCAAGAGAAGGTCTTATATCCGATAAAAAGCTAAGTAAACGGGCTGAAAAGCCACGTTTTAGCCATGTTGGTAGAAGAAGGGAGGTCCTTGGGGGGGTGGCCCCCCAAGGGTGCTTCAATCACCTTTTGGTGGTCTTGCAGCAGAGTTGCAGGAGTTCTGGATTTTCCGTGCAATTCTCTGGACTTCGAGTGAATTTCTCCGGCGATTTCTCTAGATTTTTTTCTCTTTTTTCTTTTTTTTTTTTTCCCTTTGGAATGCCCTCCTATTTATAGGCCTTTGGTAGCCATTTAGGAGGGTTTATGAGCATTGAATGCATTAATGCTCATAATGGGAGGAGTTACAAGTTTTAAATTATTTGTTTTGTAACTCCTTTTTCCTTGAATCTGATTGGCTGATGGAGAATAATGAGCTTTTAATTGCCTTTAATCTCCATCATGGGAGGAGTTTTATGGCTTTAATGCCATAAATCATTTGACTTGTAACTCTCATTTGCTTGCTTTTGATTGGGCCGTCCAAAATAATGAGTTAATGACCGCATTAACTTGTCATAAAATGGGTCATTTAACCTCATTAATTGGTCGCCAAGTCGCTTGAAGAGTCGCGGGCCGCGCCGCGTCTTTTGGAATTCTTCTTGCGATGATCGCCGGTGGATCCACATGTTGTTTGATGTCGGATGGCGATGCAATTTCAGACATTGATTAATGTCAACGTGCCGGCAACATCTGTCCTGTTGATTTCACGATCGGGCGGGCAGAAAGTGTGCTTTCTTTGTCGGCCGGTTGGCTATTTCGAGGCATCTAATGATCATCCAATGATTTCGGCGGCGAATCCGTGATGTTGACGAAGATCGACGGATTTCATGCACAAAAAATTAGATTTTGGAAAAATCACAGGGGCCAATCAACTCGAAATGCGAAAAGGACCCAAAAAAGGGGTCTTCCGGCGACTTTTGGGTCGCCGGAACTCCATGGTCGCCGACGACCATGGGGCTGGCGACCTTGGGCCATGGTCGCCCATTTTTCAGCCGCCGTTCAGTCGCCTTTTCTTCGCCGTTTTTTTATCTTTTTTCATTCTTTTTTCTTCTGTATTTTTCCTGACATTTCCCCTCATTTATTGGCCTGATTCTCTTGAAGAAAATCCGACGAGAAGCCACGCAAATCGGAGCACAAAGTTTCCTATTTTTCTGGAAAGCCGAAGACTTTGTTGCGCGGCATTGCCGATTTTTTGTCAAGCATTGAAACTAGGGCAAACGATGTCGGAATGACCTGAAATTCGACGTAGAGCTTCTTGAGCAGTAAATAAGACTAACCATGGTCTTTGGTTTGAGTTTTGAAGCCTTTTTGGGTCCCGCAAATGCTCGCCTTGATTTCACCTCGAGGAAAAAGCCGAGCTTTGAAACTAGGCCAAACGATATCCGATTGACCTAAAATTTGACGGGGAGTCTTTTTAGCAGTAGATAGGACCAACCATAGGCTTTGGTTTGAGTTTTGAAGCCGTTTGGGGTCCCGCAAATGCTCGCCTTGATTTCGCCAAGAGGAAAATGCCGAGCTTTGAAACTAGGCCAAACGATGTCCGTTTGACCTAAAACTTGACGGGGGACCTATTGGAGTCATTTTGAGATGATCCACTAGCTCCAATTTGGATGCCATGATTCCGGGGTGCTCCGCCGCCGGCAGGCCTGATTTTGCTTCGGAGTGTCGAGGTCGGGTCAAACGTTGTCGGAATGACCTGAAATTTGGCATGGAGCCTTTTGGAGGTATTCTGAGACCATCCGTAGGCTCTGATCGAAATTTTGAAGTCTTCGACACTGTCATTGAGGGGAGCTCTTGTCTGGCTATCGGAGGAGTGAAGTTAGGCCAAATGATGTTGAAACGGCCCAAAACTTCATGTGTACCCCTCTTTTGGCTGCTTTGAAAGACCTTGCAGTTTTTGTTTGACTTTGACAAGATCTGATGCTTGAAGTGGCGCCTTCCTATTTATGGCAGGATGTGGCTCCATGTAGCTTTTGGTGTTGAAGGGACATAGTGATATTTTTGGTGTCAACAGTTCTTTTTCAACTTATACATACCCTAAATTAAAAATCCATATCTAGCCTAATAAACTAGAAAAATTACAACCATCATTCCTACTTTCCAAAAATTAAATTGATTACAACCCAATGAAACGAAAACTTCCTAAATCTAAAAATCATAAACTAAAAACTAAAATTGCTACAAAAGAACACACAAGATAGAACATCAAGAATAAAAGGTATAAAAAATAAAACTAAGAAACTAAACTAGAAACAAAAGAAACCTAAGTTAGAAAGTTAGTAATGTTAGTAATGCAATATGTGTTATGCTATGCTAAAAAAAAGTTCTTAGTCTGGAAAACTAGTATGCTGGACTATTTTTATGCATAATTTCTCCTAATCTAATGCAACTTAAAACTGAGTTTAATGGCTGGATCTTGAACTATAATGATACATGAATCAAATAAAAAAAACGAAAGTGAAAAAAGAATTAAAATGAATGAAATATGAATACATAAAAATGACCTAAAAAACTGAAACTGTGCAGAAATTATGCACACAGGCAGCCTAACATGCCATGTTCAAGCCACTGGTTCACCAACCTCATGAGATCTTTTTGATATGAAACCTTGGGACATGATAGACCATATTCTGAACTTTAATTTCCCCAGATTTTATATAAAAATACAATGATTTGACTGGTCTATCCACTTCGAACTTTTTGTCGAAAAATGTTTCTGCAGTTTTGCTGAAATTGTGCAGAAAGTATTGCTCATATGTTGGATCCGAAATTTAGCACTATGTTTGGCCGAATTTCACCATTCAAATCATATTTTTTCTTCTGAAATAGATTCTTCGGCCACTTAAATATGTAAGAGATTCCACCATATGCAATGCGTGCAATGATCACTACTTCCAACTATAAACAATGCACAAAATAAACATAAAATTGAATTGATCATAAAAATAAAGACAATAAACAAAAGTTCAAGAATTTAAATGTGTGGTGAAAACAAGATAAGTAAATGTGTGGTTTTCACAAAAACTTAAATGTATGGTTTTAACAGAAATTTAAATGTATTGAACTTCTCTTTCAAAATTCTGTTCTAAGCGGGTTCATAATGTGAATCATGCTCTTAGGGCCTTTGGGTTGTTAATCCAAATACCAACAAGAAAAGAAACATAAAACAAGCACCAATCACCCAAGGACAAGAAAGAAAGATTTAAAAGAGTAAGAAATAATTTTACTAATATGCAAAGTCTTTACATAAGATAAGAAAATAAACAAAGACGATTACATACTCGGATGAGAAGCCTTTTCTAGATGAAAAGCCCAAGGGTGTAGTGTGATTTCCGGCCAAATCTCCTTGAGGAATCCAATGAAGAGAAAGAGAAAGGAAGAAGATGAGTGTAGTAGTAATTCTAAAGAAAGATGGTCTATCTTCCCATGATAGGAGAGGGATGCCTATGCCTTCAATTTATAGATTTTTGCTCTCTTTCTTTCCTTCTTTGTTCCAAGTTTGTAGCATGCAATCTTCTTTGTATGGCAAGTCTCTTCCTTAGCCAACAAGTCTCCAAAGAAATAGCAAGGTGAGTAAGAGATTTTTGGTGCTTTTCATGTGCAAGATTGCAATCCCCAGTAGAAATTATAGCACCAACTTCCAGAGGCCATATCTTCCTTGTTTTAGCTCATATTTACACAATCTTGAATTCTAAAGATATCTACTCGGAAAATATTTTCAACGGTGTACGGATTGCACCAATCTGATGGTTGGATTAAGAGTTATGATCATTTTAATCTTATTGTCCTTGAAAAATCCGAGAATACTTGTGCACATGAAATGTTAGTTGTGCAAAGGGGTGTGTGGGACCCATGTGGACGTCCAAAGGGATCTTAGGATCTTTCTTTCCATGTTTCTTGACTCCCCTTCCATCTTTGGTTTGCTTCCAGGCTTCTTTGATTGACTAATCAACTCTTCTAGCATACTTTCCTTTCTTGAATTTCTTTCTTGATTTTTGAGTTTTCAAACTTAGTAAGAATTAGATATTACCAAATCTAAAGTTTCATTTCTTGATCTTGAAATCACAACTTTAGCTTTCCATTGTTGACTTTTCAAACTCTCCAAAAATACCAAGATATATGGGTCCACCATGAAAGATGTACTACCCTTGATCTCTTTCAAATTTCACGAATGTGGGTCTCATTCTTGATTTCTCCTACACAATTAAAACAAATTGATTCAAGAATAATTCTATATAAGGAATTTAAATGGACAATGCATGGGACCCTACTTGATGCACCCAAAATAACCGACTTTCCAAAAATAAATCTCCAAAAATGGTAGGTTCCATGAATTTATGCAAAAAGTGTGATTTTTTAGTAAATTACGCATGAATGCACTACAATGGACCCTAAATGCATAAAAACAAGATTTGACACTAAATAAAGTTCTTTAATATCAATAAGCCCTTAAAATGGTCCAAAATGTGTATGCAAATGTATGCTTTTTAGGACTCATCAGGTTCCTTGACTAACTCCAATATAGTATATCACGTTTTTAGGTGTGATCTTTCGTTAAGGATGTGTTAAGTCTATCAGCATTCATCCCTCAAGACTGAGAGTGGCTTCCTGGAAATGTTGTTCTCTAGATCAAACTTTAACATATGATTAATTCAATGGTTACACCAACTCCAATTTCAGTGAAAATCTTAATAAGCCATATTTGTGCTTTCAATGTTGTTAAGAATTTAATTCAAACATTACCATGTTCTTTTTAGTTAATTATTGGATAATATCAATTAATATTTTGATATTACACAAATGGATTTAATTATCATTAGTCAATTACTATCTTTATTAATCAATACTTAATTCAAATATTACATTTATTTTATTTCCCAATTTACATAAGATTTAACCGTGCATCGCACAAGACTTTTTGCTAGTACGATATGAGAAAGGGATTTGTATGTTAAATCGGGATCCTTCTACAACCCCTGAGTGGACCTTTCGGGGTCCGCCCCTGCTCAGATGTATATTAGGTTATCCGCAATGACGTGGTGGACCTTGAATGATCCACTTACGATCACCATGAGATTTTTCCTCATCAAATTCAGACAAACCTTTTTTTCATTACAACTTTTCGTTAGAGTTGTGGTGTCCACTTGGGGATGAGATTGAGAGGGTGAAAAGATCTATGTGGGGCCAGCCCACGTATTAAGTTTGACTATAATCCCACTCCTTTAATCCTTTCATCCATGGCTCACAAATTTAATGGCTCTCACGGAAAGATTCTCAACTCTCCATCCAATAGTCCAATCATTTCGGATGGGTGCCAAACTTCGAAATTAGTGATTATTAGAGGGGGTTCCTTACTTGTGCACGGTTTAGATTAGTTGCTTAGGTTACCCCTACCAATAGTTCTCATATAAGGTTTTCACCTGAATAATATATCTAAATTTAGACATGGCGCATGTGGCACATAGGGGTGTTCGGGGGATGGGTTGGGGGCAGAATGAGGCATTTTCAGGCCCGGCCCGACCTTAAAAGCAAAGCCTGTATCCGGCCAAGCCCGCCCATGTAGCAAATCATGTTGTGTCATGTTAGATTGAAACGGTTTTTTTTTTTTTTTTTTTTTTCAATCAATTGTATGGGCTTTCTGACAATTATTTTAACCATTAACAATCACTATATTACAAGAACTCTTCATTTGGGCTGGATCAAACTAGGCTCTTGGCTTTCTATCACTTTATTCAACTCTGGTACAAATATTAAATGGACCCATATTATATATTCAAGCATGGCCTAAAAGTGGAGTAGGCCTGGCCCATAAGCAACCCTATGTACTTCCAAGAGGGTCCAACTTATCACTAATCTGAGTCCCTCCACCCCCACACACACAAAAGTCAACAGATTCCAACTAGATTCCATGGGTTTGCACCAATCTAAATAGATTGGATCATTGGATAGATGTAACACTTTTTTTTATATAAAATCATTAAAATTATGGGCCATGGATCAAAGAGTTACAATGATCTTATGGGCTTGAAATTTTATATAAAGGTGGGGCCCATCAAGATCTTTTGACTTCCCCCCCACCCCCCCACTGATTGGTGGGCCCTAGGATGCTCTGACAAGGGTGCTCAAGTGGGATGCCCATATATAGAATTCACACACGTGAAATATATAATGCTGTTGGGTCCCGCTAGAGCCCACCAATCAGTGGGAAGGGAGGTCGAAAGTGAAAGATCTTTATGGGCCCCACCTTTGTATAAAATCTAAAGCCCATAAGATCATTTTAACTCTTTGATCCATGACCCTTGATTTTATACAAAAGAAGTGTCATATCAATCCAATGATCTAGTCCATTAGGATTGGTGCAAACCAATGGAATCCGGGGACTATTGGGAGGTGTGTGTGGCCACTAGTGGACAGGGTATATTCAACTATAATGTTTGCACCAGATGCTTCCTTGCATGCTTCCACAAATTCCTTCACTGATCTCATCTACCTGATTTGGGCAAACAACCTTAGAAATATGCTCGTCCCTTTTAATCCCATTATCTTTGTAGATGTATGCTATCAAATCTTCCACATATCCAACTAGGAAAGAGAGTGTCATCTCCATCATAATTCATCTTTCAGAATGGTGGAAATCAGAACTTCCCATATTGAGTAATTCTAAATTTCCAATCCCTCAAGGCAAGGCCACGCCATTAATTTCTAGCCAGAAACGGACAGTCAATTGGTTTACCAGCACTATACATTCTGTGCAGGGGTCACCCACCTTATGTTTGACATTGACTGAATGCATACATATAAGTGCATATAGAGGATTTGAAGAGCCTAGAATTAACAATGGCCTAAAGAGTAACATTTGCAGTACCCTCATGTCCAAAATGCCTCTAGTAGATCGGCAAAATGTTAGTAAAGGTTGCCCATGCCAACATTATAATGCCAACTTTCTTCAGCTTTGCCTTGCCAAGAGCCTTAACAGGAGCATCAACTAAATTGATCACATTAATGTAGTCTCCTATACAATTGCCATTGGCGGTGTTGTAGTCTGTTCCTCTAACCTGCATCATGGCCCATAAAAGATCATATCAGTAATGCAAAAGGGGTAGTTTTTTTTGCTAACCGGGGGCATCCAAGGTCTCTTTGAGCACCTGACTAAATCCCCCGGGGTGGTGGCCTCCCCCTGTTTCCACTCATTGGGTTCGTCAGGCTAGAATAGCCTGGGGTCCCAACACTTTGGCGGTCTTCGATGCTGAAACCTCCGGGTGGTTACGGAGTGCCCCAACCAACGGTGCTACCAAGCGTTGGTAAAAAGGGGTAGTAAAAGGGTAGGAATGTTAGGTTTCCCATGTTGTGGTATTTGTTATTAGGAGTGGACCAACACAGTTCAAATATTCTCATAGACATGAGCTGCATCTTACTGTAAATGAATCAACGAGAGGAAGTAGGTGGTGATTATCTTCAACTCTGGAATAATGGCCAATGCTGCATCAAAACATCCACCAGATATTTGGCCATGCTCCTTCAGTTCAGGACTAGGAGCATCCCCTAACCTTCCCTATGGATCTGATCCAATGACAATGAAATATTTGATGACACAACAATGTTGGAAAATATGGGGCTGATATGAGGAAAAAGTTAAAAAAAAAAAAACCAAAATAGTTCATAGAAGAGCTAGTAAAATACAAAAATACGAATACAAAACAGAACGTACTTAGCAATGTTAAGAATTGCCAAAAGTACTAAAAAAAATGCTAGGACAGAGATGGACATTTCTGCGTACAACAAGAAATTACAGGCAGGCCGATCATGTTTTCCAGGCCATGCATCAGAAGTGAAATGAGTAATGGGTCATTCTATGACATTTTCTTTGATAGGAAAATCCTTTTGCACAAGATAAATGGGTTCTTTCTAATTCAATGTGGACTATTCATTTGACTGTCCTTTTGAAGGACAATAGTCCGATATCTGAAATCATCCAATGAGAAAGAGTTTGAGGCATGACTTGAACATGCTGAGGATCATTCAAATGATGGGGATCAAATCAATACAGCTGCTGGCCCATACCAAAAATGGTGTTAGGTCCTTTTGCAGGAACCATGCCCAGGTTCAGGTCAAGACCCAGACCGGCCCAGTCTTGATGAAGAATCAGGCCCATTGACCCAAGAGCTGGCCCATATCTCACTGGAATCCATCATCCACGTGGAGCCCTGAGCACATCTCCTTACCTGTTGCTCAAGTACTAGGCAAGGGAAAAACTTTCGATTTTTATATTCTAATCAGTTTAAAACTTAAATAGAATTAGAATTATTGCACATTCTAAGACAATATAGATATTTTCTCTCTCTAGTATGGACTACTGATTGGACTACTAACATGAGACGTACTTCATCCCTGGGCGGCCTACTAAGGCGAGGGCTCTTTGCCACTGGGTTGTGAGGCACTTCTCAATAACAAATGGATCTTGTAACTTGTTATTGGAATAACTTGTTAACTTATTTGTGTTTACTCGAAACCCTCATGTTATGGAAAACTCAGGCAGCTCTTCTTCCTGGATCGTTCTCCAGATTCAATCTTCAGTCTCTTTATTCACCCTTCAATTCTCTGCAATCTACAGTAGATTTTCAGGGGAAGAAGGTCATATGTCGGGCCAGTGACCTTAAGACGGGAACAGACACAATCATACAAGAATCTTCTCTTGTGCAAACCACTATGCGAACCAATCCCAGAATAGGCTTTTTGCACATAACATCATGAATGCCCTGGCATGCAGCAACAGGAACTGAGTTATTTGCTTTCAAATTTTGGACAAGCTGAAGTTCTATTCCCTGTTACTCTGTTGGCCGCAACCATGTTACCACAGTCCCACAGAGATTCAGATGCACAAAGTTATGGGCCATGATGCAGCTTGAAGGGTGGAAGATGGGATAATCTCGAAGGGAAATTTCAAGAGAACACCTAATTCCTTAATTCCTTGGTTTCACTCACCAAAGGGCCAAAGTGCAAACCTCATTAGATAAAGAGAAGAAATTTCATGCATCCCTTGCCTCAATGACTGATTTGAGGTATGTTAATATATGAATTTCTTTGCTTGCACAGTAAGCTTACATTTTTTTTTTTCCGGCAAGTTACTAATGCTCCTAAAATAGACTGCCAATTTCTTAACTTTTCTTAGTATTATCAGCTGGATTAATGAAACTTCAAACAGCAGAAAATAGATTAGTAAATCTTTCTTCGTCATTATTTAGGCTGTCTTTGGAGTTTGGACCTTCTTTCTTTTCCTTTTTTTTTTTTTTTTTCCTTTTTGTAAAGGTAACAAAAATCTACTAAATGAAGGCAGAGGAAAGATAAAAGGGGATGATTCCCAAAATGGAATGTGGCCATAAACATAAGAAAATGCAAAGAAAAGGCTACGAATCAAGCACAATATCCTTTCACTAATCCATATACCACCACTTGCTACTGCATGTATGTCAGAGTCAGCTGCCCTTACCACATGGGAAGTAGAGACATCATACCAGCCAATGAATCCCTCATCCCATCTAACCAAAGGCCAGTTTTCCACACAGCAACACCAGAACCATCTGCCAATCAAATAGCACACTGATAGTCACCTTCTATTTCTAACGAAAAGAGGCCTAAGTTGCATCCACACACATTCTATCAATATGAAGAGAAACTCTGCTTCATCGATGCTTTTGAAACCACATTGGCCTTCCATCATGAATCAAACTGCTAATGCCAGCAATTCCTTGATTAGAACCAATGCACTGGCATCAAAAGTTAAGTTTCTAACGTCCCTGTGGTGAGGGTTTTCAAAGGGGTGAATCCTGATCAAGGACCCTAAATCCTTAATCACCTCAATCCAGTTCCTATGCAGAAGATTAAGTGAACCCCCTTGAAGATGCCTACGGATAGTGCCAAAGCTACCGCTTGTCTCTTCATAACGATGATTATGCTTTTGACTCTTCTTTTTTTTTTTTTTTTTTTTTTCCTTTCTTTCTAAAGCAGCTACTATTCCTCTCCTTCTAAAGGGACCAAATAGTCACAACAAAACATAGCATCCAAAGGAGTTTAACCTTTCGATTCAGGAAACCAACTAGCCATGCCTGAAAATGAGACTCAATGTTTTTCTGAAGCACCCAAGAGACCTCGAACAAAGACAAAAACGTGTTCCATACCCTCCCTTGCAGTGGAGCAATTAAGAAGATGATCATTTGTTTCCTCATCTCTTCAAAGAGGGCATCCATTGACTGTAATGGTTTGCCCACTACACTATATGATTGATCCATAGAGAATCAGAATACAATATTTTAGTGTGGTGTACCCAAAATCAATCCAATCCACACCCTACACTCCTCTCCAAGCTGGGCTCATAGATCTCCTAAAGCATCTGAAGGATGAGTAAGTTCATCAAATCTTCCGATCTCTGCGGTTCCGAAGAAATACAAGAGAGCATTGTTCTCCAAATCTGAAGCCCTCCACGTCTGCTACCTTGACTGCTTAATTAGAAGCTATGCTGAAAAGACAAATACCTACTTGGAGAGACATCTCCCCAACACAAACCAGCCACTCCTTTCCACTTCATATTTGGAGTGATTATCCAGTCACTTATTTATTAGGTAACAAACACAACATGACAAACGAGCTCCAGGGTCAAGGAAATGAGATTGCCATGTTCAACCTGACAACTTAGAAGGACGAAGAAAACTTTGGAAAAATTGGATGATCCTTGTTGATCGATCCTCCCTCCTCTTTATAACATTTCCAGCCTTAATCAAGGCAATTACAGACCATTACAATCTACATATATGTAATGTATATATGTTACAATCTTCGTACATGGAAAGAGAAAAATATACGCAGTTGGATTTGGTCAACTAATGAGATCCCAGGTGATGCATATAGCATGGGCCTTCTATGCATGGGCTTTGTGGACCTTGTAGGCCAGCTGGGCCAGCTGGTGTTAACACCCTCCTTCAAATTGATGCTGGTCAAACAACAGCAATTTGGGAACCAGAAACTTATGACATGGCCTAGGTAGCCCTTTTGTGAAAATGTCTACAAGCCGTAGTTCATTTGAGACATGGGGAAGACTAATGACCTGGCAATCATATTCATTTCGAATAAAGTGATCACAATCCACTTCAATATGTTTTGTAGGCTCATGAAAAACCGGATTTTCGGTGATACGGATTGAACTGGTATTGTCTGCATGAAGAGGTGTAGCTAAGTTATGTCGGAAAACCAAGTTCTAAAAGTAAAACTACAAAGCCATATAATCTCGGAACAAGCAGAGGACATGGCACGATATTCAAATTCTGTGGAAGATTTTGAGACCCTTTTCTGCTTTTTGTATTTCCAAGAGATGAGTGATTCGCCCAAATAAAACATACCAGCCCGTAGTAGATCTACGGGTATCCAGGCACCCTACCCAGTCGGCATCAGAATAAGCATTAAGTGTAAGTGGTGTGCCAAATGGGAAAACAAATCCTCAGGTTGGAGAACCAAGAATGTACTGAATGATACCTTTTACAACAGCTAAATGGTGATACCGTGGTGTTGTCATGAATTGACTAACAACATTCATTGCATATGAAATATTTGACCTAGTGATGGTCAAATAGATAAGACTACCAACTAAGCGTCTATAATAAGTGGGGTCGGATAGGAGATCCCCATCATCTTTCCGAAGCTTCATATTCACTTCTAATGGGGTGTCTATAGGTGTTGCGCTTTGTGGTCCAGCAAGTTCAATATGATCAATAATGTACATATGTTGATGGATAAAAAGGCCCTTCCAAGACTATTGTACCTCAAGTCCCAAGAAATATGTTAATTGACCCAGATCTTTCATATTGAAGGTAGCTTCCAGTGATGATTGAAGTTTGTAAATCATGTTACTATGAGTGCCCGTGATGATGATATCATCCACGTAAACTAGAAGTAAGGTAGTAGCTTTAGCAGTAATATTCATGAACAACGAAGGATCATAGGGACTTTCCGTAAATCCGAGATTAAGGAGAGTAGAACGGAATTTCTCAAACCAAGCTCTTGGTGCTTGCTTAAGGCCATATAACGAGCGACAGAGCTATGCTACTTCCGTTTTAGAAGTAGATGCATAACCTTGAAGAAGGCGCATGTAAAACTCCTCTTTCAGATCTCCAAGAAGGAAAGCATTCTTCACATCCATTTGATAGAGTGGCCAAATCGCGTGATGCAGCAATTACAAGAATAGTACGCATCGTTGTCATCATGGCGACCGGAGCAAATGCTTCTTCATAGTCAATACCATACTCGACGATTGCCAAGTGCTACTAGGCGAGCCTTATAACGAGCCAATGTACCATCGGCATTGAGCTTGATTGAGTAGACCCATTTACATCCAATGGATTTTACTGATGGAGGACATTGTACAACGTCCCATGTATGATTGCTTTGAGTGCCACAAGTTCTTCCAGCATATCCTAGCGCCAACACTCATGCCACACTACTTGAGAAAAATGGTTAGATATTTGAACAGAAGAAAGAGTAGTGAATAAGGATGTATGGGTGAAACCAAAGTGAATAGATGGGTGTGAGATACGAGAAGATCGATGAAGCGGGATAGGGTTGCTGATGTCCGGTGCAAGAGCCGGTTCAAGTGCAGGGGAAATGGATGCGTCATGAGGCTCTGGCACAATAGTATTTTCCCATCTACGTCTCCCATACACAACAAGAGGGTTAGGTTTTTCCTTAGGCAAAATAGAAGTATCACCAAAATCAGGAAGAAATGAAATCACAGAATATGGATAATGATCTTGATGGTGTTGGAAGTAGTATTGGTTTTCAAAAAAACACAACATTGCAAGAAATCCTTATTTCGGTTCACCTTTAGATCATAACATAAAAACCCTTTTTGGTCATGTGCAAGGCACACTTGGAGGACTGAGCTGATAGTTTTGATCGTTCTCCAAGATAGAAGAGCAAAACAGACATAGCCAAAAGTATGGAGATGAGAGTACATTGGATATTTCTGGAATAAACGAAAAATAAGGTATATCATTCTGAAGTCGAAGAGAGGGTAATCTATTCATTACATGAATAGCTGTTTAAAGAGCTTCATGCCAAAATTTTGCAGGCACAGAAGATTCTAAGAGAATTGATCTAACAATGTCCAAGAGATGTCTGTTTTTCCTTTCAGAAACCCCATTTTTGTTGGGGGATATATGGATATGTTTTCTGAGAAATTATGCCTTTGTGTTGCCAAAAATTCTGAAAATCTTTGGAAACATATTTCCCACCAGAATCAGTGCTAAGTGTTTTAATGGTAGTAGAAAAGTGATTCTCAACATAAGCTAAGAAAATTTTAAAAGTTGCAAAGTCCGCAGATTTCGAATGTAAGAAATAAACCCATGTAAAATGACTAAAATCATCAATAAAGGTAACAAAATACTTAAAATGGGAATGTGATGTCACAGGTGTTATACCCCATACATCACTATGTATCAAATCAAAACATTGCAATGATAAAGAAGTACTCATGGGAAAAGGAACAGTTTTGCTCTTACCCATTTTACAACTAGAACAATTAAACGAAACGTCTTTAAAGGAAACTTTATTTTCAAGTAGCAATTTGGAATTAAATAAAGACATCAAAGTTCTAGAATGAGGATGGCCTAATCTATTTTGCCACAGTTGGCATTTATTTGAACTAGAATCTGAGCACAAGGCAGAAGCAACCAAATTCCTATCTTGTGTAGATAGTTATAGTGGAAACAGACGTCCATGCTTAGGCCCCTTCACTATCAAGTAAATTGGTAGATAACTGTAGAGAAAGAATCACATGACTCAAATGTACAGGATGTGAAATTTTTCGATGGCAATAATGGGTATACTGCCACCATCTACAGTACTGATTCAGAGACTCCCATCATATGGCTTTAGTTGAGATAACTGATGGGAAGAGTTTGTCATATGGTTAGAAGCCCCCAAATCTAGATACCATGTGGAGGAAGAGATTTTTGTTTCACCTGAGAGACCAAGGGCTGAGAAGGCATTTACTATCATTTCTTGAACCATGTCAGAGGAACCATCTATACATGTGTTCAATCGGCTTTCCAGGCACACACAAACATTGTGCTATACATCATACTCTAGTAGAACTCAATATCTATAGATAAAGGGCAGATTCGGATGCAACTCGAGCACTATACTATCGATTTATCACTCAAAAAACTAGCAAATCATTCCAACATCCAATTTAACAAGATGATAGGCCAGCTTGCCAATGGCGAATGGTCCAAATTTGCAATAATTAAAGGAAGGGACACAAATGGATGCCTGATTCTCCGACTACCCGTAGGTTCCGACCCATGAAAAAAATTTAGGTTCCAATAAGTAAATGGGTCTGGTTCCGGAACCCATTTTGGACCTAGGACCTAAACAGGCCCGGTTCCAAAACTAACTAGGTTCCAAGCATTGGACCCGAGTGATTTAAAGAGCATATAAACCTAAACCTCTTATATGCATTGGGGCTCGTTTAGCATCATTCCTATTACGATCCTAATCTAATGCTGAGATTAGGTTGAGCTAAGAATAGGTTATGCCAAGATCCAAGCTGTGCAGAACTTGTTTAGGTAAATCTTTATTTCAAATTGTTTGGCTGAAAAATCTTCTCTGTGTGTCCACTGCATGTCGTCTCTCTCTCCCCCTTCTCAAAAGACACTCTCATACAAGTTGCAGAGACCACCTGCTTGAGCCAAAGGATGAATGCCGTCCCCTTAAATGCCCAATGCACAGCTCCTCTGTTTTGAATTAAGTCTATCTATTCTTGATTCTCAGCATGTGTATTGTGATCTCAATGTTTGTATTAGTTCTTGATTGTATCTTCTCCCCTCTAATCGGAACTGGTTCTGAAACTGGAACCTGCTTCACTTCCGAAACTGGTACCGAAACTTGTTGACTGGTTCCAAGTCAGAACTGGAAGCATCCATCCCTTAATGCTTTTGGCTCCGGTTAGAATATGGATCCAGACCGGAATTGACCTGTTTAAATCCCTAATTAAAGGTTTCCAATTGTTCAGTTTACCAGCCTTAGGACTGCCACCACTCCATACCTCTTTAGTAGACCAAGACTCCAGAGTTAATATTTATAAACATCCACCTAGCATGGATTTTATGCTATTGCTCATCCAAGAATTGTAGTAGTCTAGATTCATCAACAAAGTGCACTATTAAAAGGTTTCAAGGGTTGATACCACTTACTCGACGTATGCCCACTTCTAAAGCATGTAATTTATTACACTACCAATATTATAGTATTAGTCTCTAATCTATCACTATTATGGTTCAATGGACTCCGATCAAGATGAAAAACTATCGTAGTGGTGCTTGACTCAGTCCAAACATAAGAAAGCACAAAAACATTTGCAAATTTTCAAAAAGCTTCTCTATTGATTGCCCAAAATAAGTAAAAAGAACTCTCAAAACATTGGGGCTCATTTAGCATCATTCCTATTACGATCCTAATCTAATGCTGAGATTAGGTTAAACTAAGAATAGGTTATGCCAAGATCAAGCTGTGCAGAACTTGTTAAGCAATATTATTTCAAATTGTTTGGCTGAAACTAGGTTGTGCATAACTTCATGTCGTCAGTATTGTCTCAAAAGGAAGAATCAACATAATTAGTTTTATCATTTTTTTTTAGGCTGTGAGCATTGGGCAAACATGGGCCCCATGGTCCGATGATCAAAACCATCACAATGATGAGGCCCAATGTGGATCTCTCTCTCTCTCTCTCTCTCTCTCTCTCTCTCTATATATATATATATATATATACCCACAAGTTCCTATGGCTTTCAAGAGTCAGAACCCTGGATTCAAATTCCAGTGCCAATTGTGTTGCTTGGGACTTGTACATCCATGATGGTCCTAAAAGTCATTAAAAATTAAAAAAATAAAAAATTATATAAAACTAGTAAAAGTGTGAAAGTTAAGCTATCTAAGTAGTATCCTATGACTATCTGATATATAGTGACGTTTAATATTGTTGAGCACCGAGTCAATGATGCTACTAGTTATAATTGTTAGTTTTATCTATGATGCCCAGATACAGCATGGACATGCCATGGACACGGCAATGACATAGATTTTACACATAAAAAGAGAGTATCAAATACGATACGACATGATACGTTGCTCATTTTGAAATATCCAGGCATCATAAGTTTTTATGAATAAATTATATAAATTCCCTTTATTAAGTTCACCAATTTCACTGACTCAAGTGAATTTTAGTGGGGGCCACCTAAATGCGTGAAGACTAAGGTAGCATAACAATTGAAATTAGAAAATATATAATATCAAGCCATTCAAATCATGCTTCCCTGATTCGCAATTCAACACTTGACCCAAGTTGAAAATTCGATGGAGTAGGTTTACTTAAATCATTTTTCAATTTGCTTGATTCATGATTTGAGTTCTATGAATTCTAACATAATTTTTTTTCATTTGATTAATCTAATACTGGTAAAACCTCAAATTTGTACGGCGAATGCCACTACCAAGTCACTTGGGAAACTAATTTTTATCAGTTTGGGTTTTATAAATGGGCTGCTCTAATTATAAATTATTAGAGATACCACATCTAATCTATAATTAAGTAGAAAATACAATATATGACTTGCACAAGATTTTTGGATTGACATGGAGGAGGGAGGAAGGAAATTGAAAAAAAAAAAAAAAAAAGGAGAGGGGGAAGAAAAATTAAGAGAGATAATAAGTCCCAATCAATATTCATGAGGCTATAAATTGACAATCATCTCTTAAAACCTAAACCCATCAAAGCATATGCCACCTACTCATAAGCATTCCTGCAATCACTTTATTAAAAGATATTCTCTATGTTTAGATTGACCAATTTTTTTAATGGTAAAGTACATATTTTTAATGTACTATTATATTCACATCTTGTATAAGTAATTAATCTTAAGGTGGCCCATCTCTTTATGAAGTAAAATTCAGTTAAATCATATAAAAGTGTAAAACGCTCATTTTAATGGAGTTAGATTTCTAATTAGTGGAACACAATAGCCTCATGAAGTTGACACTCATTTTAATAGAGTTAGATTTCTAATTAGTGGGTCACACAAGCCTCATGAAGTTGCAGTGAATCCAAAATGTAGAGCACCTAGACTATAAGAGATACACAAAAGGAAGTTATATATAGTAGGAAGGTACGCTGCTTTCAATTTCATCCCCTTATCCATGGAAAGAAATCAATGAAAGAAAGTAGCACCGATGGGCACTTCTCAACCTTTCCATAGGGAAGGAAATATAGTACATGCATTAAATTCGATTCCTTTTTCCAATGGAAAGAGAGTAAAAACTGATGGAGATTGAATCTTGTCCTCCTTTCCATCTTTTCCATTGTCTCTTTCCACCATTACATTTTAATTCTTCCTTACGCAACCCTTTCATCTTCTACCTTTACATCTTTCTTGCTTGTTTCTTCTCCAACCTTTCCTTTCCTGTGTAGCCTCTCCAAGATTTTGAATTAGTCAAACCGAATAGCGAATTGCTCGATTCAAACAGCACGCCATTCGATGGAATATGTAGTGCGAATTAGGTAACTATGATTCAAATGATCCTAACCTTTGAAATTTCTGTCCTCAGAGTTTAAAGTAAAAAGTAAACTTTCTATCTTTTAAGTCAAGGGATAAGTCATTTGAGCTTTTCTTAGGAATAAATTGGACAGTCTAATTGTTTTTGTCTGGTTTGACGAGGTTTTGATAAATACGTAAAATATAAGACCCTCTGAAGAAAAAAAATGGAGGGTCTAGTTAATTTTTGTCAAGTTTGAGAGAGGTTCTATTAAACACACAAAATATAAGGCCTTTCGGAGGTTATGTCAAAGTACAGGGGCCTATTTTTAAGAAACTCGAAAGCTAAAATTGGAGGGTCTAGTACTGTGGCCTATTTGTAAATTGAAGACCCTTATTAAACAAAACAAAAAATAAAAAATAAAAAATGGAGGGTCTAGTTAACTTTTGTCAAGTTTGAGGGAGGTTCTATTAAATGCACAAAAATATAAGGCCCTTTTTGAGGTTGTGTGAGGTACAGGGACCTATTTGTGAAAAACTCATAAGCTAAAATACAACCATTTCTGTAACCATGAAGTTTTCGAAGTCATATACCTGGGCAGATTGAGTCAACCCTGTGCTGACAGGAACTTTAAACCATGTTCGGCACTCATGTACCTCTTTCATTATTCGTCCTACGAACTTCATAAGCTAAACTCAACCCGCAAGCAGTCTTTGATTAAGAGGGTTACACACAAAAGATATGAATATATTCTATTAATTATATACAAAATAAGATATATCCTCATAACCTCTTGTGCTGAAAAGTCCTAGTAAAATCATTTTCTACCATATAGCATGTAGGAATACAGGAGAAGGGACCAAGGGAAAATAGAACAAAATGATCACATCATAACTAGACATCCTAGAAAATTTTCTGGAAAGTTATCAAAAATAGAAATTGTGACATATAATCATTATATAGATTAAAAGGGAATGAAAGTCTTATTTTCATCACAAAACACAAATTTGTAACACCTTGACTTCATATATTCAACAAATCCAGATCACAATATATTCAACAAATCCAGATCAAAAAATAGGGAATATGTAAGGAAAGGGCATAATGACTAAAGAGAATGTCAATTAGGATGCTGTATAACTGTTATAGCCTAGGATAATTTATAGTAATCTAGAAACACCTCTCCCCGTTTATCTATAGTCCTGCCATATGTTTTTTGTTTGAATGTTTATGGGCTTCTTGGGCATGGATTTAGATTTTAATTTGTGAATATCACCTTTTCTTTTCTTTTTTTTTAATGGTAACTCAATTTTATAAATCGCTAAGCAGCATAAAAGCATAAAAGATGAAAAAAAAAAAAAAAACCATTCAAAAACAAAGGGAAGAAAAGGGAAAATCAAAGACACTTTCTTTGCCATTAACAAAGCGTCGCTTCCTATCTCCACATGAATGCACTTGCGGAAAATGAAAAAGAGAAAAACACCAAGATCCCATCACATAATATTAGATTGAAAAGGAGGCTAGCTTTCTTTGCCATTAACAAAGCATCGCTTCCTATCTCCACATGAATGCACTAGAGGAAAATGAAAAAGAGAAAAACACCAAGATCCCATCACATAATATTAGGATTGAAAAGGAGGCTCGCATCACATTTAGCCAGCTTGGAAAGTTACCTGCAACTAGAAACTTTTGTATTGTGTTACTAATCACCTTTAGGGATGCCCACGTCATAAAAACAAAATCACCCTTCTTTTTTATTGCATGGTACACAGTTTATTGGTATAAAGTGGAAGACTATGTGCACAGTGGGGAGAGAGATGTAGAGAGACAAAATAGAGAAGTTAAGAGAGGGAGAGATTGTTAATAACCAGAACAAAGTATATCAAAGGGTCCTGGCTCCCTTCACGTGTGGGGCTCCGGCATGTGGACAAAAACACGACAAATGACTAATGTGGAAAGAAACACGTCCTCATGGATTCAAACACAACTCTGATACTATGTTAATAACCAGAAACACTAAAAGCTCAAGCTATTAGTGAATGACAAAACAATGTATATCAAAGGGTCCTAAGAGAGTTATGGACAGAGAGAGAGCGAGGAAGAGAGATTGGGAGTAGAGGGAGAGGGTAAGTGGCGCAGCCCCGTAACCTCGATCGTAATGTAGACCAATCTTAAGGATGAGATTGACCGAATCCAAAGGATTCCAGCCTAGGGCACAAGACAAGCCATAACACTCAAGAAGAATAACTCACGATAATTTTTATTGATTGAATAAGCATGATAAAAAACAATAGATCTCCTCTGTATACATATAGAGCACCCTTTTTCTAAACTAATCAAAATACTAACAATAGGAAATTACCTAATTCTACTCTAAATAGAATTTAGAAAGCAATCCTATTAAGCAACTAAGTAATATTACTATTTTAGATAAGGATAGGGATCTCTGATGGTCCATCAAGACCTGCGGGTCTAGTCTTTTGTCAAGCTGCATCAGTAAGATGGAGAGAGACATTGAGTAGGCAAAGGCGAGGGAGAAAGAGAGATGGGAGAGAGGGAGAGGAGGATGCCGGAGAGGAGGGGGGAGCCGGGAGTGGTGGTGGGGTTCCTGTGTAAATGCGGATGGAAGGGAGTGAACGTGAAAAAAAACTCATTGCTCCGAAATTTCCAATCCCACAGGCACTTATTTCAAGGAACCTTTTCCTATGGAAAGGTTTTTCAAATCTATCCAAACGTGTCTTATAGTATTTTAACTTGTGGGAACTCAGAAACATCCCCAAGGAATCATGCCAAACAGGACCTTGTTTTCATACAAGTTGATTTTCAAGAAAATCAATCACAGTTCATAAGGTCATGACGGAAACACTTAGTGGAGAGTGATCAAAGAGGATTGAGTGTGATCTCACCCACATAAGCAACAATAGCAAAATGCATCACAGCATCAAATGCATTTATTGAAAATATTTTATTCACCTTAATTTCATTTAAAGGAAAGTGGGTTTCTTGTCTATTTATAAAGATGGAGCTTTGCAGTTGTTTTTAGTTCCCAATACCATCCTTCAAACCCACATCTGAACAACCAAAATTCATAGCATTGGCATATGCTAAATCCAAACTGGTGAGTTTTTCACCTATGGGACTCTCTACCAAAAGAGGTGAGGGATTTTCAATCCCCACAGCCCAAAAAAGAGGGATCCCCCCATATTAATCCAAACAGTGAATCAAGTGGATAAACTTCTTGAGATAGACCATCTGGACCAAAATCAAAATCATTTCTTTGTCATGTGATCCCTGGATGTAAAAGATTAATGGATGGTTTAAAAAGCCAATGGTCTAAAATCCATGAGAAACCCATGTGGTGAGGGGATCATCCTAATTTCAGCCTATTGATTAACATAAACCCCAATTGATGAATGGATTGGACACCGCACATGTGCATGTGTCTGCATGAGCAAAAAAAAAATTAATCTTTAACCAAAAAAAAAAAAAAAAAAGAATTTATCAACCAAAGAGAATTACAAAACAACCACAAGAGAAGGAAAGGGACATGGTATAACTGAATTATACCAATCAATTTGTTTGCAGGATAAAGTATTAATTTTATTCCCAATGTACATACTATAGAAAAGAGCAGAAAAATGATGATTGGATTGTGTTAGTAATAACTCCATATGATGTAGAGATGATAAGGCCAAGAATAAGGCCCAACTTAGATAGGCTCATGGCCTTGTAGTAATATCCCACGTGGTGAAATCTGGGTTGGATTTGGTCAATATAGACCATTCTTTGTACAGCCTTTTGGTTAACTGTATATTCCATATTTGTTTGTAATCATATCTTTAGATTTGGCAATCATATTGTAATTGATCTTTAGATTAGACAATCAATGCACTATATATACATGAGTCGACACCCATATTGGGTATGACCAATTTCTCCAATCTTCTCTTTCTCTCAATACACTTGACATATGAATCCTTCAAAAGTCAAAGGGAAGCAAGTGAACCAACACAACCAGCACCTGACATTAATAAGACATGAGTCAACCCAGGTTCATGGTGGGAGAACTGAAAATTTTACAAGATGGTTATTGTCAGGAGTGAATAAAGGGACACGTAACATAGAGCCGTTTTTTCAAGGGAGGGGCTGGTGGCAAAGAAAGCCATTCCAGAAATTAAAACAAGAGCAATAATGAAGAATAGAAAAGATATTAGACCTCATTACTGTTGAATCTGGGAAATGTAATTTGTTTTTGTTAGCTTAATTGGAGAATCTGTACCAGTTAAGAGAATTTTTCATTCAGAACAGCATGCAACTTAAAAACATCTGTACTTTCATTGTCTTCCACTGGGTAATTGGGTTGGGTCCATTGTCCATTTTAGGAAGTTGCTATCTTAATTACTAGGGTTAGACAATGGCTTTCATATTGTGAGTCATAATGGTTCTTGTAAATGTATAGACACCATATTTTGTTGGAAAGGGAGGAAAAGAGAATTCCATGTAAATAGCACAGATTAAATAAAAAAGGAAATGTAAAAACGTTCTGTCAGAATTTGAAGCAGGCTAGAGCACAAATGTGTCTGACACAGTATTACATCCATGTGGAAGAATTCATGCAACATAAGCCTCTATACAGATATGTGCTCTATCATTGAACAAGAAAGTATAATCAGTTTAAAATGAAAAACAAGAGATCCATAATTATGCCAAACCATAAAAGGACCACTTGATTGAAAAGGCATTACAAAAATCAATATCAATTGAAAAATCAGTTCTTTAGATATTTGGATTAGAGACCTACCGGACTCATGCCTGTAAAAAGAGAAACGCTGCTTCAGAAAAATTTTACAAAGGCCTGCCACACTAGCGAGCGTGATCTCTTTACCAATAAAGGAAACTAAATAGCCCATTCCTGCAGAAATACACACACAAAAACACCAAAAATATTTTAAAAAATAAAATCCAGTAATTGATCAGAGATTTTAAACAGTACGATAAAATTTTATTTGGAGTATTGAGGTTCAGCAACAATATGATTGCATGAGTATTACAGTGAACATAGTGATTAAAAGGGCCATCTATTTTCTTCTTGTGCTTACCCTCATAAGAAATTGATGACGTAACACACAAGAAAAGTAGTTTACCTACCCCATGAGAGAGTGCGCGTTCTAACACTGCTTTTGCAGTAAATTCTAAAAATTGGTTAATGCAAATAGTTCCCCACACGTGAAGTATGTTATAAGGAGGCATAATAACATGAAATTAAGCATAAAGTTGACTACACAATATTCTATATTTCTGTGTACTATGCAAAGAAATCTTCTTAGTTTATTAACTTTTAGAAGTATCCATGATGATAGACAATCAGTTTTCTTATTAGAGACAAAACAGAGGAAAAAAGTAAAGATAACATGAACAAGAAAAAAAATACACAGAATAAAATAGAGTAAATGCATGTCCTTCAATATAATTTCTGCTTGGATTGAAAGTACTAACACCGGATAACCTAAAGCTGTAATGTCATTGATTAAGATCAAAAGGAAGGAAGCAGTCAAAAATTTGTGTCATTTCTACATTAGCAATTAGTAAAAAAATAAAACGGAGAGCTTAAGCATAGCAACTTGCCTAAACAGAATACATAAATAAACTACACTGTCAGCTATAGTTCATTTATTTACACCAAGAAACAGTTCATATCATAACAAACTTTGATACAACCAAGCAAAGAAAGGTTAGTTAAACCAAAATCCTACATGCATCAACAGAAAAGCCCACCTGTAAAGAACCAAGTTCTGCTAGTGGTTGTGTGAGTTTTTGTCCTCTCCAAATCTAGCATGTGGAGAACACCTCCAATCCAAAAATGCAGAAAACAATTGCTACTTTGTTTCTACAAAACTCTGAAGTTTCTTCTCTGCTCAATCGTGCATTTGGTGCTGTGGACAAAACTTGATGATTCCATACAAATGAAACCCCTCAAAATTTAAATGGACGGACTACATATAGACAGATTAAACTAACATAAAAAAAAAAAAAAAAAAAAAAAAAAAAAAAAAAAAAAAATTACGAAATGTGAGACTGAAAATGGAGAATGGTGCAAAAATTTAAAAATATCTCAAAATCAAACAAATCAAAATGATAAAAAAATCCCCAAAAGCAATAACCTAATAGAAAATTCACATTTCTACTGAGTTTGATGAAAATACGAAGAATAAAAGAAAGCTAAGAGAAA
The DNA here is from genome assembly GCA_003546025.1 of Camphora micrantha. Classification (NCBI taxonomy): domain Eukaryota; kingdom Viridiplantae; phylum Streptophyta; class Magnoliopsida; order Laurales; family Lauraceae; genus Camphora; species Camphora micrantha. Next base: position 26,266,127 of record QPKB01000007.1, on the reverse strand, counting down.
AACAAAAACAAAAACAGAGGAATAACACGAATATCAAAGATTTCAAGATCAAAGTATTCAAGATCAAAGTAACTCAAACCAAGATCCATATAAAAAAAAAAAAACAAGCTAAGAATAACCTGAATAAAAAACCCAGAAATATTTTGAAAAATGAAGAAGAAACAACAAGGGACAAAAACAGAGCCCAACTGCAAAACACTAGAAACTAAAGATTTCAAGATCAACCACAAAAACAGAAAGAACCTATGAAAGATGAGTCAATCTGAGAAGAAACCCAGATAGGGAATTTCAAAATCGTGCAGTAATCCAAGAGAAATAAGAGCATTGGGTTTGAGTAGTGAAAAACAAGAAACAAAGAAGAGAGGAGAAAAAGGAATCCGGATCCCCTGTTTGGACCAATCAGGGGGTGACACATGAACTTGTTGAGTCATTGTCACCCCCTGACTGGTCCAAACAGGGGATCCGGTTCCAAGAAAAAGAGACAATATCCACAGGTCTGAAAAGAGGAGTGAGAGTGTCTGTTAGAGAGAAAAGAGAATAGGGTGATAGGGTCTTCTGTCATGCTTTATATGAGAGAGAGAGCCACACCTGTCTTGTGTTTGCATAAAAAGCTGAGCAGTTCTAGAAAGATTTTTTTTTTCTAGGAGTTCTAAAAAGATCTACTTTTCCAAGAATAAAAAAAAAAGGAATTTTAACCAAATAATTGTTTCTAAATCTTAATTAGACAGATTTGTTTATGAAGAGATTAAAAACATCCAAATTGTGGATCGTACAAGTATTTTGGACAACTTTACCCTTCCATTTATGCCAACGATATCGCCATCTATAGGAACCAACCCAGATAAAGAACAGCAGTTTCTCCTCCTCATGTATCCTCTTCCTGTTTCCAAAAAAAAATCTCTTGATTCCTTTTCGGTTCTTCTTCTTCTCATGCACTGCCTTAAAATAGAAAAGTGAGAGCTTCTCCTCTTCCCTCTTTCTCTTGCTCTCCCTCTTGGGGAGAGCCAAACGGATCTGAAATACTAAAATCTCCGGCCAAAATGGACATAGCAGCCCATACCGAAATGAGAACCTCACCTCTTCCTCTTGCTCTCCCTCTCCCTCTCCCTCAGTGAAACGTCCGGCCCTCAAAAAAGAGGTATGATCCTCTTTCCATTATCTCTCTCTATCGATCTCTTTTTCTTCCTTAATTGTTATGCTCTCTCCTATGGTCCAGCAACATCTTTCGCGATATCTAGGGCTTGTTTTGCTTCTTTCGTCAAATTTCTTCATATTCTTCATATTTCCTGTAAGATTTTCTAAAACGGGTTCTAATCAGTGATTTTTCTCTCCGGAATTGGGGATTTATGGTGTAATCATGTGTTTTTCCCTTTACTTGTGCTATGATGCTTTAATTAGGGCTTTGTTGCACCTGATAAATTGGGTTGTTTATGTGCCTAGAGAGGTAGTTCCACTGGTAAGTTTAAGATCTGGTGATACCATGACCCTCAATTTTAGTGGAGAAATGATTAACTTTCAAAATCACAAATTTGATTTCTCATTCCATTTATTTTCATGCCACTCAATCAAATAGAAATATATTTTTTTAAGGGTCTATACATGTCCTGCCAGAAGAAGCGTGCTGTAGAGATTGATGATGCATGATTGAAGCTTGAAATTAGAACGATTCTCTCTAGGGAGGTAATTGTTGTGCTCTATCTCTATAACAATTTATACGTATAAGAAATACTAATTTGCTAATATCTAGACCTATACCAAAGTTCCAAGTTGAGTGTTTATATTTTCCATTATTATGCCTTCTTTAATACATACTTGGAAAGGCTATCAATAACATTTTTCACAGCTGAGTTATTTATGATTTCAAGCATTCTGATGGAAATACTTGATCCCAGTCATAGTCTTTCATGACTTTTAAGTCCTATTTGACTGGTGTTTCATCAAGTTATATGGAGTTCATTTTTAAGAATTGCAATCTTTGTATACACTTTACTGCAATTTATTTGGCTGGAGTGATTTGATTTATTTATTAATTTTCATTGCCAAGGAGCAGGGGATTGACATTTGTTTGATTTCCTTTTGTTCATAGTTTTTGTGAACGTGAATGTGAATGACATTATAACCCGACAAGACTATTACCTTATTACCAACAGTCTCTTTTTCTTTGGTGCAGATGGCACTTGACATATTAGCTGTAGAAAGCTAGCATGAGGAAGAAAGCTTGTGGTTGAAGAACTGAATACTATGTCAAAAGCTAGAATGGAGAGTGCTTGTGCTTGGCCCACATTACATAGTACATAATGTAACATTCCTAGAGCATACGTCTGGCCAAGTCTCTCTATAGAGAAGTCAATTTTCCACCACTAGTCGTGTATATAATGGACATGGGCCTTGCAGGTTTAACTCCACAAGGGCAAGTTCATATCCATGGATGAGATTCATCCAATGCTAATTGAGGTTGGCACCTGTCTCATGGGTGATTGAAATGGTGGAAATGTAGTCCATTCTTTGGAACCTGTAATAGTTTGGCATATCTATCAAAGAAAAGCAGCATTACAAGAAAAACACCCATACTAGGTTTGATTTCTAGATGTCAGGAAGAAGGCAGCATTATCTGAGCCTAATGCAAAGAAGGGTAGGAAGGAAAAAAAACGTGAAAGAAGAAATTATCTTGGATGACAACTATATGAAGTATGAACACACCATTAGGGTAGGATCGGTTTTCTCTGTGTATTTATGAGATCTGTCTCAACTTTTGCATCATGTTAATATTGAAAATTTTGGTTCTTTACTATGTTCACCATGTGAAGATTCAGGCCTTTGCACTTATTGCCAGTTTTCAGTTCCTAAAGCAGATTAAGTTGGTTTCTTTTTTAACCAATCAAGTAACCTTGGTGCAAGACTTGAATATTGATGACTTAGTTGACCACCTTCCTATCTTTCTTAATCAAGAGATATTAATAATTGCTGAAAAGGGGGCCTTTAGAAATGGAACTCTTTGTAAGTGTAGGATAGGCTTTAGGAGTAGCTTTCTTATGCAAAGAACATTCTTTTAAAAAATTCTGTGTATTTCTACAGTCTGTAAATAGCATCTGGCTTATAAGTGTTTGAAGTCAAAGTCTCAAAATAGCCGATGAAGTAATTGCCATATACTTGCATAATAGTGTTTGATATGCTGGCACGTCAGTGTTTATGTATCTTAACATAAATTCATTGCTATTTTCTTGTTTGATACCAGAGGAGGACAAAGAAGGTGTAAATAATGGTAATGATATCGTTATCAGAAGATTTTGAAAATACAATTCCAGGTAAAATCCGTGAGTCGTTAATGTTGTTTATGTATCTCAATATAAAGTCATTGCCATTTGGGAGTTGGTGGAAAAAATATGTATCTCAATATAAAGTCACTGCCATTTGGGAGTTGGTGGAAAAAATGCACCAAGAACCTATAAATAATGGTAACGATGTCGTTATCATGGAATTTTGGGATTAACATTCTGGGTAAAATTTGTTAGCCTTTCTCCTTGCTTATGCTTCTCAATATAAAGGAATTGCCATTTGGTTGTTTGGCAACAAAAATTAGTCGAAGAGCCTTTAAATAATGTTCCATCTTACCACCATGAGGGCAGGATCAATTTTCTATGTGTATTTATGAAATATGTCCCAAGTTTCGCATCATGTTGATATTAAAAATCTTCATTCTTTGTTTTATTCACCATGTGTAGGTTTACTTTTGTGCCACAGCTCCAAAAAGAGAAATCCGGTTTACTTATAAACCACATTTTCCATTCCCCTCCTGTCTGGTTGGGGAAAAAATTAACGACCAGTCAATGGTCATCCATAAAAACCTCTGAATCATTGATAAGAGAAGTGATCCAATATTTACTCCTATCAATCACATTAACAAGAGATGTATTTTCTAAATTTTGAAGGACTATGAGTGAAAGCTCCATCTTTTACTTGAAAAAACTAACTGTACTTTAGATGCAGTTAGGATGGAGAGAGTAATTCGAAGGGAAATAATACCGTTTGGTTGTGTCCTTGTTTATGCTTCTCAGTATAAAGGCATTGTAATTTGGTTGTCTGTCATAAAAAACCGACGAAGATTCTATAAATATTGGTAACGATATCGTTATCAGAAGATATCGATAAAAATAATTGTGGGCAAATTCCGTGGGTCTTTCTTAATGTTTATGTACCTCAATATTAAGTCATTATCAATTGGTGGTTGGACTAAAAAATTGGACCAAGAACCTATAAATAATGATAGTGATATCGTTATCAAAATAACTTGGAAAGAATACTTCTTTGTGAAATCCGTGGGTCTTTATCATTGTTTATGCATCCCATTATATTCACACTGTAATTTGGCTTTTGAACATGAAAAATGGAACACATCTTGCGTGGTGTCTTAGTAATTATGTAATTGCTCCCTTTCTCCCATCCTTCCTGCACTTCATACGCATTGCTTTTATATTCGAGACTTTATGCCATCAAAAAAAACATGCTTCCATCTTTTATGAATAATACAAATAGCATGTGAACATTTAATAATTAAACTATACAACAGCTTGACATACGTCATTATATATTGATAGAAAAAAATCCATATAAATTACAACATTCAGACACTCAAAATATGAGTGTAGGCAACATCCCTCAAATTTAAAAAAAAATATTACGCAGCTCATATCTAAAGGGATTCTTATATGTACACAATGCCTGCCGCCAGAATTATAAACCAAACCATTACAAATCAAAAGGCATTGACATTGGTCCCAATGCTCCGGTTTCCACCATCCCCCATCATGTGGTATAAAAACCCATATGAAGTTCCAAATATAATCTCCAACAACCAAATGGCAATGACTTTATAATGGGGTTCAGAAACAAAGAGAGACTTACAGACTTCGCCTAAAATTTTATTTTTAATGTTTTATGATAACGATATCGTTACCATTATTTATAGATTCTTCGTCCATTTTTTGTGTCGAACATCCTTACATTTATGAGCATCTGGCTCCACCTTGTCCATGAAGGCCTGCCCAAAACAGTATGTCATGAAAAAAAGTTCTTTAACGCTTTTACTAAGGTGGGAAAAAAATCCAAAGTGGGAAAAAAATCCAAACCATATCAATGCAATTCAAAATAGCAGTTGAAATCGACCAAATTGTCAAGAGGAAGTGAAACCAGAATACATGTGGATTTCATGTTCAAATTCATAAAAAGAAGCTCAGGCATCTGGATTTCCACACTGACATGTTCAATACAGTAAGGAGACCAAACCTGCTTTGGTTTTCCATTTTTAACCTCGAGTACCCACACATCGTTGCTACTAGATTCTGCGGAAACATCCTTTTATGTTAGTTGCTCTTGAACATACATCAATTGCTATGATAATCCATATGATGAAGTAGAAGCGTTAAAATGTATAACAATGGAATAAGCAAAAGAGACAAAGAACTTTAAAAGGTAGTCAATAGAAATCCCTTCTTTTTCTTTTTCTTTTTCTTTCTTGCTCAAAAGTAGAATTAAAAAAAAAAAAAAAAAAAAAAAAAAAAAAAAAAAACCACAGACTCATGGTTGAGGCAATGAGATGGTTTTAAATATTGGCTGATGTACTATGAAAGTTTAGATAGCTTTCAAACCGCTTCTGTGTTTGGTTTTTTGTTTTGAGTCTTATGTTTTGATTTGTTTGGTCATGATCTTTTCTGATTAGGATGCTTCGAGAGGGTTTTGGCACATAAAGGAATACAAAATATCTCAGGAAAACACTTCCTTTCTTTAAAAAAAGGGCCAAACTTGTGATCCAAATCAATGATTTAATGGGATACTTAGGTAGAAGACTATACAAGATAACAACAATAGTTTATCAGAGACATTACAGACCCTAACGTAGATAATGCTCGAATCCCAGTTCAGCTAACATTCATTAAGATTAAAACCCAAAATAATCGAAAAATAGGCATGGAAAATTCATGAAAGTTAGACATATCCTCATGCAATTTCAACACCAACATGTTCAATTGAACAGATATAGATGATCCAAATAAATCAATATATGTTTATATCCAAGTTTTCACATAATACAGCTTGTAATGAAGCTGAAAGAATGCAAGTATAATCAGTTAAACAATTTTTTGGCATTGAAGAATGAAAGATTAATGAGCACCAAGAATGAAATTCATACCAGATTCCCCATCCACAACTGTTAATGTTGAGCTTGGAGCTGACAACTGTAGGAATGAAACACTAATCTCACCCAACTCATACAACAACAGAAAAAAAAAGGCCTATTTATGATTCTGAACATACTGTCCCGGATGGATGAAGGCGAGGGATCGCATGATGGGGACAATATTCAAGTATGGGCTACAATCTTTTCTATTCTCATTTATCTAAATCTAATTCCAAGATTGTCAATAAAACTTCACTGATCGCATGCAAACCTAATAACCATAAATCGAACTGGATGGAGAATGACATTAAGAAATCTGAGGGTGATAATAAAGAGAATTTTTGGAACTACAGGGGCATATATAGCTTCCGGAAAATATCTAGATAACAGACAAAAAGATGAGCATTCTCTTTAAGAAAAGAGCAAAAATTTCATTCTCTACAAATTCAAAATTACTATAAATGGGTTCAGGCTCTGTGCCACCAGAAAAAAGAAAGTAAAAAAAAAAAAAAAAAAGAACACATGATTTCAAGAACATTACAATCCCTTGATATGACAATTCATAACCACACCATCATCAGGACTAAGAATGACAGCTGTAAATAGAATGACAGCTGTAAATAAAAAGAACCAGTCAAAGGTGAATCATCCGGTGCAATGATATCCTGCCAAAGCCACACCAAGAATCAAAATTGGCAAAGATACAAATCAAAAGATAGAAAAAGAGAAGCATTCCCTTTTAGCAAATTCCAAATGTAATTAAGTCTTTTAGCAAATCAGAAACAAAACATTTCATACTTTTAAGACTATGCATTCCCTTTTAGCAAATTCCAAATAAAACATTTCTCTAATGATGGTTTAAGTAATTACTCATATGTCATCTTTTGATAATTTCTCTCAAAACAGGAACTCTTTAAAATACAGTGCATCTTAGATTCAATCATTTCAGTAATTCCTTTTGTAATGTAATATATTTCTTATTTAAAAATTCTTTTTGTAATGTAATATAATTACGATGATGATTTTAATAGTTTAAATTTTAGAGGTAGTCTCCATTGGTCCTCAGCTGTAGCTCAATTAGTTAGGAAACAAGTCTCTTGGTGTTGATCATGATTTAATAGGGTGTTGTTCGGGTGTATCATGTATGGAATAGAAAGAAACATGCAAAATGAAATGATGGGTTTTCACAAAAATCCATTTATATATCTCTCACTTGCACATTCAAAATTAGAAGAAGAAGAATGAAAAATATACGATTACATAATTTAAAACGAATGAAATAGTTACGATCAAACACGTTTACAGACCAAACATGGTCTTCAAAGTTTCAATTCATTGCCCACAGATCATATGACTAGGACAAGTGAAAAGTCAATAATTGGAGGGGAGGCATGAGCCAAGGGGCAAAAGGATCAGTCCTCTCGCATGCTTAATAAATATTTCGAAAGATGGTAACTAAGAGAAACCTTGATAAGTAATACCACTAGCTATCTAATTGAATTGATGAGCATGTGCAAGGTGTCCAACGAGAATGATAATTCACTGGCTCCATCCACAAGTCATTGGGTTCGGGTTTATTTACTCCCAAAAGCAACAGTAGAAAAGGAAAATACCTTACTATCATCTAAAATGTGCATTTTCCTACCACATAAACATTAAAGGTCAAAGCAAAAGCATACCTCGGCCAAGGCATGGGAAGCCGAAGCCAACAACCTATTATACATCACTCTTCGGGGCCTTTTCTTAGATGATATCATTATAACTCATTAACAAGCGATGATGTGTAAATCAATCCTCGAAACGCCTTCTTGACATGCTAATTCAAAGATTTAAAATATGCATGTCAAACCACTAAAGGAAAACATCCGTAAGGACTTTTAATTTGTTATGCAGTATATGCATAGGTAACAATTTTCTACATTATTATAACCGATTCGATTCCAAACAAATTCATTATCAAGAATATTCCAAGTTTTCTTTCCCCCACCAATCAAAACTTGATCTTCTATTTGCATCTTGTATTCTCCATTCAAAACAACCCAATTTAGAAAATAAAGGTGATATTCGCCAAATCCATATTTGGTTACAGATTGATAAGAGGACATATGAAAATACCAATTACCACCACTGACCCAGGGATTTGGATTAGTTGTGATTGTCAGTAAATCCCACCAGGTCTTACTTAGGCCCTGTTTGTTTGCATAAGATGCTAGAGATTAACTAGAAACTAAAATTTGGGGGGAATCCTGAAATCTAGAGAGATTCTATGCATACAAGATTAGGAAAATAGTCAGATCAAAACTCCTAGAACTAACAAAGATAGTTGAAGCCATTTGTATTCGTCTTTCAAAAATCAACTAGATCTGGCATTAATGAAAGCATTTTAGTGCAACAATCTAAAATGAAAAGTCAGAATTTATCCATCAAAACCTTAGCGTGCGAAAATCTAAAAGATATTCCTAGAATCAGATCTTGAAGGAAAGAATTGAAGAAACCCCAACACCAGAAACAAATTCCTCGTCCAGAAACAGAGAGTCGTAGATCCATAAAAGCTTACCAATTTCCAGCATAACTCATCACAGATCAAAATAGAAAGATAATGAGAAAGGCTTCAGTGATTTTGAATCGAAGAAGAGAAACCACATCAGCACCAGAAACTCGCACCATCTTCATCTTCCTCCTAGCGACAGAGAGAGCGAAAGGGTTTTAGGGTTGGGAAGGAGGAGCTCGACTGCTTGGTAATGGTGATGAGAGATGGTGAAAGGGAGAAGGAGATGAAAGACGTCGAGAAGGAGTTTAAGAATTAGGGAAGAAATAGGAAACCGAAGGAGAAGAAGAGGAAGAAATCATCGGAAAATGGGTTTGCTTGAACAAGCCCAAAACGATATCGTCCAGAGGGCAAATTTTTTCTCTCACCTCTAGCCTATACGGCCTCGACTCCTGATTCGATTAATCAATTTGTCTAATCCGAGTTTATGACAAAAACTGCTGCTCATATCACATCATACAAAATTGATTATTCTTTTTATTCAAGGGTTCTTATCATACACTTAATCTTAGTCGAACAAACATACAAATCTCTCTCTCACAGTTACAATATCAGATTGAGCAGAAGGATTGCGGACAGTCGCAAATGCACTTTCCCCGCTCCTTATCCTTGAGGAAAATTTCAATTGCTACAGCAGCTGCTATCAGTAGTATGCCCATTAGTGCCAGCTTCTTGAGCGCAGTGTTGGCCAAAATGGGTTGTTCGGGGGAGACCATTGAGATCGGAATCAGCATCAGGCCAACGCTCAGAATCACATAGACTACCAAAACGTGAAAAGTAGAGAAAATTTCACCAAACGAATCATCAGGAATATCATCTGGATACTGAAAGATGACGCCCGTGGCCACGATTACAAAATACATGCAAGCCTTCCAACAAAACCTTGCCATTTTTAGTGGGGTATGTTCAATCGAGATGAGGAGGCTATGGCCTATGATTTGGTGTCTATTTATGGAAAAAAAACCCGACCTGCCGAAAAGTGGGACCCACAGATGACCACACGCTTGGTTTGGGGAGGATGCAGGTTGGCGTTCTTCTCTACACGTGTCCAATAGCAGGTGGACACCATGATGGGGAACCACCAAAGCCTGAAACTTCTTAGCGGATTTCGTAGAAATTTCCCCAGTGCGATTCGGATATCCATGCACAGGTCCGTCAAAAAAGACCTGTTTTTTCGAAGGAATCTTATGTGGAAACGTCCAATGACAATCAATACTTATTGATTATCCTTAGGCCCTTTCGTAATTTTACTAATATAGTAAGTGAAGTGAAGTAAAGTTAAACATCACATCAAAAGTACTTTTTATCAAAATTCTCTCCATTTATTTTCAAAAAAAGTCAAAAAGCAACTACATTTACTCACTAAAAGACAAAAAAACTCTATTTTCCCATACAAAAAGTAAAAAATATTCAATCATAAATAACTAAAAATAAAATACCATCATAACTCACTTATATTTTATTCATTATTTTTATTTCACTTCACTCCACTTTATTTTAAAAGTAAATTACCAAACGGGCCCTTAGTAACTCGCCCATGACAATCAAACTACTGGTGGCTAACACCTGATCAAAGCAAATAAGTCCACTTTCATTTTCTTAGATCAGGTGGTCATTAGTCCTGTTTTTTCGCTGAAATTTTAGGAATTTATGTCTTAAAAATTTTTGAATTCTCAGAAATAGTAGAATTTTTGGATGCACCTTGGGCTTGAGCATTCAGAAATTCCACCAAAATATAAAAGGAATGGAATTCATAGATTCTCAATTTCATGTGGATAGAATTCAGAAATGCTATTGAAAAAACATGGAAATAAAAAATTTCAGGGGACATCATGTCCAAAAATTCCAGGTCATGTTGAATTCCTAACAGAAATTACACTAAAGAAACAGGGCCTAAATGACAATAAAACTTTATACCAACAAAAAAAAAATGACAATAAGACTATTGTTTTATTCTCCCCCAATAACGCACACACCTTATGGCAAAAAATTTAAAAAACAAAAAGGAGAAAAGAAAAGAAAAAAAAAACAAAAAAACAAAGAAACTATTCAGAGAGTGAATGAAGCCCAGCCCTATATATGCTATGTGTTGATGACATGTGGTATGCTGTCTCTGAAACCAACACAGAGCTGAATACACCCCAAAATCACCAAAAATATATATATATATATATATATATATATTCTACAGGATTTGATATATTAATTTCTCTTAAATCATATTTCCTCAATTTCATGACTAAAGACTTGTTAATTTTTTTTATTTTTCTACCACGAATCTTATGATATTATAAAAATTTAAAAACCTATAATCACAAACCTATGATATCACGAGATCTAGATCAAGATAAGAAAGTTGTCTAGCGTACATGCTTTTCAGACTTTATTGAAAAAAAACAACGGCCTGCTGAAAAGTGGGACCCAAAGATGACCAGAGGCTTATGGTTGGGGAGAATGCAGGTTGCCTTTTTTCTCCATACACATGTCCAATAGCAAGTGGACACCATGATGGGAACCACCAAAGCCCAAAACTTCTAGCGGATTTCGTAAAGAGAATCAGATATCCATGCAAAGGCCTATCAACAAAGTTGAACTTGTTTCATACGGCAACAGAGGGGTTGGCTTAGGCAATTTGTAACAGCAACCAAGATTAGTCAAGGCATGTTGAACGATTTTGTCTTGAGAACAACTTCTCACTGTTTGACGTGAGTGGTCCTCCTGACCACATATGTAACACTATTAAGATTCATGATTTAAGTTTACTAATTTAAGTTATTTTTCCTTTATTAGTTTTTAATTTTATTAAGTTTATCTTAGATTCAATAAGCCTAATCAAATAGGACCCTTGCTGGCTGATTTAAGGGAATTAAAGAAACTTATCTTTATTAGATTTCTTTGATAGGAAGAAATCTCTTTAGGGCTTATCTATATATATGGTTTTCTAGTTCTCTCGCTTAACTTACAAGATTTGAAAAGTATCCATCAACTTCATGCATATTGGAGTGAGTGATAAGGGACCATATTTGAAAAAGGAGATCCGCTCATCATCCAGATCATGGTGCAAAGTACGCTTTTAGTATTGTTTAGATTATTCATTGTTAATGCGTAAATCAAGATCCATATGTTTGATATGAATTGCAAACCATATTAGATCTATCACTCCCTAGCTGATCTTTTTAATGTGAAGGTTGCCAACGTAAAGTGGCATAAGGATATAGCAGTCCAATTTCTAGGCGGCCAAGAACAATTACACTCTTTCTCTAGCCTTAACTCCAATGAGCCTAATTAATGTTGTAAAAGACAATTGTTTTGTAACTAAAATGTCACCGCTACTGCAACAATGAAAAGGTCGCATCTCTAAAAGAGATCTATGAGGCACATATATTTCAAAATGGGCAACATATCTTGTTATATTGTATTTGATACTTCACTTCTTATATATAAAATCCATGTCCTTGCCGTGTCCCTACCGTATCCATGCCCTATCCGTAGCATCGTAGAAAGAAATCCAATTTCTTGACAGAAATTACATATCACATCTATCCCATATGACTAAAAGAAGCCAATAATGCATGTCTTTTATACCATTTACTTTGATTATCTACCCGATGTGAATCTTCAGATAGCGAAGCCGTTTCATTTACAACACAAGTTTCGCAAACCATCTTGCACATAGTTTTTCTTGTAAGTGTGAGCTACTATGTTAGAAATTAATTTACAGCTGAAAATGTAAGAATCCAACCTCTTAACCCAAGGTTTAATACTAATAAATTATGTCAATCTGCTATTCTGAGCTCCTTATATTAGGATTATCATTCCGGACAACTTTTGTATTAAATCCGAATCAATCTGAGGCCCTAAATCCCTTTAATTAACCAATTGCATCATAAATTGATAGACTTTGACAGAACAATTGACTTTTCCTTGGAACCCCGAAATGCGTGACTCCTGAGCCCAAAAATCAGATCTTGACCTAATCCACAACTCTCATGTTCAGCCCAAACTCATCCGAGACCCCGAGAGCCCAGTTTGACCCCTGACACATTTACCCGCAATTCAGAAAATCACAACTTTTGCCAGCGATCTCTAGAAATTCTGATTTAGAGCTTGTTGGAAATCTCTCCTCATGATCTACAATTGTTCTTCTTTAACCAAGTCCAATTGAGGTCCCAAAGACCTCTGTTTTTGCATCACAAGTTCAACTATGGTGTGGCAAACTCACAAACTAACTCCCTTTCAAAATATCTTAGCTACCGCTCCTTTTCATTAATGACACCCATCTACCACTACTATCTTTCACTTATTCTCCCATTCCATCAGCCACAAAGACTCTTTCTCTCCTTCATCTCCATCATCCGGTGGCAGAGAGCCCCCTCTCCTTTCTCCTTTCTCTCTTCTCGTCTCCGTGGTGGAGATCATCTAGTAGGAGCCCCTGCGTGCAAGATCTGACTCCACCAAGTGATTCTGCGTCATCTTTGATAAGTCCTAAAAAGCACACATTTTGGACTATTTTAAGGGCTTATTGATATTAAAGAGCTTTATTTAGTGTCATATCATGTTTTTATACATTTAGAGTCCATTGTAGTGTATTCATGTATAATTTGCTCAAAAATCACATTTTTTGCATAAATTCATAAAACTTGTCATTTTTGGAGATTTGTTTTTGGAAAGTTAGTTATTTTTTGTGCATCAAGTAGGGTCTCATGCATCGTCCATTTAAATTCCTTACATATAATTATTCTAGAATTTATTTATTTTAATTTGTGTAGGAGAAATCAAGAATGGGACCCACATTGATGAAATTTGAGAGAAATCAAAGGTAAGACATCTTTCATGGTGGACGCACATATCTTGGTATTTTTGAAGAGTTTGAAAAGTCAACAATGGAAAGCTAGATTTGTAATTTCAAGGTCAAGAAAGGAAAATTCAGATTTGGTAAGATCTAATTCTTACTAAGTTTGAAAACTCAAAAATCAAAAAAGAAATTCGAAAAAGAAAAGTGTGCTAAAAGAGTTGACTGGTCAATCTAAGAAGATTGGAAGCAAACCAAAGATGGAAGGGGAATCAAGAAATAAGGAAAGAAAGATCCCAAGATCCCTCTGGATGTCCACATGGGTCCCACACACCCCAATGCACAATTAACATTCCATATGTGCACAATTATTTTCGGATTTTTCAGTGGCAGCAAGATTAAAATGGTCATAACACTTAATCCAGCTGTCAGATTGGTGCAATCCATACATCGTTGGAAAGCTCTTTTCGAGCAGATATCTTTAGAACCAAAGATTGTATCAATCGGAGCTAAAACGATAAAGATATGGCCTCTGAAAGTTGGTGCTATAATTTTTACTTGGGATTGCAATTTTGCACTATGGAAAGCATCAAAAAAAAAAAAAATCTCTCACTCACCTTGCTATTTCTTTGAAGACTTGTTGGCCAAGGAAAAGACTTGCCATACAAAGAAGATTGCATGCTACAAACTTGGAACAAAGAAGGAAAGAAAGAGAGCAAAAATTTATAAATTGAAGGCATAAGCATCCATCTCCTCTCATGCTTGAGAATTGCTTACCTCTTACTTTAGAAAATTTCATACCATTTCTCCATTTTTTGCCCTTCCATCTTAATCCATCAAGGAGATTCTTCTCAAAGGCCATACCACCACCCTTGTTTTCTTAACTAGAAAGAGGGATTCTCAATCATCCTAGTATGTATTTTTGTTTTTAATTCTCAATCTTATGTACTCAATTGCATACTAGTATTAATAAAATTGTTTCTTTTTAATTATTGTATTGATTTCTTGTGAATCTTGATATTAGTTTAGCAACAGGGTTAGTTCTTACTTTTGGTTAAATATTTTTAATTGGCTTGGAATAATTACTAACAACTCACCTTAGCATCCTCACAATATACCTTGTTTTCTACGGATACATGGTATTTTTGGAGGCAATACAATGTGAAGTTGAAGAGTGTTGATTAAGAAAAGTTTAAAAAATCCAAGTCTGAAATTTATTTATTAAAAAGTGAGGATTTTTCATTCTCAACTTGGATCGACAATCTAAGTTGAAGAATAGGACCCTAGGTTTGCACCTCTAATTTTCTTGGACCCTCAATTGAGAAGAATTAAAAGAAGCAACTTACCACTTTTATATTTCAGTTTTGTTTACCATCTTTGATTTATGCACACTACCATTATTTTCAACACCTCACTTTTAATTCTTGCACCTTTTACAGTACTATGTCACACAATTTTGTTTAGATTTGTTAATTGCTAGAAAGTGCATTAGATTCATGCATCATGGTCGTTCAAAACCTAGCCATTAAACTCAGTTTTAGGTTACATTAGATTAGGAGAAATCATGCATAAAAACAACCCTGCATACTAGTTTTCTAGACTTAGAATTTTCAACATCTCATAGCATGCATTGCATTACTAACTTTCTAACTTAGGTTTCTTTTGTTTCTATTTTAGTTTCTTAGTTTTATTTTTGGTACTTTTTATTTTTGATGTTCTAACTTGTGTGCTCTTTTCTAGCAATTTTAGTTTTTAGTTTAGGAGTTTTAGATTTAGAAAGTTTCTTTCATTGGATTGTAATTAATTTAATTTTTGAAAAGTAGGAATGATGGTTGTAATTTACTAATTTGTTAGGCTAGATTTAGATTTTTAATTTAGGGCATGTACAAGTTGAGAAGGAATCCTAGTTTACATTGCTCCATGTAGATCGACCTGGTCTTACCAGTTTTATTACTACAATCGCACCCTATACTTGGGGTCCAATCACATGATACATCGTTTTCACGAGGATTCGTGACCGGCCGTCCCTTGATCCCTCTCCTTCTATTTCTTTGAGCTTTTTAGAGGTAAGAGCTATCTATCCATTGATTAGTTTCTTGATCTAGAGCCTTATTGATCAACGGCCCTAAGTGCAAGGGTGCGATGCAGTGATCCAGAGCCTTATTGATCGATGGCCCCAAGTGCAAGGGTGCGATGCAGTAATAATCTCGGTTAGTCCGAGATCGATCCACACTTCCACAGGGAGTGAAAGAAAGGCAATTAACTAGCACCTGTCTTACGGAAAATCTAAAAACTAGCCCAAAAGAAGCTATACAGATCTAATCTAATATTGTGAAAATAAAAATTAATTACAAGAATTACAATCAATTAAAAATTCCTACACTAAAAAGACCTAGGCTAAATATCCTAAACTAGTAGACTGCACCACCATAAGAAGAGTTAGAAAACCAATTGCATATAAAAAAATCAGAAAAATCAGAAAAATGAGAAATTAAAAATAAAAATCAGATTATGGATCTTTGTAATTCAAGCATCCGGATCCGTTGATCTAAGCATTTAAAATATGTACGGTGTAGATTCAATCTCTCACATAATGATGAGCCAAGGTGCGGTTCTAAATTGTTAATTTAATAAAAGATTTCACAAGACTCAAGGCTCCTACCACATATTTTCATTACTATAAGCCCCTAAACATTTGTTATATCGGGAAAAAAAATAATGAATCCAAGAAACATTAGACAATGAAAATAAAAATAAAAATTAACAAGAAGAAAAACACACCTTTTTATTGAAATCAACCGTCCATAGATTTAATCAAAGATACAACTTCTCTTTCTTCTTGAATTATAAAGATAACCTCACCCCTCCATCTTCATCTTCTATCTTTTAAAAAGATTTTGATTTTAGCCCCTAAGTAGAAAGAAGAAAGAGGAGAGAGAGGGCGGAGTGTGAGTGGAGAAAGGAGAGAGATGGTGAGGCTAGGAGAGGAAACAAAATAAAAAAAATGGGATGGAATGGTCTTGGACGTGTGCAGTGGAGATGAGACGGTGGCTAGTTACCCACTTCCATAGGCTATCCCCTTGGGACGTCCAGCACATGGGTATTTTATGGTGTTTGGAATTCTTGCTTTGCAAGAAGTTTAGGTTTTGAAAAGTTGTCCAACTTGGAGTCTAAGTTGTAGTGGGTTTTGGAAAGATCTTTTGGAAATTTGAAATTATTTCCACCTTTGTTTTCTTGGCTAGCAAGACTCCTAATTTTAGGACTTTCCTTTGCTTCAATATCTCCTTCATGGGCCCACTTTGCACTTTGAAAAATTAATCAAATCTGAATTTTAGATTTTTTTGCAACAATTGGAATGGGGTGGATCCCACTTTAGACATGCACTTCCGTTGGACATCCTTGCATGTCTTGTAAATCCTCTCTCTTTTTTTTTTCTTTTTGTTTTTTTTTCTTTCTTCTTTCCTTGCTTGATTTCGTGCTACACCAGGTCATCTTCAATTCTTTCCTTTTTAATTTCTCTCTCAAATTCTTCTCAAAGCAGATCCCAAAATCTGATTTTTCCCTGCACAAAATCAAAGAACAATTTTTCATGAGGGAAAGAATAATGCTATGCATGGGAAAGAATAATGATATGCATGGGACCCAATTCTACACATATGTGTTCGTATGAATATACCATGTTGATCGAAATTTCACGAACTATACAGTGGTGTAAAGAAATCATGCATGTTTACATGTAAATAAAAAATAATAAAAAGGAATAATGTCATAAAATTCGTGCAATTTTATGAACTTAAACCAATTTTCACATGAAATACACTTTGAACACCATGATGCATGATTTTATGAAATTTAATGAATTTAACCTAAATAAGTCCATAATTCTATATAAAATGATGACTAAGAAATGCAATTTCATGGACTTCTCACTTATTTCCATCATATATATGACATGCATGGCTCATTTCCAATTCTAGTTTGGGTTTTGATTTTTAGGGGCTTTTTGGAGGTGGTTTCTATGAGAGGTTTGAGGCGGCATTCCAGCTGAGATTTGGGCCATTCGTAAGTGCTCAGACTGTTTTGGTTTCCAAACTAATTTGCATAATATGTTTTGGTTACCATCTTGATTCATGTAAATCTATTTAATGGTTTAGATGTTGAGAATGCATGATTTTAATCATGTTTAGATCACAAAATTCTTGTCAAAATTATGATTAATTAAGTTAATGGAACTTGGTGAGGCTCACTGTGGGATTCCCTTCCCTCTTAAATCGATCAGTTAATGGCAAGTTGGCATGGCATGTGCCCAGCAGCCACAGCCCACTACTGAAGTCGCAGTATGCATCGCCCGTGCACCTTGGCCATCGCAGCACTCCCTCGCACCTCAGCCATTGCAGCATGTCCGCGCACTCCAGCCATCACCCGCCCATGTGCCAGCGGCCATCGTACTCGACGGACGGCCATTTCACCCAGCCTGCCTCAAAGGCCAAGGCATGTACGCCCAACGACCAAGTAGCAAGAAACCTACCCAGAGGCTAGCAGTTGCTGCGCCCAGCGCCTGTTGACCAGCGGCCAGCAGTCCCTCCCCGCCTGCTAGTAGTGCATGGCCGGCCGGCACAGATGTTGCACCATGACCGATGGGCCCGTCTGTGGGCCCTGCAAAACTGGATTCTAACCAACTTGACAACCCGTCTGGGACTGTTTTAACCCGATTCACCCAAGTAACATTTTTGGGTTTTTGGGACTCAAATTTGAATAGAGAAATATGGAAATTAGTTGGTACCTGAATTGTACAACCACTATAGAAATAAGGATTTTTGTTATGAAAGCCCAGATGCCCTTTGACATTAACCTGAACCACTGCTGAACCTAGGTTTAGGTCTTTCAGACCCTAGTAACCCCCTTGTACAAGATTAGATATGGATTTTCCTTCAAGCAAAGGGAATCGGGAACTTAGATAATTGGTGGACCATATAACTTAACCCCGACCAAACATGATTTATACTAACCCAAAGAAATTGAGAGGGCATGTGGAGCAGGGTGATTATCACTCTATCTGGACTTAGGGTTTGGATATCCCCAACATCATTATGCACCAAGTATAGAACCAATTATAATATCCAACCCTTGGTACGTACAGTCTTGAATATTATTGTCCTTGCATGTCCAAGGCTAGTAATGATAAAAGATATGTTAGTAATGGATCCTTGACTATTTTGTACATTTGGTAGAATGCCTTAATCAGTTTATTTCCATATTCATATGCAGGGTGCGTATTCCTCTTATTATTATGTTTTTATACGTCATGTCATACCTAGACTTACCCAGCCCTAGTATTGTGACCTATGGGATTCATTGGAAATTAGCGTGCAGTATTCGCCCTGCTTTGACCCTGGATGTACCTGGATCCTCAGGTGGTTTTTTTGACTAGTGTGTGAGCATTCAGTTGCCCAGCCCTTCCGAGTTATCCAAATCACCTTGTCCTTTTCCTACCCATTTGGGGTCTCCATTTCTAGCCGAAATGTTGCCCGTTTGTCTGTAGGATTTTAAGACCTACATGGACTACTTTTCTAGCAAAAAAATTGTACTGTTTTCAGTTTTGAATTCTTTACACCCGACAGAACTATATATTTTTTCTGTATTTGTATTTATGCACTGAGAGTATCAGAATTACACATGTACCCCCGACTGAACACTGATTTGAACACTGAACTATGTATTTTCCCGTATTTATAACTGTACACACTGTGAGAACTGAAATTTCTCCAATATCTCTGATCATAACCTGACTTGGACATTGAACTGTCCTATACCTGAATCTTGAGTTTTGTATTGATTCCTCAATCGGCACCACTCAGCTGTTTATCATTATTACTGTACATATATATATATATATATATGGGGAATGTTCATGTGCATCTATCCCTCACCATAGGGTGAGGGGCACTTTCCCTTTTTACACATGAAGACAAGAAAGTGTACCTCACCCTATGTACTTGAAAATTTACTTTTGTACTTGAAAATCCTCATTTATGGAAGTGTCCCTCACCCTATGGTGAGGGATAGATGCACACGAACATTCATCTATATATATATATATATAGAGGGAAGGCCTCTCCTGTGCTCAAATGGACATTATTATGTGTTCACGCACGTGGCCTGTTTCGAAGGAAAAAAAAAAAAGGGACCAACATGAAGATTGGGCAGAGGCAGTGAAAATAGAGACTTTTCGGTCCGATTTTTATTTCCTGCCCAAACATCCCGCCTGCGCTTTACCACTTTTACATAAAAACAAGAAAGAAAGAGAGAAAGAGAGAAAAAGAAAGATGAAGAGGAAGAAAGGAGGAGGAAAATAGAGAAGCACTCTCGTCGCTCAAGCATCTTCGTTCGTCCCTCTTCCTCATCTCTCTCGGTCCTCGATCTCTCACCTCCCTCTCTTAGATCTCGCTATCTCCATCGAGCTTCTCGCTCTCCATCTTCCACTACCTAGAAATACATCCCATGTGGCTGTTGATTAGTGAAAGAACTTTCAGAAATTAGTATTTTAGAATAGGGAGCTTTCTGAAAAATAATCCCCAGTCCCCATTTCTAAAATCAAGTTTCAGGGTTTGTTAGGAATCATAAATTGGCTCTGTTTTTCTTATCCTTTATATATCTCTCGGCTTTAATTTACGTTAGAGGTTTAGGATTCTGAAGGTTCTCAATTTGAAATTGGGCTAAGGGATTAGGGATTAAGAATAGAGTTTTGGGTTTTTAATTGTTACTATTGATAGATTCATTTATTTTATTATTATTATTTTTTGCTCCATTATGATTGGTATTAGAGTCAAACAGTTTGGGAGTTTTATGGTTGAGATTAGGGATTGTTCTTATTGGACCTTTTGTGGACGAAAGAGGCTTTTTCACTAGTGCTCTCAAGATTCTTTTTTTCTTTTCTTTTTGTCTTGGTTGTAAAAGCACTCTCTCAGAGTAGATTGGAGTAATAAAGTGTATATTCTCATTATTTTTTTATTCTAATCAAGTGTCTGATTTATTATGTAGAAAAATAAGGGTTGCTGCATTCTCATTGATTGGGATGAAATTATTGGAGAAAGCTTCAACCAATGTTCAGAAACTGTAGTTGCTGAAAATTGTAGTTAGAAAATAGCTGTCACAATTGTTAAGTTATATTCAGAAACTTTTATTGCAAAAATGTATTCTCTTAAATTTTATCAAGAAATCTGTTCAAAGATGTATTTGTAGTCACTTTTTAACTAAAATTTTATTTAGAAATGTGATGGGAAATTTGTATTCTCAACTAATGGAAAATTATATTTATAATTGTTTTTAGTCATATATATTTTGCTAAAGTCTTATACCAGTCCTAATGTTATGAACATAAAATTTTTAGGTCCAGAAATGTGAAAAAATGTTAAATAATATATGACATCGGTTAAACTACCAAAGATGTGGCATGAACGGGAAATTTTTTCAACCCAAACCTATATCAAACTACCATAGATGTCTGAATTCTTTCATTCTGATATAGTTCAGATGCCTAAGTGAAATTCGAGTACATTATATCCATTTGGGTGTCGTTTGCAAGATTTCGAACAGACCCTCAATTTTCTTTTATTAGGCTGGCTTCAAAAGGGTGTCAAGAATGGAAAATATTGGTTGGTGATATGGACAAAGTCCAAATGGATCATTCATATGGTCTCATCATGAATGTAAAATGGATTTAAATCATAAGCACAGCAATGTAAGCACCATTTGGGTTTTGGAGATGTTCTTAATACAATTCATCAACCGAATTCAATTTGCTGGTTTGAATGTTCTCGATATTTGTATTGAAAAATGTTTTTCTCAAGTGCACTTCTACTAAGCATCCATTACAAGTATGGTGTTGGAAGATAACATTTCAGTGTTAATGTTAAAGGTTGACATTGTTAGATGAGGAATGATGATACTTGAAGCCTTCTCGATTTGAAGACATGCTAGTGGTAGAATGGGTCCGATGCTATTCAAAGTGTTGAAACTCTTGTAAATATGGCTGAATGTGTTCCATGTATCCAATTATTCAATTTTAATAATCAGTTTTTCTGAAACTAACGGCCATTTGCAATACAGAAGGCTCCAAGTTACAACAATTTGCTATCCAAAACACCACAACGAAAGAAACAGAGTATGACAAAACCTCTGGAAACAACCATTTATATTGAACATGTTTACAGAACTATCAACAATTCAATGAGTACGCTTAATAAGCCACATTAAGCAACACAATTACAAAAAAATCCATATTTGCCAAATTTTGGTTGATCTGAAACTATTTACATACGAATAATCAACCATTTGCCCCTTGTTCAAATTTCTTTTGCTCAAAATTACACATTTATTTTCCATTAGTCTTGCAAAGGCCCTCCTCCATGTCCTTTAACTGGAGCAGAAACTGGTGCTCAAACTTTTTTGCCTATGACATCTCCCATGTTCTCTGTTTGCTTACATATACATGTTAATGTAACAAATTAATGGAAGTGAGCAACTCAATTATCTATAAGTAATCTTACAATAGATAAGACTCGTGGGTGGGTTTTGGTGAATGAACTTGCCTTTTACTAATCAGGATTTATAGAAAAGGTCTAATAATCAAGCTGTAACTTGGAGTTCTCAAGTCTCATATGATTCACTATGATTAAACAATCCTAACCATTTTATTAAAGGAAAAACCATGTAATGGTTGGACTGATTTTCAAGGCCCAATGTGGATGTAGAACCTCCAAGGCCCCTCCAACTTGTCACTCTCAATCCCTGAATCTGGTACTAACTCGGGACATTGAAAATGAGTAGAGACTAAAATACCCATTTGAACTAAGATTTTAATGAGATTTTTAGCTGACCAGTTTGTGATCTTCCAATTTGCAATACATGTTCACTCTGAGAGAGTGCTTTTAACAATGTTGCGGCATGCTCAGTCAGAACCGAGAAAAAAAAAAGGAATCCAATACCAATCATAATAGAGAAAAAAATAATAATAATAAAAATAAAATAAATAAATTTATCAACAGTAACGATTTTAAACCCAAAACTCTATTCTAAATCCCTAATCCCTTAGCCTCAATTGCAAATCGAGAACCCTCAGAATTCTAAACCTCCACTGTAAATCACAACCGAGAGATATATAAAGGATAAGAAAAACAAAGAGCCAATTTATTATTCCTAACAAACCCTTAAACCTGATTTTAGGAATGGGGAATGGGGAATATTTTTTTAGAAAGTTCCCTATTCTAAAATACCAATTTCTGAAAGTTCTTTCACAAATCAATAGTCACATTAGACCTATTTCTAGGGGTGAGAGGTTCGATGGAGATAGTGAGATCTAAGAGAGGGAGGTGCGAGATCGAGTGGGGAGAGGACCCAAACTATTGAAATCAGAGGCAACCAAGACACTGCTATCCAAAATAGCACCGATACACAAGTGCAGAAAGATGACAGGGACCCGCAGCCTTTGAGGCGGAGTGCGCGTAGGAGGCAGTAGGGCCTCAGGTGGAGCATGAGTGGCAGTCAAATGATGTCATGTAGACGTCATGTTGGGTTTGGACTTGTAACTCCTTTCTTTCATTCTTTCTTGAGGATTTTACTGGAAAAATTGAAAAATATAGGCATTTATCGAAGGGTCTTGGCCAGATGTGTAGCCCTAATGGGGTCTTCCCGCCCCATTTCTATTTTTTTTTAATTTTTTATTCATATCAACGATAGCGACACTCAAAATAATATTGAGTGACGCTATTGTCACTTTGCGCACCCTATATATATTCACGTCGTCTTCTGTTTTCCGTTCTTTTTCTACCCTATCTTCCTAAAAAAAAAACGTACTTTGGCTCCAATCGAAGGCAGATCTATTATACTAAGGGAATGTAGAAACTCTTCTTCTGCTAACACCTGTGCTGCTGCATGTCTTCCACATGTCAACATCTCCCATAAGTAAACCCCACTCCCCACACTCTGTGCGTAACCGATGATAACTAAATAACGATGATAACTAAATAACTACGCAAAATCTTCGTCTCCTTACTTCATCTCTATCATTTCATCTTAACAGATATCCTTCATCTCTACCATTTCATCTTTTTCCTTAATTCATCTATACCATTTCTTCTGAACGTACCGAGGCAAAAGCAGCGTTTCCTTACTTCATCTCTAACATTTCGTCTAAAGAACAGAAGCTACCATTTCATCTGGTCATAGCTACTGCACGGACCCAGGGAAAATTGGCGTTTCCTTAATTCATCTCTACCATTTCATCGGTTTGCTGTCATAGGTAAGCTTTTCCATATTTGATAATAGATTCTCTGATTCGTTCAATGTTTTAATGAATCATTTGGCTTCAAATCTTTTCTCTGTTCTCCTTAGCTATCCAAACGTCTTGGGTGATGTTTCATACTAATCTTTATTTCACTGTTTCAAAGAGAGAGATTAATAGAGAGTTTGATTTCATTACTGGGATCTCTGTGTTTTGGGCTACGCATGCATAGGTTGGAGTGGGAGAGTATGAGGAGGGAGAGAGTGGGGTGGACTGATATTTAAGAGAAAGAGTCAGAGAGAGGGAGAGTGGCAGGGAGAGGGAGAGAGAGTGGGAAGAGAGAAGAAAAAAAGAAAAGAAGAGAAAGATGGGTTCAGTGGGGGGCTGTGAGGGTGGAAAGCATCATTGTAGAAGGAAGGAGTTAGAAAGAGAGAAAGAAAGAAGAGAAGGAAGAAAGAAAGTAGGAGAGAAGAAAGAGTTCCCTGGGCTCGGGTAGAGGAATGGGTGCGCGGGGAAAGAGAGAGAGAGGAGAGTGAGTGAGAGAGGAAAGTGGGTGCAGGTGTGTGTGTGTCAGTAAGTGGGTTGTGTGGAGTGAAGAAGAATAAGGAGGGAGATAAAGATGAGAAACAAATAAGGATGGGCAGTGCAGGGAAAGGGGAAGAAGAGAGTGAGAGAAGAAAAAAAAAAAGAGAAAGATGGGTTCCGTGGGGGGCTGTGAGGGTGGAAAGCATCATTGTAGAAGGAAGGAGTTAGAAAGAGAGAAAGAAAGAAGAGAAAGAAGAAAGAAAGTAGGAGAGAAGAAAGAGTTCCCTGGGCTCGGGTAGAGGAATGGGTGCGCAGGGAAAGAGAGAGAGAGGAGAGTGAGTGAGAGAGGAAAGTGGGTGCAGGTGTGTGTGTGTCAGTTAGTGGGTTGTGTGGAGTGAAGAAGAATAAGGGGGGAGATAAAGATGAGAAACAAATAAGGATGGGCAGTGCAGGGAAAGGGGAAGAAGTGAGTGAGAGAAGAAAAAAAAAAAAGAGAAAGATGGGTTCAGTGGGGGGCTGTGAGGGTGGAAAGCATCATTGTAGAAGGAAGGAGTTAGAAAGAGAGAAAGAAAGAAGAGAAGGAAGAAAGAAAGTAGGAGAGAAGAAATAGTTCCCTGGGCTCGGGTAGAGGAATGGGTGCGCAGGGAAAGAGAGAGAGGAAAGTGGGTGCAGGTGTGTGTGTGTGTCAGTAAGTGGGCTGTGTGGAGTGAAGAACAATAAGGAGGGAGATAAAGATGAGAAACAAATAAGGATGGGCACTGCAGGGAAACGGGAAGAAGAGAGTGAGAGAGAAAAAAAAAAAAAAAGAGAAAGATGGGTTAAGTGGGGGGCTGTGAGGGTGGAAAGCATCATTGTAGAAGGAAGGAGTTAGAAAGAGAGAAAGAAAGAAGAGAAGGAAGAAAGAAAGTAGGAGAGAAGAAAGAGGATGGTTGCTCAGGGTGTGTTTTGTAGAGAAGGATGTTAGGTGACTGTAGGGTGTGTTAGAGAGTAGGAAGAGGGGCAATGAGAGAGAGAGAGAGAGAGAGAGAGAGGGAGGGAGTGGGGCGGTTTGAGGAGAGGGTGTGGGAGAGAAAGAGGAAGAGGGAGTGTGGCAGGGAGAAGGAGAGAAAGAGGGGGCAGAGAGAGAGAGAGAGTGGGGTAAAGTGAGGAGAAGGAGTGAGAGAAAGATGCAGAGAGAGAGTTGCAGGGAGAGGGAGAAGAAGGGATCAATCAAACTGTTTATAGTGTATGCAACAACCCATGCATTGTGCTGGGCATTACTATGTTTTGCATTGTAACGAGGATTAAAAAAATTTGTGGCAAGTAGAGAGGATGCTTATAATAAATAATAGTGTTAGAAAGAGACCTTAATATAAAATGTGTCCCGGAAAAATTCAATACACCTGGGTCAGATTACATACAAAAGCTACAAGTTGCTACAAAACACATATAACAATAACTGGGTTCCGGCAGATCGCAATTATTCTCACGTCAATGGCCATTTTATATTTTATTATTGTCCAGGGAGAGGAACAAATATCCCTTAATTTACAGTTTTAAAAAAAAAAGTGCATTGATCCCAATGTCCATGCACACTACAATGTCAACTCTATTTAATATGGGCTTGGATTGGACAGGTCTGATCGATCTGGCCCAACCCTAACCTAATTACTGGTAGTCCTTTTCTTCTAATCTTACACACATGGAACCCACCATAATAATTGGTTTGGATAACCAGCAGTGGGCCACACATCAATGGAATGGATGGCTCAAGAACTCAAAACCGTATAATTCCTCACATGGAGGGGCCAACCCATATTTTAATAAAATTATCCTATATGTATATCCGTGACCACCACTTGATAATTAGCTTGCTATGTTACACATGTGGATACCAAGATTATCAATATTATGAAAGACTGATTATGGGTCAATTATGGACGTAACTAATTAATGATATGTACTGATTACTATAAATTACACCAGAATTGGGAACCGGATTTATCACAAAGTCGGGCCAGACTATGTTTCTAAGGCCCAATTCTAACATGCAATCAATTGACAGTCTTTGAGAAATTAATGAAATCCTATGTATTTTAATATCAGAAAATGATGATTTCCAAAGATAAAACCTGTTACTGTTCATGATTAAATAGGCTAGAATTTTAATAGTCTTATCATTATAAAGTTAATAGCCTTAATCAAAGTAGGGTAGATCCAGGGAAATCCTTTTTTTTTTTTTTTTTTCTCTCTCTTAGAAAAAAATTAGCAAGAAAACGACCAAAGTAGAAAACTTTTATGCCTTTTTTTCCCAAATCATTTTGACACGATAACCATATGTTATATTATATATAACATATATTCAATTAACACTTATCTGCCTTCTCTGCCCTATAGCTATTAATTAATTTTAGAAATGTTGAGGCCATAGATTTGTCCCTTAAGCTGACCATCAGTATACATCTTCAATGCTCTTGCAGGACACTAAAGTCCTACCCTGCCGCATAAACTACAATTGTCAGCAACCTCCAAAATTCCAACGAACAACAAGAGGGCACGATTGTTACTTTCAAAAAATCAAGGTACTTTTGAAAACTAGCTTCAACTTTATTTTCTTACTGAAATTACTTTAAAGTATCATTCCATGCTTATGTTTAATAAATATAAAAATTTAATTCGAGAACTCCAATTTTTAATAGCTAGGGTGTCTATGTATTTAGTGGTTCTGTTGTCCGTGCATAGCACGGGGTGTTACTAGTACTTTCTATGGGCTTGTATTCTCACTCCATCGGTCATTTTGACTTCATTTTGGTGGTTGTTGATCTCCATTTAAGAGGTTTGTGCATTTATATCTACTCTTGCAAAGCAACACGAAAAAAATGAACATAATGTCTCATTTGTGATGCATTTCCTTTTACTTTGGTATAACAGAAGTTAGACAAGCTCACAGACATTTGTTTATTTTGGAGTATGAAACTTAGTTCTTGTGTTACACCCTGACCCGATTTAACCCTAGTTAGTGCTAAATAAATGTGTTTTGGTTAAATTAATTATGTTTAATAGCTAACTATGGTAATTAGTGTTTATTAGTCCTTATAGACTGAGTTAGTTAAGTGTTGGACCTTGTATAGGTGAGTTGAATTAGATTTGACTCGGTTGAGTAGAGTCAAGGGTTTTTTCGTAATTGTCGATTTTCACATTTTACATCATTTGCACATCATATTGACATCATCGTGTGTATTATGACAAGTACATCGATTTTTGTATTAGACTTTTCTTAATTTGATCTACCGTTGAATAATTGGACCTTCATTTGACTGAAAATGAAAATAAACAATTTTGTGGTCCTTCTTGCAAAACTATCAACCTTACCCTTTATATATAAGGCCTTACCCTTCCTCTTTCATTTCCTTTAATTCTCTTCTTCTCTACTTTTCTTCTCCTTCACTATTTCTCTCTTCTCCAATCACTACAAGAGTGAGAGCATGCATATTGGGAGCTAGGAGAAGACTATTCTTCATCTTCTTCATCTTTCTCTCTTGCTTGTTGATAAAGAACCTCTCCACTACCCCCCTTACCTTCTCCAAATTCGAATTTCTTGGTAAGAGGCAGGCATTAAGCTCTTTTATTTAGATTTTTGAGTTACCCTAGAGTCAAGAGACTCATATATTGTTCATGCATGCATGTTCATTAGTTTTCCATGGTTATTTGTTATTAGGGTTTGATTATTTGAGGGTTTTGGGTTCCTTTGAGCAAGAGTGCACGTGTAGAAAGATTTGAAAAGCTCAATAGAGGCAAGTATAAGCATTAATGTGGATTTACATCTTGTTTATTTTCATTGATTCCATGAAACCCTTACTTAATGTTCTTAGTTCTAAATAAATGGATGGATTTGGTTTATTATATGATTTATAATGATGGAATGAAACAAATGATATTGTATGACGAAAAAGGAGCAAGAAGGCTCTATTTGTGCAGGTAATGAAGTAAGAAGAAGTTAGAAATGAATGGAAGGAGGAACAAATGAGTATCCTGAATCCAGAAATTCTGAACAGTTCGCTCGAGCAAATTGGACACTTCGCTCGAGCGAACTACCTAACTGACCGAGTTGCCTAACTGACCGAACTGCCTAACTGGGCGAGTTGCCTAACTGGCGACCGAACTACCTAACTGGCCGAATTGCCTAACTGGCGACCGAACTACCTAACCGAACTGCCTTTTGAAGCATGGTTCGAGCGAACAGAAAAGATCTCTCGAATGAATACCTCTCTGGATAGATCCGTTCGAGCGAACATAGGTCCGCTCGAGCGACAATTCTTCTGGAATCCTCCCTCAAGCGAACAAGTGAAGCGTGCGAGCGATCCACCTTCTGGATTGGGTCCGCTTGAGTGAACCCCACCTGATTATGTAACTGGGCTCCTTTTTGACCCAATTTTAGGTGAATTATCACCCTTAATCTATCTTAACCCATCTTAATTGTCCCAAATTGATAATTAAGGTGCTTACCCGTACTCATAAGAAATTAGGAATCTTTGAGACTTTATGACCCAAAAATGGAACTATTAACCTTATTAATTTTGACCAATGGATATTTATTAGTCTAATACTATGCCATGAGGGTTACTTTAAAACTTCAATGTACTTCTCATAATTAGTAACACCTAAGAAAGTTGTAATACGTTGATTTTCCAAAACTACCCTGTATTGGATGGTAAAAGACTGAAATTAATAGTTTAGTGTTGGTTCGTAAATTACCTTGATTCCTTAAGATACTGCGTTTCATATTGGAGTATAATGTTTTTTGACAATCAATTCTGATCTAAAGGTTAGTTTCCTCACTCGTATTCATTAAGATTTGATTAATTGCATTTAATTCATATTGTTAGTATTACATACTAAATTTGGTATTCATTGGGAATGTGGGATTGAGTAAGTATTTGTGATATATGAGATTACTATTTAATATGATTATGAACAAGTGAAATACGAACTTAGTCAAATCCAATTATCATTCGATTATTATTTGATTCGATTGAGTCGGCACTACTTAGCGTCGACCTTGTGATACCTGACGGGGTTAACCTCAGTTTAGTTATTTGAAAACTACTGCAGTAAGTCATCTGGAGCACCAGACCTCCAGACCCGGGTGGCCAGCTAGCCTTTGGCCGGGCCACTGGTGGCATCCCAACTAGATTCGCTCTCATTTGAGAGGATGAGTTTAAGGTAGTAGCCAATTTGTATGTTTTCATTATACTTGATTCACAATGCATGAATTATTTATTTCGCACAACTTGCCTAGTTGATACTTATCGTTGACATCTGTTAATTTATCCGTCTTACATTCAACTTGATACATAATGTATTTCCTTATTATTGCCTATACTTGCTCAATCGTTGTATTGATGGTACTACTTTGGTGTCATAGTCATAGGTGCAGCCTTCGGTCCTGCGAAGACCAAGGAGGGAGAGAAGGTTACCCAAGAGGTACCTTCAGGAGTAGAAGAGTGGCCCGAGTCTGGGTCCGCTTAGTGGTCTTTTTCAGAGTGCGAGCTGACTTTTGAAGAACTATTGAGCATGTGGCTAGCCTCTTTTTGTGTGGGCTACACTTAGGTTTAGTTATTCTTTTGTCATACTTTTGGTAATGTTGTATAGGGTTCTTTTATACACTCTCTTTTGTAAAACAATGTAAATAATTGCATAATTCTTTTGTATTAAACTTGAAATGTTAAATGGACTGAACGGAAATTTGATACCCTTAAATGAATGAATACAGCTTCCGCTATGTTAATTGCCAATGATGTATTCTAGTGAGTCCCAACTCACAAGCGTGGGAAGTTGTTTTTTCTCGTTCGTGTGTTGTATTTGGCTTGAGACAAGTACAGCGCGCGGGAGTACGTGTGACACACCTCAGGAATTACCCTAGGCCAGGGTGATTCGGGATCAGGATGTGACATACGTAAGCATAGTATCACAGCCTTGAAAATCTTCTAAAAGACTTAGAAACTTCTTAGAAACGTTGTGAGGATGCGTTAGAATCGGTTTAGAGTGTAGATTCATCAGGGCTAGTTCGTTATTAGTTGCGAGTTTATTGTTAGCTTTTATGTTTCTAGATGGAATTGTGTAATGAGAGTTAGAAGATAGTCTTAACCCTTACAATTGTTTTGCAAGTCAATGGCGTCTAGTTCAGGAAACAGATACAAAGGGGAAAACAATGAGTCTCAAAATGAAGATTTATTCGTTGAGTTGAAAAATGATCCGCCTTCTATGGAAGCTAGGATGATGATGTTAATGGAGCAAACGGCCAAGACAAATGAACACCTAGCTACACTGATGGCCAGACAAGGTCCAGCCCAACCAAACCCAGGAACTCAAGTGGTTATTCAACCCAAAGAGAACGACCGGAATGCCTTACATGAGAAATTTAGGAAGAGGGGAGCCACATAATTTCATGGCAAAGAAGATGCAATACAAGCTGGCGAGTGGTTAGAGCATACCAATGATATATTTGAAATAGTACTATGGTTTGAGATAACAAACAGAGAGTGGTAGTCACTGCTTCGATGTTTAGAGGCATCGCCAAAGATTGGTGGAAAAGCATCAGAGATGCTTACAAGGCCATGCCCAACGCCACCATTTGGGAGACATTCCAAGAACAGTTTCGCCACAAGTTCATACCAGCCCATGTACGCTGGAAGAAGGAAGAAGAATTCATCTCCCTCAAGCAGAACCAGATGACAGTAGCAACTTATGTGCATACCTTCACTCAGTTGTCTAAATTTGCTAAAGATTTAGTTGACTCAGAAGAGAAGAAAGTCAAAAGATTTGTTGGAGAGCTTCACCCAATGTATGAAGAACATGTGACAATATACAAGAGGCTCGAAACCTTTCAGGAGGTGGTAGATCGTGCTTATATTGCTGAAGAAATGGCTATTAAGAAGAGAAATGTAGACCCTAAGAGGAGTATAACTCACCACGGGAAGAATTTTCAGCACAAAAGACAGAAGGATGTAGTAATTGGTACTAATGCACCCAAGTGCACGACATGTGGAAAGGGACACTCTACAAAGAGATGCTGGAGGAACACTGGTGCGTGTCTTATTTGTGGATCCATGGAACACAGAGCAGCAGCTTGTCCCAAGGACCGAAGTGGTTTTAGAGCACCTCAACAACAATTTCCCCAGCAGCAAGCCAAGCCAACACTCCCAGTTCCACCTCAACGGTTAGCCTTACCAGCACCACCACCGAGATCACAGCAGCAGCAACGACAACAGCCAGGGAAGCCTAGGCAACAGCAACAACAAACCCATCAAGTACCACAACAGATAGGGAAGCTATTTTCCACGAACCTTGAGCAGGCAGAAGCATCGGGCAATGTAGTAGAAGGTACTGTATTGATATGTGCAAGAGATGCAAGGATGCTATTTGATTCGGGGTCCACACATTCGTTTGTGGCACCCCATTTTGCTAATGGGTTTCAGCAACCACTCGAGTTGCTTCCCTTCGTTTTGATGGTGACTACCCTAGTGGGTAAAAAGGTAGCTTGTGATAACTACTACCCCAAGTGCAGTGTACAAATCAGAGATTTGCTGATGCCAACAGACTTGATCCTCTTAATGATGCAAGACTTCGACGTCATCCTCAGTATGGATTGGCTCGCGAGATACCGAGCTTATGTGGATTGCTTCCGCAAGACCATCACCTTTAAGGTGGAGGAACCAGAATTGAATGTGATATTCAAGGGTGTACGGAGAGAGAGACCTAAATCTGGGTTTGTGTCAGCACTGGACGCTGTGGAGATTCTAGAAAGTGGCTGTGAAGGCTATTTTTCTTTCATCTCCGAGAAGAAGCCATCCTTAAAGCTCGAAGATATTCCTGTGGCTTGTGAAAGGTTCCAGGATTACCTCCGCCTAGGGAAGTTGATTTCTCCATCGATTTGATGCCAGGCATAGCACCGATTTCGAAGGCACCATACAGAATGGCCCCAGCGGAACTCAGAGAAATAAAGGAGCAATTGCAAGATTTACTAGATAAAGGACTCATACGCCCTAGTGTATCGCCTTGGGGAGCTCCGGTGTTGTTTGTGAGGAAGAAAGATGGCTTGCTTCGCATGTGCATCGACTACAGGCAGATCAATCAAGTGACGATAAAGAACAAGTACCCGTTGCCTCGAATCAATGAATTATTTGATCAACTGCAGGGAGCAGCCTACTTTTTGAAGATCGATCTTAGGTTTGGATACCACCAGCTAAGAGTCCGTGAGCAAGACATTGAGAAGACGGCTTTCAGGATGAGATACGGCCATTACGAATTTCTCGTGATGCCGGCCTTTGGTTTGACCAATGCGCCAGCAATGTTTATGGCGTTGATGAATAGGATCTTCGCCCCTTATCTCGATCAACTTATCGTGGTTTTTATTGATGATATTTTAGTCTATTCAAAGTCTATGGAAGAACATGCAAATCACCTTAGAATTTCGCTCCAACTTTTGAGGATTCATCAGTTATACGCCAAGTTTGAGAAGTGCGACTTTTGGCTTGAACAAGTGGCCTTTTGGGGCATATTATCTCCCAAGATGGCCTTAGAGTGGATCCAGCGAAGGTATAGGCCATTATTAATTGGCAGAGTCTAAGAACAGTAATAGAGATTCAGTGTTTTCTAGGCCTCATAGGTTATTATCGTAGATTTGTCAAGGATTTTGCTAAGATCTCAGCCCCATTGACGAAGTTAACCGGGAAGGATGTACCATTTATTTGGACTGAAGAATGTGAGGCTAGTTTTCAAACTTGAAAGAGAAGTTGACGACAGCCCCAGTTTTGTCTTTACCTAAAGGCACATGAGGTTTTGTGATTTATTCTGATGCATCTAGAGTTGGTTTGGGGTGTGTCTTGATGCAAAATGGTAAAGTTATAGCATATGGGTCAAGACAGTTAAAGAACTATGGGAAGAATTACGCGACCCATAATCTTGAATTAACAGCCATTGTGTTTGCACTGACGCTTTGGAGACACTACTTATATGGAGAACAATTTGAAGTGCACTTAGATCATCGTAGCCTATAATATTTATTCTCATAACAAGATCTTAATATGAGGCAGCAAAGATGGCTAGAATTTATAAAGGATTATGATTTTCCAATTAAATACATTTCAAGAAAATGAAATGTCGTAGCAGATGCCTTGAGCAGGAGGTCCTCTTTAGTTGCAAATATGGACACACAAGAGAGTAATTCTTATATTTTTGAAAAACTGAACGTTGAAGTCCAATCTTTTAGTGACTTGGTGATGTTGGCAGCCATGTCGGGGTACGAACCAGAATTGATGAATCAAATTAAGAATGAACAGTCCGAAGACCCTAACTTGGCTAAGATCAAGGATCATATTATCGAGAAACCCGATTTTCAACTAGTGGATGGAGTTTTATATTTCAGGGATCGATTATGCGTACCAAAGAACAATCAGTTGATAGCTCTGATTTTGACGGAAGCACATCATGCCAGATATGCAATGCATCCTGGAAGTACCAAGATGTATAGAGACCTCAAAAGGCGATTCTGGTGGATCAATATGAAGAGAGAAATTGCGGAATTCGTATCCAAATGTTATACCTGTCAGAGGGTGAAGTTTGAGCATAGAAGACCTCTAGGTTTGTTGCACCCCTTATCTATTCCTTAATGGAAGTGGGAACACATAACAATGGATTTCGTTTCAGGTCTACCGTTGACCAATTAGAAGAACAATGTTATTTGGGTTAATAGTTGACTAGTTGACTAAATCCGCCCATTTTCTTTCTTTTAAGAAGGGCATGAAGTTCAATGAGATAGCTAAGCTTTTTGTCAAGGAGATAGTTTGATTACATGGCACTCCAGTGTCAATAGTCTCCGACAGAGATACGAGATTTGTCTCGTCATTCTGGCAGTCGTTTCAGCAGTCCATGGGCACCAAACTCAGTTTCAGCACCGCTTACCATTCGCAGACAGACGGACAATCCAAACGCACCATACAGACATTAGAAGATATGCTTCGAGTCAGCGTTCTTGACTTCGGTGGCGAGTGGGACGAGCATTTGGCTCTCTGCAAATTTGCATATAATAATAGTTTTCATTCAGCCATTGGGATGCCACCTTTTGAAGCTTTATATGGACAAAGTTGTAGGACTCCTGTCTCTTAGGAAAAGGTTGGCATGAGGAGTTTCCATGGACCGACTATTATCGCAGATACAGTCGAGAAAGTTCTTCAAGTCAGAGAAAGATTGAAGACTGCACAATCTAGGCTGAAAAGCTATGCAGACAATAGAAAAAGAAAACTTGAATTTCAAGTTGGAGATTGGGTATTTTTGAAGACATCTCCGATGAAGGGCACGATTCGGTTTCAACAAAAAGGTAAACTGTCCCCAAGATTTGTGGGACCATTTGAGATCAAAAGCCGAATAGGTGATGTAGCCTATAGATTGAAGCTTCCACCCGAATTCGCAGGAGTACATGATTTATTCCATGTTTCTATGCTTCACAAGTACGTCCGTGATCCGTCTCATGTCATTCAATATGAAGAAGTACAAATCAAGCTTGATTCCACGTACATCGAGCGTCCACTTCGCATCATTGACGAGAAAGAGCAAGTATTACGGACGAGGACAATTCGCTGGGTGAAACTCCTTAGGGATCATCTTGGACCCGAGGAGGCCATGTGGGAACTCGAGGAGCAAGTTGCACAACATTATCCCGAACTCTTCACCCAGGTATGATCATTCGGAGGATCGAATGAGTCCAAGTGGGGGAGAATGTTACACCCTAACCCGATTTAACCATAATTAGTGCTAAATAAATGTTTTTTTAGTTAAATTAATTATGTTTAATAGCTAACTATGGTAATTAGTGTTTATTAGTCCTTATAGACTGAGTTAGTTAAGTGTTGGACCTTGTATAGGTGAGTTGAATTAGATTTGACTCGGTTGAGTAGAGTCAAGGGTTTCTTTCGTAATTGTCGATTTTCACATTTTACATCATTTGCACATCATATTGACATCATCGTGTGTATTATGATGAGTACATCGATTTTTGTATTAGACTCTTCTTAATTTGATCTACCGTTGAATAATTGGACCTTCATTTGACTCAAAATGAAAATTAATAATTTTGTGGGCCTTCTTGCAAAACTATAAATCTTATCCTTTATATATAAGACCTTACCCTTCCTCTTTCATTTCCTTTAATTCTCTTCTTCTCTACTTTTCTTCTCCTTCACTATTTCTCTCTTCTCCAATCACTACAAGAGTGAGAGCATGCATATTGGGAGCTAGGAGAAGACTCTTCTTCATCTTCTTCATCTTTCTTTCTTGCTTGTTGATTAAAAACCTCTCCACTACCCCCCCTACCTTCTCCAAATTCGAATTTCTTGGTAAGAGGCAGGCATTAAGCTCTTTTATTTAGATTTTTGAGTTACCCTAGAGTCAAGAGACTCATATATTGTTCATGCATGTATGTTCATTAGTTTTCCATAGGGTTTGATTATTTGAGGGTTTTGGGTTCCTTTGAGCAAGAGTGTGTAGAAAGAATTGAAAAGCTCAATAGAGGCAAGTACAAGCATTAATGTGGATTTACATCTTATTTATTTTCATTGATTTCATGAAACCCTTACTCAATGTTCTTAGTTCTTAATAAATGGATGGATTTGGTTTATTATATGATTTATAATGATGGAATGAAACAAATGATATTGTATAATGAAAAGGGAGCAAGAAGGCTCTATTTGTGCAAGTAATGAAGTGAGAAGTTAGAAATGAATGGAAGGAGGAACAAATGGGAATCCTGAATCCAGAAATTCTAGACAGTTCGCTCAAGTGAACTGCCTAACTGGCCGAGCTGCCTAACTGGCCGAGCTGCCTAAATGACCGAACTGCCTAACTGGCCAAACTGCCTAACTGGTGACCAAACTGCCTTTTGAAGAATGGTTCGAGCGAACATAAAGGATCGCTCAAACGAATACCTTTCTGGATAGATCCGATTGAGCGAACATGGGTCCGTTCAAGCGACCATCCTTCTGGAATCCTTGCCCTAGCGAACAAGTGAAGCGCGCGAGCGACCCACCTTCTGGATTGAGTCTGCTCAAGCGAACTTGGGGTTCGCTCGAGCGAACCTGATTCTGTAACTGGGTACCTTTTTGACCTAATTTTAGGGTGAATTATCACCCTTATTCTATCTCAACCCATCTTAATTGTCCCAAATTGATAATTAAGGTGCTTACCCCTACTCATAAGAAATTAGGAATCTTTGAGACTTTATGACCCAAAAATGGAACTATTAACCTTATTAATTTGGACCAATGGATATTTATTATTCTGATACTATGCCATGAGGGTTACTTTGGAACTTCAATGTACTTCTCATAATTAGTGACACATAAGAAAGTTGTAACACGTTGATTTTCCAAAACTACCCTGTATTGGATGGTAAAAGACTAAATTTAATAGTTTAGTGTTGGTTCGTAAATTAGCTTGATTCCTAAAGATACTGCATTTCATATTGGATTATAATGTTTATTGACAATCAATTTTGATCTGAAGGTCAGTTACCTCACTAGTATTCATTAAGATTCGATTAATTGCATTTAATTCATATTGTTAATATTATGTACTAAATTTGGTATTTATTGGGAATGTCGGATTGAGTAAGTATTCGTGATATATGAAATTATTATTCGATATGATTATGGACAAGTGAAATAAAAACTTAGTCAAATCCAGTTATCATTCGGTTATTATTTGATTCGATCGAGTCGGCACTACTTAGCTTCGATCATGTGATACCCGGCGAGCTTAAACTCGATTTAGTTATTCGAAGACTACTCAGTAAGTCATCTGGAGCACCGAAACTTCAGACCCGGGTAGCCAACTAGCCTTTGGCCGGGCCACTGGTGGCATCCCAACTAGATTCACTCTCATTTGAGAGGATGAGCTTAAGGTAGTAGCCAATTTGTATGTTTTCATTATACTAGATTCACAATGCATGAATTATTTATTTCGCACAATTTGCCTAGTTGATACTTACCGTTGACATCTGTTAATTTATCCGTCTTACATTTAACTTGATACATTATGTATTTCCTTATTATTGCCTATGCTTGCTCAATCGTCGTATTGATGTACTACTTTGGTGTCACAGTCACAGGTGCAGCCTCCAGTCTTGCGAAGACCAAGGAGGGAGAGAAGGTTACCCAAGAGGTACCTTCAAGACTAGAAGAGTGGCCCGAGTCTGGGTTTGCTAAGTGGTCTTTCTCGGAGTGCGAGCTGACTTTTGAAGAACTACTGAGCGTGTGGCTAGCCTCTTTTTGTGTAGTCCACACTTAAGCTTAGTTATTCTTTTGTCATAGTTTTGGTAATGTTGTATAGGATTCTTTTATACACTCTCTTTTGTAAAACAATGTAAATAATTGTATAATTCTTTTGTATTAAACTTGAAATGTTAAATGGACTGAATGGAAATTTGATACCCTTACATGAATGAATACAGCTTCCGCTATGTTAATTGCCAATGATGTATTCTAGTGAGTCCCAACTCACGAGTATGGAAAATTGTTTTCTCTCGTTCGTTTGTTGTATTTGGCTTGAGACAGGTACAGTACGCGGGAATA
Source organism: Camphora micrantha (assembly GCA_003546025.1). NCBI lineage: Eukaryota > Viridiplantae > Streptophyta > Magnoliopsida > Laurales > Lauraceae > Camphora > Camphora micrantha. The sequence goes on along the minus strand of QPKB01000007.1, from coordinate 26,228,201 downwards.
CGTGTGACACACCTCAGGGATTACCCTAGGCCAGGGTGATTCGGGATAGGGATGTGACAGCTAGTATTGTATTCTTGCATATTTTTTGTATATTGTTTGTAACCCAGCCACTTTTTAAAATTTCTGAGTGTTTGGGTGTTTTAGGCCTTAGATTAACGTCTTCAGCCCTTTCCCCTAGGCTTGTTTGAATTTTCCTGTGTGGAGATCGTTTTAGGCCATTGTGTTATGCCTTTAGCCCCTTGCAATCTCACACTTCTTTAGTTAATGAGGTGTTGTTGGTATTGGAAGTATATGTTAGTACAGTAATAATGCCTAAATAATTATTTTCTGTTTTTAATAAGGATGTCGGGTGGTGAGTTGATTGTGATTTTCTACTACGACGGGGAATTTAAATTTGACATGATTCACCTGGTATACGAAGGCGAAAATCAGAAGATGAGGTTCATTCAAAGCGACATAACATTTCTCGAATTGATAGACATAGCTCTTGAAACTTCACATTGGGAGGAAATCTGCGAGAACCTAAGCATACGTTATCTCCATCACAATGATCACATGTTTTCATTGGCTACCATAGAGGATGATAGCGACTTCAAGTGCATGTTAACACTTGCAAACCACAATACAAATGGGATATTACTATACATCAATAGAAGACCGATTGGTCACGCAAATCACATCAGAGAATAGAGAAGGTACATAAGTTATTTTAAAAGTATTTTAAATAATGCATAATACTATTTATAGTTAATGTCTAATGTAATTATTTCCATGTGTTTATCTTGAAGGTCATTTGAGATGGACATGCATTCTTTAAGAAGCAAACAACCTGATTGTTCGGGGAGCAATCATAATGTGAAGTTCAAAGTACGTCCCGTTCAAAGTCATGAAATTCCTACTATCAATCTATGTGAAGACAATGGCATTCAATTCTCAGCAAGGCAGAACATTGGTAGCGATGAATTGGCGAAAGAAAGTTATTGCGTTCTCAATGACCGCATTGATGTACCGAACCTGCCTGATGGCAGAGAGTTTGTCAGAGTCTTGAGCAATGTAATCTTTCCGCTTTCTTTTTTTTTTCCTTAGCCTCCCTTTCCTCTTCACTTTCATGTTCATCTCTTAACAATCTCGTAGCCCTTACAAGCATCCTGTATAAGCTTGCAAGGCATGCTGGACCCCAAGCATATGGCTTGAACTCCCTAAAGAGTTCTAGCTGCCAAGTTGGCCCCCTTGCACCAGAAGAATTTGCAAATATCTCACCAGACACCAGGAAAAAAAAGGTACGCTCTAGTCTTGCATACTTCATTCCTCTTCTTAGAGGGCTTGAAATTATTCTCCAACCATTTGAACTTTATGGTAAGGCCAATGGTGTCTTTTCTCGGGTGTGGGACAAGGCCAAGCAATTCTTTACAAACTTCTGGGACAAAAGCATTATTAAAGTTTCTTCCCATAACCGGTTCACCATCAATAGGGAAGCCATAAATGTAAGCAACGTCTTCCAAAGTGATCGTTGCTTCCCTCGTTGGTAAGTGAAATGTATTGGTTTCAGGCCTCCACCTTTCTACCAGCCCAGATATTAGAGCATGGTCTATCCTCATATAGTCTATCTCTGACAGATGTGATAGACCTACATCTCTCACATGCTCTTTCTGCTTCTCTGTCAAGACCCATATCTTTTTGTCTGGGTCGGTATTGATGTATCTATAAGTTCCCGGTTCCACTCTTTTTAATATGGATTTTGAAACTTGTGAGTCTTGATCGTACAATAACTCTCCCTCATCGTCGGACTCATTTTCTTTCACCATCTGTTCAGATTCACACATTGTAATATGAAGCATGTACAAATATGAGTTCACCAACCCACTTGGAAATAGATCTGTTTTTGCATGGCATACCTTTTTTTTTCTAGCAATGTAAAGATATGAAAAGACATTTTCATCCAATTCATGAGCAAGTATAGATATTCAAGTGATGTGAATTGTGAATAAAGAAACAAATCAAAACAAAAGATGAAATTATAGATTTGTGTTCTTCATTCTTTTTTTTCAGTGCAATGACTTGTATAAAAGCTAAGGTCCAACCCATTATGCGGGGCAGAACTAAGGCACAGTGAAAGGAGCTTGCTATTGCAACCCATTATATGGGGAAGAACTAAGGCATAGTGAAAGGTCTGGCATCTTTATATACTAAGTTAGGGACAAATTTTTATTGGCTTTTTTGTCAAAACGAACATCATGACATATGACGAACCAATGCCCTAAGCATGGCATCAGCAGCATTGATTAATCTCACTCAACTTGGAAGGCAACATATCAAATCAAGTCTGGCCGAGTACTCACTTGACTAGCCCAATTGATCAGTGACCCATGAGTCTGAATATATGTGGTCAAGTCAAAATGAGATTTTAGATGATGGTCGATGTGCCTTCACTTTTGATAGGACAGTCAAAAGAAGTTTTTTTTTTTAATCCTCAATAGTCAATACATTACAATGATTGGATGGATGTGGACTGCTTGCACTTCATCCTCAACTTTCTGTTAGAAGGCTGTCAAGTGAAGCAAAGAGTCATGACTCATAACTATCCTATACAATAAATTTTAACTGCGTCATTCACAACTGAGCCTTTTCTTTCTAGGGGTCCATGACAACGTTGGGCCTGGAATTCTGAACACCATTCGTTCATTTTAATTTGACCTGGGTTCAGATTAGTTACTACTGTTTTTCATTACGAACTAGGGTTATAACAGGGTCTAGTTGGTTACATAGGTTAGACCTTCTAAAATTCAAGTTAAGCTTGGGCCGTGTCAAGTCATGAAAGTACTAGGCAAGAGTGTGCAAAATGAGTTTTTGGTTGGTGCACACCCAATGCAAACACCAACATACATCAATCAATGTGTTCCTTCAAAGTGGTGTATTCCTTCACTGATGAAAATGGTAGAAGATGGTAAGTCTTTTGCCATGATAATAAGGGAGGACCTCCAATGTCACATTTCATCGAACAAATAGCGTGCGTGAGTGCAAACAATGTGAAAATGACTAAATGAGAGAATCAAAATGAACATAATAGGTTACAAAATGAAGAACTCACACCCCAAACATACATAATGCTTTGAAACTACATAATACACATTTCATACCATACACAATGCATCAAGAACTCCAAACCAACCATAATGCTCTGAAAAAAATGTGCAAGAACGTAGCTAATGTCACATACCTTCGCATAGATGTGCGATATTAGAGAAAGGTTGATGGATTATAGAGAAGGAAGGAGGTAGATGGAGCGATGTCGTCGCTCTGGAGAGGAAGGAGAAGTTACAGTCTTCAAGATGGTCAAAATGAGAAGGGTTTGAGGATATAGGGCTTGGCGAACAACGACGCTGGCGTCACTTGCGTCAGAAACGAAGTGACACTAGTGTCACTTACCCCAGATTAAAAAAAAAAAAACCAAACTAGTAGTAACGGACCACATTAGTGCTACACATTTGGCCAAGACCCTTCCGGATAAATGCCTATATTTTGGGATTTTTCCAGTAAATCCTTTTCTTTCTTTCTTGTTTTTCTGTATAAGAGGCAGAGAGCAGTCGGGAAATAAAAAAAACAGACCGAAAAGTCTCTCTTTATACTTCCTCTTCCTAATTTTCATGTTGGTCACTTTTTTTTTAGGGAAACAACAAAATACCTACATGTACTTTTGGTCATTTTGCAGAGTACCCCTTGTACTTTCGTATTTTGTACTAAATCTACTTCTAGTTTTAATCACAATACAAATACAGACGGTCGTGACAGAAAATAGGAAATGACGAATTTACCCCTCCATGTATAAGATGTCTCTTGGCTTTTTTTTTTTGTTCATTTCCTCCTTTTTCGCTTGTGGCTAGGGTTAATCTTCGTTGGCGATTTTGGAAGAAACCGTCCCTCCTTCACGATGATCGTCATATCCCTCAAGAAGCTCTGCCGATTATAGTCGTAAAGACCATCAGCACTTTCAAAGGTATGATCTCATTCCCTTAACTCTATCTGTTATGTAGGCATGTCAAACGGGCCGTGCCGGCCGCTCCAACCTCTGGCACGGCCTGCCATGGGCCGGGCTGGAGCGGGCTAGGCAGTGTCTGCCGGCGTGCCAGGCATGCCTCCTTCATCTTTTCCCGATTTTTCTTCTTTTCAGTATTAAAAATAAAAATTAGAACACAAGCACGGAAAATGACAAAGATATTTAAGTGGTTCGGTCAAACTCGACCTAGTCCACTAAGAAGAGGGAGAACCATTTGGATCTTAACTTCTTGAAGGTTTTTAAATAGGATTACCTTCAAAACCTTACAATCTTTTTGAGAAAATAAAAGAAAAGAATGAAAAACTTATATATTTACAAATTACAATGAAGGAAAAAGTAAAAAATCAGCTGTGTAGTCCTCGTATTTGCCAAATATCAGTCTCGTAAGGAAACACAACACTCCAACGTTTCTTCAGTTAGATTTGTTCTTCTGTTATCCACCACATGTCTACCTGCACTAAAAGCTTGTTCTGATGCTACAGAAGACATTATAATACCGGATAAATGCTTTCTTGTTGCTTCCACCAGGCTTAAAGGTCAAAACTAGATGCATCAGGTACCCGTATTACACCGACGTTAAGATACGATGATAACTCCGTCACAGTGTCACTTGAGCTTGAGCTGGATGCCATGCTCGTTGATGGACCCGATTCTTCCCTCTCTCCCGCTGCCTCCGTCCCGGGTCTTTCGGGGTATGGCGGAGGGGAGGAGAAGAAAAGTAAAGGGTATTAACATCTTTCTTTCTTTTTGTACGGGTATGCCAATTTCACTTTTCTACTTGGAATTTAGAAATGGTGATCCGAAGATCCACCTTCACAAGTAGAAAGGGGAAATGAAACTTTTTCTAGTTTCCCATTGCACACATATTTTAAGAAAAGAGACAAAAGGGTTTTTTTTGTTATGCCGTGAAAGGCGATTTCATTTGTTTGCCGTAAAAGGCGATTTTGCCGTAAAAGGCGATTTACAAGTCTTATCCATTATGAAAGACAAGAGTTGTGATTTTTATCTCTAAAAGAAAAATAAAGTACAATAGAAATCAAGAAAAGGAATCTGACTTCTCATTCGATTGTGGGGACACGTTCAGATCGACGGTCGCGAGTCATGTATGGGCTCCTCCATCGTCCTTGTAGATGAGAACACGATGCTTGGATTCTTGGCTTGGCTTTTTAACCTCAGATTTTTAAAGGACAAAGACCAAGAGAAGGTTTTATGTCCGATAAAAAGCTAAGTAAACGGGCTGAAAAGCCACGTTTTAGCCATGTTGGTAGAAGAAGGGAGGTCCTTGAGGGGGTGGCCCCCCAAGGGTGCTTCAATCACCTTTTGGTGGTCTTTGCAGCAGAGTTGCAGGGGCTCTGGACTTCGAGTGAATTTCTATGGCGATTTCTCTGGATCTTTTTTTTTTCGGTTCCTTTTTCATTTGGAATGCCCTCCTATTTATAGGCCTTTGGTAGCCATTTAGGAGGGTTTATGAGCATTGAATGCATTAATGCTCATAATGGGAAGAGTTACAAGTTTTAAATTATTTGTTTTGTAACTCCTTTTTCCTTGAATCTGATTGGCCGGTGGAGAATAATGAGCTTTTAATTGTCTTTAATCTCCATCATGGGAGGAGTTTCATGGCTTTAATGCCATAAATCATTTGACTTGTAACTCCCATTTGCTTGCTTTCTGATTGGGCCGTCCAAAATAATGAGTTAATGACCGCATTAACTTGTCATAAAATGGGTCATTTAACCTCATTAATTGGTCGCCAAGTCGCTTGAAGAGTCGCGGGCCGCGCCGCGTCTTTTGGAATTCTTCTTGCGATGATCGCCGGTAGATCCACATGTTGTTTGATGTCGGATGGCGATACAATTTCAGACATTGATTAATGTCAACGTGCCGGCAACATCTGTCCTATCGATTTCACGATCGGGAGGGCAGAAAGTGTGCTTTCTTTGTCTGCCGGTTGACGATTTTGAGGCATCTAATGATCATCCAATGATTTCGGCGGCGAACCGTGATGTTGACGAAGATCGACAGATTTCATGCACGAAAAATCAGATTTTGGAAAAATCACAGGGGCCAATCAACTCAAAACGCGAAAAGGACCCGAAAAAAAAGGGGCTTCCGGCGATTTTTGGGTCGCCGGAATTCCATGGTCGCCGACGACCATGGGCTGGCGACCTTGGGCCATGGTCGCCGGCGACCATGGGCCAAGGTCGCCGGCTACCATGGGCCTTGGGCCCATTTTTCGGCCGCCGTTCGGTCGCCTTTTCTTCGCCGTTTTTCGATCTTTTTTCATTCTTTTTTCTTCTGTATTTTTCTTGACATTTCCCCTCATTTATTGGCCTGATTCTCTTGAAGAAAACCTGACGAGAAGCCACGCAAATCGGAGCACAAAGTTTCCTATTTTTCTGGAAAGCCGAAGACTTTGTTGTGCGGTATTGCCGATTTTTTGTCAAGCATTGGAACTAGGCCAAACGATGTCGGAATGACCTGAAATTTGACGTGGAGCTTCTTAAGCAGTAGATAGGACCAACCATAGGCTTTGGTTTGAGGTTTGAAGCCGTTCGGGGTCCCGCAAATGCTCGCCTTGATTTCGCCATGAGAGAAATGCCGAGCTTTCACCCGTGGTCAACTGATGTCCGATTGACCTGAAATTTGACAGGGAGCCTCCTGAGTAGTAAGTAAGACCAACCATGGGCTTTGGTTTGAGTTTTGAAGCCTTTTGGGGTCCTGCAAATGCTCGCCTTGATTTCACCTCGAGGAAAATGCCGAGCTTTGAAACTAGGCCAAACGATGTCCGTTTGACCTAAAACTTGACAGGGGACCTATAGGAGTCATTTTGAGATGATCCATTAGCTCCAATTTGGATGCCATGATTCCGGGGTGCTCCGCCGCCGATAGGCCTGTTTTTGCTTCCCGAGAGTTGATGAAGGGTCAAACGTCGTCCGTTTGACTTGAAATTTGGCATGGGGCCTTTTGGAGGTATTCTGAGACCATCCGTAGGCTCTGATCGAAGTTTTGAAGTCTTCGACACTGTCGCTGCCGAGAGCTCCTGTCTGGCTGTCGGAGGAGTGAAGTTAGGCCGAATGATGTCGAAACGGCCCGAAACTTCATGTGCACCCCTCTTTTCGCTGCTTTGAAGGATCTTGCAGTTTTTGTTTGATTCTGACAAGATCTGGTGCTTGAAGTGGCGCATTCCTATTTATGACAGGATGTGGCTCCATGTAGCTTTTGGTGTTGAAGGGACATAGTGATATTTTTGGTGTCAACAAATGCCCCCTCGAGGTACAGCGACGAGGTGCGCAGCTCTAGCAGTCGGTGTGCCTCGAAGAGAATTTGAAGGAGATCTTCTTGCTTGACCAAGAGTCTTGAGCGTTTTTCTTTTGATGGAGTTGCTTTTTTGAGCTTCCAAGGGATTTCGCGGTAATGAGAGGGGTCACGTACCGTCTCAAGGCAAGGATTTTGAAATGACATTTGGATATGGGTTTTTGGTTTTGGGTTTTCCATTTTAACCTTGTGAACCTAAAGGCTTTATGTGGCACATTAGGCGGTTAAGAAGGTTTTTTGGTTTTTGACCTTGTGACCTAACAGGCTGTATGTGGCGAGTTAGGGGGTCGGGATTTTGGTTTTTGGTTTCAGTCTTGTGACCTAACAAGCTGTATGTGGCAAGTTAGGGGACCATGGTTTGGTTTTTGGTCACTCTTTGGGACGATTTTGGGTCCATTGGAGTGGTTTGGTTTTTTGTGGAATGTCAATTTCAAGATTGTGGCTTGATTTGGTGCATGGGGTTGGATGGTTTGGGTTTCTTTTGGAAGCCCATGAAGCTTGGAATTTTTTTTGTATGGTCCAATCAACTCAAGAGAGGCATGAAATCGTTTTTGTATGCTCTTGGTAAGAGAAATTTTGACTAAAAGCCACTTTTAGTGCCTAGGTGGTCAAACCTGGCTCATATGGGCTAACCCATGGGACCTTAAGCTTTTAAAAATGGCTTAGATCTCATGTGGTGTCATTTTGTAAAGAATATCTAAAAATATCCCTTTTGTGTAGAGAATATCTAAAAATATCCTTACTTGGAGAGAATCTCTCAAGTTTCCTTGATTTTGGGAGAGATTTTCTCAAAGTTTCTCAAATCCCCTTTCTTTTTGGAGAGAATTTCTCAAGAATCTCCTCTTTAGGAGAGAATATCTCAAATCTCCCTTTCTTTTAGGAAGTTTGCTAATTTTTAGCACTTACCTCCTTGCTTTTCTCCTCCTTTCCTCTTTTGGTTTGCTTTTTCTATAAAAGCAACGGAGATGGGTTTTCTTTTTCTTATTGCTTTCTTTTTGCAAAAACCTTCAAGAGTGCTCCAAGATAAAGAATTTCTCAAGGATCTTCAAGTTCCTTCTACTTCTTCTCCATGGCTTCAAGTAGGTATTCCTTTTCCAAGAAAAACCCCATGTAGATGTAGAAAAGTTTCCTTTTCTTTTTTTTTTCTTCTTTTCTTTTCTTTTCTTTCTCTCTGTTTTTTTTTTTCTCTTTTTTTTTCCTTTTTTTTTTTTTCGCTTCTTTTTTTTTTGTGCTGTACGGACAGGTCCGTACGGACCTGGCCGTACAGCCACGTGGCCTGTGGGCCAACCCCTTGTTTTTTTTTTCTTTTTTCTTTTTTTTTTTTTTTGCTCACCATGATATGAGGTTTATGCGATTCAAGATGATCATGCATTTTTTCTTTTTTTTTTTTTAAAATGCATCAAGATAAAAGGCTAGAATTTCTAGGTCAAGTCAACATGGATTTTGACTTAGACAAAGTTTGATTGGTTTTGACCAAATTGGGTTGGAATTGGTCAAACTTTTGTCAAAGTTTTCCTAGTATCTAATGCATGATGGTTTTGTGCATGATTTTTAGTAAATGGAATTGGGAGCATGATGATGCATACCTCGAATTTTCTTGCAAGTCTTGGGATTTTTGGAGCTTGCAGCAATATTGAGCCCACTTCTCCAGTCTCACAGAATTTCGAGGAGCTTTGCAAGTTTAGGAATTTTGAGCTCGCAGCAATGTTGAGCTCTTTTCTGATTTTGCGAAGATTTGAGAAGAAAGGCTTGATCTCGCAGCAATGTATGAATTCGAGTCTTCTTCGAGAATCCTTCATTGATTATGAGCTCGCAGCAATGTTGAGCTCATCTTCAAGCTTCCTTTCTTTTTCGGGGTGCCTCCCTTTTCTTCGAAATTGCCCCGATGATTTGAATGGTAATCATGGTTTAAGGTTGTAATTGTTGTCAATCCATGTCAACATGATGAGAGGATGAAGCTCAACTAAAATGGAAATCAGATGGAAATCAGAATGGAAAAAGAGCTAAAAAGAGTACAGAAAACAGCAATTCTGCAGCAGAGTGGCCGGTCGACCGGGGCACTTGGCCGGTCGACCGGGCAAGAAGAAACCTGCGAAATACAGGTCTCAGTTAAATCTGTAACAGGCTCTGCAGACAGTTTGGCCGGTCGACCGCGGCCCTCATGCGGTCGACCGGGCACGGGTGTCCTGATGTGCGCAGAATTAGAAAACTTCAGCCAAACTGCAGGGAAACTTTGTAGATCGTTTGGGACTCTTTCTCAACAACTTGTAGACGAATTTGGAGACTTGCTAGGGTTATTAAAACTTATAAAAAGGCTTGGTTAATTCGTGATTAAAGGGACAAGAACAGAGACAAGTTTAGAGAGAAAATAGAGAGAGTTCTTGAGAGAAAGAAGAAGCTGCTGCTGGGTGATGTTGTGGTGATATTTTCTACAGCAGTTGTGGACGAAATTGTGCTCTTGAAGATGGTGATTCGTCCATGAGTTAAGTGTCTCTCTTTATGCTTCAGATTTCAATTTGTAAGGGATTGAGAGAGAGAGAATTGTAGAGGGGAAGGGCTGTAGAAAAGAGTCTATCTTCTACTCTGTTTTTACATCAAGTTGGGTGCTTGGTGTTTGGGGTTTGGTGATCCTATCTGTGGGTGCAGATAAATTGTAAGGGGAGTAGGTGCTTCCTAGATAGTGGGTGCTATCTAAAAACACAAGGGTTGGTGCTCTTTGTCGTTGGTGCGACTAAATATATTCAGACCTGTACCGAATCGGTGTTCGGACGGTTTTGATCCGTGGACGTAGCCTTTTGGTGAACCACGTTAAATCTGGTGTCATTGTGTGGTTTGACTTGTTTTGTTGTTGAATTGGACCTGTTTTTAGAAATCACTGATTCACCCCCCCCTCTCAGTGATCGCAATATCCAACAATTGGTATCAGAGCGAGGTTCCCTTGATCAGTCTAATACGCTAAGGGTGATCTCTTGTCAAATCACATGGCAGCCAATACAGGGAATATGAAAGCACCTCTGTTTGATGGTTCTAATTACTCTTTTTGGAAGATTAGGATGCAAGCCTTCATCAAATCTCTTGGCTATGATGTTTGGGAGGCTGTCAGAGTCGGTTACAATGCTGCCACCGTACCCAATGATGCTGCATCGAAAAAGTTGGCAGACAACGACTCCAAGGCGCAGAATGCACTCTTTAGTGGCCTTATGGACAGCGAGCTGGTCAAAGTAATTGCATGCAAAACAGCCAAGGAAATATGGGACAAGTTGAAAAGCATTCATGAAGGAGATGAGAAGATTAAAGAAGCGAAATTGCAAACTCATCGCTCTCAATTCGAGTCTCTTCGCATGGAGGAAAGCGAGAATGTTGAATCGTATATGCAACGAGTGAATGAAGTCACGAATGACATTCGTGGACTAGGGGAGGAGATTAAAGAGCCGGTCATCGTCAAAAAGGTTCTAAGATCTCTTCTTCCCCGGTTTGATTCAAAAGTCTCAGCCATCGAAGAAGCCAAAGATCTGAATGCATTTTCCATGGATGAATTACATGGTTCTCTAACTGCCTATGAGATGCGCATAGGAAAGACGTCTTCATCTGATAAAGAAGTGGCCTTCAAAGTTCAGAAAAAGGCAAAAGAGACTGCTGGTCATGATATTGATTCTGATGATGATGAGCTTGAGGCTCAATTTGTTAGAAAGTTGAAGAAAGGAAGCAATGGTAAGTACAAAGGGAAGCTACCCTTTAAATGCTTCAATTGTGGAGGTGTTGGTCACTTTGCTGCGAAGTGTCCGCTAAAAGAAGACAATGATAATGACTCTTATGCTGAAAAGAGTAAAGGAAAGAGAAATTTCAGAAAAAGGGGCAAAGCTAAAAACTTTCTATGTCAACAAGATGACAGCACGTCTGAAACTTCAGACGATGATGAATCAACCGAAGCTCTCTTCATGGTCACTGTTGAAGAAGAAGAAGAGCTAGATCCGGAATCGGAAGAGGAGGCTGAAGTCAATCTTGAAGAGGAACTCATAGCCGCACTTGAGGAGCTTAGCATGGAACGCAAAACAAGTAAGAAAAATCTGAAACTTCTCCATGAATCTGAAAGTTCTATTATTGCTTTGAAAACTCAAGTAGAAGAATATAAAAGAATGGTAGAAGTCCTTGAAAACCAAATAAGTATCAAAAAGGAAGAGGCTATGAAACTTGAAACTGAGATCGCTAGAGCAAAGGCTGAAAATTTGGAAAATAGCAAAAAACTCAAAACGCTCCAAGCGATTGAAGGGACTATGAAACTCAATGAACTACTGAAAGTTCAAAGACCTGCCCACTTCAGATTTGGTCTAGGATTTGAGAAAGGTGAATCCTCTAAGATTGCACCTCCTGAAAAGAAAGAGTTTGTGAAGCAAGTCACTGCACCCTCTAACTCTATGAAGCCCACTCAACCTAGAAAGGTAATGAAGACTAACCAGCCACAAAGAAGGTACAAATTCTATGGTTATTGCTTTCATTGTAATATGTTTGGACATAAAAGAGACGATTGCAAATTCTATGTAAAATACAGCCCACTTGTGACAAGGAACCCTTTTTCAATTCTAAGTAGCCACAAAATTGAGTGCCATAAGTGCTATAATTATGGACACTTGGCTAGGGATTGTAGGTTGCATATTGCTAACAAATTTCAGGTTGAAAAGAAACCCAAGTTAGTCAAGGCTTGGAGAGCAAAGCAAAGTGCAGAAAGTCCCAAAGAATCTCTCATTGTGCAAATGGCATTCAATGCACAAAAGAAGGCAGCACCATGGGTCCTTGATAGTGGTTGCTCAAGCCATATGACTGGTGATAAAGAGAAATTCATCAAATTACAGCACTATGAAGGCGGTTCAGTGAAGTTTGGCAACAATGATGGTGCCAAAATCTGCGGAAAAGGTGTTATTCAGCTTATGGCAAACAAGATCAGATCGGAAGAAGTCTTATATGTGTCTGGATTTGAGACACAACCTGCTTAGTGTGAGCCAAATCTGTGACAAGGGTCACGAAGTTATCTTCACAAAGAATGGGTTTGCCATCAAGAAGACTAGCAACGGCAAAACAGTGGCAACTGGATCAAGAACTGCTGGAAATCTCTATACATTGTCAGATGGAGCTGAAAAGACCTGCTTGATGAGTCGGACAGAGGAAAGTTGGTTGTGGCACAAACGCCTTGGGCATCTAAGCTTTGATAACATGTCAAAGATTTGCAATTCAAAGGCTGTAAGAGGCATGTCTACAGTTGAAAAGCCTTCCAATCCCATTTGCGACTCTTGCCAAAAGGGAAAGCAAACGAGGGTTATGTTCAAGTCAAAGGAGCATCATTCCAAGAAACCTCTTGAGCTAGTGCACACTGACCTCTGTGGACCGATGCGAACTCAAAGCACCAATGGAGATAAGTATTTCATGTTATGCATTGATGATTATACTCGTATGACATGGGTATTGTTTCTTAAACATAAGCATCAAGCACTTGATCGTTTTAAAGTGTTTAAAGCGCAGGTTGAAAATCAATTGGAAAAACGTATCAAGATTTTAAGGTCTGATCGTGGAGGCGAGTTCACATCTGAAGAGTTCACTAAATATTGTGAACATCATGGCATTCAAAGACAGTACTCAGCCCCTAGAACTCCACAGCAAAATGGAGTTGTGGAACGGAAGAATCGCACCGTACAAGAGATGGCTCGTACGATGCTAAGTGAAAGCAAGATGGCTGACAAGTATTGGAAAGAGGCAATTCATACGGCTGTATACATTCAAAATCGATGCTTGATCAGGCCACATGAAGACAAAACTCCCTATGAGCTATGGTTTGGAAGAAAAGCAACAGTCAAGCACTTCAAAGTCTTCGGCAGCAAGTGTTACATCAAGCGGCTCGAACAAAATCCTGGCAAATTTGAAGAAAGAGCTGACGAAGGTATATTTCTGGGTTACTCCTCTACTAGCAAGGCATATAGGTGTCTTAACAAAAGAACCAGAAAAATCATAGAAAGTGCTGATGTGAGAATAGATGAGAATATTGAACCAAAGAATGCAACTCATAATGACAGTCCAGTTTATGAGGACTCGAGTGAGATTGATGATGAGATGGCTGAATCTAATGATTCTGAGAAATCAAAGGATGATTCAGAAGATACTTCACCGAAGAAGCACAGCACTTGGGTAGAGCAACACCCTAAGGATCAAATCATTGGAGATCCTGAGGCAGGCGTTCAAACTAGACAAAGTGTAGTTAGCAATTACTCACTTGTGTCCACCATTGAACCCAAGACTGTGGCTGAAGCCAGTCTCGATGAAGGATGGTTGAAAGCTATGCATGAGGAGTTGGAGCAAATTGAGAAAAACTCCACATGGGAACTTGTTCCTAGACCTACTGATAAGAATGTGATTGGCACTAAATGGGTCTTTCGGAATAAGCTGAATGAAGATGGTCAAGTCATTAGAAACAAAGCAAGGTTGGTTTGTAAAGGCTATGCTCAAGTTGAAGGCATAGATTTTGAAGAGACCTTTGCACCGGTGGCTCGTCTGGAAGCTATTCGTATGTTTCTTGCATTGGCAGCATACAAAACCTTCAAGGTATTTCAGATGGACGTAAAGTCAGCTTTCTTGAATGGTTTACTTGAAGAAGAGGTCTACATTGAGCAACCTGATGGTTTTCTCAACAGCAAAAATTCAGATCTAGTGTGCAAGTTGAAAAAGGCTCTTTATGGACTGAAACAAGCGCCAAGGGCATGGTATGCAAGGCTGGATCTCTATCTCCGCAAGATCGGTTTTGGAAAAGGAATGGTTGATAGCAATCTGTATGTCAAAACTGAGTTAAGCAAACAGCTGGTTGTCATTGTTTATGTTGATGACATAATCTTTGGTGGCAATGATGAGGAGATGTGCAGGAATTTTGCTGAAGAGATGAAGAAAGAATTTGAAATGTCGATGCTTGGAGAACTAAAGTTCTTTCTTGGTGGTTTACAAGTTCAGCAGCTGAAACATGGCATCTTCATATCACAAATGAAGTACATTAAGGAAATGCTGAAACGGTTCAATATGGAAGACAGCAAGCCAGTGAGCACACCAATGTCAACGAACACGAAGCTTAGCAAAGATGATAAGGCCTCGTCCGTTGATCATACCACCTATCGCTCTATGATAGGAAGCTTGCTCTACTTGACTGCTACAAGACCAGATCTTTTACAAGCAGTATGTATGGTTGCACGTTTTCAAGCAGCACCAACTGAAACGCACCTTACAGCAGTGAAAAGAATCTTTCGATATCTGAAAGGTACTATGGAGCTTGGTATCTGGTATCCCAAAGGCAAATCCTTCACTCTTGTTGCATATTCTGATGCCGATTGGGCTGGATGCGTAGATGATCGCAAGAGTACTAGCGGCGGCGCATTTTATCTTGGAGAAAGATTAGTTGCTTGGCATAGTAAGAAGCAAGACTCAGTATCCCTTTCGACAGCGGAAGCGGAATATATTGCAGCGGCAACTTGTTGTACGCAGGTGTTATGGATGCGGCAAATGCTCTCTGATCTAGGAGTACCTACAACGGATCCTACGCCGATCCTATGTGACAACACGAGTGCAATTCATATATCTAAGAATCCTGTTCAGCACTCTCGAACAAAGCATGTAGCAATTCGTTATCATTTTCTTAAAGATAAAGTTGCTGATGGAGAGGTCAAGTTGGAATATGTTCCAACAACTGAGCAAGTAGCTGATATTTTCACGAAACCTCTGCCAAAGGAAGTCTTCGAGTATCTCCGGAAAAAGTTAGGAGTTACTCACTCTCCTAAACCGTAGGAGTTGTGCTTGAAAGGGGGAGCATTGCATTCATTGAAAATCCTATTCGCTCCTCGGTTTGGTCCCTTTGGACTTGTTGTCAAAGGGGGAGAGATGTTATGCTATGATAGCAAGGAGAGATGTTATGCTATGAAAGCTAGGGGGAGATTGTTGACAGTGCATGGTTGTTATTTCAGAATTTAAGAATTGGTTCCAAGTGAGTGTTGAAAAGAACTTGGAAGAGCTGCAAGATGGAGTTGAAAGAGTTGAAGAGTTGTTAGAATATTGACAAAGTTGTTAAAGTTGACAACAATTCCAAAGGGGGAGATTGTTATAATTTGAAGAAGCTTTAAATGATTTGAATGGTAATCATGGTTTAAGGTTGTAATTGTTGTCAATCCATGTCAACATGATGAGAGGATGAAGCTCAACTATGAAATGGAAATCAGATGGAAATCAGAATGGAAAAAGAGCTAAAAAGAGTACAGAAAACAGCAATTCTGCAGCAGAGTGGCCGGTCGACCGGGGCACTTGGCCGGTCGACCGGGCAAGAAGAAACCTGCGAAATACAGGTCTCAGTTAAATCTGTAACAGGCTCTGCAGACAGTTTGGCCGGTCGACCGGGGCCCTCATGCGGTCGACCGGGCACGGGTGTCCTGATGTGCGCAGAATTAGAAAACTTCAGCCAAACTGCAGGGAAACTTTGTAGATCGTTTGGGACTCTTTCTCAACAACTTGTAGACGAATTTGGAGACTTGCTAGGGTTATTAAAACTTATAAAAAGGCTTGGTTAATTCGTGATTAAAGGGACAAGAACAGAGACAAGTTTAGAGAGAAAAATAGAGAGAGTTCTTGAGAGAAAGAAGAAGCTGCTGCTGGGTGATGTTGTGGTGATATTTTCTACAGCAGTTGTGGACGAAATTGTGCTCTTGAAGATGGTGATTCGTCCATGAGTTAAGTGTCTCTCTTTATGCTTCAGATTTCAATTTGTAAGGGATTGAGAGAGAGAGAATTGTAGAGGGGAAGGGCTGTAGAAAAGAGTCTATCTTCTACTCTGTTTTTACATCAAGTTGGTGCTTGGTGTTTGGGGTTTGGTGATCCTATCTGTGGGTGCAGATAAATTGTAAGGGGAGTAGGTGCTTCCTAGATAGTGGGTGCTATCTAAAAACACAAGGGTTGGTGCTCTTTGTCGTTGGTGCGACTAAATATATTCAGACCTGTACCGAATCGGTGTTCGGACGGTTTTGATCCGTGGACGTAGCCTTTTGGTGAACCACGTTAAATCTGGTGTCATTGTGTGGTTTGACTTGTTTTGTTGTTAAATTGGACCTGTTTTTAGAAATCACTGATTCACCCCCCCTCTCAGTGATCGCAATATCCAACATATACCTAATATCAAATTGTGACAGGAGGATAGACCATTTTGCCAGTCGGGCATTGAGGGAACCTGCTTTTATGACAAGGACCTTCAGGAGATTGATCCTCGAGATCAGGTATACTGTGTTGGACAACAGATAGTGACGTAGCTTTTGTACAGCAAACATCACTGCAAGACATTCTTTTTCGATTGGAGAGTAGCGATGCTCTGCACCTACCAGCATGCGGCTGAGATAGTATAGAGCAGCTTCTTTTCCCTCATGATTTCCTTGTGCAAGTAGAGCTCCCAAAGAGTGGTCAAGGGCTCTTGTGTACAAGATAAATGGTTTTCCAGTTGTGGGGGCAGCCAGTACTGGAGGTTTGGTCAGGTATGACTTGATGTCTTGGAACGCAGTTTCGCATTCAGAATCCCAGACAAAGTCCACGCCCTTTTTCATTAGGCGGGAGAATGGACGGCATTTCCCTGACAGGTTGGAGATGATGGTTCTTCTAGACCAGAAGACTGTGCATCTGTATCATCGGACAATTCCTCTTCATCATCAGAGAAATCGTACCAATTGGAGGAACTTCCTGGATCCTTGACGGGTAACTCTTCAAAGAGATATCCAGGGAGATCAATATCTTCACAGACATGAGATATTGAGGCTTCGTCGGCCAGACGACTTTGTAGCCTTTGGGTCAACTGTCTCATGGGAGCATCAGGGTCGTAGCCCAGTCCGTATGAAGACTTTTCTATATGACGATAGAGTTTCCAATCCTTCTGCTGGCCTTTTGTCAGGGTGGGCTCCAATGGTACGAGAATACCGCGGCCACCTCCCAAGCTGATTGGATTTCGAGCATCATAGCCCATTTTCTTCATGATAGCTTGCGCCATTGGACTATACAAGGATAGTTGTGGCATACCTTCGTTTTGGAAAGGCTCAAGCGAAGAGTTTGATGAAGAAGCCGCCGACCTGTGGAAAAAGATCGGCTTTTCTTCTGGTGAGGTTGTCGGAACAACGAAGGAAGCTGATGCTAGATCGTCTATGCCAGCAGGTGCCTCCAATGGAGTGAGAGCAGGTTGAGCTTGCTGAGTATCAGCTTGGCTTGAAGACGTGTCGTCTTTTGTCTCTGAATCCGAATCCGTGTCTTGCATAATAGACACAAAAGAGATGACAAACTTGCCCCCAGGCTTTTGTTTGGTCTTCTTTGCCTTGGTAGTGATCACCAGCGGCTTTGAAGACTTGAGTGAGACAACAAAAGGAGATTGGTTGATCTCCTTGGTTTTGCCGGATGGTTGATTTTCTTCCGGTGATTGCTGAGGAGCCTTGCCTTTATCTTTCTGGAGACTTTCGGCAAAGGATGTTATTTCTTTCTCCTTTTCTTCGTTTTCATCTTTGTACATATGCGAGTCTGCAAAATGGACTTCTTTGCCTTTGAAAGGCTTTTTGTCCGCAAATACCCGATGTACCAAGCCGTCGTCGCCAACAAACTTGATGCACTGATGAAGAGTTGAAGGAACAACACCACTCTCGTGTATCCAGGGGCGTCCGAGAAGGATGTTGTAGCATGAGGGGGTCTTTATTGCATATACAGTGACTTCAGAGATAAGATCACCGATTTGCAACTTGAACCTAATCTTGCCAATAGGCTTCTGAGCGCTTCCATCGTATCCAAAGATAGACACGGATGTGTGACTCAGCTTGCTAGGCGGGATGCCCAGCTCTTCGAGTGCCGAAGTAGAGATGAGGTTGAGGGCAGAACCCGAATCGATCTGTACTATGTGTATCGGCATCTCTTTGATGTACCCTGTAAAGTATAAGGGCCGGTTGTGCTTTGTTTCGCCTAGTAGGAGGTCTTCCTTAGTGAAGGCGATAGTTGCACTTGCTGCTTTTTGAACTGAGAGGCAATCATTGCAAGATCCCTCAGTCTTCTTCTTTTCTCCTTTTGAGGAGGTATTTGATTTTTTAACCCTATAGTCCATTTCAATTTGTAGGACTTGTGGGGCATGCTTGTCGACATCCACATTCAGTCTTTGCAGTTCTGAAATGAGACTATCACGAGTTTGGGGAGACATTCGTAATAAGTCTAGGATATGCAGACGTGTAGGTATGTGTCTAAAGTGCTCAATCAAGTCATACTTGAAAGCCTCCTTAGGGCCTGCATTCTCATTATTGTTGCCACTTGGGGCGCTTACATTCTGTCCCGAAGGATTTACATAAGAAGAAGAAGTTAGATTGTAGTTTTTGTGGTAATCCCGGCCAGAGCGGGTACCTTTACCAACTTCGAGAGCTTCTGGAGACGGTTCTTCATTCGAAAGTCCACCCTCGGGATTGAGGGGCTGATCCTTTTCATTTGCTGAAGATGCTTCCGTGCCAACATTACCATCCTCAGTGATTGCATTGCATGGAGCATTTTCCGGGAACAAGTCCTGAACAGCGTCCAGCAATTTGTCTTCTTTGTTTACAATTTCATCGGTCCAGACATCACCCATGAGGTTGGGCATCTGGGACCAGTTGACTGGGTAGACTTCATCGGTAGAGACGTCTTCAAGGTAGTCAGCCAGAAAAGGTATGTACTCTGATGTGACAGTCTCAGGAGACGAAGGTTGAAAGAGGTATGTCGTTGCCGGGAGCTCATGTCTGGCTGTCGGAGGAGTAAAGTTAGGCCAAATGATGTTGAAACGGCCCAAAACTTCATGTGTGCCCCTCTTTTGGCTGCTTTGAAAGACCTTGCAGTTTTTGTTTGACTCTGACAAGATCTGATGCTTGAAGTGGCACCTTCCTATTTATGGCAGGATGTGGCTCCATGTAGCTTTTGGTGTTGAAGAGACATAGTGATATTTTTTGTGTCAACAAAGGCAAGAAACCATCTTTCAATATCTTAACAATCCTATCTAGGTTAATGTGATCTAGCCTCAGGTGCCAAAGTTTTGTTGGATTAGATGTAGGTGACTTTCTCTTTAATGTTGGGTCTATTTGTCCTATTAATTATTTCGGTGTCATTTTTCTCATACATTATGGGAGTTAACAAATAAAAACCGTTGATTATCTTGCCAGAACATATAAAAGTACCATTCCTCTGAATGACTACTTCAGTACCAAAGTTAACAGAATAACTCTTATTCACCAAACTTGAAATTGAAATTAAATTCCTTCTTAAAGACTGTACATATAAAGTGTCTAACAAAATCAACTTATTATTTGAAAAACATAATGTAACTACTGACACTGCCTCTACCTTTGCATCCGATCCCAGGTTGACAATGATATCGCCGCCAGTAAGCCTCCTGGTTTCCCAGAACCCCTGCAACGAATTACATATATGATTAGTTGCACCGGCGTCAACACACCAGGATTCTGAAGTACCAGTTACAAAACTAACTTCAGAAATAAGTGACTCAATCATACATGCGGTCTTTCTCTTTCACAGAAAATCAGGACAGTTCCACTTCCAATAACCCGT
This sequence comes from Camphora micrantha, assembly GCA_003546025.1. Lineage (NCBI taxonomy): Eukaryota > Viridiplantae > Streptophyta > Magnoliopsida > Laurales > Lauraceae > Camphora > Camphora micrantha. The sequence continues at coordinate 26,208,220 of QPKB01000007.1, read as the reverse complement.
CATACCACAGTGGAAACACTTTCCCTTTGGCTTAGCCCATGTGCCCTTATTAGCCTTTGCCACACCACCACTACGACCATTTTCCACCTTTTGGCATTTCGGGACCGATTTCTTCTTGCCTTTCCGGCCTTTGTCTTTCGGCTTGGACCTGGCATACGACTTTTCTGTCATATTGACACTTGGTTTTTTGATAATACCTTCCGCTGCCACCAACTGGCTAGAAAGTTCAGGTAAGCTCAAAACTTATTTTATTCATATTGTAGTTGATTGAATTTATTAAAAGAGTCTAGCAGCAAGTCTAGGATAATATCGATCTGAGATTCTGCATCAATCTCAACACCTAGGACATCCAACTCATTCAATGAATCCATCATTTTCAGAATGTGGTCTTATACAGGAGTCCCATCAGCCATCTTAGTGCTCATTATAGTTCTCATGGTTGCCTCTCTAGCAGGTCTGCCTTGGTCCCCAAACATTTCCTTTAAGTTTGAGATAATATTGGATGCAGTCTTAAAGGATTCATGTTGGTGTTGAAGAACATTTGACATAGATGCCAGCATGTACACTTAGCTATCTTATCATCTTTCAGCCATTTGGTGTAAAGGTCCTTTTGATCCTGTGGTGAATTTGACTCAGGTTCCGGAGAGCAGGGTGTGACATCTTGATTTTTAATTAGGGTTATTAGTGCTAATTATTCTGTGTAGCCTAATTAACCTTGATTAGTCCTTTGATTAGAGATTTTTTTATTAATAAGGGACCCATTTCTAGTCTTGTTTTAAGTGAGACGTACTAGTATTTTGGTTTAACCATGGGGGGGCTATTTGTAAAATGTGGATGAGCATTATCTTTTATAAGCCCAGCTCCTCCTCCTTCCCTCTCATCTTTATGCCATTTCTTTCTTTCTGTCTGTTCTTAGCTCTTTCTCTCTCACTTTTAGCTCTTTCTTTCTCTGTTTCCAGCCCAGCTTTCTTCCTCTCCAGCTCTCTTCTTCTTCATCTCAGCCATTAGTCATTTTCACCATCATCTTCTTCCTTGTTTCTTCTTCTTTTTTGTCTTGGTTCAAGTTAGAGAAGAAAGCTCAATCGAGTGGGTTCTTGAGGAAAATCAGTTAAGAATCAGTTATCTTAGTTAATTTCAGTCCTAAGGCAAGTTTTTTATGTGTTAAATGTGTTTTTAAGTTTTGATTTCAAAAATTATATGAAATTCAGGTTGTTTTGTTAAATTTCCAGATTTTAGATCAAATGATGATTTAGATGTTTAAGTTAGAAATCATGTGTTTTAAATGTGTTAAATGATATTTTAAAGTATGTTTTGAATGATAGAATATATTTCTTAAAGACTGGAAGAAGAAACGAAATGAAAATAGTAAGATTGGAATGAACAAAAACGAACCAGAAAATGGGTTCTATTTCTGGTCGTGTTCGGTCGACTGACCACATAGGGCAGAGCCTGTTAATTGGGATATGGTTATTTCGAATTTTTTTTAGGATGTTGACCTCGGGTTCACTTAGTTAACTTGCAACATGGGAAATTCAACATGTGGTATTTTTCTGTAACTGTAAACCTTTTTTATGGATTTCCTTCATACTAAGTTAACATGATACACATGATGTTGACTTCATACACTAGGATATTACTGACTGGATGTTGACATCATACACAGGATGTTGACTAGATGATGACATCATAGACTGGGATGTTGATGAAAGATGGTGTGATTCAGATCTGAACTCCTTTTAAGAAAAGAGTTCTATGGCTGGAATTTTAAAACTTTTAACTAGGATCAGAATTAGAAAGCAAACCAGCCATGAAAATCACACAATAACACCATGCAATCATGATCAACTTGTGTGAGAATAAAGAAGATACAAAGAAGAACACATACCTGATGTTCTTAGGTCGAAAAACCTCTGAAATCTGAACTTTAAAATCAGATTCTTTAGACTGCAATATTCAGCAACCTTGCTGGAATTTCTCTGCAGCAGGTTCCCTTCTAGTCTTCTACTCTATTCCTCTTTCTCCAATCTAATTGGCTAGTGTTGGTGGGAACAAACTAGACTTCCCTCTAATTGTTTTTGCTTGATCTGAAGTGAAGAACTCAGATCTGATGTGGGTTTTCTGCAGGAAGAAAACAAGGACTAGCAAGAAAGTTTCTTCATACAATGGACGTCCAAGAGGAGGAGAGTTTCTATGGGCTGTTTCTCTCCTTTTCTTTCCTAGGCTCTCTCCTTTTTATCTTTCTTTCCTTTAGTTGTTGCACACCCCTGGGGAGTACAGCCAGCCATATATATAAAGAGGAAATCTCTTTTAGAAGAAGTTTCCTTAAGGAACTAGGAAACCAAGAAAGACTTACTAAAAAGGAAACCCATATGGACGTCCAGCCCTTCCCCTCTTAGTTTAGTTTCCAAATAGGATTAGAAAGCTACTAAACTTTAGGAAAACTTGTACAAAAAAGAACTCCTTCCAAGTAATGGGACCTACACAAACTTGGGACCCACATACTAGGGACCACATTGGCTAGTCCACACTAACTATGGTCCATGCACCAAATAATTTATCTAGAGATGTAATTCATGTATGCCTTCATGGACCTATTTGAATTTACACTCAAAATTATTTCTCCACACATTTAAACAATTTAGGAAACCTTGCCAATCTAGGAAAGTGGCTAGAGAAGGGACCAAAAGACATATTTGCCCTTGGCTCCCAAAATGACCAAAATGTCCATGCTAACCCCATAGCAACACTAGGATCATTTTAACCTTAATTCATTCCACTAGAGAGTTATGGTTGCACTCCAGGGACAAATATTAAATTGCAAATAAAGCTCATCATAAACTAACGATTGTCTTTGACCTACCAAGTACAATGACCACAATGCCCCTCTATGTAACATCCATAATCAAGTAGGTTAACCGATGTACTATCTACCTTCTTGATTACATCTCAACCTTAGAATTTCATATCCTTGACCTAATCATCATTCGGATATCATTCTCTTGATCCAGGGAGCGACCCACAAGTTCAATATCCATATGGAACATCCATATACTAAGATCTTAGATTCTGATGATTAATCGGATAATTCTAAGGGGACGATCATTCCATCATGTGATGGCATAGATTCCATATTGCATTTGCACGTCCCAACTAATCAAGCCCAAGCACCCAAAACACAGAGCTGTTGACCCATGAACAGGATCTCACCCATAGTGAATTAAAGCACAAGAACTTGACTTCGTCAGTTCATCCACAAATGCTCAAGATTAAGAGCACTGGTCACTCAGTAGCAAGAGGTGATTTGATCTCTCTCTGTGATAGTACTATTTTAGAGATCACACCTACAAGTGGTCCTGCTCAATGCATGACACATGCACTAATGAGATAAATCCGGAAAAGCCTCCCGTGACTTAGGTAAGTCACCCTGAATACAGGAGAGTATCTCATTATAACTTATACCAAGATGAAGTGCCCAACTCCATCTCTCAGTTATGAACAAGTTTATTGTTTCAAGTGTCCATGACTCAGACCTAACTGTGTGTAGCCACTACACACCTAAGTCATTACTAGAAAACAATGGGCCTTACACAACCATACAAATACACAAATATAAAGAGAAAGAAGTCATTCCATTAAATAACCAATAAATATCCAGTTACAGAGATGAAAGTGCAGTCAGTGGGCTTTAGGGCATACACCAATCCCAACAGTTGACTAAGATGTCATACACAGGATGTTGACTAGGATGTCATGCACAAGATATTGACTGGTTGTTGACATCATACACTAGGATGTTGACTGGATATTGACCATGATGTAGACTTGATATACTACGGGTGGACAATGATGTAGATTGCCACACTTAATTCTATGACAGTTACATTGTTTGTTGAAAGTCCGGGATCCGAACCCTAGAGGGGGGGTGAATAGGGTGATCTACACTTAATGACTAATTATGGCCAATTTTAACTTTATTAAAAACTAACTAGTCACATGTGATGATTAACAAATAATATGCGGAAGTTTAAACAAAATAATCACCACAAAGCAAACACTACTACACAAAAATTTATAGTGGTTCGGCCTCAATGCCTACATCCACTACCGGCTTGTGTCTCAACACCCCACCGGATTTTCCACTATTTATGCTTTTGAAAAGGCTAAGCAATAACCTCTACAATATGCTTTCCAAGGATAAGCAATAACCTAACAATGTTGTTTTTCTAGGCTAAACAACAACCTATACAAGATGCTTTTTTAGGCTAAGCAATAACCTTTACACAACGCTTTTCTTAGGCTAAGCAATAACCTTTACAATTAAGAGATTTTCTCTCAAGGTAGTGTCTTTACAAAACACTCTAAGAGAATACAATTAAGCTCAATTACAATGCCTCTTAATTAGGCGGATATGAAATTGAAAAACTAACCCACACAAACACTATATGAATGCAAAGGTGTATGTTCATGATGTGTGTGTGTGTGATAACTTCAATCAAGTTAAATTTAAGCCCAATCAATATATGCTTAATGCATTTAAAAGTTTAAGGCACACAAAGGATTTGGTTGAAGTGAAATGCAAATCACATGTACAAAATACTAACTTGCTGATGATATGAAAATCAAAAGCTCACAAGTTGTATGAAATTAATTAAGACTAAACATGTGATGCATGTGCTATGTTGTTTTCAAAACCAAACTAATTTAACTGAGATTTAAATGAATGAAAACAACAAATAAAGATTCAACCAAGTAAATGAAACATATTACAAAAGAAATCAAAGGTTTTGACAAAACATGTTTTATAAAGTTTTAAAACAAACTTGGTTTGAAATCAAGGGTGAAGAATCCAATCCAACTTGAATCAAAGATTAAGAGAAGTGATGGATTCAACACATCATAGTTAACGTGCTAAAATTAATTTACCAATAATTTAAACAAAGCATGAAACATATGATAATGAAAAGTAAAACTTACTTAGAGATTTAACTTCATTAATCCAAGCTTTAGCTTTCCATTAGACCCCTTGATCTCTCATAGTTCATTCCCTTTTTTCTTGTCTCCAAACACCTCAAAGAAGACTCAAATGTTCAACTTCTTTCTCATGGGAATGAACCTCATTTTATAGTCAAAACATGACTTTTCACGTGTCCCCGGTCGACCTGGTAGAAGGCCCGGTCGACCAGGGCTCAACGGTCAAAAATCTGACCGTTTGAAAAGAGGCCCAACGGCTCTTTCCGGTCGACCGCGCAGTGTGGCCGGTCGACCGGGTCCCTTGGGCCGGTCGACCGGCCACACTGCGCGGTCGACCGAGCCTGGGACCAAGATTCCCATAAATTACATTTTTCAAAGTGTTTTCTTATAGGAACTTTTGGGCCATTAAACCAAGCTTGGAAACATGATTTTAATTAAATCTAAGTTCTTTTAAAATCATGAAACATACAAAGCCAAAACGATTTGAAACTTCTTAAAACCATTGGCTAGCTTGATTTATAAAACTTCTTTTCCAAATAAAATGCATCCAAGATTAAAACAAATCATGCATAAAACATATGATTTACATGATTTAAAACAATGCATGAGTAAATTAAGATTTCAAGTTTTCTAAAACAATGCAAATGTGTGCAAATCAAATGATGCTTGAATGATAATGCATCCATCAAATTGCAAATACAAAATCCCTAACAATCTCCCCCTTTGTAATTTGATGGCAAACCTTACTCAACACTGAATTTGTACACTGAGTCTTCAGCTCCCCCTAAGCTGGACAAGTCTTGAAATCTCTCGGATGCTCCTTCTCTTAGCTTGGGCTTCTTTTTCTTGAATCTTCTTGATGCTTGGAGCTTGATCATCCTTCAAGCTTTCTTTCCATCTTTCTCTATTTGACCAAGCATCTTCTCTAGCTCCCAAGCTTTCACTTCTTTCACTCTCCCCCTTTGACCATGCACTCTCTCCTTTTGGTTAGATATGCATTCTCTCCCCCTGTAGAAGATCATACAATATCTCCCTTTAGGATGTATGGTCATGCTCTCCCTCTTGAGACAACTTGATTGCTCTCTCCCCCTTTGACATTAAATTGCAAAGGTACCTACACACATGAAATAAGGAAAATACCTTTTAATAGCACCTGTTAACAAAAGAAAATGAAAATGAAACACATAACAGGCCATCATGTATGGTTAGAAGTCTCTAAGGGTTCAATGCCAATACAAAGGCCAATTTGATCAAAAACTAATACTTCCTATGAAGGTTTACACTTCCCCTCAATCCATTCTCTTCTTTTGTCAAACTTTTGACAAATATTCAACTATTTGGAGCAAGAAGAAGATGGTTTTACCAATTGAGGAAAAACTTCGAGGAAAGAATTAGACACATATAACTAGATAGCTCAATATGATCAAATTGCCAATATAAAGAGCAAGGCCATGGAGAAAAGCGATCATGGATACCAATTGGAATATATATATATAAAAACAAATACCAATTGAGATTGAAGGATATGACTATTAAAACAATCACTCTAAAATGGAGTTAAGGGATATACCTATTAGAGTTCATCCAAATTAGAGTTATCCATGATGTTATGGGGTTTACTAATCATAGCATTAATCAATATAACTTATGAAAATCATATGCTATGAAAATTTTGAATTCATTTCATCCAATCATTAAATATGACTATCAAGTGCAAGATGAATGAAATGAAATTCAATCATGAAGCCAACCACAACTATTAACCAACCAATGTTATGATCACATAAACATGGTGGTCATGAGATATACATATATGAACAAGAGAGGTGGCAACATGAAAATTATGATGCTAAAGGAATGTGACATGGAATGTAAACATATTACTATCAAGTTCAATCCAATGTCCACAATGTCTATCACATTCATAAGAAATCAAATCAATCGAAAATTATACCAATGGAAACCAATTGAATTTGATAACATGATAAGGAGCAAGAATGTGGTAAACACAAAATTCCATCAAGCGTCATAAATGCATGTTCATCACTTTTAAAGATATAACTAAAGAGCATAGTGATGAACATGATAAATTGCAATGCAAAAGAATATTACTTGGTAATGCATGCAATTTTCAAAGTGACTAAATCATATGAATTTAACATCTAAGATATCCATCAAACATATAGAAATACGAGGAATGGATTTCAAGGAGTTTTCATATGATCTAGATCACTACTATGATATTGAAACATGTATAAGGATGAAATCACTTTGAGAAAATACATGAATCAACATCATAACTATCCAAAAAGAAATGACTAGAAGGCATAGAGGATGGATTTTAGTTCTAGTATGGTATCTTCAAATATAATAAATAACACAACCATACACAGAACGAATTGACATTTGCATAGAGAGGATCAATCAACACTCAAGATCTAATTCATACCATATCATCAATAAAGAGTATAACTATGTAAGCACAAGAAGGCATGAAGTTAAGGGAATCAATCTATCATGCAACATCTCCACTCTTAGCAAATATACTAAGCTTACAATGCAATGGAAAAGGATATGAGGTCTATACCAAATGAACTTAGCACATTAAATCACATATGTACTTATAGGCTCAAATGATAATGAAACAAAAGATTTTACTATAAAAACATAAACAACATCAATTTGCATTAATGAAAAGATATCCAAGTTTAAGAAAAATATGCAAATCAATGAGACCATATCCAACCATGCAATGTAAAGCATCAAAATCAATTTGCTTTTAAAAAGAATGTGACTAAATGAGTAAAGAAGCAAATTGTTTGTAAAACTTTTATTTCCTTTCAAAAGATATATATTCATAACTAAGCACAAGGAAATAAATTCAAGGAAAATGCTTTTATAAAAATAACCAATAAAACTTAGAACATTTTCCAACATCAATTGATCATGAAAAAACTTAGCTATGAAAGCTTATGTAATCACAATCAATTGACCATCAATAGAAATGCAATGCAAGAGATATAACTAAATGAGAGCAAAAAGCAAATCTATCAAGATGAAATTGTAATCAAATGATTTTGAAAACTACGATATGTAACTAGAGAAGAACATGAAAACAAAATCAATTGATCATAAATAAATATTGCATTTTAAGAAATGTAACTAAGAAAGAACAAAAAATGCAAATGATCATGACCAACAAAAAGATTTAACTATAAAGGATAGGTTGGTCAATGAGGTTCAAGGCCTTAAGGTTTGACTATGTATATAACTTTAGGAATCCACCTAAGGTCTTGAGAGGGTTGATCTTTGAGGTCTAGGTTAGAAGTCCCACCAACTTTAGGAGATTTGACTTGATAAATTTTCAATTTAGACTTATCACCATTATGTTTAGATTTAACTAAATTTAGCTTAGGTTGGTGAATAGTCTTTTGAGATTGGTGTTTCTTCTTCTTAGGGGATTGAATTCTTTTCTTCTTATTTTCTCCCTTTATTTGACTTTTGAATTTTAAATTTAACTTAGTTACTTTCTTCAAAAGTTCTTTCATGGTTGATTTAAGAGAGATAGATTGAGAAGCTTTTTGTTGATAGATTCTTTTATACTTGGTTTAACTTGTTTAACCTTTTTCGAATCTATCTTAGGAGACTCCTTTTTAATTGATTTAACTTGTTTAATCTTCTTGGAGTCTTCTTTGATTTTTAGTGTCTTACCCTTCATAGAGTTTGATTTTCCTTTCTTGATTTCAAAGATGGGTTTAGACACATGGCTTCTTCTTAGTTTGCACTCAAATTTGAAATGCCCTTCATTACCACAATAATGACATTTAGATATGGGCAAGGAAGTATGAGTGCTAGAGAATGAGGACTCACCTTTCACAAAAGTGTTGGTGAATTTAGGGTCATGTGAAATATTCCTATTGTAACCAAGACCCGTCCTATCTCCTTGTGATTTACCCAATTTAAATAACTTTTCAAATTTTTCTTCACTTTGGGTAAATTTGCACTCATACTTTTGTTTGTAGCATTCAAGTTGAGTGACTTGGTTTTTAAGGGTTGAATTTTCATTTTTAACTTTTGTTAGTTCATTTTCACATCCCTTAAATTTGTTTAGTTCTTCATGGGCAAGTTTTAACTCAAATTTAAGTTCATTAATAACATTAGATCCAAGTTCTAAATTTTTTATCTTATTTTGAGTATTAGATAAATTTTCCTTAGAAGTAGTCAACTTGGATTCTAGGTTGTTAATGTTTTTGTCTTGCCTTTGTAATTGATCTCTTAGTTTAGAATTTTTCCTTATTAAGATCATCACACTCTATCTTTAATTCACTTAGATCATCTTTAATATTAGATAGATTATGCAAAGAGATTCATGAACTTAGATTCTACACAATTTATTAATTCTTCTTTCTCTCTAAGTTCATCTTTTGAAGAAACTAATTCTTTGTTTAGTCTTTTAGATTCTTCTCTTAATATTTTATTTTTCTTATCAAGCTCTATGGAAAAAGTATATAATTCCTCATAGGCTTGTTGAAGATCATCTTCATTTTCAACATTTTCTTCCTCTTTTAATTCAAATTGAGATTCATTTATTTCAAGGTTTGAATCTCCATAAGTGGGAAGGAGGGGTCTAGAAGAATCTACACAAGAATCTAAACAACCTAACATAGTGGAATCCATTCTAATGATTTTCATGTAACAACAACACTAGGGTTTTGACTCTGGGTTTTTACACCTAATCAAGAGTTCCAAAACACTTGATCCTAAATTAGAGCACGAGGTTCTGATACCAATTGAAAGTCCGGGATCCGAACCCTAGAAGGGGGGGTGAATAGGGTGATCTACACTTAATGACTAATTATGGCCAATTTTAACTTTATTAAAAACTAACTAGTCACATGTGATGATTAACAAATAATATGCGGAAGCTTAAACAAAATAATCACCACAAAGCAAACACCACTACACAAAGATTTATAGTAGTTCGGCCTAAATGCCTACATCCACTACCGGCTTATGTCTCAACACGCCACCGGATTTCCACTATTTATGCTTTTGAAAAGGCTAAGCAATAACCTCTACAATATGCTTTCCAAGGATAAGCAATAACCTAACAATGTTGTTTTTCTAGGCTAAACAACAACCTATACAAGATGCTTTTTTAGGCTAAGCAATAACCTTTACACAATGCTTTTCTTAGGCTAAGCAATAACCTTTACAATTAAGAGATTTTCTCTCAAGGTAGTGTCTTTACAAAACACTCTAAGAGAATACAATTAAGCTCAATTACAATGCCTCTTAATTAGGCGGATATGAAATTGAAAAACTAACTCACACAAACACTATATGAATGCACAGGTGTATGTTCATGATGTGTGTGTGTGTGATAACTTCAATCAAGTTAAATTTAAGCCCAATCAATATATGCTTAATGCATTTAAAAGTTTAAGGCACACAAAAGATTTGATTGAAGTGAAATGCAAATCACATGTACAAAATACTAACTTGTTGATGATATGAAAATCAAAAGCTCACAAGTTGTATGAAATTAATTGAGACTAAACATGTGATGCATGTGCTATGTTGTTTTCAAAACCAAACTAATTTAACTAAGATTTAAATGAATGAAAACAACAAATAAAAATTCAACCAAGTAAATGAAACATGTTACAAAAGAAATCAAAGGTTTTGACAAAACATGTTTTATAAAGTTTTAAAACAAACTTGGTTTGAAATCAAGGGTGAAGAATCCAATCCAACTTGAATCAAAGATTAAGAGAAGTGATGAATTCAACACATCATAGTTAACATGCTAAAATTAATTTACCAATAATTTAAACAAAGCATGAAACATATGATAATGAAAAGTAAAACTTACTTAGAGATTTAACTTCATTAATCCAAGCTTTAGCTTTCCATTAGACCCCTTGATCTCTCATAGTTCATTCCCCTTTTTCTTGTCTCCAAACACCTCAAAGAAGACTCAAATGTTCAACTTCTTTCTCATGGGAATGAACCTCATTTTATAGTCAAAACATGACTTTTCACGTGTCCCCGGTCGACCTAGTAGAAGGCCCGGTCGACCCGGGCTCAACGGTCAAAAATCTGACCGTTTGAAAAGAGGCCCAACGGCTCTTTCCCGGTCGACCGCGCAGTGTGGCCGGTCGACCGGGTCCCTTGGGCCGGTCGACCGGCCACACTGCGCGTCGACCCGAGCCTGGGACCAAGATTCCCATAAATTACATTTTTCAAAGTGTTTTCTTGTGGGAACTTTTGGGCCATTAAACCAAGCTTGGAAACATGATTTTAATTAAATCTAAGTTCTTTTAAAATCATGAAACATACAAAGCCAAAACGATTTGAAACTTCTTAAAACCATTGGCTAGCTTGATTTATAAAACTTCTTTTCCAAATAAAATGCATCCAATATTAAAAACAAATCATGCATAAAACATATGATTTACAAGATTTAAAACAATGCATGAGTAAATCAAGATTTCAAGTTTTCTAAAACAATGCAAATGTGTGCAAATCAAATGATGCTTGAATGATAATGCATCCATCAAATTGCAAATACAAAATCCCTAACACTTGTAACTGTGACCATTTCGTGTCAAGGTTCCTTTGTACCATTTCGACCGAATAAGAAGGATGTTGACTGGAAACACTGCGGGTTGACTATGATGTTGATCGGACATGTATGATATTGACTCGAAATTGTATTTACCAATTAATGTCCAAACTTTGATTCTATAGCCTGGAAATGTACCCTATGATAATCCAATGATCTTGAAATTTTAGAAGACAATTGTAGCTGATGTCTATGATTGACATTGACCTATAATTTTGTTAGATTGTCATTTATCTGGAAATTCCACCATTACACATCAATGTGATACCAAAAGAGGTTTTGTTTACTGGATTAACCTCTGAACGCCAAGTTATGGTTTACATTAATGTCTAATGATGAAATCCAGTATTTTTAGATTGATTGATGGACTTTTTCGATAAGTTATTATTTTGTATTCAATCTTATATGTCCAGTGTTGTGAATCCCGGAAGTATACGGTTGTCTCAAGTAATATAGAGTATGGAAATCCAAATATCGTTCCCACGAGGATCGTTACAAGAAAAATAACAATGATCAATGAAAATGAGTATCAACTCAAATATAGCTAACAGAAGCAAATGGAAAGAACAAAAACAATGGAAACAAGAAACAAGATAATAACAAGGAAAATAAAAAATGCAAACTAAAAGACAGCAAGAAATTGGATAACAAATAGATGTTAGTAAAAATAGAAGAACTCAAGTGAGAATAAACCAAGAACAATGTTAGTAACAAGTTAGTAAGAAAGTTAGTGACAAAAGAAAAACAACAAGGTTCATAACAAGATCGAACAAAGGAGCAATGTTAGATAGATCAAGTGAATAAGTGTGTGAAAATAACAAGTGAAAGATAAAAAATGAGTGGATGGAGATAAAAAATAATGTGTTGAAATAGTGTAGAATCAAAGGTGGAATTGATGGTGTGAATAAAGAAATGGAGTATGAGAATTAAAATAAGTGAATAAGTGGTGGGAATGTAAATAGAATCAAACTAAAGTAAGTAAAACAAACAACAAGCAATACTAATGGATAGATTGAACCATCTAGAATCCACTAAGTGACACTAATCCAACACAAATGCTCTTATCTTTTCCCAAATAAATACTAAAATCTAATGACAAATCAATGCTTAGATTCGGAAAATATAACTTTAAAGCTCTAAGATAGAAATTAACAATCTAATAGCTAAGACTTTCTTCCCTTCATAAAAGAAAAGATTCCTAATGACTATCAATCAAAAGTAAGCATAAACCATCAAAAGATATTAACTCCTAAGCATGATTTATCAAACCTAAGCATGATGGTAAAAAAAATGCTAAGATAGAAAATACGCATGGAAGGTAGCACATTGCAATGAAGAAAAATCTATTCTAGCATGTTAAGCACATAAGCATAGGGAATTAAAAGCATAAGCAAAAGGAATAGCATTAACTTAGCTTCATCTAGAAGAACCAATCAAAGGGATTAGCCACTCATTAGAGAAGACAAAGCTTTCATTCCAAATCTTCAATTTTTACAAAGCTTTCTTCACTTTCTCTCTACAATTGCTCTCAATTATATGAATAGCTTAAATAAAGATGAGGAGGCTCACCTTGCTTATGTATTTAATGCCTAGAGTTCCCTTCCTTATATAGAAACATTTGCCCTGCTCTCTTTTGGCTTGTTTCCAATGTGGGACTTTACAAGAATGGAAATATAAACATATGAATGTAATTCCCATGTTAGAAAACAGTCCCCAAATTGATGTACGATTTTGACCTACGAAACGTCCGAATTGGGAAAAATGTTGTGAAATATGATTTGTAGGTCTTGAGTTTGAAGATTACCAAAAGGAGTTTGGAAATACCCAAAGAGTTTGAGGAATCCCAAAGATTTTGGAAGTCCTAGAAGTTCAAGAACTCTATTCCGCTTAGGCCATGTGGAGGAGAGGACTAGTTTCTATTTTTAGCACTTTTTATTTATAGATGATTGCTTTATATAGAATGTTTCCAAATTTGATCCAAACATAGTAGTTACCAAAATTGGTCAAATCAAATTATTTTTTGAAAAGAATTATAATTATAGAATTAGTGTTGGTGGACTCATGAAATGGACTCATTGGTAACACTAATCTTGGAAATTAAACTTTCCTTAAATATAACTTGACTTGGAACCAATCATTGGTCATATAACGAGATGATATTCATATATGTGGGCCCAAAGACCTTATAAGGAGAATCCTCAATTCTATAATATTAACTGGGAGCGGGGCATTTAAATTGAGTAATCCCTGTGGTAAGGAAAGTCTTTACCTCGCGTCGTCTTGAGAGTGGGCGTTCCCCACGGAGGGCATTTATTTGTCTGAATACTAGATATGGATCTCCTTAGGATAGTGTTTGTGAGACGGGGTGAGGGCCCACCCCCCAAGGAGGTGCTGCCCACAACAGTTGTTACGCAATGCTAGTTGGCGGGTCACACTTAACTAAAATAATGACGTAGTATCCCAAAGGATTTGCCTCATGTATTTTAGAGACCAAAGCTAATCGGGGGTCATATTATTTGGTATGAGATACCTAGATAGTAATGAATGATGGGGATCATAGATAGTTAGTCTTAATCCTAATTTTGACAAACTTTGATCCGCACCAATCTAAACAGTATTCGCACTCCCCAAGGAGGCATACCCTAAGGGATTGGAATTCCAATGTATTTTGAATTTAGTGGTTAGAAGAATCCCACATAAATTTGATAGAATACTAAATCCTAATGTCATTTATATTCTTTTATTAAATGTATGGTTATGTTCTACAGTTTTATTCAGCATAAATTCATCCACCTTCAATCCCCTTGCGACCATCCTCAACCAGAATAAGTTGGTGGGATCCAACCATGTAGATTGGAAGGGGAACCTAGACATTGTCCTGATTGCTTCAGGATACAAATATGTCCTTACCACACCCTACCCTAAACAGCTCGGGCCAGATGCATCATAGGACCAAAAGGGTCTTTTCGACAAATGGGTCAAAGATGACAAGATGGCCAGATGTTATACGCAGGCATCTATGTGTAGTGTTTTACAACACCAACATCAATCCTTTAAGACTGCATCATCATTATGAATTTAAAGGAGATGTTTGGGAACCAAGGAAGGCCTGCAAGACAGGCAGCTATGAGGACTCTCATGAGCACTAAGATGCCTGAGGGTACCCCAATACAAAACCACATTCTGAAAATATAAGATTCATTGAATGAGTTAAATGTACTGGGTGCTACGATTGATGCAGAATCACAGATTGATATGATCCTTGAGTCACTGCCAAATTCATTCAACAACTTCAAAGTGAACTATAACATAAACTGAGCTGTCGAGCCAACTGGTAACGAATGAGGGCATTATCAAGAAGCCTAGTGCCCTTATGACAGAAAAGTCAGTTGTCAAGTCCAATCCGAAAGGCAAAAAGAAATCGGTCTCCAAGGGCCCTAAGGTCGATAATGGCCCCGATGGTGGTGTGATTAAGGCTAAGGGTACAAGAAGCAAAGGAAAGTGTTTCCACTTTGGTAAAATAGGACATTGGAAGATGAATTGTCTTGATTGTTTGTCTAAGAAGAAGTCCGCGTGTATGATTGAGTTACTGCTTGTTTCTAAAGTTAGTTTTGCAACTAGTACTTCAAAATCCTGGTGTGTAGAGTCCGGTGCAACTAATCACATTTGTAATTCGTTGTAGGGGGTTCCGGGAAACCAAAAGGCTTAGTGACAAAGAAAATCATTGTCAACCTGGGATCGGATACCAAGGCAAAAGCTGTGTTAGTGGGAGTAGTAACTTTATTGTTTTGAGATATTAAGTTGGCTTTGTCAAATACTCTATATGTACCATCTTTAAGGCGAAATTTAATTTCAATTTCTAGTTTGGTAAATAAAAGTTATTCTACTACTTTTGGTACTGAAGTTGTCATAAAGAAGAACGGTACTTTTATATGTTCTGGTAAGGTAATCAATGGACTTTATTTGTTAACTCCCACAATGTATGGGATACATGACACCGAAATAATCAATAGGCCAGCATTAAAGAGGAAGTCAATCCATCTAATCAAACAAAACTGTGGCACTTGAGGCTAGGCCACATTAACCTAAATAGGATTGGCATGCTAGTGAAAGATGGTATCTTGCCTTCATTGGTAGTAGAACCAATGCTTGTCTGTGAGTTCTGTCTGAAAGGCAAAATGACCGAAAGACCATTTTCATCCAAGGGCAATAGGGCCAAAGATTTATTGGAATTAGTACATAATGATGTGTGTGGATCCATAAATGTTAGAGCGAGAGGAGGATATGAGTACTTCATCACTTTCATAGATGATTACTCAAAATATGGATACATATACCTTATACACCTCAATTCCAAGGTTTTTGAAAAGTTCAAAGAGTTTCAAGTGAAAGTGGAAAAGTAATAGGGTAAAAGTATCAAGACTCTTCGATCGGATAAAGGAGGGGAATATCTCTCAGCTGATTTTATGGGATACTTATCAGAAAATGGGATTTTATCCCAGTTAACTGCTCCTGGTATGCCTCAAGAGAATGGAGTAGCAAAAGGAAGGAACCAGACTCTTTTAGATATGATCAGGTCTATGTTGAGTTTCTCAGAACTACCTATATCCTTTTGGGGATATGCCTTGGATACAGCCACGTACATACTAAACCTAGTCTACAACACTTACATATTTGGGGTTGTCCAGCACACGTGCTGAAGGTTAAGACAGATAAGTTGGAATCGAAGTC
Source organism: Camphora micrantha (assembly GCA_003546025.1). Taxonomy (NCBI): domain Eukaryota; kingdom Viridiplantae; phylum Streptophyta; class Magnoliopsida; order Laurales; family Lauraceae; genus Camphora; species Camphora micrantha. Next base: position 26,191,890 of record QPKB01000007.1, on the reverse strand, counting down.
GGAAGTATACACTTTTATAGGATATTCTAAAAGAACTAAAGGTTGGTTATCCTATAATCAGGAGAGCAGAAAGTGCTAGTTAGCACGAATGCGGTTTTTCTGGAGGAAGATTATATGATTGACCGAAAATCTTTAGAAAAGGTTATCTTGGAAAAAATCCAAGAGAAATCAATTCCAAATCCTAAGATAACCGAACTTGAAGAAAATTTGCCCATACCTAACCCAATAGTTGCACCAGTGCCTTGTCGTAGTGGGAGAATTGTTAGGCAACCTGATAAGTTCTCGTTTTTGGGAGAGTCTTATAAGGCAATCCCGGAAGAGTTGGAACAAGATCCTTGTAACTATAATGAAACAATCAATGACATAGATTCAAGACGTTGGTAAGAAGCTATGAAAGCTAAAATGGAGTCTGTGTACTCCAATCAAGTCTGGACA
>QPKB01000007.1:25721229-26190455 GCA_003546025.1 Camphora micrantha | reverse complement strand
CCTCGTCGAAGGTGATTGTCAGCGAAGCTTGCCATGTTAGTTTTTGAAAACCTTTCTGAAAACAAGACCGGATCCATTAGTATCACAAGAATGTGGTGATCATAAATGGAAATAAACTATGGTTTTTTCTCTTTTCAATTTGCTCGAGGGGACAAGGCCCGGCCCAAGCAAGATGAAGAAGGCAAAAAGCCATAGAGTATACAATTGTTCTAAACGCAAGTATGAAAGGCTCAGAGTGAGCGTTCCAGTGACTGGTAAAAGCAATTGTGAACCTTAATTCAGATTACCGAGGAGCGAGGCTCACTCGAGGTAAAATGATATAAGGTTGGGAGTACAAATGTGTCGGTCGCGAATACAGTAGATCCAAGAGGGCATACTAGCACCGCTAAGCACAGATGTTGTAAATCGCATCCTTGAAATGGACACGAGATGGGATTTTTTGAAAGGTCAAGGTTGGGTTCATAAAAGAGAGCAAATGGCACTCCGATCCGAAGACGTGCTCAACATTTCTGCAAGCACAGAGTCCGAAAGGGAAATAACCAGAATTTCTCAAATCTGGACCCAACAATGACGGAAGTTTTTTTTTTTTTTTTTTGAAAAGTCAGGATCAGATTCATCAAAGAGAGCAAATGACGTTCCAACCCAAACACGTGCTCAACATTTCTGCGAGCACAATAATCCGAGGAGGAAGAGGTCAAGATTTCTCGACTTTGAACCCAAACGTGATAGAAGTTTTTGTTTTTTTTTTTTTTTTGAAGATTTTTTTTTGAAAGTCAGTATCGGATTCATCAAAGAGAGCAAATGACGTTCCAATCCAAACACGTGCTCAACATTTCTGCGAGCACAGAGTCTGAAAAAGGAAGAGATCAAGATTTCTCAAATTTGAACCAAAAATCGAATTTTTTTTTTTTTTTTTTAGGGTTTGAGAATACATCGAGTTCTCACGATTCGTTCTTATGAAACCAATGTTGATAGACCAGCCCCCAGGTAAGGGTAGGATTACTTAATGAACCCGTTTGGAGGACTCTTACCTAGAACAGCCTAGCTGTCTCCAAACTCTGGACAAGGCTTTTCTTAGATCAACTTTGATTAAAGAACGCAATCGGTAAAACTTTCGTGTTCTCAAATGCTCCCCTTTTTTTTTTTTATGGACTCATCGGAGAGAGCGAATGGTCCGTTCCCAATCTAAACAGGGGCTCAAACAATTTCTGCGAGCCCTAAGTCAGAAAGGAAAAGAAAACCAAAATTTCTCAAATTTGGATCCAAAAGAAAGAAGATTTTTTTTTTGAAAATCTGACAAGTTTGAAATCAGAATTTTTTTTTTTGAACTCGTTAAAGAGAGCAAACGGTCCCTTTCCCAATCTGAAAACGTGCTCAAACATTTCTACAGGCACTGAGTCCAAAAGGGAGGAGATCGAGATTTCTCAGATCTGAATTCAAAGAACAAGAGAAGATTTTTTTTTTCTCGAGAAGGAGAAAGATTGGAAATAGACTTAAAAGAAAGAAATTTCCAAAAAAAACATCCCATCCCATGTTTTTTTTTTTATGCGAGATTCAACATTGGCCACCAACTAGAAAGATGCCAAAGAATCTAAGTTCATGTTCTCAAATGAACGTGTCCCACCGGGTATGCCAGCTTGATGGACCCGATTCTTCCCTCTCTCCCGCTGCCTCCGTCCTGGGTCTTTCGGGGTATGGCGGAGGGGAGGAGAAGAAAAGTAAAGGGTATCAACATCTTTCTTTCTTTTTGTACGGGTATGCCAATTTCACTTTTCTACTTGGAATTTAGAAACGGTGATCCGAAGATCCACCTTCACAAGTAGAAAGGGGAAATGAAACTTTTTCTAGTTTCCCATTGCACACATATTTTAAGAAAAGAGACAAAAGGGTTTTTTTTGTTATGCCGTGAAAGGCGATTTCATTTGTTTGCCGTAAAAGGCGATTTTGCCGTAAAAGGCAATTTACAAGTCTTATCCATTATGAAAGACAAGAGTTGTGATTTTTGTCTCTAAAAGAAAAATAAAGTACAATAGAAATCAAGAAAAGGAATCTGACTTCTCATTCGATTGTGGGGACACGTTCAGATCGACGGTCGCGAGTCATGTATGGGCTCCACTATCGTTCATGCAGATGAGAACACGATGCTTGGATTCTTGGCTTGGCTTTTTAACCTCAGATTTTTAAAGGACAAAGACCAAGAGAAGGTTTTATGTCCGATAAAAAGCTAAGTAAACGGGCTGAAAAGCCATGTTTTAGCCATGTTGGTAGAAGAAGGGAGGTCCTCGGGGGGGTGGCCCCCCAAGGGTGCTTCAATCACCTTTTGGTGGTCTTTGCAGCAGAGTTGCAGGGGCTTTGGACTTCGAGTGAATTTCTCTGGCGATTTCTCTGGATCTTTTTTTTTTCGGTTCCTTTTTCCTTTGGAATGCCCTCCTATTTATAGGCCTTTGGTAGCCATTTAGGAGGGTTTATGAGCATTGAATGCATTAATGCTCATAATGGGAGGAGTTACAAGTTTTAAATTATTTGTTTTGTAACTCCTTTTTCCTTGAATCTGATTGGCCGGTGGAGAATAATGAGCTTTTAATTGTCTTTAATCTCCATCATGGGAGGAGTTTCATGGCTTTAATGCCATAAATCATTTGACTTGTAACTCCCATTTGCTTGCTTCTGATTGGGCCGTCCAAAATAATGAGTTAATGACCGCATTAACTTGTCATAAAATGGGTCATTTAACCTCATTAATTGGTCGCCAAGTCGCTTGAAAAGTCGCGGGCCGCGCCGCGTCTTTTGGAATTCTTCTTGCGATGATCGCCGGTGGATCCACATGTTGTTTGATGTCGGATGGCGATGCAATTTCAGACATTGATTAATATCAACGTGCCGACAACATCTGTCCTGTCGATTTCACGATCGGGTGGGCAGAAAGTGTGCTTTCTTTGTCGGCCGGTTGGCGATTTCGAGGCATCTAATGATCATCCCATGATTTCGGCGGCGAATCCGTGATGTTGACGAAGATCGACGGATTTCATGCACGAAAAATCAGATTTTGGAAAAATCACAAGGGCCAATCAACTCGAAACGCGAAAAGGACCCGAAAAAAGGGGTTTCCGGCGATTTTTGGGTCGCCGGAATTCCATGGTCGCTGGCGACCATGGGCCAAGGTCGTCGGCGACCATGGGCCTTGGGCTCATTTTTCGGCCGCCGTTCGGTCGCCTTTTCTTCGTCGTTTTTCGATCTTTTTTCATTCTTTTTTCTTTTGTATTTTTCCTGACATTTCCCCTCATTTATTGGCCTGATTCTCTTGAAGAAATCCTGACAAGAAGCCACGCAAATCGGAGCACAAAGTTTCCTATTTTTCTGGAAAGCCGAAGACTTTGTTGTGCGGTATTGCCGATTTTTTGTCAAGCATTGGAACTAGGCCAAATGATGTCGGAATGACCTGAAATTTGACGTGGAGCTTCTTGAGCAGTAGATAGGACCAACCATAGGCTTTGGTTTGAGGTTTGAAGCCGTTCGGGGTCCCGCAAATGCTCGCCTTGATTTCGCCATGAGAGAAATGTCGAGCTTTGACCCGTGGTCAACCGATGTCCGATTGACCTGAAATTTGACAGGGAGTCTCCTGAGTAGTAAGTAAGACCAACCATGGGCTTTGGTTTGAGTTTTGAAGCCTTTTGGGGTCCCGCAAATGCTCGCCTTGTTTTCTCCTCGAGGAAAATGCCGAGCTTTGAAACTAGGCCAAACGATGTCCGTTTGACCTAAAACTTGACAGGGGACCTATTGGAGTCATTTTGAGATGATCCATTAGCTCCAATTTGGATGCCATGATTCCGGGGTGCTCCGCTGCCGATAGGCCTGTTTTTGTTTCCCGAGAGTTGATGAAGGGTCAAACGTCGTCCGTTTGACTTGAAATTTGGCATGGGGCCTTTTGGAGGTATTCTGAGACCATCCGTAGGCTCTGATCGAAGTTTTGAAGTCTTCGACACTGTCGCTGCCGGGAGCTCCTGTCTGGCTGTCGGAGTAGTGAAGTTAGGCCGAATGATGTCGAAACGGCCCGAAACTTCATGTGCACCCTTCTTTTGGCTGCTTTGAAGGATCTTGCAGTTTTTGTTTGATTCTGACAAGATCTGGTGCTTGAAGTGGCGCCTTCCTATTTATGGCAAGATGTGGCTCCATGTAGCTTTTGGTGTTGAAGGGACATGGTGACATTTTTGGTGTCAACACTCGTGGACAGGGAAGAATACCACACATCCCACTCACCAACATCTATTTGCTGGACTTCTGAATGGCCCATACTAAGCCCAGTTGTACCCACTTGCTTACAATAAAATTGAAAAAGTGCTTGTAAATTTGCCTTTATATTTGAAAAAATATTTAAATCTATGTAATTCTTATTTTTATTTATTCCATCAATAAAAAATTGTACACCACTTAATTTTAACCTATGATCAAATATAGCAGTTAAAGAAAATGTCATTGGAGCCTTTTTCAAATATTGATTAAATTTTCTTCCATGTTTCTAATAGTGCTACTCAGTAAAAAAATTATCTCTAAATCTATTGAATTGTAAAGTAATTTTAAAAAGCTTCATTAAAGCTTCATTAGATGTGGGATAATATATCCCGAAAAAAATAATGTTGAAGTATAAAAACCTTCTAATAAATCTCTTATATGGGCACATAACTCCCAATGTTCATCACTAATCATCAAATCTTGTGCATGAAAAGCACAAAATTCATTCAAAATATTTTTCCGGTCAAGTGCCTTGTTTAACAAATCATACATAGAATTCCATCTATTTTCTACCTCTTTAGGCATTTTAATAGCTGATACGCCTTGCCTCGCACATATTTGGGCATACAATTGTCTTCTCTATGCGGAGCAGAAAATAAATCTAGCAATGTCTTTAATAGCAGCTGTGTAACTTACAATATGCTTTAAACTAACATTTGCAATGAGATTTAAAATGTGACATATATATCTATTTTGAAAGATGGAGCTATCTATCAAAGTTGCAAGTGGCATCTGCATTCTCATTAATTCAATAGCCACTGTATTATTACTGGCATTATCTAAAGTTATAGATAAAACTTTTTCCTTGATATTGTATTCATCTAGTTTTTCCAAAATAAATGTACTTATTCTAGTGCTATTGTGTGGTCATTCAAGACAACTAAAACTAATTATATGTTTATTAATAATCTATTTTGTATCTATGTTATTTGCAGTAATACAAAGAAAACTATCACCCCATTTAGAAGTCCACATATCTGTAGTTATGGCTATTCTACCAAGAATTTCTTCAAGGTAATTTTTTATATTTATTTTCTTTTCCTGCCAGAGTCTAATAACATCATTTCTGGCTGTATTTCTTGAAATACTGTGAAATTGTGATTGACAGTATTTATGGATCCATTCTTCAAAAAACTCATTTTCAACAAAAGAAAATGGTAATTCGGATAACACAATCATTTTAACAAGATTTTGTTTAGCACTTTGTGCATTAAAAGAAAAAAGACCAAAACTGCTACTATTACTACCATCACCAGTAGTAGAAATTTGGGTATGTGAACCAGGTGTCCCTGCCCCTGCATCCGCCGGCTTATGTAAGGTTAAACATTTTTGCCTATGTCTTGACAAATGGCCGGTACCCGATTTTGAATTGGCACAATAAGTCTTACTACAAAATTTACATTTTGCCTTTTCAACTTTCTTTCCATTTTTAATAACATCAAACCTTGTATACATATCCCAAACTATTGAAGTTCTATTCCTCTTGGTTGAATTACGGGAACTCTGAGGAAAAGGGGGAGGTAAATCACCTACTTCATCTTCTAATTCAATAAAATCTTCTTTTACCCGTAAATTAACAGAAGAAGATTATGTGGGAAATCTTCTAGCCATATTTTAAAAAATAAAAATTATAAATAATAATAGTAATAGGCTAATAACCTTCTTTTGTGATAATTAATATAAGAAAGGGGAGAAAATGAGAGTTATATAATATATTATAAACTTATATATATAGAATCTCAAATTTAAATAATATAAATACATCTAAATCTTTGGAGGCCCCTTTAATCTTGTCTCTTGATGACTTGATCTTTAGCCCTCCAAAAACTTCTTAGAGAGAGTGAAAGAGTTGAATGCTTTGAGAGAGAGCTAAAGAATGTATAAAGAGTGATAGAATTGTGTAAATTGGTGAGGAATGAGAATGGGAGGGTTAGGGTATTTTTAGACTTTGTAAAATGGAAAATGACACAAAATACGCCTTATATGATCGTTTTATAGCTGTTGGGAGTGTAAAATGGAGTACTTCTTTTGGAGACGAAGGTTCTTCAGAAAACCGCTCGTCTGTGTAATCGGACAATTCCTCTTCATTAATATCAGAGAAATCATACCAATTGGAGGAGCTTCTTGGATCCTTGACGGGTGACTCCTCAAAGAGATATCCAGGGAGATCAATGTCTTCATGGACACGAGATGTTGAGGTCTGTCGGCAAAACGACTTTGCAGCCTTTGTGTCAACTGTCTCATGGGAGTGTCAGGATCATACCCCAACTCATATGAAGATTTGTCTTTATGATGGTAGAGTTTTCCATCCTCCGATTGACTTTTGGTTATGGTAGGTTCCAATGGTGTGCGAATACCACAGCCACCTCCCAAACCGATTGGGTTCTGAGAATCATAGCCCATTTTCTTCATGATAGCTTGTGCCATTGGACTATACAGGGATAGCTGAGGCATACCTTCATTTTGGAAAGGTTCAAGCAAGGAATTTGATGAAGAAGCTTCTTATTTGTGGAAGAAGATTGGCTTCTCTTCTGCTGAAATTGCCGAAACAACGAAGGAAGCCGACGTATGATCTTCTACGTCTGCAGGTGTCCCCAATGGAGTGAGAGCAGGCTGAACTTGTTGAGTATCAACTTGGCTTGACGATGTGTCGTCTTCTGGCTCTGTATTCGAATATGTGTCGTGCATGATAAACATAAGGGAGATAGTAAACTCGCCCCCAGCCTTTTGTTTTGTCTTCTTTGCCTTGGTGGTGATTACCAAAGGCTTGGGAGATTTAAGGGAGACAACGAAGGGATAATGACTGCTCTCTTCAGATTTGCTGGAAGGTTTGTTTTGTTCCGATGATTGCTGAGGAGCCTTGCCTTTATCTTTCTGGAGATTTTCGACAAAGGGTGTTGTTTCTTCCTCCTTTTCTTCTTTTCCATCTTTATACATCTGAGCATCTACAAAATGGATGTCTTTACCTTTGAAGGGCTTTTTATCTGCAAACACTCGATGTATTAAGCGTCTTTGCCAACGAACTTGATGCACTGATGTAGAGTTGAAGGGATGACACCGTTCTCATGTATCCAGGGGCGTCCAAGAAGGATGTTGTAGCATAAAGGGGTCCTTATTGCATATACAGTGACTTCAGAGATAAGATCATCGATTTGTAATTTCAACCTAATTTTGTCCGATAGGCCTTTGAGCACTCCCATCATATCCAAAGATGGATACAGATGTGTGACTCAGCTTGCTAGGTGGAATACCCAGCTCTTCAAGTACCGAGGTAGAGATGAGGTTGAGTGCAGAACCTGGGTCGATTTGGACTTTGTGAATCGGCATTTCTTTGGCGTACCCTATGAAATACAAGAGTCGGTTGTGCTTTGTCTCGCCTAGCAGGAGGTCATCCTTATCGAAGGCAATTGTTGCACTTGCTGCCTTTTGGACCAAGAGGCATTCAATGCTTGATCCCTCAGTTTTTTTCTTTTCTCCCTTTGAGGAAGTGCTTGATTTTTTGACCCTATAGTCCATTTCAATTTGCAGGACTTGTGAAGCATGTTTGTCGACATCCGCATTCAGCCTTTGCAGTTCTGAGATGAGACTATCACGAGTTTGTGGACACATTCGTAATAAGTCAAGGATGTGTAGTCGTACAGGTATGTGTTTGAAGTGCTTAATCAAGTCGTACTTGAAAGCCTCCTTCGGGCCAGCATTTTCATTATTGTTGCCACTTGGGGCGTTTACAATATCTTTTCCCGAAGGATTTACACAAGAAGAAGAGGGTTGGTTGTAATTTTTGTGGTAATCCCAGCCAGACCCGGTACCTCTACCAACTCGAGTGCTTCTTGAGAAGGGTCTTCATTTTGGAGATCTTCCTTAGGATCTAAGGGTTGATCCTTCTCATTTACTAAAGATGTGTCTGCAGCAAAGTCGCCATCCTCAGTGATTGCGTTGCACAGAGCGTTTTTCGGGAACAAGTCCTGAACAGTATCCAGCAACTTTTCTTCCTTGTTGATAAATTTATCTGTCCAGACATTACCTATGAGGTTGGGTATCTGGGACCGGTTGATCAAGTTTTCATTGAAGAAGATTTCATTGGCAGGAGCTTCTTCAAGATGATCGGTCAAAAGAGGCTTGAGTTCCGACATCACAATTTCAGGAGACGAAGGCTGAGAAAGTAATATCTCAGTGGAAGTCACCCGAGAAGATGAAGCTCCGGAAGATATACTATCAGGTGTAGTCGGAGAATATGTGTCTTCAGAAGATGATGTTTCAGAGGCACTATCATCCTGAGCTATCGCATTGCAGGTTGCCTTGATAGGAGATCCCCCAAGAATAGACTGTTGGGAGTCGGGCTCATCATCGGATGTGAGAGGATCATCTATCCAGCAGCTTTCTCTATTTTCAGGAGTTGATGGACGAGATACCTATTGATTTTCAAGGACTTCCGGTCCTGGATTTTGATCGCGAAGATCTTGCTCTTGTTCTATGGCAAGGCGCTACAAGATTCTCGCATATTCTTCAAGATCAGGCATGAGAGCCAAATCTTCTTCGTCGTCTGCTCCTTGTGGTTCAAGATGGTTGTGTTCCACTAGAGTGTCGGTGAGTGCTGGATCAAAAGCATTTTCTTGGATAGCCTCTTGATCTTCTTCATCGTCAGACTAGGATCCTTGTGGTTGTAAGGGATTATACGAGATTAGTGGCATAAGGTGAGTTTCAGGAACCCATTCTTCATCGGAGAGATACTCTCCTATTTCAAGGGATTCTTCCCATTCATCAGTGTCACTGGCGGTGTCACTGGACTCGTATCCATTCATTGAGAATCCGACTACCGAATTGCAAGAGTATGATGCCCCCTGCGTAGTTTCATTTCTGAGTTGAGGTGGCATGAAGTCACTAACAGTGAATTTTCGTACCACTTTAGAAGTCTTGGGAATGGACTTTTCTGTTGTCCCCAGTGAAGCGGTAGAGGATGTCTCTGCTTTTTCACGGACTTCTTGTTTTGCCTAAGCTTTCTCATGCTGTTTGAGCTTGTGGAGATGTCTCCTGGCTTGCCTTCGCTGTTGAGCTGCCGGCTTTGTTTTGACAAACTCCCAGTTTTCATCTTCCAGGAGATCAGGATGCACCCATATGGGTTGTCCGTCTGGTGTAAGGTAAGGAACCCGCTCTTGGGACTTTTGAGTCATTTTTATCACCTTGAAGGAATTAGTGATCTTCTTCTTTGGTGGCCCGGATGTTTGTCCACATGACACCATGTTGACGGAGGCAGACTCATAGTTTTTGTCATAGGTGATGACTCCGTTTTTCCACATCTCGTTGATCTTCTCTCTTACAACAAAGCATTGATTGAGAGGATTCGAAATCATTTGGTGGTATGGACAATACCGGGGATCATTGGTTTTGCCAACATCTCTCGGTCTTTTTGGGCTCAGGTAAGGTGAGCTTGCCATTTGCTAAAAGAGCCGCAAAGATTTCTTCAACATCTTCATCGAATGGGTTTTTCTTTTCCACTCGCTCTTTGAAGGCATCAGAGATTTCAGGTCCTTTACCTACAACTTTATTTTCAGCTTTCTTTGGCTGCTGAGGAGCTGATTTGGTTTGCACATTGAGGACCTCTTTCTTCTTCTGTTTTGAGGTTGCAATGGCTGTTGGCTCTTTCCTTGATGATTTCTGACTGTTGAGGTTTTTAATCACCATTTCAGCCTCCATAGCTGCTTCTAGGAGTTCTCCCAGGTTTTTCGATTTATTGCCGATAATCATGGAGCGGATCCTTGCTCTCATGTTGTTACGGCAGATATCAGCCAGCGACGCTTGTGGAAGTACGTCTGAGCATTTGTATGCCATGGCCTTCCACTTGTGATTAAAGTCGTATGTTGACTCATTATCTCCCTGTTTTAAGTTTCAGAGCTGTGTCATAGTAACAGCATGATCCTCACCTTTGAAGTGAGTTAGGAAGCGTGTTTCCAGCATGGCTCAGTTTTGGATGGAGTCCTCCGGCAGAGTAGAGTACCAATCGAAGGTCGTACCTTTTAGGATACTCGCAAAGGGGTGGATCTTGAGGGCATCTTGATCTGCGATAGCTCCTGTCAGGATGTTGAAGTGGATGACATGATGTCTTGCTGAGCCTTTCCCCGTATATGTCTTGAGAGTAGGTTGTTTGAATTTTGCAGGGAACGGAACCGAGTCCATCCATAAGGGATATGGTGGCTTGATCCCATGTTCTTTCAGTGTATCCTCTTCTTTTGCTTTGGCAAGGATATCGTCAACGTCCTTTTTGGTAAGGAAGCGTGACTCACTGTTTTCCCCATCAACCTCGTCATCTTGATGATTCGGAGGAGGTTGATTATTTTCTTGACGCTGAAAAGCGAGAAGAAGGTTTTCTATCAGAGTCTCAATCCTCTACTGACCTTGCTCAAATTGTTGGATGCGCGCGGTCGTTTCATCAGGAGGTGGGTTGCGTGGTGGCTCAGAGTTTGTAGCCAAGACATTCATTCTTCGGGATTCAAATGAAGAAACCGTCTTGGTGATTGAGCTGGGGCTCTTTCTTGAAGAGCTTAAGGAATGATTACTCAAAGGAGTAGAAGATTCTTCCGGATGTCTTCTTGTCCGGGATGTTAGGATTTTTGTATTGCTAATTTGATGGAAGCACTATCATCGTCAGTCATCTGATCACACACACGTTCAGCTTAGTCTGGACCATGATATCTTGATCTCAGACTTGAAAATGCTTTTGATTTTCAAAGACTTCATCTTGCATGTTTTTAGAACTTAAAATGTATTTTCGAAAACCTAAGTTCTTCGTGCATGATTTTGAAAAATCGAGTTTGAAATCGAGGTTTTTGTTTTGCATACATATTCCATTTTTAGAATCCTTTTAGTATGCATAAAACATATTGGCTAAGAGTTCATTTTTCAATAAATCACTTTCTCAAAAATTCAGCTGAACTCAGCTCTGACCTGTGTAGCCGGTCGACCGCGCCACCCACCAGGTTGACCGCATACACTAGAAACAGGGTCTGAAAAATCTGTCAATTTGTCTCAGAACCCAGTGTACCCGGTCGACCGCGCAGAAGGGCCGGTCGACCGCGTATATAGCCGTTGGGCCAATATAGCCGTTGGACCCGGTCGACCGCAGGGTCATGAGGTCGACCGGGCCAACTAGCCGTTGGGCTGTCTTTTTGTATAAAAGACCTTTTTATTCCCTTCTTTCTTAGGGCTGTTGGGATGTAATCTTTGAACCATTTTGAAGCCTAAAGAAGAGGAATAAGCTAGGATAGCTAGAGGCAAATTGGAAATCAAATGTTTGAGATTTAAAGAGGTATATCTTTTAAGTTAACTTTGATTTTCATTCCATTTAAATTCATGCATGTTCAAATCTTTGTAATTTCATATTTGCATGATTTCTAGCTTTCATTGAGATGTTTTGCAAACACAATATAACCTTGGAATACTAGTTTGTTTTGCTAACATCCTCATCTCAATCACATGTGTTTTTAAACTTTAAAACTTCATACAACTTGCGTAGCATGTCTTTCCAAGTTGTTTGAATTCTACATGTGATTAGTTTATAACTTCAATCATCATTTTCAGTGTTTAGATTTTCAAATGCATCAAGCATTCATTTGTGAGCTTCCTTTTAGAAAATGATTGAAGTAAACATTCATACACTTTGATCGAGCACACACCTTTGCTAATTGTTTGTGCATGTTTGTTCTTGATTTAAACTTTCATATCAGCCTATTTAAGAGGCAAATGTATTGAGCTTAAATTGTATCTCTTTGAGTGTTTGTATAGACACTTCTTTGAGAAGAAATCTTTATCTTGTTAAGGTTATTGCTTAGCCTAAGAAAAGCACATTGTAGAGGTTATTGCTTAGCCTTTGAAAAGCATCTTGTAAAGGTTATTGCTTAGCCTAGAAAAGCACATTGATAGGTTGTTGTTTAACCTAGAAAAACATCATTGTAAAGGTTATTGCTTAGCCTTTTGAAAAGCATAAATAGTGGAAATCCGGTGGGGTGTTGGAACACAAACCGGTAGTGGATGTAGGCATTGAGGCCAAACCACTATAAATCTTTGTGTAAGGTTGTATGCTTGTGGTGATTTCTCTTGTTAGCTTCCGCATCTTGTTTGGTAAATCATCATATGTAACTAGTTGTTTTTAATAAAATTAAAATTGGCCATAATTAGTCATTAACTGTAGATCACCCTATTCACCCCCCTCTAGGGTTAGGATCCTGGACTTTCACGGGAGACACTGCGAGTCACCGGTCGTCGGACATGAAGTTTTGTTGCTGACTTTTGGCGTCTTTTGGTTTTGCCAACCGTATGGACAGCAGCAACTTGGTTGGGTCTTTCTTTTTTGACCCGTTTTTTAGAGACCTGAAGGGTAGAATGCTGGGTTCTTTGCTTCTCTAGTCTCTTTTGTCGATATGCCGCGAGGCGATGTATACAACGAGCAATTTGAGCTTTAGTCAGTTCTGGTTGGGCTTTGGCGATGAAGGATGTAGTCCCTTGAGCGCAGCAGCCGAGCCTGCCTTCTTTGAAGCTAGGCATGGACAGGATCTGGACTTGGTCCTTTGCCTATCGTAGCGAAGCCTTGAATTTTGCAAGTTCGGCCCCTGTTGAGATGAAGGGTCGACTCGTAGGAGTGTAGGCCTTAGTAGGTTCTCGTAGAGGCCTGGTGATGCATGACTTGATTTTGGGCTTGTAGGAGCAAGCCGGCTCGTGCTGAGTTGATTTGTTTGTTTGGCAGAGGGTATATTTCTCCTCTTTCATGTAAGAGAGAGGGTAGAACCGGTTCTCCTTGAGAGGGGCCAGGTATGCTGGCTTTGCAGATGTTCGGGACCTTATTTGCTTTGGTGAAGGTCTCGGGGACCAGGTCTTGGGGTAGACCTGGTTATTTGCAGGTTGAGGCTTTGTGGGGATGCCATGGGCTTCAGGTTTCTTTGTGTTCGCCCTAGGTGTCACGGCTATGACACGTTGCGGGGCGGTTTCCTGCTTCTTGGCAGGTGCAGTTTCTTCTGCGGAAAGTGGGAACGGTCCCAGTGATCCAAAGACGATGGTCCGGGGAGTAGAGGTTGACCTGGTGTTCTGAGAGTTACTGAGGGAGATGACACTTCGGCAACCGGCAGGGTGCTTGTGAGTGCACTTGTTCTGCTTCTCTTGAAGCATGAGCTGGTACTTGTTCTCAATCAAAGTGATGGTTAATGAAGCTGCCATTGTTGGTTTTGGAAAACTTCTGAAACATGACCAAATCCATTAGTAATCACAAGAATAGAGTGATCATAAATGGAAAAGAACTATGGTTTTGTCTTTTCAAATCGCTCGAGGGGACATGGCCCCGCCCAAGCAAGATGAAGAAGGCAAAAAGCCATAGAGGGTACAATTGTTCTAAATGCAAGTATGGTAGGCTCAGGACAAGCGTTCCAATGACTGCTAGAAGCAATTGTAAACCTTAATTCAAATTACCGAGAAGCAAGGCTTACTCGAGGTAAAATAATATAAGGTTGGAGATACAAATGTGTCGGTCGCGCATACAGTAGATCCGGAAGGGCGTACTAGCACCGCTAGGCACAAATGTTGCAAATCGCATCCTTGAAAAGGACACGAGATGGATTTTTTGAAAGGTCAAGATTGGATTCATAAAGAGAGCAAACGGTGTTCCAATCCGAACACATGCTCAAACATTTCTGCGAACACTGAATCCGAAAGGGAAGGAACCAGAATTTCTCGAATATAAACCCAAAAATGACAGATTTCTTTTTTTTTTTTTTTTTTTTTTTTTTTGAAAGGTCAAGATTGAATTCATCAAAGAGAGCAAATGGTGTTCCAATCTGAACACAGGCTCAAACATTTCTGCTAGCACTAAATCCGAAAAGGAGAGAACCAAGATTTCTCATATCGGAATTCATAAGTGACAGAAGTTTTTTTTTTTTTTTTTTTTTTTTTTTTTTTTTTTTTTTTTTTTTTTTTTTTTTTTTGCTCTGAAGAGATTTTTTTTTTTGAAGAATTTTTTTAAGGGTAAACATAGGTTTCCAATTCGGTCTTATAAAACCCTAGTAGATAGATTAGCCCCTAGGTAAGGGTAGGATTACTTAATGAACCCGTTTGGAGGACCCTTACCTCGAACAGTCTAACTGTCTCCACACTCTGGACAAGGTTTTTCTCAGATCCACTTTGGTCAAAGAACGCAACTAGTACAACCTTAGTATTTTTTTTTTTTGAAAGATTTCTAATGGACTCACCAAAGAGAGCGGATGGCCCCTTCAAATCCAAACACTGGCTACAAACGATTTCCGCGAGCCATTGTCCGAAAAGAAAGAAACCAAAGTTTCTCAAATTTGAATCCAAAAGAGCGAAAATCCTTTTTTTTTTTTTTTTTTGAGTTTGAAATGAGATTTTTTTTTAAAATCCCTATTGGACTCATCAAATAGAAAAGATGGCCTGTTCCCCGATATGAACAATAGCTGCAAACATTTCTATGAGCTATCAAGTTCGAAGAGGAAATTATCAAAGTTTCTCGAAAATGAATCCAAGAAAGAGAAATCAGATTTTTTTTTTTTTTTTTTTTGCGAAATGAGAAAGAGTGGAAATAAACTAAAAATAGAAATTTCCAAGAAAATCCCATCTCATGTTTTTTTTTTTTTTAAATGCAAGATCCAACATAGGCCACAATTAGAAAGGAGCCAAAGAAGCCAAGCATCACGTTCTCAAATGAACGGGTCCCACCGGGTGTGCAAGCATGATGGACCCGATTTCTTCCTCTCCTTTCTCATCCGTCCCTAGGGCTGCCGAAAGGTCGAATGGAGGGAAAAAGAGAAAAGGCGGGTACCAATATTTTTTACAAGGGAATGCCAAATTTTCTATTCTGCTTGGAATTTAGAAATGGTGATTCGGAGATCCACCTTCACAAGTAGAAAGGAAATCAATCTTTTTTCTAACTTTCCATTGCACATATATTTAAGAAAAGAGAAAAGTTTTCTTTGAATGCTGTAAGAGGCGATTTTGTTTTGTTTGCCGTGAAAGGCGATTTACAAATCTCATCAATAATGAAAGACAAGAATTGTGATTTTTTTGTCTCTTTAAAAGAAATACAAAATACAATAGAAAAGTAAGAAAAGGAATTCTGACTTCTCAGGAGATTGCGAGGACACGTTCAGATCAACGGTCGCAAGTCATGTATGGGTTTTGCCATCGTCCATGCAGGTGAGAACGTATGATGCTTTGAATCTCTTAGCTTGGCTTGGACTTTAGTTTTTTAGAAGATAAAGACTAAGGGGAGGTCCTATATCCCATAAAAAATCGAATAGACGGGTTGAAAAGCCGCTTCTCGACCATGTTGAATAGGAGAAGAGAGAGCTTTGCCTTAGGGGGGGGTGCCCCCCAATGGACTTCAATCACCTTGTGGTGCTTGCTGCAGCAAAGTTTCTTCAAAGTAACATAGCTTCTTTGGATCTCTTTCTGATTTCTGGATTTCTACCTCCGGATTTCTTCAGATTTCACTTTGGAATGACCCCCTTTTTATAGGCTTTTGGTAGCCATGGGGTGGTTTATGAGCATTGATGGCGTTGATGCTCTATGATGAGGAGGGGTTACAAGTTTTTATTTCTTGATTTTGTAACTCCTTTTTCTTGGCTTGTGATTGGCCGATGGAGAATGATGGGCATTTAATCACCTTTAATCTCCATGATGAGGGGAGTTTCATGATTTATTGCCATGATTACTAGGACTTGTAACTCCTTTTTCCTTGAATCTGATTGGGCCTTCCAAAATAGTGAGTTAATGACCGCATTAACTTGCCATGAAACGGTTCATTTAACTCCATTACTTGGTTGCCGGGGCGCTCGAAGAGTCGCGTGCCGTGCCGCGTCTTTTGGAATTCTTCTTGAGATGTTCGCCGATGGATCCACATGTTGTTTGATGTCAGATGACGATGCAACTTCAAACATTGATTGATAACGGTGGGTCGGTAACATCTGTCCTGTCGATTTCTCGATCGGTCGGACAGAAAGTGTACTTTCTTGGTCAGCCGGTTGGCGATCTTGGAACGATCAATGATGATTTCATGCTCTTGACGGTGAATCCAAGATGTTGTGAAGATCCGTCGATTTCAAGCATCAAGAATCAGGTTTTCGGAAAATCACAGGGGCTGAAATTCTCGAAACGCGAAAAGAATCGGAAAACGGGCCATCCGGGGACTCGGATTTCCAGGGTCGTCGGCGACCATGGGTGATTTTCCCCTTTTGGCAGCCGTTTCTTGGCAGTTTTTCGATCTTTTTGTATTCTTTCTTTTCTCCTGTATTTTTCTTTATATTTTTCCTCATTTATTGGCTTGATTCTCCTGAAGAAAACCTTATGAGAAGCCATGCAAACCGGAGCACAAAGTTTCATATTTTTTGGAAAAGCCGAAGACTTTGTAGTCGATTTTCCATCAAGCGTCAAAACTAGGTCAAACGATGTTGAAATGACCTAAAATTTGAGATGAAGCCTCCTGAACAGTAAATAGAACCAACCATAGGCTTTTGTTTGGGTTTTGAAGCCGTTTGGGGTCCCGTCGCTACTAGACTTGATTTTATCGCATGGAAGATGTCAAGCTTTGATGTACGGTCAACCGATGTCCGATTGTCCTGAAATTTGACAAGGAGCCTATTGGAATCATTTTGAGATGACCCATTAGCTCCGATTTGGATGTCATGGTCCCGAGGTGCTCTGCCGCCAGTAGGCTTGATTTTGTTCCCGAGCATCAAAACCTGGTCAAACGTTGTCGGTTTGACTTGAAATTTGACGCGTAGCCTTTTAGAAGTATGTAGAAGCTACCCATGTGCTCTGTTTGATGAGTGATGGCCTCGGTGGTTCTCGCCGCCGAGAGGCTTGATTTCGCTGCTCGAGTGTTGATAGAGAGTCAAACATTGTCGGTTTGACTTGAAATTTGACATGAACCCTTTTGGAGGTATTTTGAGACCATCCATAGGCTCTGATCGAAGATTTGATGTCTTCGCCACTGTCGCCGCCAGGAGCGCCTGTTCAGCTCTCGGATGAGTGAAGTTAGACCAAATGTTGCTGGAATTGCCCGAAACTTCAGGTGTATCCTCCTCTTGGCTGTTTTGAAGGATCTCGCAATTTTTGTTTAATTTTGACAAGATCTGATGCTTGAAGCGGCATTCGCTTGTTTGTGATAGGATGCAGCTCCATGTGGCTTTGATGTTGAGAATGCGTAAAGAGGCAAAGTGACATTTTTGGTGTTAACACTCTAATGTTCATCACCATCTTGATGTTGAGGATGATCATAACCAGCAGCATCAATTAGATGATGACAGTGAGGTTGAAAATGAAGAGAAGTGATTAGATCCTGATGAGCCTCCGGAGTTACATGAGGATGTTGGGATATCTTCAGAGGATCTTGTGAGAGTATGGAAGAAGTGCAAAAATCAAACCAATAAGTACCAGTTGATGAGAATTTGATTACAAATGATAAGGATGGGGATGATCTTCACTCTTTGTGCAGCTCATCTGATAAGAACAACATGGATAAATAGCCTGAGTTTAATGAGCTGACTGATATGGAGAATCCTCAACTGAAGCTGGGTATGATATTTTTAAGTCCACAAGTTTTCAGACAAGCACTTGTTGAATGGACTGTAAGGCAGGGCTATGACATTAAATATTTGAAAAATGAGAACAAGAGAATCACGGCTGTCTGTAAATTTCATTGTGGATTTAGGATTTATGCATCACCCATGCAGTGTGAGAAGACATTTCAAATTAAGACATTCAAGCCCAAACATGCATGTGGTATGAAGTTTCAGAATCACTTGGTAACTTCCAATTATATAGCTACTAAATACCAGCAGATGATGAGTGACAATCCGAAATGGTCAATTCCTGCAATGCAAAAGGAGCTAAGAAGAGAACTAAAGGTGGATTTGTCGAAGCATAAGTTGTATAGAGCCAAGAGGAAGGCATCAGATAATGTCTCTGGAGGTATTATAGTCCAGTACACTAGATCGAGGGACTATTGTGTCACTGTCCAGAAGTACAATCCCAACACAAAGATATTTGTGGTGACACAAAGACCTCACACAGATAGAACTCCAAATTTTCAAAGATTGTACGTCTGTTATGAGGCACAAAAAGTAGGGTTCGTGAGTAGATGTGGACCCATAATTGGTCTAGACAGGTGCTTCCTCAAAGGTAGTTATGGTGGATAAGTGCTGATGGACCTGATTTCTTCCTCTCCCCTCTCATCTGTCCCCGGGGTTGCCGAAAGGCCGAATGGAGGGAAAAAGAGAAAAGGGCGGGTATCAACATTTTTTTGTACGGGTATGCC
Organism: Camphora micrantha; assembly: GCA_003546025.1. Lineage (NCBI taxonomy): Eukaryota > Viridiplantae > Streptophyta > Magnoliopsida > Laurales > Lauraceae > Camphora > Camphora micrantha. Next base: position 26,171,854 of record QPKB01000007.1, on the reverse strand, counting down.
AGATTTTCTATTCTACCTGGAATTTAGAAATGGTGATCCGGAGATCCACCTCCACAAGTAGAAAGGAAATCATTCTTTTTTCTAACTTTCTATTGCACATATATTTAAGAAAAGAGACAAGTTTTTTTTTTGAATGCCGTAAGAGGTGATTTTGTTTTGTTTACCGTGAAAGGCGATTTTTGTGCCGTGAAAGACGATTTACAAATCTCATCAATAATGACAGACAAGAATTGTGATTTTTTGTCTCTTTAAAAGAAATACAAAATACAATAGAAAGTGAGAAAAGGAATTCTGACTTCTCAGGAGATTGTAGGGACACATTTAGATCGACGGTCGCAAGTTATGTATGGGCTTCGCCATCGTCCATGCAGATGAGAACGTATGATGCTTTGATTCTCTTGGCTTGGCTTGGACTTCAGTTTTTTAGAAGATAAAGACCAAGGGGAGGTCCTATATCTCATAAAAAATCGAATAGACAGGCTGAAAAGCCGCGTCTAGGCCATGTTGAATAGGAGAAGAGAGAGCTTTGCCTTGGGGGGGAGTGCCCCCCAAGGGACTTCAATCACCTTGTGGTGCTTGTTGCAGCAGAGTTTCTTCAAAGTAACAGAGCTTCTTTGGATCTCTTTCTGATTTCTGGATTTCTAACTCCAGATTTCTTGGAATTCTCTTTGGAATGACCCCCTTTTTATAGGCTTTTGGTAGCCATGGGGTGGTTTATGAGCATTGATGGCATGATGGCATTGATGCTCCATGATGAGGAGTGGTTACAAGTTTTTATTTCTTGATTTTGTAACTCCTTTTTCTTGGCTTGTGATTGGCCGATGGAAAATGATGGGCATTTAATCGCCTTTGATCTCCATGATGAGGGGAGTTTAATGATTTATTGCCATGATTACTTGGACTTGTAACTCCTTTTTTCCTTGAAACTGATTGAGCCGTCCAAAATAATGAGTTAATGACTGCATTAAGTTGTCATGAAACGGGTCAATTAACAACATCAAGTGGTCGCCAGGGCGCTCGAAGAGTCGCAGGCCGTGCTACGTCTTTTAGAATTCTTCTTGCGATGATCGTTGATGGATCCACATGTTGTTTGATGTCGGATGGCTATGCAACTTCAGACATTGATTGATAACAGCAGACCGGTGACATCTGTTCTGTCGATTTCTCGATCAGTCGGATAGAAAATGTACTTTCTTGGTCAGCCGGCTGGCGATCTTGGAACGATCAATGATGATTTCATGCTCTTGACGGTGGATCCAAGATGTTGATGAAGATCCGTCGATTTTAAGCATCAAGAATCAGGTTTTTGGAAAATCCCGAAACGCGAAAAGAAACGAAAAACGGGCCATCCGGAGGAAATCCGGCAACCTTGATTTCCAGGGTCGCCTGCGACCATGCACCCAGGGTCGCCGACGACCATGCCGACCTTGACCATGGGCTTTGGTCGCCGGCGACCATGGGGGATTTTCCCTTTTTGGTCTCCTTTTCTTCAGTCGTTTTTCTATCTTTTTTTATCCTTTTTTCTCCAGTATTTTTCTTGATATTTTTCCTCATTTATTGGCTTGATTCTCCTGAAGAAAGCCTGATGAGAAGCCGTGCAAACCGGAGCACAAAGTTTCCTATCTTTTGGAAAAGCCGAAGACTTTGTAGTCGATTTTCCATCAAGCGTCAAAACTAGGTCAAACGATGTCGGAATGACCAGAAATTTGAGGTGAAGCCTCCTGAGTAGTAGATAGGACCAACCATGGGCTTTTGTTTGATTTTTAAAGCCGTTTGGGGTCCCGTCGCTGCTCGACTTAATTTTGACGCAAGGAAGATGTCGAGCTTTGATGTACGATCAACCGATGTCCAATTGTCCTGAAATTTGACAGGGAGCCTATTGGAGTCATTTTGAGACGACCCATTAGCTCTGATTTGGATGTCATGGTCCCGGGGTGCTCCGCCGCCGGTAGGCTTGATTTTATTCCCGAGCATCAAAACATGGTCAAACGTTGTCGAAATGACCTGAAATTTGACGTGTAGCCTTTTGGAAGTATGTAGAAGCTACGCATGTGCTCTATTTGATGAGTGATGGCCTCGGTGGTTCTCACCGCCGAGAGGCTTGATTTTGCTGCTCAAGTGTTGATGGAGGGTCAAACGTTGTCGGTTTGACTTGAAATTTGACATGAAGCCTTTTAGAGGTATTTTGAGACCATCCATAGGCTCTGATTGAAGATTTGATGTCTTCGCCACTGTCGCCGCTAGGAGCGCCTGTTCAGCTCTCGAAGGAGTGAAGTTAGACCAAATGATGTTGAAATGGCCCGAAACTTCAGGTGTATCCTCCTCTTGGCTGTTTTGAAGGATCTTGCAATTTTTATTTTGATTTTAAAAAGATCTTATGCTTGAGGCGGCATTCGCCTATTTTTGATAAGATGTAGCTCCATGTGGCTTTGATATTAAGAATGTGTGAAGAGGCAAAGTGAAATTTTTGGTGTCAACAAGTGCTGGCTGTTGTAGGTAGTGGTGAGAATGAGAATATGTTCCCAATTGCAATGGCCGTTGTAGAGGCTGAAAATCTGGACTCATGGACTTGGTTTTTGAAATCATTAATTGATGACATTGGAAATGGGGTTGACATGTGCTGGATTTTAAGTCTGATAGATAGAAAGGGCTTGACGCAACATTTGAGATAGGAGTTCCTATTGATGAAATTAGACACTGTTTGAGGCGTATGTATGATAACATCAAAAAACATTTTAGAGGCAAATTGTTGAAAGATGCTATGTGTGCTGCTGCATTATGTGGATCACCCAAAGAATTTGATAGTCATATGTAGATGATCAAAGAGATAGACCAGGCTGCATTAATTGGCTGATAGTTGTTAATCTAAACAGGTGGGCTACACCTCACTTTTCTACAAGGGCCAAATGTGATGCATTAACAAGCAACCTCTGTCAGTCTTTCAATAGTTGCATATTTGTAGCTAGGGAGATCCTGATAGTTGGTTTGCTTGAGTGTGTGAAAAGGAAGCTTATGAACACAACTCAAGTGAAAGTGAAAGGCATGACCAAATATAATGGGACAATCTGTCCAATCATATTGGAGAAGTTGGAAAAGAACAAGAATGACGGCAATCATTGTTTTCCCAATTGGTCAGGCAGAGGTGAGTTTGAGGTGAACTGTTTTGCCAAAACTTTTGTTGTCAACATTGAGAGTAGAACATATTTTTGCAGAATGTAGGATTTGACTGGGATACCTTGTAAGCATGCCATAGGATGTATATACATGAATCAAGAAAAGCCTGTAGATTATTTTCATACATGCTACAAAAAAGAGATGTATTTGAGGGCATATAATAGTATGATATACGTTGTACCTGGCATGCATGATTGGATACAAAGTGGAATGGAACAAGTTGCTCCTTCATTATATAGAAGACCTACAGATAGGCCAAAGAAGTTGAGGAGGAGGGAAGCAGATGAGTTACCTAGTTCCAGTAGAGTTTCTAAAATGAATGGAACCATGACTTGTGCTAGATGCTTGAAAACAGGCTATAATACCAGGTCTTGCAAGGGACCAGTGCATCCAAATTCAAGACTCTTTGGTTCTGCATGCATCACAGCTCATGCCACCTTCTCAACCCATGCCAGCTTCCCAGCCAGCATCGCAACCCATGCCAGCTTCTCAGCCATCTTCTCAGCCCATGCCAGCACACAGGGTACAGTGTTTTCACCCACGTTTTATACTTTTAATTAGATTATATGCATTTACTCACTAAGGTCTTGAAATTTTGATAGATCAGGGAGAGTCAAACAAGCTTCTTCTCAGCCGATGCTAGCTTCACAGCCATTTTCATCAGCAAGTAATACCAGTGGTAGAGGGAAATTATAAGCAGTGAGGTCTACATCAACACCCAGAGGTAGAAAGAGGATTGGAGCAAGAAAAGGCAGCTCAACGGCTTGATGTTATGTTGATTCTGTTTTAAAAAACTTTTTTTGGATGATATTGTAAATTTGATTATGGAGAAGCATAGATGACTGTTTGGGTGATGATGGTGTTTTAAAAAAATTGATCTAGTTTGTTTTTAACTTTTGGATGATGATGACTACTTGGAGCAGCATAGATGACCTTTTTTTGTTGTTTGGATTGACTATTTGGATGATGATGATTTCTTATTGCAAGTTAATTAAAGTTCAGAGCAAAAAAAAAAGTGAACCAAAGTATGCATTGACAAGCAAACAACACCAACCCATTTTCATAATGTTATATTCCAACTGATACATATGATCAGGGTAATTTCAACCCATTGTTGACATCAAAAATATCACTTTTGCCTCTTCACACACTTTCAACATCAAAAAGCTACATGAAGCCGCATCCTACTACAAATAGGTAATGCTACTTCAAGCACCAAATCTTGTCAGAATCAAACAAAAAACTGCAAGATCCTTCAAAACATCCAAAAGAAAAGTACACATGAAGTTTCGGGCCATTTCAACATTATTTGACCTAACTTCACTCTTCCAGCAGCTGAACAAGAGCTCTCAGCGGCGGTCAAGCTAGAGACCCTGATTCACAAAACAGAGGACACAATTGGCCTCAAAATGCCACTAAAAGGCTCTACATCAAATTCCAGGCCATTCCAACATCGTTTGGCAAAAGAAACAGCAGCAACAAAGTCAGCTCTCCCGGCGACAACAGCTTCAAAGACATCATATCTTTGATTAGAGCCTATGGATGGTCTCAAAATACTTTCAAAAGGCTCCATGTTAAATTTCAGGTCAAACCGACAACGTTTGATCCTACAACCCCCAAGTAGCAAAATTAAGCCTCTTGGAGGCGAGAACCACCGAGGCCATCACTCATTAAATAGAGCACATGGGTGACTTCAAAATACTTCCAAAGGGTCGCATGACAAGTTTCAGGTCATTTCAACAATACTTGACCAGATTTGACTCCCGGAAGCTAAACCAGGCCTCCCGGTGGCAGAGCCCCTCAGGACCATGATTTCCAAATCGGAGCTAATGGATTATCTCAAAATGATTCCAATAGGCTCCTTGTCAAATTTCAAGTTAATCGGACATTGGTTGATCGTACATCAAAGCGCAGCATCTTCCTCGCGACAAAATCAATTCTACAGGCAAAAGGACCCCATACAGCTTCAAAACTCAGACAAAAACCTATAGTTGGTCTTATTTATGGCTTAGGAGACTTCACCTCAAATTTCAGGTCATTCCGATATCGTTTGACCTAGTTTCGGCTTCTGATGGCAAACTGGCAACTCTACGAGACAAAATCTTCAGCTTTCTCGGAAAATCGGAAACTTTGCCCTCTGATATGCAAGGCTTCTTGTCAGCCAAAACATGCACAAAAATGCTAGGAAAAATACCGAAGAATAAATAATAATAAAAAACCGAAAAACGACCAAAGACCAGGGACCGAAAGGGATAAAAATCCCCATGGTCGCCAACGACCCTGGAAATCCAGGTCACCAGATTTTCGCTGAACACCATTTTTTTGTCCTTTTTCGCATTTTGAGATGTTTGGCCCCTATGGTTCTCTAAAAATCTGATTTTTAAGGCACGAATTTTTTTGATCTTCGTCAACGTCATGGATCCGCCGTCAAAATCATGGGATCGTCATCGGACGCTTCGAAATCACTAATTGGCCGATCAAGAAAGCACACTTTTTGCCCGACCGATCGAGAAACCGACAAAACAGATGGTACCGGCCCACTAGTAGCTATTAATGTTTGAAATCACATGATCATCCGACATCAATCAATATGAAGATCAAGCTTCCTACATCGCAAGAAGAATTCTAAAAGATGCGGTGCGGCCCGCGACTCTTCAAATGCTTTGGCGACCACTTAATTCCGTTAATGACCCGTTTTATGACAAGTTCATGTAGTCATTTACTCATTATTTTGGATGGCCCAATCAGAAGCTAAAAAACGGGAGCTACAAGTCAAGTGCAATCATGGCATTAAACCATGTAACTCCTCCCATCATGGAGCTTAAAGGCAATTAAAAGTCATTTATTCTCCAATGGCCAATCAAAAGCCAAGAAAAAGGAGATACAAAAAAACAAATTAAAAACTTTTAACTCCTTCAATCATGGAGCTTTAATGCATAAAGAGCTCATAAACTCCCCTCATGGCTACCAAAAGCTTATAAAAGGAGACCATCTCCATTATTTCAAAGGTAAGAGATTCAATTGGAAAAAAAAGATCAAATACACACTATGCAAATCCTAGTGAAAACTCTAGAAAAGTTACTGCAACGACCTCTCCTCCATTGAAGAAGTTCTGCAGCGACCACCACTACAAGGTGACCAAACTCCCTTGGGGGGCCACCCTTCCCCCAAGGCATTCTCCTTCTGTCTCCATGGCTTAGACGTGGCTTTTCAGCCCGTCTGCTTAGCTTTTTATTAGATATAGGACATCCTCTTGGTCTTTATCCTCTAAAAAATTGAGGTTTAAGCCGAGCCAACCGAATCAAAAGCATCTTCTTTTCTCATCTGAAGGATGATGGCGAAGTCCATACACGACTTGCGACCGTCAATCTGAACGAATCCCCACAATCTCCTGAGAAGTTAGATCCCCTTTTCTTGCCTTTTCAATGTATTTTGTATTGTTTAAATAGACATAAAAGAAACCATAACTCTTGTCTCCCTTTTGATAAGAATTGTAAATCGTCTTTCACGACAAAAAACCGTCTTTCACGGCAAAACAAATAAAAATCGCCTTTCATGGCATTCAAAAAAACCACGTCTCTTTTGTTAAATATATGTGCAATTAAAAACTAGAAAAAGTTGATTTCCTTTTCTACCTGCGAAGGTGGTCTATGGACCACCACTTGTCAATTCCAAGGAGAGTAGAAAACCTGGCATACCCGTACACAAAAAGTTGATGTTAGCTTTGTCTCCTATCACGAAAGGGTTGGATCCCACAGACTCTCACGTCCGCTGACCCTAGTAGTCCCGCGAGCGAAAAAGCGAGCCCGTCACCCATCTAGAGGGAACCAAGCTATCAGTACGTAACACATGAACAACAAAAACACAATTCCATCCCAAGTCCAGAGTAACACACGTAGGTAACATTTTTCCCTTTGACAAGCTATCTTTAGTTCCATCTCCAACACATCAATCATATCCAATAGCTTTATATCTCCATCAACCCATCAAAAAATCCACACGCTAGCTGGATCTGAAAACTATTGAAAAAATAAATTAATACTAGCATGGTTGACCAGACATCAAGAAGAACAATTAGTTGGTTCAAAGCATAATCCCATATAGTGCACAGCCAAGAAACCTCCTCCCCATGTTCCGTTGTGTTTGAGAAGTTCTCAAAGAAGCCCTATGCCCACTGTGGCAGTAATGAATTTCACCATCAAATTGAAAGTTTTGACCACGAGAACAATGGGTACAAGAGTTTTGAGAGTTTTGAGAGGAAGGCAATTGATATGGCCGGGAAAAAAATGATTGAGAGCTGCTCCTATATCGTTTCCATTTTTATAGGCTAGGTTTAGGGGCAAATAAATCTTTTTAGGCGAGTAATTTGCAGTATGCACCAGACACCATTTATACGACCTACACCATTAATACTAACAGAATCTGTTTATTTTACATGTTAATTAGAACTACAGGTAGGTTTAATATAAAATACCTAAGTAGAAGGGGTACTCTGTAAAATGACCAAAGTCCAAGTAGGTATTCTGATGTTTTCCCCTTTTTTTTTACTTCAAACGGGCCACGTGCGTGAGCGCATAATAACATCTATTTGAGTGCAGGAGAGGCCTTCCCTATATATATATATCTATATATATATTTTATTTTTTTTTATTTTTTTTTTGCTCGCTGTAGTTTATAGTCTTGTGTATGATTAGTGTCACCAATGTACCTACCTTGTCCGGGGCAGACCAGGAACCCCCGTGATAGGGACTTATCCAGGGCAAACCAGGTAACCCCCGTGATAGGCACTTCTGGGTGAGTTTAAGGTACTATCAGCCTGATCATTTGGGGTAGGCAAATGCTCCCCTTCTGAGGATTAAATGGCATGGTTGCCAATTAGAATATGGTATACTTTCTGTTATCATCGATTTTGCTATTTTACTCATGATGCACTGACTTTGCCTAGTCATATTGTTACCTGACCTCTAATTAATTAACCTTTCATATATATATTCTGCTTTGCACCTGCAAACTATGCTTTTTTATTTTGGATACTTGCCAGGCAATTTGTTTGATCTATGCTTGGTGCCATAAGTATGATTTCCTGACTTGTACCCTAGTACGATTTCTAATGAGGCAGTTGCCGAGTCGCATATGACGTGTGATTGAGGTGCATAGGTTGTCACGTAAACTCCGCTCCTTGCACATGAGACGCGAAATACCTGGGAGTATTATTTTGGGTTTTGTGTTCTGCTGTATCGGACTCTGTTGGCCTTTTTTTTTTAGGGAATGTAATTAATCCATCTTTTGTAAATGATAACCTGAATCATAGGAATGAAATCTCATGTTTGCTTGTCTAGCTCTGCTTATATTCTGTTTATGTATAACCAGTCTGATGGTGTATTGCACAGTTTGATTCAGCTAGTAAGACATTAGTTAGGAAACACGGAATTGATCTTTACTATTGATAAGTAAGATATGAAATTAAGTACTTTGGGCTTATTAGACCAATAAAAAAAAAATAATGAATTGCTTGAATTACCAATTTGGAATCGAGAAATGTGCAAAAGAAAAAATGTGATCGAAGGGGTTCCAATGCTCAACCTTTCCTAGCAGACGCCCTTATTACATCATTGATTCTATAGACCATTTTCACATCTTACTTACACATCACATTCTTATATGAGGTCAAACAAATGTAATCATGTGCGTATCCATTATGTATGTGCGTATCCAATAATCCTTATCAATATATCAAGTTTTTTCGATCAATCCAAAGGTTGGACCAACTCTGATTAAGGTAAATTTGGGATACCTTCAATATTTGAAGGGCATTTATTTTGAGTGGTTCAACCTTAAAATATGTTGGTCCAATTATATCTTGCTCCATCCTTCCGCAGGCTTCGATAGGAAAAAGGTCTTCATAAGCAGAGAGAATTTATATTCTTTTGGGCCTAGTATTTTAGTAGAATTCTTAGAATTGATGTCCGGCAAATTTGAAATTCTCCAAATGTTGTCCCCGACGTGAAATTCAAAATCCCCGTGGCCCATCAAGCATTTGAAATAGTAAAATTTTTAGAATTTCAAAGGCTATTTGTGACTTCTCGACCTTATTACTTTCAAAGAATTTCATGCCAGGAGAATTTATAATTCTCCAAAAGCTGTCCACTAGGGTGGAATTCCCAAATCCACTTCATGGATGGAGCATCCAGAAATGCTAAGGGGGTTGGGATTTGGAAATTCCAAAGGATAAAAGTGATTGGATGGAATTCAAAATCCTAGCAAAAAATATATGAAATTTGGATCTGCCAAGGAGACGGCCATCATATCAGTGTCCAAACTCTCCAGCTTCAGAAATTCTTGTTAGGAATTCCTGCTAAACAAACGGCTCCTTCAAGTGGGTTGGAATTCAAGGTTCCGGTAAAAGAAATATAACATTTGAAATGCGAACGACCATCATATCAATGTTAGAAATCCCCAACATGAGAAATTGTTGTAAAAAAAATAAAAATAAAAAAAATAAAAAATAAAAAATAAAAAAACTACTCTACTATTTCTTATGTTAATTAAGTGTTTTAGATGTGCTTAATATAATGATGGACATAGATTTGATTGGTGTAAAACTTTTCGTGATGAGATGCAAGGCAAGGTGAGAAAGGAGTCCTGCTACATGGACCGAATTTTGGGACCGATCCTTGGACCGGTCCCAAAATTCGTTCCAAGTAGACTTTTTCGTGAGAAAGTGATCGTTAACTGTTGGGATCTCAAAAGTAGGACCCTGATTTATACCCATAGACTCTGGCTGAAACTAATTATGCATGCTTCTCTAGACCAGCTGACATTTTGTTCTGTCTACTAATTATGCATGCTTCTCTAGACCAGCTGACATTTTGTTCTGTCTACTAATTATGCATGCTTCTCTAGACCAGCTGACATTTTGTTCTGTCTACTAATTATGCATGCTTCTCAATACCAGCTGACATTTTGTTCTGTCTGGCTGAGAAAAACAACCCATGCTTCTGGAGACCAGCCGAGAGTTTGTCTGGGAACTCGGCCAACTTAGGTAGCCACGCCTGAGCCTGAACCCAACCAGAATTTCACTCGAGACTAGAAACTCCAGGCATGAGACCAAACTATCAAGTAAGCTGGGACACTCGCACTTAGGTCAAGCCCAGGCCATCCTGCACTGCAAAGGACATTCGCACTTTAGGTCAAGCCCTAGGCCAAATTGCACTGCGAAGCGTACCAGCCACCGAGTATCCAAAAAAACTAAAAGGGTATTCGACCATTATCTAAGGTGGAAACAAATATTCTACTATAAAGTGGACGTAGATGGAACCCTGACTTTCCTAGGATTTGAATTAGACGGTGATGGCTGGGTATTCATTTTCCATCCCCTCAATTCTTCAATCTTAACCACTTTTAGAAATACATTCATTGAATTCTAAGGAATTCAATTCCATGATAAAGACAGGCACTTAAAATTCCATGGACGTTAGGATTCCCATGCACAAGGTGCTCATTTACCAACGTAGTAGCAGAGCATAATTTCTGAACTGAAAAATCCATGCACAAGCAATAAACTAATATCTAAGAGGCATCATTTGAAATTTTTTTATTTGAATCTGTTTTACAGTAAGTAATAAATGGGCTGCTTTTACTTGTACCCATGCTTGTAAAGTAAAAGGCCTCACTTCCTGTATGATATTTGTTAAATCTACTTGAAAATACCCCTCTTTTTCTTAAGGCAACCCCTCTTTTTCTTAAGGCAAGAAATAGATACTACGTAGGAGATCAGCTACATAACTACATAAGCCCCTCTCATCATCTAGTATTCTGCTATAATAGGCAGCGAATCAAGAAATCAAGGACAAGCGCGGGCCACCATATCCGTTCCTATGCGACTTCTGCCATCTCCATGCGATCTGCAGACTCTGCTGCAGATCTGTGTATTGGGCTGTCCAATTCCGCTCGCGGTTGATCTTGGAAGGGTCGCTGTAGACTTCGGCGTAGTCTCCAGGACGGCGGTCCAGGTATTCAACTTTAATTTTTATGCTGGTTGCTTTCTTGCATGCTTCCACAAACTCCTTCACTGATCTACATGATCACAGGCAAACAACCTCGGAAATTATTACGTTAACTCTTTTGAAGCGCAGTATCTTTGTAGATGTATGGTGACTTGGTAAGGATTATAATGTAGCATACATCCAACAAGAAAGAAGATTGCCATCTTCATCATAATTTATCTTTCCAAATGGGTGGAAAACAGAACTACTATATCAAGTAACTCTAATCCCTCTAAGCAGGTCACACTCACACCATTAAATCTCTAGCCAAAAACAGGCATTCAATTGATCTAAACAGTCCACATTCTGGGGCAGCTGTCGCCCGCCTCATGAATGAGATTGATCTCACCTACACGTGACTGAATGCATATATAGCATGCAAGTAGAGATGTGGTTAGAGGGTTAGAAGAACTCGATTATACTAGAATTTAAGATAGATTCCTAAAGAGGAACATTTGCAGTCCGCTCATATCCAAAATGCATCAAGGAGAAGACTAGCAAAACTGGTAGTAAAGGTAGAGAGTTGTTTGAAAAAACCTTTGCCGGTGCCAACATTGTAAATGCCAACTGTCTTGGGCCTTGCTTTGGCAAGAGCCTTGACATGAGCATCAACTAGATCAGTCACATCGATATTGTCTCTTATACAAGTGCCATCAGCGGTTTTGTAGTCTGTTCCTCTAACCTGCATTGTGACCCATAAAAAATTATATCCATTACGCAGAAAGGGTAGTTACAATAGGTTTGCCATGATTATGGTATTTGATATTAGTAGGAGAGAACCAACAGAATTCAATATTCTCGCAAGCATGCACTGCATCTTCAATGTAAATGAATAAATGAAAGGAGGTAGTTAGCGATTGGTATACCTTAAGCCCAGGAATAATGCCCAATGCTGCATCAAAACATGCACCAGATATTCAGCCATGCTCCCTCAGCTCAGGTCTGGTAGCTTCCCCTAACCTTCCCTTTGGATCTGATCCAATGACATTGAAATATCTGACAACAAAATGTCATTTGAAAATATGACATTGATATGATGAAAATAAATAAATTCTAATAGTTCATAGATGAGTTCGTAGGATACAAATACATCAAAACAAACGTCAATGATGGAAAAACCTCAAGGCTCGTTTCTCGAAAAAAAAAAAACATCAAAACAAAACAAAAAATGCTAATTAATATAAGAATTGCCAAAGTGGTAAAGTAGAATGCTTGGCCAAAAACTTAATTTTTTGTCAACAAGGAAAACAGGCAGGCCCACAATGTTTTCCAGAACATCCATCAGAAGCGGAATGAGCAATGGGTCCTGCTATGACAACCTCCTTGATAGGAAAATTCTTTTGCATGAGGTGTATGGATTTTTTTCTAATTTAATGTGGACCATTGGTTTGACAGTTCATTTGGAGAACAATAATCTGATGATTAAAATCATCCAGCAAAAAAGAGTTCTGAGGCATGCCTTGCATGCTATGATACTCATATACTCATACAAGCCCAACATACCTGTATCGGATTGATATGACACTTGTATCAGTACCTAATACAATAATGATACTTCTAGAGAGATGCACAAAAATTCCGCCGATCTGTAAAACCGATCCGATCCGATTTGATCCGCGGATTTTTAACCGAACCGAAGGTAAACGGATTGGTTACAGATTGAAAATCTTGTAATCCGTTAGCAACGGATTGGTGACGGATTTCACCCTCAATCTGTTGATTCAATCCGATCCGTTGACATTAAATATAAATAAAAAAGACTTAAGGGGTCTAAATATAAGTTAAGAGGTCTAAATATGTAAGGAGAAAAAAATTTAGGTGTCAAAATGTAATTCACTTTTATATATAAGTATGACAAATGAAACCCTAGACCTAATTTCACCATAGCCTTGAGAGCATGATCTTCAAATTTTCTTTAACATTAGATTCAACGGATTAAACCGATTCGATCCGGTCCCCCCCACAGATCGGATCGGATTGGTTTTTAACAACCACGGATTGGTGGCGGATTCCAAATCCATCAATCCGTAGGTAATGGATTGGTGACGGATTTGGTCTAATCTACACCAATCCGATCCGTGTACACCCCTAGACTTCTAGGCAACAAGTTTAACATATCCTAATTATAAAGTCCTTTATTTCATATAGTTCTTTCAATATTTTTACTTCTCACCATAAAAATTGCCAGAAAGGGACGAAAACAATGATAATTTCATTGATTCAAAAGCGATCTAAAGGAAAAAATTAGGAGACCCGTATCCGCATCCGTGTGTCCAAGATTTTCAAAAGTGAAGAGTCGTATCCCCGATCCCCATATCAGTGTTCATATCCATATCCGTATCTGGGCATTAGAGCTTACTTGTACTAAGGATCATTCACAAAGGTGGGGCCAAATCTATACAACTAATGGTGGATACCAAAATGATGTCAGGTGCTGTTGTAGGAACCATGCCCTGGTTCAGGTCCAGAACCAGAACCAGCCTAGCCCAGTCTAGAAGAAGAATCAGGCCATTGACCCAAGAGCTGGCCCATAACCATAATATCAGTGGGATCCATAATCAATGTGGAAGCAGAACGCATCTCCTCCATCATTTAAAATTTAAATAGAATTAGTCTTAGACTAAATTTCCTTCTAGTGTTTGCTGGTTTATCTCAAAATTCTTGTTTGGGTTCTGACAAAAATTTATGCTGGCTATCAACCTACCTAACGCAACCCTCGCCCTTTACCTGGGCTTGAGACCGGTAGTAAAAACATAGTTAGGACAAGGCTTTGATGATGGTGGATTGTGGATGATGTCTGATGGTTTATATTAACTAGGAAACATTTCTGTTAGTCTCTATACGTGGATGTAATAGGCCAATAGAGGGATTGTTGTTATTGGAATAAGAAATAAATCTAGCAGAACACTTGCTTCTAGTTTTGTTTACTTGAAACACTCATCTTATGCTATGGAAAACCGTTGCAGCTCTCCTTCGTGGGATCATTCTCTAGATTCAATCTGCACCTCTTTGTTCGCCCATCAATTCTCTGCATTCTGAAGTAGATTTCAATGGGGAAGAAGGTAATTGACGTTGGACTGGTCACCTTAAGTCAGGAACAGTCACAATAATACAAGAATTTTATTCTTCTCTCATGCAAACCACCATTGGAACCAATCTCAGATTAGGATATTTGCACATAACATCTTGGACACCCTAGCATCTAGCAAAAGTAACTGTGACTGATTTGCCCTCAACTTTTCAGACTAGCTGAAGTTCTTTTCCCTGTTATTATATGGGACGTAACTATGTCACCACAGTCCCACGGATTCAGCCGCACAAGTGCGCAAGTTGTGAGTCATGACACAGCTGGAAGAGTGGAAGACGGGATAGTCTTGAATGAAATTTTCAAGAGAATACTGAACTCGGTTTCACAAGCACACCTCATAATATGAGAAAAGAAATTTTCATTCATTCATTGCCAAGACAACTGAATTAGGATATAATATAATATCTGAATTTCTTTGCTTGCACAGTAACCTCTGAATCTATAAAGTTTCTCCTTTTTAAGTACAAAGACATTGCAATAGAGTTAACTTGAAAAGATAGAAACAGAAATAAAATATCCAGATAAAAAAATACAAACTTAGAAAAGGACGATTTTAAAAACAAATAACATAAATATCTAGTGAGATCTGGTGGTGAGGTAGATGGGTTGATTTTCTTGGATGGAAGGTTTGGATATCCTGCCATACAAGGCTGGCCAGTTGGGCCAGTTGTGGGCCTGGACTTGGGTTCAATGGGCCTTGGGACATGGGCTGACATCTAGCAAAACTAGTTCATGTGCCTGCCGCCCACATGGTTTAGATCAAGGTTGGAAAACTTGTGACTCAGACTCGACTCGTCCAATGCTAAAAAATTGACTCGGATAGAGTCGACGCGGAGACTCAGGAGAGTCATTTTTATTTTTTTAAAAACATTTAAAATATTTAAAAACAAACATGTCACTTATGAAATATAAATATACATTTACTTACATGCATTCATGATACTCAATTCAAATTAATAAATTTACATATGAAAGAAAAATACTGCAACAAGAAAAATAAAAGAAGAAATATTGCACATTGCATAATTTGATAGTCCAAATATCGAATGTAAAATATCAAATGTAAGCTTCAAATTATACTCCAGTCATCATTTTTAAATTGTTTGCTCCCAACCTTATGAATAATTACTTAAAAATAAGTAATAATTGTTTAAAATTAGATCTACCAATCAAATGGCTAAGAATGCAAACAACTTATTAAAAGGAGATGACTTGACCGAGTCTCCCCTGTATTTGACTCGGTCCTTCATCAAAATAGGATGACTCGGGATAGTCAAGAGTCAACTCGGAGAGTTTTCCAACCATGGTTTAGATAACATTGAAAATCTACAGTGATAATCCAATTGGTATTACAAATAACAACCCAACAGGCAGTAATGAATGGATTCGAAGTTCCACCTACGACCCGTGTCTAAGAGCTTCTCCAATTAATGGTTATGTCTAAATTGGAGACAGCAAGTGTCGTGTTCCTTTTTAAGCTAAGTAATAATACGTCATAACAGATAATATCACCTGCATCCTTATCGGTTACTGCTGTTGCTCTGGAGTGCGAAAAAAAGAGAGAAAAAAATAAACGTTTAAAGGCATGAACTCTGTCAAAGCACCACACACTTGACAGGCAGATTTTGTGCATCATCATCAAAGCATACACCCAATATTTTTATATTTATTCGTCTGCCAATATTTTGATAACCAAGGCATACTTTTCTATGCATTGCTCGAATAATTGCAAGTCGGAACTCTGAATTTTTACTACTCGGTAATTAGAGGTTAATAAAATTGCATAAATCCAAAAGAAATGCTAATTTTAGTGGGGAAGATTTCTGGACTGTTACGGATCTGGGTCATGGTGCTTGGGTTAAGCAAAAACACAACCGATAAGGGCATTACCCATTGCATACCACACTTTATGAGCAAAAACACAATGGATAAGCAAATGATGCACTAATTCCTCATCCTGTAGACACATAGGACACCCATTAACAATATAATGCTTAAGCTCCTCAACTTGTCTAAAGTAAGAATTTTATGAGACCTCGCCACCCAACAAAAAGCTAATACTCAAGGAGGTATTGTAGAGTCCCAAAACCTTTTCCCCCCTTGAATAGGGCTAGAAGAATCATGCAGGGCATTGTAAAACGATTTAACTGAGAAATTACCTATAACCGCCAGCTTCCACACTCTAACATCACATCCTCCCCCATTAATATAAACATTGTCTAATAAGGCCATCATGCAAGTGAAGTCAACAACTTCTCTATCAGACATATCCCGACGAAAATTAAAATTCCACACCACTTTGCCGCTGGTGATAAGTAAATTATCTGCAACAATAGCCTGTTGTCTCCTGTCTAACAAGTAAAGGTTAGGAAAAAGAGTAAGAAATGACGACTTCCCACACCATTCATCATGCCAAAACCGAACCCAACGCCCGTCACGCACTCTAAAGCGAATCCATGGAAAAAAATCATCCTTCACTGATAGAATTGATTTCCAAAAACCAGAGGCCTTGAACATTTAACTTGGAACACACCACCCATCATTATCCAACTTATACTTAGAAATAAGGATTTGTCTCCACAACCCTTGATTTGAGTCCCCAATCCTCCACAACCACTTTCCCAAAAGAGCTTTATTAACTTTCTCAATAGATCGTATCCCTAGCCCTCCTTGCTCAATAGGCTTGCATACCAAATCTCACCTAACCAAGTGATACTTTCTTTTGTCAACTTGATCATTCCAAAGAAAATCTCGTTGGAGCTTTTCAATCCGACGCACCACACTTTTAGGGCACTTGAAGAAAGAGAGATAATAAATAGGAATGCTCTGCATGACAGACTTAATCAAAGTGATTCTCCCTCCCAAAGATAACATCTTACCTTTCCAAGAACTCAGTCTTTTATCTACACACTCCAAAACTGGACTCCACATTGAACTCTAGGGAATTCCCAAGCATAAGGGTATCCCTAGATAATTAGAAGGTAGTTTGCTAACTCTGCAACCAAAAGCATTAGCCAAAGTAACAAGCTAACTAGCTGCCAATCGGACACCTATAAACTCACATTTGCCATAATTGATTCGAAGCCCCTACAAAAGTTCAAACCATTTCAAAATCAGTTTCAAATTGTTACCCTCGTCTAGAGAAGCATTACAGAAAATAATAGAATCATCTGCAAATTGCAAGTGAGTTACCTCCCAACCAGAATCAACAATAGCAAATCCTGTGATTAACCCCGTCCATCTAGCTTTCTCCAGTAAGACATTCAAGGCTTCCACAACAAGAACAAACAGCATAGGAGACAAATGATCGCCTTATAGGATACCGCGAGAACTCTTGAAATAACCTTTAGGAGAACCATTCACCATTATAGAAAAATGAGCTGAAGATACACAACTCTGAATCCATTTACTCCATTTATATCCAAACCTCAATCTTTCCATCATATATTGAAGGAAACCCCAATCTACCATATCATAAGCTTTTCAGAAATCCAACTTACAAATCAGTTCCGGGCGATTTTTTCGATTCTGAGAGTCCACACATTCATGAGCAACAATGACACTATCAAGAATCCGGCGTCCATCAACAAATGCAGCTTGTTTAGTAGTTATCACCTCAGGAAGCACCTTTCGCAGACGATTAGCAATAAACCTTGGCTAAAATCTTATAGACTCCTAATCAAACTTATTGGTCGGAACTCCTTAATTGAGATAGCACCATCTTTCTTCGGAATCAAAGCAATGAAAGACGCTCCAGGCGCCCTTGCTATAACACCATTTTCATAGAATTCATTAAAAAACACTAGTATTTCATCTTCAAACATATCCCAAAAATAGTGGAAAAAAGCTATCGGAAAACCATCAGGGCCCGAAGCTCGATCTCCCCCCATGCCAAACACAGCTTCTCTAATCTCTTCTTTGGAAAATTGAGCTTCAAGAGAAACAGCGGTACAAGAGGAAAGCTGAATAACAGAAATCCCATCCATCCGAGGCCTTAACTTAAAGTCACTAGAATAAAGCCTTTGAAAAAACTGAACAATTTCTGTTTCAATATCAGATTTTTCCTCCCATAATCTTCCCCCAACTTCAATAGCATTTATCCGATTCACACGACGACGGGCACTAGCAACCACATGGAAGAACTTAGTAGTACGATCTCCCACAGCCAACCATTTATTACGAGAACGTTGCTTCCAACTGATCTCCTCTTGAAAAATCAGCCTTCGAAACTGCTCTTTAAGAGAAATTCTTTTATTCCAATCTCTTCTTCATACTTTCCATCTTCTACCCTCCCATCAATACTCTGAATTTCAAATAACAGATAATGCTTCTTGTCTGATATGCAGCCAAAGACCTCACTACGCCAGACTTGAATTTTCTTTTTAAGGAATTTCAACTTTTGAGCTAATTGAAAACCCATTCACCCATTCACCTCCTTGAAAGCCCACCATCTTCTAACACAATCTGGGAAATATTTCTCTGAGATCCACATTAATTCAAACCAAAAAGGTGGAGGACCCCAATCTTCCAAATCAGTCTCAACGAGGAGAGGACAATGATCTGAAATTGGTCTAGCCAACTCTCTTTGAATACAATCCGGAAAAATATCCAGCCAATCAGAAGACACTAGAAACCATTCCAGCCAACACATAATCGGGTCCCTCTGCATATTAGACCACGTAAAATCAGCTCCTCGTAAGGGTAAATCTACAAGATCAATATTCCTAATCCAATCACTGAACTCCCTCATGGCTGAAGTCATGACAGAACCTCCTTTTTTTTCCGATGGAAATCTGATGCAATTGAAATCCCCTCCCACCACCCATGGGCGCTTCCATAAACCAGCTACTCGAGAAAGTTCTGTCCAAAACTCCACCCTATCATTAGAAGAAGAAGATGGCCCATACACAGATGTTGCAACCCATTCCGTATTACATTGGACATCTTTTAATAAAACAGAAACAGTAAACCTTCCCACAAACTCATCCATCTTTTGCCAATAAACTGCATTCCAGACTAACAATATGCCCCCTGAAGCACCAATAGAAGGACACATTGCAAACTGACTATTTGACCATGGGCAATTAGATCTAATAATCTGAATATCAATAACCTCCATCTTAGTCTCCTGAAGAAACAGACATTCTCCCTTAAATGACTGAACCATGCCTTCCAACACCACCCTCTTGGAAACAGAGTTCTTCCCACAAACATTCCAAGATAAAAGCTTCATAATCCCAACAATGCCACACTCATATTCTTATATTGATGATCATAATTAACAGGAGCAGCTAATTTCTCCAACTCTCTCTGTGCTTTGGATTTCTTTTTGGTTTTATTGCCTCCTGTATTTCTTCCCTTCTCCTCCATCATATCACGAATTAAGCTTCTTAGCCCACCTAGCTGGTCATCCATCGAAATTCCCAACAGATTGGCTATTTCAAGCATTTTTTCTTCAATAAAGCTACTGGTTTTATCTACCTCACAGTCATTAGTAGGCACACCTACAGTTAGATTATTAATAATTAACTTATTAGTTGTAGCTATTCTGGCTTAGCTGAATCGCTTGAAACATGAGATTCGATGAAAAGAGTATCAAATAGTAGGATTCACCTGAATCCTAAGATTCAATTGTAAATGGGATTCGTTACATAAATACGAATCGTTTTTCTTAAGATTCGGGATAAGAATCGGGATTTATATACGAATCTTAGGATTCTAATAATTATGGATAAAATTATAGAAACTCATTTGAGATGGTTTGGGCATGTCCAACGCATGCCGGTAACGGTGCCGATAAGGAAAGGTTTGGCTGTGCAGGTTGGTGACCCACCAAAGGGAAGGGGTAGGCCGAAGAGGACAAGGATGGAGGTGGTAAATATAGATTTGAAGACGTGCAATTTATCCGAAGACTTGGCTCAAGATAGATCGGAATGGAGAAACAGAATTCATGTAGTCGACCCCAACAAAGTTGGAACAAGGCTTTGATGAATGATGATGACTAGAAATCATCTAAAACCCCGAAAAGAAACTTTGACTAAAAATATCCTTGAGTGATTGCTCATGGTTAAATTTTCCAATAAACAATAGAAAGATGGGATATTTGAGCAACAAGAAATCCAAAATGCCTTTCATGAAAGATGATACTGAGTAACAGAGTTTTAGAGCTATGAGTAGTAATAGAGTCAAAAGTAGATAATAAACTCACCTTCTTTTTCCCTCCTCTGTATATTCAAGCTCTTGCCCATTAAGTTGGGCACTAAATTTGCACAAACTAGATTCTTATCAGCTATTTCATTCAAGTTTGCATTTCCAAACTACATTGTTTTCACTTGTTCTTGCAATGCTAACAAATTACCAAAACTAATACAATTAACATGAGAGCTGACAATAATTTATTTACAAGTGTAATTAATTGTTTTCAACTATAAATATTGTTCATTGAACAGGCATATTTTGCTCATTCATTTTGAAACAACATGCCACGTGATATTACAATTCATGAAAAACCAAATTGTCTGAGCTTACCTGGGGAGTTGCTTCTGTAATAGGCATCTTTTCAGGCTGTCCATAAGTTGCACAAGTACTAGAATAAATCAATGTCTTTACACCATGTGCCGCCATAACCTCTAGTACCGTCAAAGTATTCAATGTAATATTGTGATAACACCTGTTCCCATAATTGTAAAAAAAAAAAAAATGTCACTACAAACTACTGAATTCAACAAAGCTCAACTATGAAATGCTATAAGCTTTTAGTATTGGAACTTATGGAAACGGGAAAATAACCTATGACTTTGCAAACTGAGAAACATGGTCTATTCATATAACCAATAGCTAAACATATTATAGCAAAGCTCAATATTAATAGTTACAGGGCAGATTCAGATGTGGCTAAAGCACTATTTACAATCAACCTATAACTTATAAGACTGGCAAACCATTCCAACCGATCCAAAATAACCAGCTGATTGGGCATCTTGTTGATAGCAAATGGTCCAAATTTGTAATATTCAAAGATTTCCAACTGATCAATTTGATACCCTAAGACCGCCACTGCTCCCGACTTTTTTTTTTTTTTTTTTCGGATCTTTTTTTTTTTTTTTTTCGGACCAAGACAAGAGAATTACGAACATCCACTAGGCAAAAAATTTATGCTGTTGCTTATCCAATAATTGGAGTGGTCCAGATCCATCAGTGAAGTGCACTACTTAAGGGTTTCTAGGATTGATCACCTTACTCAATGCACACCCACTCCAAAAACAGGTAATTTATTTCACTACCATTATGATAGTATAAGCTTTTAATCAACCACTATTATGGTATAATGGACTCCAATAAAAAAAAAAAAACATCAAAGTAGCTTTTGATTCACTCCAAACATAGGAAAGCACACAAATATCTGGAAGTTTTGGAAAGCTTCAACACATCCTATTCATCTATTGATTGCCCACAAAAAGTAAAAAGAACTTTTCCCTCAGAACCCTTGTTCTAATACACTTTAATTTTCAAGAAAATCAATAATGGTTCATTAGCACTTGATGAAAACAATGAATGGAAAATTACCTAAGAGGTTCGAGTGTGCTCTCGCCCACATAAGCTACAGCAGCAAAATGCATTACTGCATCAAATGCATTTTCTGAAAATATTTTATTCACCTTGCATTAGAATAAAGAAAAAATGGTTTTCTTGACCATGTATGCAAAATGGAGTTTTCTTGATATTTCAAGTTCCCAAGACCATTCTTCCAAGTTCCAGCCCACATCTGAGCGGCCAAATACATAGGTTTGGCCAAACTGTGTGTGGAGAAACTTCTTATGATCATCTGAACTAGAATCAAAATCAGTTCTTTGTCAGGTAATCCCTGCATGTAGAAAGTTGAGGGATGGTTAAAAAGCCAATAGTCTAAAATCCATGACAGCCCCACCTATGGAGGGGATCATCCTGATTTCTTCACGATGATTGAAAGAAACCCCACTTGATATATGGGTTGGATGTTGCACATGTGCCAGATGTGCATGTGTCTGCATGAACATAGGCATGCAAAGCATTGTGATTATTACTAAACAAGATAAAAAATGCAACCTCATGGAAACCTTTATTTGTGATTAATCAACGTGAATAGGATACAGCTTTTCCATCCCCCAAATCAGCATAAATAAACTGCAGTCTCCCAGGTTCTGGAAATAGTTCCTAGAGAACCTTAACAGCACCAAGGTTTCCCCGAGAAAGATTATCCTGTCAAAATTGGGAAAATAGGTTCTGATTCCTTCAGATGGAAAGATAAAGTGCTTAATTGTAATCCCAATGTACATATCAAACAGACAATAGCAGAAAACTTATGATTGGATTGTCTTACAACTATAGTAACCCTGTATGAATCCTTCAAAAGACGGAGGGCAGCATGTGAACCAATATATCCAGCACCTCCCGTTACTAAGACATGAGTCACCCTAGTTTCATGGTGGGAGAACTGAAAATTTTTGAGTATTAAGCGGAGTGGTTGCCAATTAGAATGCGGTATACTCTCTGTTATCATTGAATTTTCTATTTTACTCATGATGCACTGACTTTGCCTAGTCATACTATTACCTGACCTTTGATTAATTAACCTTTCATATATATATATATATATATATTCTGCTTTGCACCTGCAAACTATGCCCTTTTATTTTGGATACGTACCAGGCAATTTGTCTGATCTACGCTTGGTGCCGTAAGTATGATTTCCTGACTTGTACACTAGTACGATTTCTAATGAGGCAATTGTTGAGCCGCATGTGACGTGTGATTGAGGTGCAGAGGTTGTCATGTAAACTCTGCGCCTTGCACATGAGACGCAAAATGCCTGGGAGTATTATTTTGGGTTTTGTATTCTGCTGTATTGGACTCTGTTGGCCTTTTATTTTTAGGGAATGTAATCGATCCATCTTTTGTAAATGATAACCTGAATCATGGGAATGAAATCTCATGTTTGCCTGTCTAGCTCTACTTATATTCTATTTATGTTATACCATTCTGATGGTGTATTGCACAGTTTGATTTAGCTAGTAAGACATTAGTGAGGAAACACAAAATTCAATGAGCTCTAGACTTCGGGTTGCACCGCAATGCAAGCTTCCGCTAAATGTTCTATAACAGTGATAGATCTTGTAATTCTCACCCATGCGGATCCTAGGGAAAAATAAGATTATGCTACATTAATCCCCGTAATCACGGCCCCTTAATCCTACCCCCATTTTGGGGTCGTGATAGAAAACTCCACCATAAAGCATATAATTCTTGTGTCCATGACAAAAAGGTCTTTGAAAATAGTCACAATAGATAATCATAAAGGTTGGTTATCCTTGTCAAGAAATTTCTATCAGGACCAGTATCAGCATGTCTATGATTCAAATGTGAAAGCTATAACCAACAGAAAACAGCCAAGCAAGGCGATTCCCTTTATACACCAAATTGATCATTGATCCAGTTGCTGCACAGCAGAAACATTTCAGAAACCAGATGATAAAAGCATATGATCTTTAACCTAAGGATATGCAAGTTTCCTTCAGCATTGAGTTTGTATAAGGGCCCATGGATCATAGATGTGACTCATAGCCTGTGCCCCTAAAAATTAATGGGGAATGAGAAGTTCTGATTTCTGAGTACCCATCCAACAATCCAGCCTTCTTCACTGCAACTAGCCTAAAGGACTGAAACTTTACCTTGTCTCTTTCTTAACCATGTGTTTGTAGCCAATGAATAGACGGATTAAGATTTCTTAAGATGGAATACTTTGGAGAATAGTCTACCCGCAATGGGCCTGTTAGATGAATGGTTTGAAATTCTCAATGATTGGTTTCAGTTGTTCTTACGCATTGCTTCAAGATAACTTGCATATTGTTGTGTGCAAGGTCCACAAGCATCATATAGATCCTCAAACATGCAACTCTACTTCCAACCATAGATGATGCAAGCTCCATCATAATTTTCATTCTACATTGTCCCCACGAATGCAGAATGATTTAAGAGAACCAGTTGGAAAATTACATCAAATCATAAGAACCAACTAGTTTAAGCTTCAGCTGCAACCATCCACAGTCAAAGAAAGAAGTATTTATTTCAGACATGTAGCCAGTATTTCTCATATGAGCCATCAATGACTTCAATGTCCCACAGGTCTCAGCCGTCTTCGGCTGCGTCCAATCATCAGCAAAGAATGCATGAACTTGATTACTAACTTCAATCCAGCTGCAACCACGTTGTTTTTGTCCTCCTCTTTCTTTCATCATGATCCTCATTCTCTCTACCTCATCCCATCTTCCTTCCTCAGCATGCATGTTCGACAACAACACATAATTTGAAGCCTTTTGTGGTTCGAATTCAAAAAGCCTCTCAGCAGCAAACTTCCCTAGCTCTAGATTGCGATGTATACAGCCGGGGTGGTGGGGTTCCTGTGTGAACGCGGATGGAAGAGAGTGAACGTGAATAAAAAAAAAATCATTGCTCCGAAATTTCCAATCCCACGGGCACTAATTTCGAAGAACCTTTTCCTATGCGAAGGTTTTTCAAATCTATCCAAACATGTTTTATAGTATTTTAACTTGTGGGAACTCAGAAACATCCCCAAGGAATCATGCCAAACAGGACCTTGTTTTCATACCTGTTGATTTTCAAGAAAATCAATAACAGTTCATAAGGTCATGATGGAAACACTTAGTGGAGAGTGATCTAAGAGGATCAAGTGTGCTCTCACCCACGTAAGCAACAATAGCAAAATGCATCACTGCATCAAATGCATTTATTGAAAATATTTTATTCACCTTAATTTCAGTTAAAAGAAAGTGGTTTTCTTGTCTATTTATAAAGATGGAGCTTTGCAGTTGTTTTTAGTTCCCAATACCATTCTTCAAACCCACATCTGAACAACCAAAATTCATAGCATTGGCATATGCTAAATCCAAACTGGTGAGTTTTTCACCTATGGGACTCTCTACCAAAAGAGGTGAGGAATTTTCAATCCCACAGCCCAAAAAAGAGGGATCCCCCCATATTAATCCAAACAGTGAATCAAGTGGATAAACTTCTTGAGATAGACCATCTGGACCAAAATCAAAATCAATTCTTTGTCATGTGATCCCTGGATGTAAAAGATTAATGGATGGTTTAAAAAGCCAATGGTCTAAAATCCATGAGAAACCCACGTGGTGAGGGGATCATCCTAATTTCAGCCTATTGATTAACATAAACCCCAATTGATGAATGGGTTGGACACCGCACAGGTGCATGTGTCTGCATAAACAAAAAAAAATTTAATCTTTAACAAAAAGAAAAAAAAAGAATTTATCAACCAAAGAGAATTACAAAACAACCACAAGAGAAGGAAAGGGACATGGTATAACTGAATTATACCAATCAATTTGTTTGCAGGATAAAGTATTAATTTTATTCCCAATGTACATACTATAGAAAAGAGCAGAAAAATGATGATTGGATTGTGTTAGTAATAACTCCATATGATGTAGAGATGATAAGGCCAAGAATAAGGCCCAACTTAGATAGGCCCATGGCCTTGTAGTGATATCCCACGTGGTGAAATCTGGGTTGGATTTGGTCAATATAGACCATTCTTTGTACAGCCTTTTGGTTAACTGTATATTCCATATTTGTTTGTAATCATATATTTAGATTCGGCAATCATATTGTAATTGATCTTTAGATTAGACAATCAATGCACTATATATACATGAGTCGACACCCATATTGGGTATGACCAATTTCTCCTATCTTCTCTTTCTCTCAATACACTTGACATATGAATCCTTCAAAAGTCAAAGGGAAGCAAGTGAACCAATATAACCAGCACCTGACATTAATAAGATATGAGTCAACCCAGCTTCATGGTGGGAGAACTGAAAATTTTACAAGATGGTTATTGTCAGGAGTGAATAAAGGGACACGTAACAGAGAGCCGTTTTTTCAAGGGAGGGGCAGGTGGCAAAGAAAGCCATTCCAGAAATTAAAACAAGAGCAATAATGAAGAATAGAAAACAGAATAGACCTCATTACCGTTGACTCTGGGAAATGTAATTTGTTTTTGTTAGCTTAATTGGAGAATCTGTACCAGTTAGAGAATTTTTCAGAATTTTTCATTCAGAACAGCATGCAACATAAAAACATCTGTACTTTCATTGTCTTCCACTGGGTAATTGGGCTGGGTCCATTGTCCATTTTAGGAAGTTGCTATCATAATTACTAGGGTTAGACAATGGCTTTCATATTGTGAGTCATAATGGTTCTTGTAAATGTATAGACACCATATTTTGTTGGAAAGGGAGGAAATGAGAACTCCATGTAAATAGCACTGATTAAATAAAAAAGGAAACGGAACTCCATGTAAATAGCACTGATTAAATAAAAAAGGAAACGTAAAAACGTTCTGTCAGAATTTGAAGCAGGCTAGAGAACAAATGTGTCTGACACGGTATTACATCCATGCAGAGGAATTCATGCAACATAAGCCTATATACAGATATGTGCTCTATCATTGAACAAGAAAGTATAATCAGCTTAAAATGAAAAAAAAAGATATCCATAATTATGCCAAACCATAAAAGGACCACTTGATTGAAAAGGCATTACAAAAATCAATATCAATTGAAAAATCAGTTCTTTAGATATTTGGATTAGAGACCTACAGGACTCATGCCTGTAAAAAGAGAACGCTGCTTCAGAAAAAATTTACAAAGGCCTGCCACACTAGCGAACATGATCTCTTTACCAATAAAGGAAACCAAATAGCCCATTCCTGCAGAAATACACACACAAAAACACCAAAAACATTTTAAGAAATCAAACCCAGTAATTGATCAGAGATTTTAAACAGTATGATAAAATTTTATTTGGAGTATTGAGGTTCAGCAACAATATGATTGCATGAGTATTACAGTGAACATAGTGATTAAAAGGGCCATCTATTTTCTTCTTGTGCATACCCTCATTAGAAATTGATGACGTAACACACAAGAAAAGTAGTTTACCTACCCCATGAGAGAGTACGTTCTAACACTGCTTTTGCAGTAAATTATAAAAATTGGTTAATGCAAATAGTTCCCCACACATGAAGTATGTTATAAGGAGGCATAATAACATGAAATTAAGCATAAAGTTGACTACACAATATTCTATTTTTCCATGTACTATGCAAAGAAATCTTCTTAGTTTATTAACTTTTAGAAGTATCCATGATGATAGACAATCAGCTTTCTTATTAGAGACAAAACAGAGGAAAAAAGTAAAGATAACATGAATAGGAAAAAAAATACACAGAATAAAATAGAGTAAATGCATGTCCTTCAATATAATTTCTGCTTGGATTGAAAGTACCAACACCGGATAATCTTAAGCTGTAATGTCATTGATTAAGATCAAAAGGAAGGAAGCAGTCAAAAATTGTGTCATTTCTACATCAGCAATTAGTAAAAAAATAAAAAGGAGAGTTTAAGCATAGCAACTTGCCTAAACAGAATACATAAATAAACTATGCTGTTAGCTATAGTTCATTTATTTACACTGGGAAAAAGTACATATCATAACAAACTTTGATACAACCAAGCAGAGAAGGGTTAGTTAAACCAAAATCCTACATGCATCAACAGAAAAGCCCACCTGTAAAGAAACAAGTTCTGCTAGTGGTTGTGTGAGCTTTTGTCCTCTCCAAATCTAGCATGTGGAGAACACCTACAATCCAAACATGCAGAAAACAATTGTTACTTTGTTTCTACAAAACTCTGAAGTTTCTTCTCCACTCAATCATGCATTTGGTGCCGCGGACAAAACTTGATGATTCCATACAAATGAAACCCCTCAAAATTTAAATGCACAGACTACATATAGAGAGATTAAACTAACATAAAAAATACAAATGTGAGGCTGAAAATGGAGAATGGTGCAAAAATTTAAAAATAACTCAAAATCAAACAAATCAAAATGATATAAAAATCCCCAAGGGCAATAACCTAATAGAAAATTCACATATCTACCGAGTGTGATGAAAATACAAAGAATAAAAGAAAGCTAAGAGAAAAGCAAAAACAGAGGAAAAACACGAATATCAAAGTATTCAAGATCAAAGTAACTCAAACCAAGATCCATGGCGAAAAACACAAGCTAAGAATAAGCTGAATAAAAAACCCAGAAGTATCTTGAAAAATGAAGAAGAAACAACAAGGGACAAAAACAGAGCCCAACTGCAAAACACTAGAAACTGAAGATTTCAAGATTAACCACAAAAACAGAAAGAACCCATGAAAGATTAATCAATCTGAGAAGAAACCCAGATAGGGAATTTCGAAATAGCATTGGGTTTGGGCAGTGAAAAACAAGAAACAAAAAAGAGAGGAGAAACCCCTCTTAGGAGAAAAAGAGACAGTATCCACAAGACTTGTGAAGAGGAGTGAGTGTGTCTGTTCGAGAGAGAAGAGAATAGGGTTTTAATAGGGTTTTCGTCATATCTTATTTGAGAGAGAGAGAGAGAGAGAGAGCGCGCCCCATACCTGTTTTTTTATAGAAAGCTGAGATTGTTACTTTAAAAGGTGTTGGAACAAGTATTAACTAACGTTGCCAGCCTTCTACCAGTCAAAAGAAAAGAACAGACAAAATGTTGCAAGAGTACTACCATTAGAGAGAGAGAAAAATGCTACTGCTCATATCACATCATACAAAATTGCATTATTCTTCAAAAACAATGGATTTCTTCAGATGATCTGAGTAAATCTTATTGTACATTTAATCTAAGTAAGACGAACATACAAATCTATCTCAATTTCAATATCAGATTCATTCAGCAGATGGATTGCAGACAGCCACAAATACACTCTCCCTGCTCCTCCTTATCCTTGAGGAAAACATCAATCACTACAGCAGCTGCTCCAGTGGGATGCCTGCTAGTGCCAGCTTCTTGAGCACAGTGTTGGCCAAAATGGGTTGCTCGGGGGAGACCACTGAGATCAGAATCAGCATCAGGCCAACGCTCAGAATCACAGACTACCAAAACGTGAAACGTAGAGAGAATTTCACCAAACGGATCATCAGGAATCGCATCTGGATACTGAAAGATGACGCCCGTGGCCATGATTACAAAATACATGGCAGCCTTCCAACAAAACCTTGCCATTTTTTGTGGGGGACGTTCGATCGAGATGAGGAGACTATGGTCTATGATTTAGAATAGATAATCTATGGGGCTTCTGCAATATGTTTGCCTCAACAAATTTAGATGAAACTTTGCCAATTATAGACAAAAGATTAATGCCAGGAGAAACTTCCTAGCACATGCAGTGAAGAGAGATTTTCAGAGACGTCCAGCTGAAGAAATCGTTTGTGAAATTGACAGTGGAGCATTTAAATTGTCAGGGGTGATTCTAAATGCACCCCTATGAAGTGCTGAAGGTGGGTGCTTTCAGCAAAAGGGGTGGGAGCATTTAGAACGACCCAATTGTCAGACTTGTTCTATCTAAATTTTCTAGCCCTCCTAGTATCTGATATAGACCTACTGTATCTTTCCAGGATGGCGTATTATTAGATACAGCATGACGCTTCTAATTATCCCAATTGGATGAACCAGTTAAGAAATGATCAAATGAAACCCCACCCCCTCCTATAAATAAAGGCAATCCTTTTTTTTCCTTCATGTTTTTTCTTTTGCTTGAGAAGAGACCCAAACTGGTCGATGCCCCTAATCAGCTGTGCTACAACCGGAGACCAGGACTATCCATTTAATTATTGAAACAAAAGGAAGAACAGACTCAGGTCCAAGCCAAGCACCAAGTCTCCAAATCTCTACAAATAGGACTTAAGCCTTGAGTATAAATCATACAAGAAATTCTAAGAGAGATCAACTCAATCATAGCCCTGTACTCAGGTCCAGCCCAAGCACCAAGTCTCCAAATCTCTACAAATAGGACTTAAGCCTTGAATATAAATCATACCAGAAATTCTAAGAGAGATCAACTCAATCATAGCCCAGTATGGATTGCACACTTTAGCTGGTTTACATATGCAGCCGACCCATTTCAACCATAAAAAATGAACAGAATAAACAACAGTGAGTTTCGAGTAGCACCAGATCAAGAGAGATCTGAGAAAAGTTGAACTTGTTTCATACGGCAACAGTGAGCTTGACTAAGGCAGTTTGTAACAGCAAGCAAGATCAGTCAAGGCATGTTGAACGATTTTGTCTTGAGCACAACTTCACCCTTAGGCTGATCTTTCAATGTGAAGGTTACCGACGAGAAGTGGCATCAGGATACAGTGGTCCACTTTCTGGGCGGCCAAGAACAATCACACTCTTTCTCTACCCTTAACTCCAATGAGCCTAATTAATGTTGTAAAAGACAATTGTTTTGTAACTAAAATGTCACCGCTAATGCAATGACAAAAAGGTCGCATCTCTAAAAGAGATCTATGATGAACAAATACTTCAAAATGGGCAACATATCTTGTTATATTGTATTTGATACTTCACTTCTTATATGTAAAATCCACATCCTTCCTGTGTCCTTGCCATGTCCCTGCCATATCCATGCCCTATCCGTAGCATTGTAGAAAGAAATCCAATTTCTTGACAGAAATTACGCATCACATCCATCCCATATGACTAAAAGAAGCCAGTGAATGTCTTTTATTCCATTTACTTTGATTATCTACCCAATGTGAATCTTCAGATAGCCAAGCCGTTTCGTATCCAACACAAGTTTCGCAAACCATCTTGCACATAGTTATTCTTGCAAGTGTGAGCTGTTATGTTAGAAATTAATTTACAGCTGAAAACTCCACCATAAAGCATGCAATTCTTGTGTCCATGACAAACTGGTCTTTGAAAATAGTCACAATAGATAATCATAAAGGTTAGCTATCCTTGTCAAGAAATTTCTTTCAGGACCAGCATCAGCATGTCTATGATTCAAATGTGAAAGCTATAACCAACTGAAAGCAGCCAAGCAAGGCGATTCCCTTTATGCACCAAATAGATCATTGATCCATTTGCCGCACAGCAGAAACATTTCAGAAACCAGATGATAAAAGCATATGATCTTCAACCCAAGGATATGCAGGTTTCCTTCAGCCTTGAGTTTGTATAAGGGCCCATGGATCGTAGATGTGACTTATAGCCTGTGCCCCAAAAAATTAATGGGGAATGAGAAATTCTGATTTCTTAGTATCCATCCAACAATCTAGCCTTCTTCACTGCAACTAGCCTAAAAGACTGAAACTTTACCTTGTCTCTTTCTTAACCATGTGTTTGTAGCCAATGAATAGGCGGATTAAGATTTCTTAAGATGGAATATTTTGGAGAATAGTCTACCTGCAATGGGCCTGTTAGATGAATGGTTCGAAATTCTCAATGATTGGTTTCAGTTCTTCTATACACATTGCTTCAGGATAGCATGCATATTGTTGTGTGCAAGGTCCACAAGCATCATATAGATCCTCAAACATGCAACTCTACTTCCAACCATACCTGATGCAAGCTACATCATAATTTTCAATCTACATTGTCCGCACGAATGCAGAATGATTTAAGAGAACCAGTTGGAAAATTACATCAAATCATAAGAACCAAGTAGTTTAAACTTCAGCTGCAATCATCCACAGTCAAACAAAGAAGTATTTATTTCAGACATGTAGCCAGTGTTTCTCATATGAGCCATTAATGACTTCAATGTCCCACAGGTCTCAGCCGTCTTTGGCTGCGTCCAATCATCAGCAAAGAATGCATGAACTTGATTATTAACTTCAATCCAGCTGCAACCAGGTTGTTTTTGTCCTCCTCTTTCTCTTATCATGATCCTCATTCTCTCTACCTCATCCCATCTTCCTGCCTCAGCATGCATGTTCGACAACAACACATAATTTGAAGCCTTTTGTGGTTCGAATTCAAAAAGCTTCTCAGCAGCAAGCTTCCCTAGCTCTAGATTGCGATGTATACGGCATGCTCCTAGCATGGCCCCCCATATTCCAGCATTAGCCTTGATTGGCATTCCCTTCACTATACTATATGCTTCCCCTAATCTCCCCGCCCGTCCAAGCAAGTCGACCATACAAGCATAGTGTTCTGCTATTGGTACAATGCAGTAATCTTCCGCCATGGACTTAAATAGTTTCAATCCCTGGTCAATCATTCCAGCATGACTGCATGCAGATAAAACACCAACAAACGTGACCTGATCTGGAATCAATCCATGATTCTCCATTTCTTGAAAGAGCTGGATGGCCTCTCTACCATACCCATTCAATGCGTACCCCGCGATCAAAGAATTCCAAGAAATGATGTCAGTGACAACCATTTCATTGAATGCTTGTCTAGCTTGCAAAATCCTTCCGCATTTTGAATACATGGTTATTAACGCGTTCCCAACAAATAAGTCATTAATATAACCACTTTTCACAATGAGATGATGTAGCTGCTTACCAATTTGCAAAGCTGCAAGGTTGCCACAGGCAATGATACTGCATGCATATGTCGACCAATCTGGTTTAGCACCTTCCTTCAGCATCAGTACAAAATGCTTAAGTGCATCGACATAAAACCCGTTTTGGGTGTAACCTGAAATGAGAGAATTCCAAGAAACTGTATTTCTCTCACCCATCTGCTTGAAAATTCTGAGTGCTTTATTCATATCTCCTTTCTGAGCATAACCAGCAATTGCAGTATTCCACGAAACCATATCCTTAATTGGCATTTTCTGAAACAAGTACATCGCTTCATCTGTTCTTCCACATTGCATGTAGCCGGCAATCATTGTGTTCCAACAAACGACATCTCTACAACTCACGTTCTCAAACACCAGTCGAGCGTCGTCCATTCTCATGCTCTGCACATACCCAAAAATCATAGCGGTTTGAGCTGCAACGTTTTTATAAGGCATCTGCTCAAGTAACTCCCTTGCTTCATCAAGCTTCCCAACACGAACAAACCCATTAATCATTGTCGTCCACGACACAGAACTCCTCTCGGGCATTTCAGTAAAAAGCTGATGCGCCTCTTCTATCTGACCATTCTGCACATAACCTGTGATCATAGCATTCCAAGCAACCACATTCCTCTCAGGCATCTGATTGAAAAGGCTCTTTGCCTCAACAATTCGACCACTCCGAGCATATGCACTTAACATAGTCACCCAGGATACCACATTGGGAGAAGGTACTCTCTGAAAGAACTTCAACGCCGAATCCAAATCATAGACCTGAACATATCCATCAATCATTAAATTCCAAGAAACCACATCTTTCACCAACATCTCATCGAAAAATTCCAAACCCAAACGCATTTCGCCATTTTGGGTATAACCCGCTAGCATCGAATTCCATGAAACCAAGTCCTTCACTGGCATCTCATCGAATAATCTACGGGCTTCTCCAAACCGCCTGTTCTTAGCATAACCCGAAATCAACGCGTTCCAACAAACAGGGTCCTTCTTCTTAGGAAGCTGATCAAAGAGGCCCCTCGCCTTTTCCAACAATCCATTACGGGTATAGCAGGTCATCATTAAAGTCCACGAAAAGACATCTCTTTGGGGCATTTTATCAAACAGCTCAGCAGCATCTTTAACTCGATCATTGTGAGAATAGCCAGCAATCATTGAATTCCATGAAACCAAGTTCTTGAATGGCATTCGATCAAAGAGACTTCTGGCCTCATTGATCCTTCCATTCTTTGCATACGCAGAGATCATAGAGTTCCATGTGACCGTGTTCCGATTCAACATGTCTTCGAAAACCCTTATGGCATCTTCGATTCTACCAGATTTGGCGAATTGGGTTATCTTCAGATTTTGATTATAGACAAGGGATCCAGTTTGACGGATCGATTTCAGCTTCGATGTCATTGAATTGAATGGAGTGGTGAAGTCTCATGAAACTGGCGGGTAAGGCTGGACGCTGACGATTCCGAATGGATATATTGAATTAGTTTCTGTTAGAAGAGGAAAGGAAGTAGATGCAGAGACAATCTGTCAAACTGCCATCTGCTGCTCATAGCGTTGTGATTTGTGATTGGAGGAAAGAACAAATAGACTAGGATGGGTTCATTTATATGAAAGTGTTACATATGTAATATACATTATCATATTTGTCAAAATTGGTAATTTTAACATGAGGAAATGATCACATGCAACGGTTGTAGATATGTTTGGATTCGGACAGTTTTCACTAATCTTTCAAATTCTAAAAAGATTTAAGATGTAAAACTGAAAACCCGTCAGAAAAGTTGCAAAAAAGTAGATCTATAGATTACTTTCTTCTTTTTTTTTTTCTGGATTTTTCATAAATTTCTCAAACTTGATAAGATATAAGATATGAAATTAAACACTTTGGGCTTATTAGACCAATAAAAAAAATAATGAATACCTTGAATTACCAATTTGGAATCGAGAAATGTGCAAAAGAAAAAATTTGATCAAAGGGGGTCCAATGCTTAACCTTTCCTTAGATTACATCATTGATTCTATAGACAATTTTCACATCTTACTTACACATCACATTCTTAAATGAGGTCAAACAAATGTAATCATGCGCGTATCCATTATGCATGTGCATTATGGGTCCAAATAATCCTTATCAATATATCAAGGTTTTTTTAATCAATCCAATGTTTGGACCAACTATGACAAAGGTAAATTTGGGATACCCCCAATATTTAAAGGGCATTTATTTTGAATGGTTCAACCTTAAAATATGTGGGTCCGATTATATCTTGCTCCATCCTTCCGCAAGCTCTGATGGAGAAAAAAAAAAAATTATAAGCAGAGAGAATTTGTATTCTTTTAGGCCAAGTTTTTTAGTAGAATTCTTAGAATTCATGTCTGGAAAATTTGAAATTCTCTACCTCAACATAAAAATTCAAAATCCGCATGGCTCATCCAACATTTGAAATAGTAAAATTCTTAGAATTCCAAAGGCTATTTGTGACTTCTCAACATTGTTTCTTTCAAAAAATTCATGCCTAGCAAATTTATAATTCTCCAAAAGCTGTCTACTAGGGTGGAATCCCCAAATCCACTTCATGGATGGAACATCCAGAAATACTAAGGGGGTTGGAATTTGGGAATTCCAAACGACAAAACTGATTGGATGGAATTCAAGATTCTAGCAAAGAAATATGAAATTTAGATTTGTCAAGAAGACAACCATCATATAATTGTCCAAAGTCTCCAGCTTCAGATTAGTTGGAAGGGTTGGAACTCAGAAATCGAATAAAAGAAAAATAACATTTGAAATGCCAATGGAACAACCATCATTGATATCAATGTCAGAAATCCCCAATATAAAAAATTCATTTTAAGAATTCTCCTAAAGAAACAAGTCCTTTAGGGCAAATATAGCAGGCCTTGTATCATTTGATTGATGTGGCCCAATTTTGAAATTCAAGTCTCCAAAAAACACTTCTCCATTTTGTTCTCTTAGTAAGGAAATTTTCTTTACTACAATTGAAACTATACAAGGTGAGAAAGTGATAGTTAGCTGTTTGGATTTCAAAAGTAGGATCCTGATTTATAGCCATAGAGTCTGGCTGAAACTAATTATGCTTGCTTCTCAAGACCGGCTGACAGTTTGTTCTGTCTGGCTGAGAATAACAACCCTTGCTTCTGGAGACCAGCTGAGAGTCTGTCTGGGAACTCGGCCAACTTAGGTAGCCACGCCTGAGCCTGAACCCAACCTGACTTTCACTCGAGACTAGAAACTCCAGGCATGAGACCAAACTATCAAGTAAGCTGGGACACTCGCACTTAGCTCAAGCCCAGGCCATGCTGCACTGCGAAGGACATTCGCACTTAGGTCAAGCCCTAGGCCAAGTTGCACTGCGAAGCGTACCAGCCACTGAGTATCCAAAAAAACTAAAAGGGTATTCGACCATTATCTAAGGTGGGAACAAATATTCCACTATAAAGTGGATGTAGATGGAACCCTAACTTTCCTAGGATTTGAATTATATGGTGATAGCTGCGTATTCATTTCCATCCCCCATCAATTCTTCAATCATTGAATTCTAAGGAATTCAATTCCATGGTAAAGACAGGTACTTTAAATTCCATGGACGTTAGGATTCCCATGCACAAGTTGCTCATTTACCAACTTAGTAGCAGAACATAATTTCTGAACTGAAAAAACCATGTACAACCAATAAACTAATATCAAAGAGGCATCATTTGATTTTTTTTTATTTTTTTATTTTTTATTTGAATCTGTTTTACAGTAAGCAATAAATGGGCTGCCTTTACTTGTACCCATGCTTGTAAAGTAAAAGGCCTCACTTCCTGTATGATATTTGTTACATCTACTTGAAAATACCCCACTTTTTCTGAAGGCAAGAAATAGATACTATGTAGGAGATCAGCTACATAAGTAACATAACTACATAAGCTGCTCTCATCATCTAGTATTCTGCTATAATAAGCAGCGAATCAAGAAATCAAGGACAAGCGCGGCCCACCATATCCATTCCTATGCGACTTCTGCCATCTCCATGCAATCTGCAGGCTCTGCTGCAGATCTGTATATTGGGCCGTCCAATTCAGCTCGCGGTTGATCTTGGAAGGGTCGCTGTAGACTTCGGCGTAGTCTCCAGGACGGCGGTCGAGGTATTCAACTTTAATTTTTACTCCGGTTGCTTTCTTGCATGCTTCCACAAACTCCTTCACTGATCTACCTGATCACAGGCAAACAACATTGGAAATTATTATGTTCACCCTTTTGAAGCCCAGTACCTTTGTAGATGTATGGCAACTTGGTAAGGATTATAATCTAGCATACATCCAACAAGAAAGAAGATTGACATCTTCATCATAATTTATCTTTCCAAATGGGTGGAAAACAGAACTACTATATCAAGTAACTCTAATCCCTCTAAGCAGGTCACACCTTTAAATCTCTCACCAAAAACAGGCATTCAATTGATCTAAACAGTCCACATTCTGGGGCAGCTGTTGCCTGCCTTATGAATGAGATTGATCTCACCTACACGTGACTGAATGCACATATAGCATGCAAGTAGAGATGTGATTAGAGGATTAGAAGAACTCGATTATACTAGAATTTAAGATGGCTTCCTAAAGAGGAACATTTGCAGTCCGCTCATATCCAAAATGCATCAAGAAGAAGACTAGAAAAAATGGTAGTAAAGGTTGAGAGTTGTTTGAACAAACCTTTGCCAGTGCCAACATTGTAAATGCCAACTGTCTTGGGCCTTGCCTTGGCAAGAGCCTTGACATGAGCATCAACTAGATCAGTCACATCGATATAGTCTCTTATACAAGTGCCATCAGCGGTTTTGTAGTCTGTTCCTCTAACCTGCATTGTGGCCCATAAAAAATTATATCCGTTATGCAGAAAGGGTAGTTACAATAGGTTTGCCACGATTATGGTATCTGATATTAGTAGAGAGAACCGACAGATTTCAATATTCTCACAAACATGCACTGCATCTTCAATGTAAATGAATAAATGAAAGGACGTAGTTAGCTATTGGTATACCTTAAGCCCAGGAATAATGCCCAATGCTGCATCAAAACATGCACCAGATATTCGGCCATGCTCCCTCAGCTCAGGTCCTAGGAGCTTCCCCTAACCTTCCCTTTGGATCTGATCCAATGACATTGAAATATCTGACAACAAAATGTCATTCGACAATATGACATTAATATGATGAAAATAAACAAATTCTAATAGTTCATAGATGAGTTCGTAGGCTACAAAAACATCAAAACAAACGTCAATGACGGAAAAACCTCTAAGGCTCGTTTCTCAAATAAAAAAATCAAAACAAAACAGAAAATACTAATTAATATAAGAATTGCCAAAGTGGTAAAATAGAAAGCTTCGCCAAAAACTTACTTTTTTGTCAACAAGAGATACAGGCAGGCCAACAATGTTTTCCAGACCATCCATCAGAAGCGGAATGAGCAATGGGTCCTGCTATGACAACCTCCTTTGATAGGAAAATTCTTTTACATGAGATGTATGGATTTTTTCTAATTGAATGTGGACCATTGGTTTGACAGTTCATTTGGAGGACAATAATCTGATGATTAAAATCATCCAACAGAAAAGAGTTCTGAGGCATGCCTTGCATGCTATTATACTCATATACTCATACAAGCCCAACGTATCCGTATCGGACTGATACAGCACTTGTATTGGCACCTAATACAGCACTGATACTTCAAGGGAACAAGTTTAACATATACTACTTATAAAGTCCTTTATTGCATATAGTTCTTTTAATATTTTTACTTCCCACCATTAAAAATGATAGAAAGGGACAAAAATAATGATAATTTCATTGATTCAAAAGCGATCTAAAGAAAAAAAATTAGGAGACCCGTATCCGTATCCGTGTGTCCTAGATTTTCAAAAGTGAGGAGTCGTATCCCCGATTCCCATATCAATGTCCATATCCATATCCGTATCTAGGCATCATAGCTTGCATGTACTAAGGATCATTCACAAAGGTGGGACCAAATCTATACAACTAATGGCGGATACCAAAATGATGTTAGGCACTGTTGTAGGAGCCATCCCCAGGATCGGGTCCAGAACCAGAACCAGCCTAGCCCAGTCTAGAAGAAGAATCAGGCCATTGACCCAAGAGCTGGCCCATAACCATAATATCAGTGGGATCCATAATCAACGGGGAAGCAGAGCGCATCTCCTCCTTTGTTTAAAATTTAAATAAAATTAGTCTTAGAATATATTTCCTTCTAGTGT
Source organism: Camphora micrantha (assembly GCA_003546025.1). Taxonomy (NCBI): domain Eukaryota; kingdom Viridiplantae; phylum Streptophyta; class Magnoliopsida; order Laurales; family Lauraceae; genus Camphora; species Camphora micrantha. The sequence goes on along the minus strand of QPKB01000007.1, from coordinate 26,132,800 downwards.
TTGATGGTTTATCTCAGAATTCATGTTTGGGTTCTGACAAAATTTTATGCTAGCTGTCAACCTACCTAACGCAACCCTCGCCCTTAACCTGGGCTTGAGACCGGTAGTAAAAACATAGTTAGGACGAGGCTTTGATGATGGTGAATTGGTGATGATGTCTGATGGTTTATATTAACTAGGAAACAGTTCTGTTAATCTCTATACGTGGATGTAATAGGCCAATAGAGGGATTGTTCTTATTGGAATAAGAAATATTACATCTTGCAGAACACTTGCTTCTAGTTTTGTTTACTTGAAACACTCATCTTATCCTATGGAAAACCGTTGCAGCTCTCCTTCGTGGGATCATTCTCTAGATTCAATCTGCACCTCTTTGTTTGCCCATCAATTCTCTGCACTCTGAAGTAGATTTCAATGGGGAAGAAGGTAATTTACGTTGGACTGGTCACCTTAAGTCAGGAACAGTCGCAATCATACAAGAGTTTTATTCTTCTCTCATGCAAACCACTATTGAAACCAATCTCAGATTAGGATATTTGCACATAACATCTTGGATGCCCTAACATCTAGCAAAAGTAACTGTGACTGATTTGCCCTCAACTTTTCAGACTAGCTGAAGTTCTGTTCCCTGTTATTATATGGGATGTAACTATGTCACCACAGTCCGACGGATTCAGCCGCACAAGTGTGCAAGTTGTGGGTCATGACAGCTGGAAGAGTGGAAGACGGGACAATCTTGAATGAAATTTTCAAGATAATACTGAACTCCTTGGTTTCAAAAGCACACCTCATAATATGAGAAAAGAAATTTTCATTCATTCATTGCCAAGATAACTGAATTAGGATATAATATAATATCTGAATTTCTTTGCTTGCACAGGAACCTCTGAATCTATAAAGTTTCTCCTTTCTAAGGACAAAGACGTTGCAAAAAAGGACGATTTTAAAAACAAATAACATAAATATCTAGTGAGATCTGGTGGAGAGGTAGATGGGTTGATTTTCTTGGATGGAAGGTTTGGGTATCCTGCAATACAAGGCTGGCTAGTTGGGCCAGTTGTGGGCCTGGACTTGGGTTCGATGGGCCTCTTCCATGGACCTTGGGACATGGGCCGACATCTAGCAAAACTAGTTCATGTGCCTGCTGCCCACATGGTTTAGATCAAGGTTGGAAAACTCGTGACTCGGACTCGACTCATCCAATCCTCAAAAATTGACCTCGGATAGAGTCGACGCGGAGACTCAGGAGAGTCATGTTTACTTTAAAAAATAATTAAAATATTTAAAAATAAATATGTCACTTATGAAATATAAATATACATTTACTTACATGCATTCATGATACTCAATTCAAATTAATAAATTTACATAAGAAGAAAAAAACTACAACAAGAAAAATAAAAGAAGAAATATTGCATATTGCATAATTTGTTAGCCCAAAAATCGAATGTAAAAGATCAAACGGAAGCTTCAAATTGTATCCCAATCATCATTTTTAAATTGTTTGCTCCCAACCTTATGCATAATTACTTAAAAATAAGAAATAATTGTTTAAAATTAGATCTACCAATCAAATGGCTAAGAATGCAAACGACTTATTAAAAGGATATGACTTGACCAAGCCTCCCCTGCATTTGACTCTATCCTTTATCAAAATAGGATGACCCGGGAGAGTCAAGAGTCAACTTGGAGAGTTTTCCAACCATGGTTTAGATAACATTGAAAATCTGTTGTGATAATCCAATTGGTATGACAAATCACAACCCAACAGGCAGTAATGAATGGATTTGAAGTTCCACCTACGACCTGTGTCTAAGAGCTTCTCCAATTAATGGTTATGTCTAAATTGGAGACAGCAAGTGTCGTGTTCCTTAAGCTACGTAATAATACATCATAACAGATAATATCACCTGCATCCTTATCGGCCACTGCTGTTTCTCTGGAGTGAGAAAAAAAGAGAGAAAAAAAATAAACGTTTAAAGGCATGAACTCCGTCAAAGCACCTCAAACTTAACAGGAAGATTTTGTGCATCATCATCAAAGCATACACCCAACATTTTTATATTTATTCATCTGCCTACAATTTGATAACCAAGGCATACTTTTCTACACATTGCTCGAATAATTGGCAAGTCCGAACTCTGAATTTTTACTACTCAGTAATTAGAGGTTAATAAAATTGCATAAATCCAAAAGAAACGCTAATTTTAGTGGGGAAGATTTCTGGACTGTTTTGGATCTGGGTCAAGGTGCTTGGGTTAATCTGGATCAACATGAGTTAGCTGGGACTGACCTAAATTGCAGATCCACTCTCTGTTCACATCAAATATAACAAAGCATTTTGGCTGCATCAATGGTATGCAGACCATGTAAGGTCCAATCAAGTATCATGTGGAGCAATTTTGTAAGAACTCATTGCCGAACTGTAAAAAGCCATTTTATATCATATCTCCGAATGACTACACCTAAATTATGTAATATAAATAACTAACCTCAAAATCATGACAGCCATGTCCGACCTCCTTGAGAAATCCAGAATAATATCCTCTGACATTTTCTTGGCTTTTCCATACGGGTTGATAGGTGCCTGCATTTACAAACTAGTATTATCAGCTGGAGGAATGAAACTTTGAAAATATGAAAACAGATTAATAAGTCTTTCTTCAAAATCACTTATACTTCTTTTGGAATTTGGACCTTCTTTCTTTTTCTTTTTTCATTTTTGGTTTCAAGGGGTAACAAAAATATACTAAAAGCATGCACAGGAAAGTTACAGAGGAGGCCAATACCCGAGATGGAATGGAACGCAGAAGAAAATGCAAAGGCACTACTAGTTGAACATAATATCACTAATCCATAAACCGTGCTTTGTTATTGCATCGGTGGTGGAACTAGTCGCCCAAAACACAATGGAAAAGGAGACATCATATGCCCAGACAAAAAATTCCTCATCTCATCTGGCCGGGGCCCAATTTTCAACAGACCAACACCAACCATCTGCCTCCCCAATAGAACCTGCAAAGTCACCCACTTGTCGCAAAAAACAGACCTAAATTGCAGGGCTCACACACCCCTACCAATATGGAGAGGAATTGTGCTTCATTAATACTTATGAAACCAGCTTGACCCAAAAGAACCAGCCTTATCTATGCAATGTCATCATAAAAAAAACCACCAGTGCCAGCAATTCTTGGATTACTCAATGCACTGGAATCAAAGTTAAGTTTCCAACATTCCAGTGAGGGTTTTCAACAGGGTGAAGCCTGATCATGGACCCTAACATTCTCAATCACCTCAATCCAGTTCCTAAGCAGAAGATCAAAGGAACCCCCTTGAAGATGTCCCAGGATAGTGCACAAGATCTGGTCATCTCCTAATAAGATTGATTAAGCTTTTGACTCTCAATCTGCTTATTTTTCAAAGCATCTACTATTCCTTTCCTTCCAAAAGGAATAAATAATCACAACAAAAAGATAGCATCCAAAAGGGCTCCCTTTTTATTCTGGAAACCAACTAGCCATGCCCCAAAATGAGATTCAATGTCTTCCTAAAGCACCCAAGAGATCAAGGATTAAAATAGCGATTGTGGCGGGCGTATCAAGCAGTGGCCAAAACGATACTTTACGGTTGCGGCGATAAGTAGCAACGTAGCGGTGTGAATTTCTTATACGGTCAAAAGAATTCAAATATTGTGTAGCAACCAATCTTGTGTTTTTTTAGTGCTTTGGAACCATATAAGGGTAGAGACAACTTTAGGAAAGATTATTGAAGAGAGAAAATAGGAAAAAACAATGTTTTAAATTAAAACAGATTGGCTCCACTAGGTTTTACACTGTAGTGCCGCTATTTTCAAAATATCGTAGCAACCTCTACCACTATGGCCGATATTGTGGGTGCTATGCTACGTAGCGTCCGCTATTTTGAACTATGCAAGAAATCTTTAATGAAAACAAACCTCATTCCAGACCTCCCCAGCAATTGAGCAATAAAGAAGATGATCTCTTGGTTCCTTGTCCTTAAACAAAGAGGACAGCAACTACTCTTTGCAGGGATTAAATTGACAAGTGGGGATACCATGCTAGACAGCCCAGGCTTATGATGTAGCAAGTCATAAAAAAATTCAACTAAATATACCCTAACTCAATCCAGTCCACACCCTGGAATCCTCTCCGAATTGGGCAGACATATCACTCCTAAAGCATTTGAAGAAGGTGAGTATTTTGATCAGCTCTCCTGATCTCTGAAGTGCCAAAAAGATTTTTTGGCGATTTTTTGGCGATTTTATGGACATATACATAACGTTGCCGTTATAAACCAAATATCATAATGGCAAGGGGCATTACCGTTTCGTAACGGCCATTACGAAATGGTAATGGCCCCTATTTTAAACCCTGCCCCCCACCCCCTAAAGATCTAAGCATCCAACTGTCCAGCATCATTTTCTCTCCTTTGAGCACGTGTCCATGTGTTTTAAAATTTTAAATTATTTATCTTTTAATATTTAACATTTATTGAGTGGCTTTAATGTTATATGTGTGTGTGTATATATATATATATATGACTTTATGTTTTCCACATCTTGTAAAGATCAATTTTAGCGTTTTTCAATTCTAATTTTTTTTGTATATTTTTTAAGTGCGTTTTTTTCGGAACGGAACACCGGAACGTTCCACTATGGAGTCAAACCGGAACGGTGACCGGAACGGAATTGACAACTATGCTATTAAATAACTTTTTTAAAATAAAAGTGCTAAAAGAAAGAAAAAAGTTAAAAGATTATTAATATTAACTTATTGGTTGTAGCTATTCTGGCTTAGCTGAATCACTTGAATCGTGAGATTCGATGAAAAGGGTATCAAATCGTAGTGGAGAAACAGAATTCATGTAGTCAACCCCAACAAAGTTGGGACAAAGCTTTGATGAATGATGATGACTAGAAATCATCTAAATCCTCGAAAAGAAACTTTGACTAAAAATATCCTTGAGTGATTGGTCATGGTTAAATTAGCCAATAAACAACAGAAAGGCGTGATATTTGAGCAACAAGAAATCCAAAATGCCTTTCATGAAGGATGATACTAAGTCAGAGTTTTAGAGCTATGAGTAGTAATAGAGTCAAAAAAGGATAATAAACTCACCTTCTTTTCCCCCCTCTGTATATTCAAGCTCTTGCCCATTAAGTTGGGCACTAAATTTGCACAAACTGAATTCTTATCGGCTACTTCATTTAAGTTTGCATTTCCAAACTACATTGTTTTCACGTGTTCTTGCAATACTAAAAAATTACCAAAACTAATACAATTTACATGAGAGTTGACAATAATTTATTTACAAGTGTAATTAATTGTTTTCCACTATAAATATCGTTCATTGAACAGGCATATTTTAATAGTTCATTTTGAAACAACATGCCACGTGATATTACAATTCATGAAAAACCAAATTGTCTGAGCTTACCTGGGGAGTTGCTTCTGTAATAGGCATCTTTTCAGGCTGTCCATAAGTTGCACAAGTACTAGAATAAATCAATGTCTTTACACCATGTGCCGCCATAGCCTCTAGTACCGTCAAAGTATTTGATGTAATATTGTGATAATACCTGTTCCGATAATTGTAAAAAAAAAATGTCACTACAAACTACTGAATTCAACAAAGCTCAAATATGAAATGCTATACGCTTTTAGTATTGGAACTTATGGAAACGGGAAAATAACCTATGACTTTGCAAACTGAGAAACATAGTCTATTCATAAAACCAATAGCTAAACATATTATAGCAAAGCTCAATATATATAGTAACAGGGCAGATCCAGATGTGGCTAAAGCACTATTTACAATCAACCTATAACTTATAAGCTGGCAAACCGATCCAACCGATCCAAAATAACCAGCTGATTGGGCATCTTGTGGATGGCAAATGGTCCAAATTTGTAGTATTCAAACATTTCCAACTGATCAATTTCATATCTTCCTAAGACCGCCACTGCTCCAGACTATTTTTTTTTTTTTTTTTGGACCAAGACTAGAGAGTTACAAACATCCACTTGGCATAAACTTAATGCTGTTGCTTATCCAATAATTGGAGTGGTCCAGATCCATCAGCGTAGTGCACTACTTAAGGGTTTCTAGGATTGATCACCTTACTCAATGCACACCCACTCCTAAAACAGGTAATTTATTTCACTACCATTATCACAGTATAAGCTTTTAATCAACCACTATTATGGTATAATGTACTCCAATAAAAAAACAAAACCATCAAAGTGGCTTTTGATTCACTCCAAACATAGGAAATCACACAAAAATCTTGAAGTTTTGGAAAGGTTCAACACATCCTATTCATCTATTGATTGCCCACAAAAAGTGAAAAGAACTTTTCCCTCAGAACCCTTGTTCTAATACACTTTAATTTTCAAGAAAATCAATAACGGCTCATTAGCACTTGATGAAAACAATGAATGGAGAATTACCTAAGAGGTTCGAGTGTGCTCTCGCCCACATAAGCAACAGCAGCAAAATGCATTACTGCATCAAATGCATTTTCTGAAAATATTTTATTCACCTTGCGTTAGGTTAAAGAAAAAATGGTTTTCTTGACCATGTATGCAAAATGGAGTTTTCTTGATATTTCAAGTTCCCAAGACCATTCTTCCATGTTCCAACCCACATCTGAGCGGCCAAATACATAGGTTTGGCCAAACTGTGTGTGGAGAAACTTCTTATGATCATCTGAACGAAAATCAAAATCAGTTCTTTGTCAGGTAATCCCTGCATGTAGAAAATTAAGGGATGGTTACAAAGCCAATAGTCTAAAATCCATGACAGCCCCACCTAAGGAGGGGATCATCCTGATTTCTGCACGATGATTGAAAGAAACCCCACTTGATGCAAGGGTTTGATGTTGCACATGTGCCACATGTGTATGTGTCTGCATGAACATAGGCATGCAAAGCATTGTGATTATTACTAAACAAGATACAAAATGCAACCTTTTGGAAACCTTTATTTGTAATTAATCAACGTGAATAGGATACAGATTTTCTATCCCCCAAATCAGCATAAATAAACTGCAGTCTCCCAGGTTCTGGAAATAGTTCCTGGAGAACCTTAACAGCACCAAGGTTTCCCCGAGAAAGATTATCCTGTCAAAATTGGGAATATAGGTTATGATTCCTTCAGATGGAAAGATAAAGTGTTTAATTGTAATCCCAATGTACATATTAAACAGACAATAGCAGAAAACTTAAAATTGGATTGTGTCTTACAACTATAGTAACCCTGTATGAATCCTTCAAAAGACGGAGGGAAGCATGTGAACCAATATATCCAGCACCTCCCGTTACTAAGACATGAACCACCCCAGTTTCATGGTGGGAGAACTGAAAATTTTTGCAAGAAGGTTATTTGACAGGAAGTGAAAGACAGAAACGCATAAGAGAGAGAATTCTTTTAGGTGGGAGGGGAAAGCAATTTAAACAAGAGCAAGAATGAAGAAAATAAAATTGACCCAATCAGATCATCATTGAATCTGGTAACTATAATTTTTATTGTGAGCTGAATTTGAGAATCTGTAACAGTATGGGATTCTGTCACTCATAACTGGACACATTCAACTTAATGACGTCTTACTTTCTTTTTCCATAATCAGGTAATTCGGTTCGGGCCCTTGTCCATTTTAGAAAGTTGCTATCATAATTACTAGTCAGACAATATCATTCAAATTAGGAGTCATGATGGTTTTTGTAAATGTACAGACACCATGTATAAAACAATTTTGTTGGGGGAGGGAGGAAATCAGAACTTCATGTAAATATAAATTTGTTTTACATGAAACGTAAATAGCATTATTAAATCAAAAGAGAAAAGGTAACCATGTTGTCAGAATTTGATGCAGTCTATGGCACAAATATGTCCGACATGTATTACATCCATTTAGAAGAATTCATGCAACATAGGCTTCTATGCAGATATTTGATCTTTCATGGATCAAGGAAGCATAGTTAGTTTATAATGAAAAATAAGAGATCCATAATTACGGAGAACCATAAAAAAGACCATTTTATTGGAAAGGCATTACAAAAACCAGTATCTATTGAAAAATTAGTTCTTGAAATATTGAGTTGGAGACCCACCTGACTCGTCCCTTTAAAAAAAGGCTGCTTCACAAAGATAATACAAAGGGCTACCACACTAGCAACCATGATTGCTTTACCAATAAAGAAAGGCTTTCGCCGAGCATCTGAATTGCCCATTCCTGCAGATACACACCCTATAAAAGTCAGATCCAGTAACAGAGGTGATAGAACTTTACTCGGTTTATTGAGGTCCGCCAAGAATACGATTGTATAAGGAAAATAATAATTAAAAGGATCATCTATTTCCTCTTGTGCATACCCTTAGAAGAAATTGATGACATAATACATGGGGGAAAAAAGTCTAAACATACATGTTTATCTACCTATGAGAGAGTGCCTTTTGACACCATTCACAATAAATTATAAAAACTGGTAAACTAAGCACATAAGTAGATGGGGTGAGAGAGAGAGAGAGAGAGAGAGCACACTATTATTAATTATGTAAACAGTTCACTATGGAAAAAGGAGATAATAGAATGAAATTAAGCATAAAAACTTACTTAAACAAAATTATACGTTTCCATGCGTTATGAAAAGAAATCAGCTGATGAATTTAATTTTTGAAGCATCCATGACATTGGACAGTAAATTTTCTTATTAGTTTTTTTTTTTTTTTTTTTTTTTTTTTTTTTTTTTTTTTTTTGGCGCCCATGGATCCACCCACTACTTTCACAATAGAAAAAAGAAAAAAAAAAAAAAAAGTAAAGATCTTAAATACAACATGTTGAAGAAAAAAAACCACAAATAAAAATAATAACATAAAGCAAATGCATCTCTTCCAATATAATTTCTGCTTCGATTGATAGTATCAACACCCACTATCCTTCAGCCATAATGCCATTGATTTATTTATTTTTGGTAAATAAATGAACCAGTCAAAAATGATGTCTACATCACCAATAAGTAAAGAGAAAAAAGGAAAAGCTTTAAGCATTGCAATTTGCTTAAACATAATCAATAAATAAACAATGCTGTCAAGCTATAACTCATCTATTTACACTAATCAAACGTTCATATCACAACCAACTTGAATACAACCAAACAAAGAAAAATTACTAAAACTATAATCCTATACGCAACCAAAATAAAAAAAACACCCACCTGAAAACCACCAAGTTCTGCTAGTTCTGAGGTGAGCGTTACTCCTGCCCCAAGCTAGCATATGGAGAACACCTCCAGTCTAAACAAGCACAAGTCAATTCTTACTTTGTTTCTAGAGACGCTTGAACGTGCATTTGGCCGCAAAGACAATTTTGATGATTCTATACAAATTCCCTCAAAATTTTAGTTTACAGATTACAAATTGGCAAATTAAACTATCAAAAAAAAAAAAAAAAAAAAACCAGATATGCTCAGAAATGTGTTATGTGTCCGCCCACACCAATGTGTGTGTGAGAGAGAATAAGAACAGAAGGTATGCATTAGAGAGAAGGGGAAAGAGCGTCAAAGAATCTGGAAATATAAGAGTTTCTGTACCCAGAAAACAAGGGAGAAAAACTAATTCAAGAAGAATCATAATAAAACAATTGAATTCCTTCAGAAACATGAGAAATAAAAGGAAAACCAAAACAGAGTAGAGCGAGAAATCTGAGAAAGAGAGAAATCCCAATGATGAAATATCGTAATATCCAACCAACCCAACCCAAACACAAAATCAGAAAAGAAACTCGATTTTCAAAAGAACCCAAAATGAAAAAACCTACATCTCTTTTCAGTTTTCACCATTTGAAAAAAAAAAAAAAAAAGAGCCGGTAAATGAAATTAGAAAGGAGAATGGAGCAAAATTTTAAAACTAACTCGAAATCAAAACACTCCGAATGGGATTTCCCTAAGAGTGAATCCCAGTTAAAAAAAAATCACCCAATAGAAAACTCACATTTCTGCATCAGTTCGATAAGAATACTAAGAACAAAACAGAACTGACAGAGGAGGGAAAAACAGAGGAATAACGCGAAAATGAAAGAATCCAAGATCAAACTAATTCAAATAAAACACACTTGAAAAATAAGCTAAGCCTAAAACGAACCAAACCCAGAAGTACCTTGAAAAATGAAGAATAAACAACAGGGACAAAAATGTAGCCAAACTGCAAAACTCTGAAAATTAAAGATTTCAAGATCAATCACAAAAACAGAAAGAACCCCATTAAAGATAAGTCAATCAAAGATAAAACCCAGAAATAAAATTCAAAATCATGCAGTAGTATGAGAGAGATGGGAGCATTGGGTTGGGGAAAACCAGAAACAGAGAGAGAAGAGAGAAGAAACTCTCCAAGGAGGAAAGAGACAGTACCCACTGCAAAACAAAGAGGAGATGGGAGAGTAATAGAGAGAGAGAGAGAGAGAGAGAGAGAGAGATGGGTTTTGTAACAAGGTGTTTTGATGTATTTGTATGCAATCACATTTCTATTCTTTGATGGATTCTGAATCTTCTGTTCTGCTGCTTCTGTTCTCTTTCTTTCTTCTTTTGAAGCATGAACCCATTTTTTCAGGCCCTTTATTTAAATGGGCTGATGCCATACACTGAACTTATTGTGTATTAGCATCATCAGTCCAATTGGATAGTTTGTTGAGATCTCTCCTCTACACTTGCCATTTCCATGGATGTAATTTGGGATCCACAATTTTTTTAATCCAGTCAGTTAAAGTAGTGGGCCCCACCATGGAAGTGTAAGATGTACTAGAGATCTTTTGTGCTGTCTGATTCTGACCTTTTGACTGGTATCCACCTGTCAATGCCTCTGGCACACAGGGTGGGGGTGGGGTGGGGGCTCATGGCCAGGTAAGGCCTTGTCTAAGTCAGCAAACCAGATGCTCAAGATCCAGCCCACAGGCAACTACAAACGGCGAACTTAGGGAAATATCTTTAGACCCCATTAGAGATAGTGTTTCATCCAACTCTAGGAGTTGGATGCATTGCTTATAGTAAAAACGGTAGCAATTTGACAAAGATGTCCAAAAGATTTGAAGGTGATTCTGTTATCATGGCAAAAATTTTGGCTATTGAAGAAGTTTTGGATGTGGCAATTCAGCATGGGTGGAGGAAAGTAGGTTTCTTTAGTAACTCCAAGATTGTTATTGATTCAATAACAAAATCTCAATATCCTTTTTCTTGGGAAATTTATGCCTTGCTACAAAAAATCTTGGAAAAAAAAGATGTCTTTAAGAGAGTGCACTTTACGATGATTAGTAGAAGCATTAATAGTGAAGCACATAATCTAGTGAGGGCGGAGTTGTGTACAGGCCCTAATGCCTACATTAGTAATCATGATGTATCTTTCTCCAATGATTAATGAATAACATACCATCTTTCCTACCAAAAAACAACTCTCACTTGCCAACTATGCAAAACCACTTGCTAGTTAATGCACCCTCTTAGGAAATTAAAAAAAAAAAAAAAATTAAAGAAGAGTTTTTGTATAGTTGGCAAATGTTGATTGAATGAAACGGTATCTCTTTGTTTCTACGAAATAGGAGATTCGGACTCTTAGACCACTCGATCTAACCTGATTGAACCGGTACGGTTGCATCACTTCATTTCAATCAATACTGCTTACCCTTAATTATACTTTGTGAAGAGAGCAATTTACCATTGAATCTAATTCTTAAGAATTGGGCAACAAAAAGATTGAGATAGCACTTATAATTATGTCTAAGATTTTTAAGTTGTTACTGCTTTCATTTTTAAAAACTTAGTAGTGGATATTTCTTATTTCTAAGTTTTCATAAATAAAAAAAAAAATGAACCATAAACCTTAGGCCTTTAGAATTTTTTTTATGATATCTTTTGATGCAGAAATTTTTTTTACAGATTCTTATGTTATAGTCTAGTTATAATTAGGAGCATTCGACAATAAATTCCTGAACATTTCACTTTCTGGCCTTAGATCTACAATCTTTTTTCATAGTATGGTAGGTCCTTTTTCCAAATTTGAAGTCCTAAAATGTCCAAGTTACCCTTTCTTTAAATCATATCCAATGATTAGTGAGATATGCCATTAATAATGGTAAATTATTATTTAATTGGCCACGATTAATGAAATACCATTAATGAGATTTTTAAATAAATTTCAAAATACGCAAATAAATTTTAAAAGAACGCAAATAAATTTTAAAAAATGTAATAATTTCAAAAATGCAATAAATTTCAAAAGAAAACAGATAAATTTAAAAAGACACAAATAAATTTGAAAAGATCCAAATAAATTTCAAAAAACATAAATAAATTCCAAAAGACGCAAATAAATCTCAAAAGATCCAAATAAAATTTAAAAAATATATAAATAAATTTTAAAAGATGCAAATAAATTTCAAAAGACGTAAATAAAATTCAAAAACGCAAATACATTTGCCAAAAACTAAGATAAACTAATTTTTCAAATTTCAGAATTTTTTTCCAAAAACTCAAGTATTTTTTCCAAAATTCAGTTAAATTTATTTTAAGAAATGCAAATAAATTTCAAAAGATGCAAATAAATTTCAAAAGACACAAATAAAATTAAAAACACAAAAGAATTTCAAAAAACATAAATAAATTTTTCAAAAAAAACTCAGATAGATTTTCCAAAAACTCAGATCAATTTTAAAAAAAATTTGATAAATTTGCAAAAAAACACAGAAAGATTTATTCAAAAACTTAGGTAAATTTTCCGAAATTGAGATATATTTACCAAAAACTCTGACAAGTTTGACAAAAACTCGGATAAATTTGACAAGAACTCAGATAAATTTGATAAAATTCAGATAAATTTCACAACTTTGTTTCGGGCTTCTGAAAATGGGCCAGGCCAACCTAACCTGGACCCTACCCGGACTAGAACATTCTAGTCGTCTTCTCCCTCCCTTTTCTCGTTTTGCAACAGGATACAGAAGACCAGAGTTCCAGTCTTCTTCTTCCTCGGCCACAGGGACGACAGTGGCAACGGACGGCAAAGACTCCGGCGTCAGGAAGCACCTGCGATGATTGTGGTCCGGCCTTCTTCTCCATCAGCGTTGTTGGCTGCTATTACTACTGCAACTCAGAGATCTTGCAAAATTCGATCCGCTGACATCAGGTCTCTGTAAATCCAGATCAAAACAAGAAACTCCTATCTTTCTGCAAGAGGCAGCACCTAGATCCGGCGACGTTGAACGCTTTTTGTCTCATGTTTCTTCTCTGTCTACGTTTGATTTTGTATTCTATCAAGACTCGTTCCTTATGCTTGTAGATATTCTCTCTGTGTGGGCAGTTCCTAAGAATTTCAAGATTATATTTAACTACAGCACTAATAGCTTTTCTTATCTGTCCCGGCTGAGCGCATCTCGGCTACTCGGCTAAAACGCCAGCACGATAGCCAAGACCAGTGCTGTGAGCTCGATCTAGCCGAGCATGACTTCGGCCACGCACTTCGGCTCCAGTCACGCATTTCGGCTGCAGCCGTGAGGACTGCCAGCCGAAATGGGTGCTGGCAACTATCTCCTACCTCCGAGCACGTGCTAGATGTCATCCTGGCCGTTCAAGGTCCTCATCAGACCTCTAACAAAGTAACATCCAGTGGCTGTAACCCTATCAGGGGGAGGCCCAAGAAGGGATCTGATGAGACCTTTGCTACCAATAAGTCAAGACAAGATCAGGCCCAATGTGACTGGCATTTAATGCAACATGGGCTGATCAAACTGGCATTTAATGCAATGTGGGCTGTAATGGACTCTCATTAATTACTTTGTGGGCTGATGAGACTTCCACAGTCAGGTCATCAAGCCCACCACCCAAGATCTTAGGACCTCCTCTCTTATATAAGCAGAGATAGATTCTAAACCCAGGTACGCATAACAGAACATACATGCACTCTGCCTCTCTTCTTCTCCATCCTTAACTCAGTCCCTACACTAAGGCATCGGAGAGCCCTGTGCTGCCCACAGCCAAGGTCCTCTGACCTTCTTCTCTTCCCTTTCAGGTCCCGGAAGCAATTAGCTCTCGACTGTCATTTGGATAAGTCCTGTAAGGCACCCTCTAATCTTGTGAGTTACGTTTTTTGCACTTACACTTTCAAAATGAAGATAATCACTAGAAGCAAGAAGAGGAGAAGAATAAAACAACTAACCTAAAGAAGAGGATTACCCAATCAAACGTAGACACCAACCATGAGACAAAAAAAAAAACCCAAGTCTTGATAGGATACAAAATAACCCAAGTCCTTACAGTATCTCCTTCTCCCATGAGCAACAATGTGGGTTCCAATTTTTGCAAATTGGAAATTGTAGGCCTCGAGTCCAGATCTGTGATCTACGCCTCTGATCTTCACCAGTTTGTGAAAGGCCACAGTGCATCTGCCTTCTCCAATTTGAAATTCTGAATCCTCTAAAGTCTTCTCTGATCTAACCAAAAAGAGAACCAATCTCTGATCTGCGATGGCCCTATGCACTGCGATGGCCGAGCAACACCCACCTCGAATGAAAGAGAACCTTGCGCTAGGAATGAGGGGGAACGGAAGATTTGAAATTTGAAATTTTAAAATTTTGTGCCTAAACAGTTGAAAGGGCAAATCAGTCATGAAAATATCTAAAGGCATATCTGGGAACCTCTCGCTAAAATATGTCATGCTGCGTGGACTACAGCCCTTAAACCAAACTTGTATGAACCAGAGCCTTTAAACGTTTCATTTCGGCGACCTTTCGCTAATTTACTCTTATAATTGCGTGTGAATGTTAAAGTTGGACTAAACCATTTGAACTGGCTTCACACATGTCATTGCTTCAATCTTAGGCCCTTTTAAAAAATGTAGTGGGGACTCCACTATGGATCGCAATTTTGGGCCTCATGATGGCTTGAGTCCAACATCTTTATATCCCAAATTTATGAGAATTATTGGAGAAGAGAACTGTGAAAGGAAAAGGAAGTAGCACAATGAGAACTAATTATAGGAGGAAAATATGAATTATAGAGAGAGACAGAGAGAAGGGAGGATAACAGAGCCCAACAAAATTAGACTCTAAGGCTTTAATGATGATGATGATGATGAGAGAAAGGAGACTCTCCTTGGCATGAAAAGCAGATGAGCTTCATGTAATTGTTGTATCGAACGTTTGCGGCTGAGACTTTAAGAAGGAGAAATAAAAAAAAAAAAAAAAAACCTCTACATATATACATACCTTTTAGGGACTCTTTATCTTGTATTCTTTTTATGGTCATGCATTCAGAGGAATTTTTAGGATATTAAATGAATATGATAACTATCAATAGAATTTTTCAGAAGATATTTTTGGGGTGGTTTTTAAATAGATGCTTTGGAAAGAGAAGAATCATAATGAGACCAACCTCAACTTTCACATGGTTAATAGTTTTTTTTTTTTTTTTTTTCACCCTAGAGTTCCAATATAATTGGGATGCAAATCTTAAAGATTCTCAATTTTACCATACACAAGGACACTTTCCTTTCTGTTGATGCACTCTTCTATTTCTTAGCAAGTGTACTCACATGTAGGGACAATGTTTTATATGAGTAGGCTGCATATTGCATATATGCAGTTCAGTTCATGGGGCCCTACTTAGATGCTTTCTTATTAGTGGGGGTGGGGTACATGGAAAGGTCTCCTTCTAGCTAGGGATGAAAAAACAGTCCGCCCTATCAGATCATTCTAGTCCTTGATTTAATATCCTTAATGTTGGTAGCCCTACATTTCTTTGAGACTCAATCTAAGGGCTAGGAAATCGGGCCTTATTAGTAAGGGTGGTTAAAGGTTTGATGAGAGTAAAATCGGGCCTAGTGTCCAATCACGAGGGATGAGAGTGTGAAAGGGCCTGCACTAATCAAAGTTGGGTCCCAGCGGTTCTCTCAAAACTAGGTTGCATATGTTGCAGCTCGTGCCTCATGTTGTAGAGTAAAGCTTGTCCAATCTAAGCCCAGATCAAACAACATATGTAGAAGTTGAGTCCAGCACAAGATCATTCACAAAAATTCTGTTCCTTCATGTCATCCATGTTGAGTCTGGATCTTCTGGGCTTTCCACTCATGAAAAATCCATGAATCTCCTAATTGGGACCTACTGATGAAACATACAAGTAATTCAAAGTAAATGACCCCTATGTTGTATATATCCTTAGAAGTTTCA
Organism: Camphora micrantha; assembly: GCA_003546025.1. NCBI lineage: Eukaryota > Viridiplantae > Streptophyta > Magnoliopsida > Laurales > Lauraceae > Camphora > Camphora micrantha. The sequence goes on along the minus strand of QPKB01000007.1, from coordinate 26,116,575 downwards.
CTCTAATGGAATATAGCAGACTAATCACTTATAAAAATCTAAATAAAATATTAAAAAAAAAATTCATTCTCTTTCTCTGAAATAGAACCCATAAACCAGGAGGCCATTTTCTTTAAGCAATTTAGATTTTCATATTCAGGCCCCTCTAAGAAAAAAAATTTCTTGTTAGTGGGAAGCATCAAAGGATCTGACCAATCTTTTTTCTTTTGTTTTTTTGCTTTGTTCTTTTATTGCTTGGAAACCGAAAGAAAAACAGATCCAGGTCCAGCACAAATGCTAAATCCAGAGTCCAAATGCAAAAACACAGGAATGCTGGCCACCTTACAATGGACCCCAACCCTTTATTTCAGAAATATACCAAACTTCAGTGTATTAGCTTTATTATTTTATCATAGAACTTAATAATTGATGACAATGATGATTGGGTGTATTTTACTTACACATGTTGGTAGCTGGTTGCTTACAGAAGCTATTCAGTTTTGACTCATTTTATTTATGATTGTGCAAGTGCTTCATGTGACTTTAAAGCCCTCCTCATTTCATTAGATTTTGTTAGTCATAGAAGGTGTTGTGATCCCCAAGCGAATGTCCCATGCATCTCCATGTCATCGCATCACATGTTACAGTTGACAAAAGCACCAAAAGTCGGGAATGGGAATAGCACAACAGTGTTGACTTCTCTCTCATAAAAAGACTTCATTTTCTTTAAAAGTCCATCATTCATGAGGATATAAACACCAATAGAAATAAATCTCTCTCTCTCTCTCTCTCTCTCTCTCTCTCTCTCTCTCAAATCTATCACTTATGATGATATAAATAAAACTAGATCTCTCTCCCTCTCAAATCTATCACTTATGATGATATAAATAAAACTAGATCTCTCTCCCTCTCAAATCTATCACTTATGATGATATAAATAAAACTAGATCTCTCTCCCTCTCATGGCCTTTCTTTGCAACCATTTCTGAAGATTGGGAATTTCTGATATAATGTGACTAGCATAACCCATTAGTAATTTAGAATCCTTTGTTTCATTGACATTTATCAAGATCCCAACCCACTTTGAAAGTACAAAATAACTTTGAAATTCTCAAAATTTCAACCCAACCCTTTAGCAAAAATGTTGGCATGCCAAAAGGATTTTGGAATTCCTAGGGGGCAACAGTTGAAGAATTTTGAATTTCTTTGAAAAATTCTAGTAAAGAAACATGCTCTCAATATAAAAAGGACTTCATTTTCTTATAGTGATTCTATCTTTCATGAATATATAGATAACAATCAAAATCTCTTGCTCTCTAGCTCAAATTAGATGTAAATGGACTCATTTGTTTCATGTAATTGAATTCCTATAAATTTTAAGAAATGTATTTTTAAAAGTAATTAATATTGATGAAACAAAAAAAGAAGATTAAAAAATAACCATCACATAATCTCCCCATTAATGAAAGATCAAGATATGAAAATCCAACTATCACCGTAATAAATCAAATTATAGGAAAATCAATTCCAATCTATATCTCCACCTTGATATCCTTTATATCTTACCTTTTTAATACTTAACCATAAATTCTTAGGAATTCAATTATATACAAACAAACAGCTCTTAAGCATGATGTATAATGGTTCAGGACCTTGTATGCCGAGGAAAAAAAAAAAAAAACACTGAAAATTATTAGTACCCAAAATAAAACCACATTCAAGGCATATCATATTATCAGGAGGATACCATTGGTTCCGACAATTTGGATGAATGGATGAAAGAAAGGGGGCCTCATCATTACACTCAAACAATCGACCCATTATTAATGTTCAAATGTAAAGGGAAATGGGCTGATTTTAGGCTTGATCCATGGAGTGGGTCCCACTCAGTAGCCATTAGACTTTATAAGTAAACTTTAACTTGTAGAGTGGAAGAAGATCTAGATTCCTATATATTCATTTTCCTCCCTCTTACTCAACAGTGGCTTTTACACCCTTACGACTTGCAATGCTATTTGACTACCAAACCTCGCTCTTACTCAACAGTGGCTTTTACACCTTTACGACTTGCAATGCTATTTGACTACCAAACTTTCCATCCTTTTTAGTCCTTAATCTACCAAAGGTTGCTTTTCCTTGGATTGTTGACAATCTACCAGAAGTTGCTTTTCCTTTGATTGTTGACTAGTGAAGATATGGACCCCAACAGGGCCAGTGGGTCCTCTTGAGGCCAACTTCTGTGGCCCCCGAACGTTTTGGCTTGGGATAAATCTCACTCTATCCAAGTTGGTCTAGCCATCAGTTTGGTCATGTGTAAAATAGATGATGAAAACTCCTTTTCGTTTTTCTTACTTTAATTATATGTTTTCCATGTGATCAATTTGACCCTTGAATTCAACTCCAATGGAGAAGTATGGCCTGACTTTGCACGGAACATGATGATTTTGATCGCTTTGGATATCAACGGTGGAATCCCACAAATTTTTTATAGAGATGGGATAAGAGTTTCTCCGAGATTTGGCCTCAAAGGATCTGCCCTACCGAAGGTATTCTTCATGTGGGGACCACACCTTAGATGCAGAGCCCATGTTAAGTAATCAATAAAAGGAAGTCCACATACTTCAGATTCTAGCTAGCCCAGAAAATTGGACTTGGGCCCAGCCCATGGGAATGAAATTGCACATATTGAACCTTCATACATCATTAATAATCCAAATTCTCTCAACCATTTGCTAAACTATCCCCTATCTAACAGGCACTGATCCAACTGATAAGATCATCCATTGACAAATGGCCCACCCACCATGGAGCCCACTAGATGAGGGCAACTGTGGGCATTATTTTTTTTTTTTTTCATTTTTTATGTTTGGTGTAATGGGCTACTCAATTAAACAACCCACCAGTATTAATTAATAGTTGATTGTTAATGCTACTAACATGATGTAATGCAGTGAATGTGACCAATTGACCATAATCATGAAAGCAGAATGAGTAAGAAAAAGGAAGAGTGGGACTTTCCAGAGTGGGAGAGGGTTGATTGGGTTAAGGTTTCTGAGATGTCAATGTCAGTGGGACCTTTAGAATAAGATGGGATTGGAGACTGCAGGGGCTTGTTTCTGCATGAAAAAGATCACATACAACAAAAAGACCAAAAGAGAGCCTGCATTTTCAACTTTCCCAGTCTCCCTACCCTACCTTTCCTCTCTCTTATATATATATATCTAAGAAATTGGCAGGAGTGCTGACAGAATGATTTCTGAGTCTAGTGAGTACTGACTAGTATAGGCTATAACATGCACAATTCAACATGGCACAAGTGAATATAGGTCTGCCGAACGAAATCTTAAAACCAAGAACACTTTCACAGTATTCTTCCTTCTTGGAAATTTTGTTTTGGGATTTACCCATACTGTAACCTTCACATGATTGATAACCCTATCTGATAACAATTGATAACCCTATCTGATAACGAAAATTGTGATATTTTCCCACATGTTTTCCACGCTAGGAGATATGATAAAATTGTCCATATTTATCCAATTTTTTTTATTTATTTGATATTGCACAAGAGCTCTCCTTTTATTGGGTTAAAAAAAGAATACATATACAATATTGCATAATTTGTAATTTTATGCAATATCGCACTGTCAAGGACAACAAGAAAACTTGCCTTCTCACAATTTTCTCCTCAATTGATAAGTATTTCAGTTGCCTTTACTTATGCCCTGAGGTTCTTGCAGCATTGGTTAGCAGATAAAATTTAGTATTATATACCGTATCAAGCATGTGGGATGCAAGGGTATGGGCTTGGACTTCCTTAATAATTTAACCCAATTGCTTTTGGTTCTCTAGATTTTTTTAGTGTAGTAAGACTTGACTCACTCGATTTTATATGTCAAGCAGTGTGAGGCCATTTTTTATCTTAAGAGGAGCGTGAATGATGACTCAAGCAGTCATCTATGACATTTGTTTTTAGCTAACACCCTTTTTGCAAGACATCTCTATGGAGGCTTTATCTTTTGAATGTTTTGAGATTTCTGATATCTACAGATCCATGAATGTGGTCGCATATAATTTTGCAAAAAACACTTATAGGGCTGACAGAATTACGATGGCTTCCATTTTCTTGTGGGTAGTGCTCTTTGGTCGTTTGTTTCTTGTATATCTTTTTCCTTATATTCTCCTATTCCTTTGCAGCTTTTAATGAATTCTTCTTTTATCCGAAAAAACAACTTCAATTAAGCAGTACTTGCAAATTACATGGCATGCACATGATTTCCCACCTTTGAATTTTTCTATCATATATTTTGGAAATTGCAAATGATCATATTGCTATTGCAACTGGAGTGAAATTTGAGTTCATGATAAGGGATGCCCTCAGAGAATATCGACGTTGTGGATGAAGCCTCCAAAAGAAAGTGAGGCTGTTTATGATCTTTAGGTGGCCTAAAAGTTTATACTAAGCCAATATGTCATTGGCTGCAGCAGTTTATTCCTCTGTTATATAATTTTGTTGTGCAAAGATGTCATGCATTCAATTTGACCCTTGCCACACCCGCCCCGTTTAAACGCAGGTTAAGCTCCGAACTAAGCTCGCTGGGGGTGCAGGGGCAACACGCCCCACTGGGGGCTTGGGGCTTGCCCCCGTACTAAATCTTTTTATGCGATTCTCTAGGTTTGATCAATTGGGTTAATTCGACCTAATGTTTCTTTGTCATGAGGGTATTTTAGGTATTTCCTTGTAGTTAGGCCAATGATATAAATTGTTATTTCCCCGTCTAGGACTTCATGATCTATAGTTTTTCTTACTTTGAGAGAAAGTGTTGTCTGCTTTGAGAGAAAGCATTGTTGAAACCATGATAGAGTGAGAGTCTCTGTAATTAGGCTAATGATATAAACTGTTATTTTTTGGTATAAGGCTTTATGATCTAAAATTTCTCTTATTTTGAGAGAAAGTGATGCCAGCTTTGAGACAGCATTGTTGAGATCGTGATAGAGTGAGAGTCTCTTTAAACCTTTACTTTCCTTAGTAGACGAGAAGATTGTCTTCGTGGGCGCTAACTATGTAAATGCTTGTGTGTTTACAATTGGTTTGATTGATTTGTGTCTTTATTTTCCAACAAATTTGATATGGATTAAATGGCATCCTTAATCACTATACAATTAGTCAAATCAAAATGAATATCTTCTTTTGTACGAAAGTAGTGTTAGTTTTAATGCAAATAACTGATGAAAGGATTTACCATTGAAGGATTAGATCTAAGACAAGTTGGATTAATCTCTTAATCTCCACAATCCAAGATTGTTCTTCTTGTGGGATTTAGCTTCTACTTCCGCTTATGCGTGATTATTAATAGTTTTTAAGTGAAATGAGTTAACCAGTATTTACAGGTTTCATTTTTTTTATGACAAGTCCTTCCCATCATGAAAATCAGATTTAGCGCTAATTCGAGATTTAGTAGGAATCCAAGGTTTAAACTCGAATTCAAACTTCAAAAGAAAGATCCCAAAAAATTGATCTTCCAAGTGAGTGAGCCATCATGTGCGTGGTCATCTTTTCAACACCCATACACATCCAACAAGTAGCAATGGACTCACAGTTAATTATAAAAGTTAGTCAAATCAAATGTTTTGATCACTTATGTTTAGACAAATCAAATGTTTTGATCACTTATGTGTGAAAGTTGCATTTGACCCACCCCTTGTTGTACCAAGAACGCTATTGCTGGCATTAATATAGGCCCATTTTCTATTGGGGGACGTCTCTCTTGATGTTCTGTGACACCTTCAATGTAAGAATCACTTATATAATCATCAACCCAACTCCTCACACTCGATTTCCTTTTTAAACTCCCACCGTTCTCTCACTAGACACATTCATCATCTACCTTTGGATTGCAGCAAAATAAAGAACTCAAGGCCCTTAAATCAAGGATTAGCAATGTCACCATCATCCATAATAAAGGCTACCATTCCACCTCCAGTGCCCCACATAAAAATAGGTATCCATCTAGGTGGGCCCCACGGATAGTGTTTTGATCCATTTGGATATTTGAAATGTTGGACCAAACTTGGACCTTGGAGCCTAAATTTGGATGTGTATAGGGTCAGGTACTCGATCAAGTCCATGTTGGGCCTCTGTTCCGAATCCGACCCATTTACGGCCCTTTCAGCACGTGCCTCATGGGCTGCTCTTGGCTTTTCAGTCCCCTTCAAACTGGTCATGGTGATGGTGGATTCTTCCAAAATATTTTTGACAGACTAATTGGTGTGGCACCTTTGCACGTGGCCAGAGTCACCAGACAGAGCCACATTTGAAATAAAGCCCTCACCTATAATCAGTGAGCACAAAGCAACAGAGATATAGTTAGCTGCACCTTCCATTGTAATTTGCAAATGAAGGAATCATAAGGCCCTTTTGTTTGTTTGATATTGAGTTCCTAAGAATTTTTAAGCAATGTCTTCAATCAAACAGGTTCAAGTTAGGTAAAGCTCAAGACCCATGAATCTGTATCAAATAATCCTGTCCTTTTGGTTAAAAAATTGATTACTTGACCAGTACCTCATTAAATGAAATTCTAAGGAAGTGTGATTTTCTTGTAATCTATACCTTCAATCCTTCACTCTTCACCTTTTTAGTAGTTATTATTTTGAATGACTTTACCATGAGACCCTAAGAATTTAATATCCAGATCCAGATCCAGCTCATGAGCTGAAAATTTTAGTCTAACAACCCCTTCCAATATGCAAAATATACCTGTTCTTCTATCCTCAATATGCCAGATCCAGATCCCCCAAGCATTTAAGTATACAAAGGCCCAGACCAGCCATTAAACTATCAGACAAACAGAGGGGCCTGGGCCAACCCATCCGTGCGCCTAAAACACAGTTCAAAGACCAGCTGAGCATAGTCCAGGCCTGAGTAGGCACAGGCTCTTTTGACTCACTTTCTAACAACTCCAAAATCATATAAATGTTGTAAACTGATCTTCAGATTATGATAAGAATCAGTTGGTTTTAGGCACCTTTCTGTTTTGAGAAATATTCTTTCATTGAAGAACCTTTATGTTGGGCCATTGTCAAGTGGAGTGTTGAAACCTGATCGAACCAATGAAATAATGGAGAGTTGGTAAGCCATCTATAATTAGATGTAACGTTCAAAACAGGTTAAGTTGAAAGCATGTTTGTTGTGTTTTTGTGTAACATCAAGCAGAGCCAAGAGCTGGCTATATATTACCATCTAATGTTGACCACCTGCACAAGATAATTAGTAGGACAAGTTTTGTGATATTTCAACTGAATGCAACAGTTATGAGAAAAAAAAAAAATTTTATTTCTACCATAGCAATGCTGGGAAGATGCTCATTGTCCCAATTGCAAGGTTTCTTTAGAGAAAGAGAGGGCTGATGGTGTTGATAATGATACTACATAGGTTTAAATTCAAGATATTTTATGCTTAGATGTAATTCTTGATTCTAAGAATAAACTAAACCACAAAAGCAGCAGAGCAGTGAGTGTTCTAGGTTGGATGCATGGTGCTGGAAGACTCAATTAATAGAATGCATGGCGCTTAAAATATTTTGGCTTGACTAAATCCAAATGGTCGGTCAGTCAGTCTGGGCTTTGTGGCTTCTTAAAATGCCAATATGGATGACCTAGGTTCCTAAAAGTATCCAAAAAAAAAAGGTAATGTACAGGGGTTAATTCCTAGAAACTGTAACTTGGGGCCATTTAGATCTTGGTAAATTAATTACAGGTCATTCAGTTGACGCATAAATGAGGTTTCAAGTGATAGGACTAACTAAGAACTGCCTCTTTTACCCTGGTGGTAAGAGATGTGACTTCTTACCCGCGGCTTTGAACATGGGCATGTACTTTCCCTCACCCAAAGGCCGTGCTACCTCACCCAAGGTCTACTCCCTTGCCAAAGGGCTTGGGTCCCAGCCCCCTAAGCTGCGTAAAAAAAAAAAAAGTGATAGGATTAAGTGAACTCCTTTGATTTGTTGTTGTCATAACTTAAATGTAGTCACCCCATCAATAGAAGCTCATATTATAACTATAAAATATGTCAAAAGCTCAGTACAAATTAGGTAAATGCTAACCCTTGAAAAAAACACAATAATAATAAAGCAAAATGACTACTTAAATGTGGAAGCAGAGACGGAGCTAGGATTTTCTTCTAGTAGGGGCAAAGTTGATTGACCAATAATATTAGTAGGCCCACTTATGAAAAATCTAAATCGGTTAAGAAATGATCCCTTCCCTTATTATTTACATAAATCCCACTTAATGAAAAAAAAAAAAAAAACTTTTGTTGCAAGTAGTTCACATGTAAAGTCCACTCTGGGGTCTACTTGAGCCAACCTTTGATCAATTTAGCTCTTTTCAGATTTATATCCCCACCTTGATTTGGCACCATGCCAAGTTTTGATGCTCATCGATCCTTTATCCACTATTGGATTGGATCTCATTAAAAAAAGAGATAAATTATTATTAAAATAGTATTAGACTATAAGGTTGTTAAATCAAGAGGTAGGATGGTTTCAATATCCTTGAATTCCATCTACACAGTAGAGATGGTAAAAAGAGAAAAGAAAAAAATAAAATAAAAAAAACCATATAGAAGAGTTCCACAACAATAGACCCACTTATAAAACATCTAAATTGTTAAAAAACAACCTCCTCATATAGTGTACATGCCTGATCATATTTCACTCAAATGACCTAGCTTAAGATTGTTAACTTCTAAAAACTTATATTCTATAAAATCCTAATTAACAAATTCAATGTTTTCATATAGATCAATTTGATTTGGGCCCACATCATATTGAGTTATATTTTTCACAGAGAATTAGAGCATTTATTTTATTGCGTTTATGTTTTTTCAAAATATGCCCCCACTCGAGCATTGGCCTAAAAGAACCCATATTCCGAGCCTGTTTAATTTTATTAAGTGGGTTCCACTCAAGATGCATGGGACATTGGCAATGAATGAGACGAGAATGATGACATTGCAAGGAGATAGATAACCATGAGAATCTATCTTTTAGAAAAAGAAAAGGTCAATAATACCCTTGAAAGTTCTCAAAGAGTAGAGAAAGTGAGGGGGGGTGGGGGGGGGGGTATAAACAAAAATGCCTAAATACACTCCTATATTTCTCTTGTTTATTAAAGATGAAAGGAAAATTGAGTGGCCCCGTCCTTGTGTGGAAGCATAATAGCCACTGAAAGTAAAAGCTATCAGCAAGATGGATGGTGGAGGTTAAAAATCTAACGTTGCCTGCTAAATAGTTTACATCCCAAATTTCGTTAAAAATCGAGGAATTCAGCGAGAGGCCCTCAAAGTTTGGTTTTGTTGCAAACAATCCACAAAAAAAAAAAAAAGTCATGTAGCCAAGATCCTCTAACAAATTTCCAATCTGATATGTCTAATTTATCATTTTTTTAAAATCATATCCCATGATTAGTGGGATATCCCATTAATAATAGTTAACTACCATTTAATGGGCCACGATTAATGGAATCTCATTAAAGAGATTTTCAAATAAATTCTAAAAACACACAAATAAATTTCAAAAAATGTAAATAAATTAAAAAAAAAATTCAAAAGAACGCAGATAAATTTAAGAAGACACAAACAAATTTCAAAAGATATAAATAAATTTCAAAAGATGAAAATCAATTTCAAAAGATCCAAAATAAATTTCAAAAGATCTAAATAAATTTCAAAAAAATATAAATAAATTTCAAAAGATTCAAATAAATTTCAAAAGACGTAAATAAAATCAAAAAACGCAAATAAATTTAAAAAATGCAAATACATTTGCCAAAACTAAGATAACCCAATTTTCCAAATTAGCGAACAATGTTGCAAAAAACTCAAGTCTTTTTTGTCAAAAACTAAGTTAAATTTATTTCAAAGAATACAAATAAATTTCAAAAGACACAAATAAAATTCAAAAATACAAATAGATCTAAGAAAATACAAATAAAATTTTCAAAAATACAGAAAGATTTGTTCAAAAACTCAGTTAAATTTTTTAAAAATTGAGAAAAATTTGTTAGAAACTCACCTATATTTTTCAAAAACTCAAATATATTTGCCAAAAACTCAGATAGATTTGTTCCAGAATTCAAATAAAAAGCCAGAAACTTGGATAGATTTGTCCAGAACTCAGATAAATTTGTTTCAGAAGTCAGATAAATAGCCAAAAACTCAAATAGATTTGTCCAGAACTCAGATAAATTTGTCCAAAATTCAGATAAATTTGTGCCAGAAGTAAGATAAATAGCAAAAACTCAGATAGATTTGTTCAAAACTAAAATAAATTTGACAAAAAATACAAAAGTCAGATAAATTTGACTTTGACTGGAATGGGAATGGACTTCTGGAACGGGCCAGGTCGAACCTGACCTGGAACCAACTCAGAACTGCTGCAAAGCCCAGGCCCACTTTCTTCTTCTTCTTCGTTCTGGAATTAGATCACAAAAGCCATCTTTCGTTCGCCTTCTTCCTCGATTCCGGCGATGGCATGGCACGGCGTCCGATAGAAATCCCCCTTCTCCGACGACAAGCAGGAACGATTGTGGCTCAAAAAATCCGGCGATGGCACATAAGATCGTCTTCTTCTTCGTTTCGTGTTCTATAAGTCTGCAATAGAACTTGAGCAAAGTTACAGGGGTCTTCTTCTCCCTCTCCGACAATAGCGTGTGGGCTAAGGAAGCAGCCGCATTTGGCGATGCTACTTTTCTGAAAAACCCCAATCTCGTTCTCTGAAAAAAAAATAAAATAAAATAAAATGAAACCGGGTTGGATTCACCCAACCTGCAAAGAGTGATTTCCTTGCCTTCTCTTGCACGCGCCATGAGGAGTGGATGTAACAGTGACAAGTTAGACGTTGCACGAACCCAAACCGAGAGAAACAAAGGAAAAGAAAACGAATGGAATTGTTGCACGCTGCACGAACCCAAACCGAGAGAAACAAAGGAAAAGAAAACAAATGGAATTGTTGCACGCTGCACGAAACCAAATCGATGAGAGGAATAGTACTTTTCAACTAAAAAACAAAGGTCCTTTTTTCAATTCCAATGCACAGAACCTACTATACCATGCCGACTTCAAAGAGTAAAAATGCGCCAAAACCGAGACGACTTGATCTTAGCTGTTGAGGTCCAGATCCAATCCATCAATGCCCACGTCCGAATTGAAGAAGAAGAAGAGGGAGAATGGAAGATTTAAATTTTTAAAATTTAAAATTTTATGCCTAATCAGTTGAAAGGGCAAATTAATCATAAAAATATATGAGGTGGCATGTCTATGAACCTCTCTCCATGAGGTGACGTGTCTAGGGACCTTTCACCGAAATATGTCCAAGCTGCATGGACTATAAGCCTTAGAGAAAAAGTTGATGGACTGGAGGCCTTACAAATTCTATATGAGGGACCTTTCGCTAATTATCTCTTAAAAATTTTAGCATCATTACATCCGAGACTAATAAAACAAAATAAAAATTTCTTAACCCAGCAAGGATTGCATATCCAATCTGCAATAAACTCCGGCGTTCGGGCCCACTTCAGATCGTTTTCCATTTACACACAACCATTGAACCTATGATTTAGGCATATGAGATGATCTTACTTCAATGGCAAGTAATCCAAATTTATTGGAGAAAACATAGTCACAACATTGGAAAATAATAACAAGTGACTAAAAAGACAACGTTTAGTTAAAATTCCAATCGGCTTGTCTTTTGGTCTACTCGTCTAAGCATATCATCCCATACCTGATCACATTTGCTACCAAAAGCTACAGCTTACGGACAAATCTAGAGACTGTTGTGCATAAATAAAAGGAAATAACACAAAACATTGAATAAATGCATCATGCTTTATAGTTCCAAATGAATAAAATCTAGGACAGTAACTTCAGACCCACTATATGTGACAATAATACAATTCCAACAGAGAATTATCATTTGGAATGAACACCGAATTAGAACATTCTGATACCAACAGAGTCTGCATGACATGCCAAAACCCAAAAAACACAACACCCCCTGAAACAATGAAAACCAAAGAACAAATAACCAATGCCAGAGACAATGTCCAGCAGAAAGTACACATTGACCAAGTCACCCACATGCCTTCAGGGCACACAAGTTAATGTAATGATCTTACCAAAAAAAGAGTTACTGTAATGCAAAACCTAGAACGAGTTACCTTGCCCTGAACACTTTAAAGAAACGTTTGAACTTGCAGATAACTGCCAAAAAATTCTTTCAATTTTTTCCAGCTTACATTCAACATGCAGTGAAGAGGACTCCTAACTATAAGTTCTCAAACAAATGTGATTACCACTGGTAACATAACAAGTACATAGAAGAAAATCATATTTGTCATCCACAAAGCAACCCCAGCTGCAGGCCCCTCTCCATGAGAACTGAGCCGAAAGAAAATTAATAGTTCACCAGTTTTGAACTCTGTACATCTACTGCTATAGCCTGGAGTTTCCTTCTGGAGCACCAAAATTAAGCTCTCAACACAAGAAACTTCCACTTGCATCTCTCACAAAGTTGCAGCATAATACATAAAACGGAGGACTATATACGTTCACCAAAGATGAAAGAAAATCCCAACAAATCCTAAGCAATTAACTAATTCCTACGCTCCTAACACTGGACATTGTGCTTGAAGTGTTTGATCTAGGGTGGCACAAATGCAAAAAGGCATCAAGATGACAGAAACTAGAGAACCCCACACACAACAGAGGAATCATAGGGTACCGAACCTCAGCAAATGTGGTGGCTGCTGAGGTGCCCAATTCTATCCAGACACATAATGTCCACACCCCATTTATCTGGTGCACATAGGCCACACTGGAGCAACAGATTGGAATATCATATCCCTCCGACCAACAGCATACAAAGACAAGAATATGGTAACAGTCTAGACAAAATGGAAAGACAAGTACGGGAAAGAAAAAAAAAGTGGCCAAAGGGTATTGATATCCCAAAAACTAGAAGATGCATCAGGAATACTCTATCTACGATGGCACCAGATCCAGTGGGCCCCAAGATTATATTCTGTGCCTCAGTAAACCACACTTGTTGAGGCTCGGGAACCTCATAATTCCTCCATGCAACTTGCTGCCTTCAATGTAATTGATTCTTTCTTCACACGTTAGCCAGGTACAGATTCAGAGGTTATGTGTCCACCACCATGGGCATTAAATCCTTCAACTGGCATGGACCTCTGAGCAAAATCCAGCAACAGCTTGCGCTGATACTCATCAGTGTGAGGGAGGCTTGCACGCAGCAGCTCTACAGGCATCTCCCTGCTTATAGCTCTTGTAGCCTCAGCACCAATGAGGGCTGCATTTGGCACCTGCATGAGCAGAGATTGCATTATACTGTCATACTTGCTCAAGCAGTACCTTGTAAGTAGCCCAAAGAATTCATTAAACGATGCCTGCCAGAGGGCCCGATTAGTAATGCTGTAGTTGCTGGCAGCATGAGGATCGGTTAAAAGGTCTGTTGCCCTCTCCAGCACAGATCTTATGACAATGGACGCTCCATCGCCTGCAGTACTTCCAACTGGGCGTAGGGGCGGCTGTTCAGAGGAGCAAACCACAGCAGCAAGGCATGCACTCAGTGCACTCAGATCCATGCTGTGCACACACGTGGAAACTGTCCCGGAAAGAGCTACTGTCGTGTCAGCAGCACTTGTGTCTGATGGAAGGCCACCAAATAAGAACCTTAGATGGCGGAAGATGGCCATGCACACAACCCGAGTCAGTTCACTGCCAGGAAAGAGGAGGTGCAGGTACCTTGAGATGAGCTTCCGACCCTTGGGAAGAGAGACCAAGCGTAAGAAGACAAGATCATCATTAGGGGCAAATCCAACAGAGTGGCTACCATTATTAGGGCGGAGAGGGTCAACCAGCTGAAGCGATGCTGCAAGACCCTCAAGGAGAACCTGCCTCCGTCGTCTAAGCTGGGACCCACCATCTTGGGGTTGATTGGACTGTAGAAGCCTATCAATGTCGTCCACATCAAGAAGAAGACAAAGGCCATCTTCAATGGTGATTCTGGCTGCCAGCATTGGCTCCTGCTCAAGTGGCCTCTCTGATGTTCTTTGGTCTGAGGTGCCATCACCGGCAGCAGAGGATGGAGGATCAACTTCGAGGAGGGGCCGAGGCCTGCGGATGGAAGAGAAAGGCAGCCGCCCAAGAGCATCCACCTGAAGATAAGCATGCGGTTCAGTAGAAGCACGGGCTCGAGATGGCAGGTCCCTAAGATGAGTTGGGTAGAAACGATTTGTCAGCCTTGATCCAGTTGAGTTTTTTGCAAGACAAGCTTGGTGGTAGTAATCATCAATGTAGGGATCATTGCTATGAGTGGCAGCATGTTGAATCTTAAGAATGCTTTCGATTTCTTCAGCAGACATGTACTTAGATCGGAATTGTGGCCACCCGTTGTCACTCTTCTGGCTACTGGTATCAGAGCCATGTTGAGAAAACCGAATGTTCTGTCTCCCTCTTTGCGGTTTGGATCTAGAATCTCTCATGTCTGACATCCCATGCAATGCTTCATACTTGTTCAATAAATGTGAAGAAAGATGTCGGCCATATAAGTGAGATTGCATAGCTGAGAAATGGGCTAAATTAGTTTGTACTTGATGCAACCTGTGCTGTTGCTGTTGCTGCTGTGCCAATAGCTGTGATGGGATTAACCCATTCGGATGAGGAAATTGTTGCTGTAACATGTTAGGCAAGAGTTTGGAATGATCCCCTGAATAAATAGATGCCTGGTTCATCCAAGGGTTCTGTGGTCGGCTACTGAGAGAGATATTTGGAGGTGTGAACTGAGGCACATTTCCACCATAATGTAATCCATGAGGTAGACCTTGCAAATGAAGCTGAGAGCTAGAGAAAGGAGAGAGGCTTGGTGCAGAGAAAGGCATCTGGGGTGATCCAGGAGTAAGTGATGGATTGTTTAGGTAGCGTGATTGGTTTGGAGGAGCCTGGGACCGACCACCTGGTGGAGGATAGGAAGTAAAAGATGATTTTGGTAAAAGGATTGGTTCACTCAAGCTGTGTTGCTGTTGTTGCTGCTGCGGGTAGGAAGAAGTTCTGTACAATGGTTTGGAGTCTGTGAGATGAGCAGAAGAAGGATGTGGCTGTGACCACCACCTTTTGCCTTCCTGAACATTTTCAGTATCTAATATGTGATGATCTAACCAGTTAGAGAAGTCAGCCTCCTGTGACCAATTTGCAGATGATGGACCTGGGCAATCAACAAAATAAAGTATATCATACACTGTTTCGGATCCAAAGAGGAAAAAGAGATGAACCCAGATTAACTCAAGAAAGGGAGCTTGTTAAATATACATAATCAAATACAAGGAACGATTGTGCTTCATGTTTCCCAGTACATATCAGCCTTTGTGAATGTGATTGTGGAACTTAGTTGTTGAACTTTTAGGCACACTGACACAGCAGATTGTTGTTTCGCCTTTGGCCTTTTGTTCGTACTGGCTTTCATTTAAGCTTCAAATTACTGAGGGAAAAAGGAAACACCTTGCAACCCCAAAACAAACCCCTAAAAACCAACACCACCACCTCCCACCAAAAAAAAAAAAAACAAAGAACGAAGAAAAAAACCACCACTTCTGTTTTCATTTTATTTATTCAATTATTTTTGTTTCCATCCACATTTGTACTGGCAGCAGCCAAAATTGATGCATCTGAATGTTATCCACAATTGGGTTGAAAAATGAAAAATACTGCACATAACAAACCTTAAAAAACGTCATAGGCCCTAAATACAAGGGTTAAGACTTAAGATAATCTTACCAGTATAACATTTGGCTCATCACTAGTTCACATGTACCGCTTAAGCATCCAACCTATCCAGTGATTGGTATGCATCTAGCTGGGCCCAACCCCTATCATGTGGTCTCCACATGAATCTCATCATGAATCCACAGGGGAACATATCAATCACTAGGTGGAATTAGGGGCCGCAACGGGCCAGGTTAATGGGTCACTAGCCACTACAGAGGTCCAATTTGGTAGTGGCACTGGCACACTGGTACTGTTTCGGGGCTGATATAGTTTTCATAGATATGCGACCAGGTCAGTGTCATGTGGGTTCGAGTTTTGACTGCCTTGACCAGACCCGCCTGGTTTATGGCATATCTTAGTATTTATTAATGAAATATAATAAATAAATAACAATTTCATAAATTCTTTCATATTTTTATTAAAAGAAAACCTGTATCAAATCCAACCTGACAGGTCAGCTACAGGTAAGGCAAGTGTGAGTTGCAGCAAATATGAGTTTACCCAACCTAAGACCAAACACAAATTATTGCCATCCTTAGGTGGGGCTCAAACAGGATTGCACTTCAGCTTGAAGGAGCTCTAGCCTCTCAGAATAATGAAAGGCGACTAAAATCGGTTAGTCCTTAAGAGTGCACCCCAGTTTCTGAGGCCCCCTGGGATGCAAAAACATTGGTCTAGGAGCAGATACAAAGGCCTTCACGTGGAGTAAGGATTGACCAAAAATCCTCATCATTAATTGACAGCGATCACAAGTTTAGGGGGCGCAAATTTCTAAAAGTTTATAAGTGAAATGAGTGCAGACTGCAGACGCACGATCTGTAAACAGGCAGAAGTCAGAACCCAAATGGAGATGGGACTGAGACAGAATAAGGATTGCAAGGCCCAAATCTGAGTCCGGTTCCAAATCTACCCGATAAAAGATAAGAGGTCTGATTTGAATCAAAATCAGCCCAAATATAATGGAATCAACTATTCCAATGTTTCAGGAATAAGCATCAACCCCCTTAGAAAAGAAACTTTAAAGAAAAAAAGGCATTCTTATTAGTCATATAGTTTGAGTTTGACAGGCCTGGGTCCCACGATTTGAGTCCAGGTCCCATAAGGATTTAGAACCCCCTCAAAGAAACTTGAGTGCAATCATTAGTAGTGTACTCCGACTCTCCAAGTTCAACAGCCCTGGAACCCATGACCCAAATTTAGACTCAGAAGGATTTCAAACCCTAAATTTGGATCTTGGTTTGGCCAATCAGTCAACCAAAATCATGTAAAATGAAATTCGAATTCAGGCCGAATCTTCATCCCTAATAGCCTTAGGTCTCTAAGGATCACAAGAGCACCCCACCCCATATGGGATCTGTTCCTAGTAGAAAAATTACCAATAGAAATGGGAGCTGATCCCAGGAGCAACTTGGCACATGGAATGTTGTACCAACTTCGATGCGCGCCAATCAAGAGGGAAGTTTGAGATGGTTTGAGGATGGATTAAGAACCACACGATTTGGCGTAGGGATGTTGGGCCTTTTAGGATGCATATCACTTAGAAGAGAGGGTAGGAATAGGAAGGTCCTAAGGTGCATCGGCATCAACTATAAAAACCCTAGACCATAGGCCCTAAATTTTAATGATAATAAAATTTGAAGCTTTTGTTGTTATTCAATTCCATCCCTTCCCTATCCCCATTATTGGCATGCATCCAGGTGGGCCCCACAGGAAATGGTGTACAAAACTTTTATTACCAGTGTGTGCAATAAGGGAATAAACAACACTACTTTTCATTGCATGCTAGAAAACACAGCTTTTCACATCATAAGAATAACAGCCAGAATGAAATTGTGACCCAAGGAAAACTCAGAGAAAGCCCTCTTTCATGGAACTACAATTAAAATATTGTTAGAAATATTATAAAAAGGAAAGCATCTTTCAAATGCAGGAAGAAGTGTATTTCATAAATCTTCCAAGTTCCAACACGAGATTTCTAAGAAATAATCTCCAGAAGAGGCTTTTAGAAATACCATCACCTTTCCTAGTGGCATCCAGATTCCCAACATGGGAACACCATTACAAGTGTTTCATATTAAGGGACATTGCGTTAATCATGGATTTCAGAAAAATCCTATGCCAAAACTATATGGTTCCAAATGAGAAAAAAATTATTTTAGTGGAAACAAGGCTTGCAAAGCAGGGGGGCAGAAAAACATATAAAATGAACGTCGTAAAAAAAAAAAAAAAAAAAAAGATGATAAATAATAAAAACCTAAGATTGAAAGAAATGATGTAAAATGGTATGGCATATAAGATAGGAAAGAAATGCGATATTAACACTCACCTTCCATGGAAAAAGACCTCCTGTCACCAATATTTCCCAAGTTCCTCGGTCCACTTATTGCCGTGTTTAGCTGTAAATAAAAAGAAATAGCATGTAAAGCGAAACATACAATTTAAATTTTCTCAAAAAAATGGCAAAAGTTCAAAATAAAAGAGATCAGATCAAAGGAAGTGGTCCTTGTTTTATGTTCTCCATGGTGTAAGACCCCAACCCTTAATTATGTAGTTAATGTGCTTGGTAGTTAATTAAGTGTGACTATATGCTAATTGATTAGTTTTATGGGTTAAAATAGTGTCTGAGTAGTTTTGGGAGCTTTCGGACCACATTTGGTACTTGAAAGGACTTAGTTGGAACTGAGTGGGAACTGAGTGTCAGCTGGTTGGAGAGTGATCCTACAGTGATTTGTGGGCTAAGGAAGCCAAGGCAAGTGGTTAATTCGATTACAATGAATGCATGCTTAGTTTTCATTGAATTCATGTTAATTGCCCATTATGCTAGTTAACCCACTTGTTTAAGCTCATGTTTAAGTAAATTTTGAAATGGGAATGAATGCTATGATAGGGACCCTTAACATCTGCCTTAGAAGGTGGAATTGAAGAGGAGAAATTCCCCAAAAATTGCATTTCAGCATCCTGATCGGCAGTTGACTGCAGTGCTGATTGGCTGATGGTCTGACAGGCCACCAGCTGATTAGCAGAGGGGGGGTTGGGGCCGAAAACCCTGTTTCCCTCCCTTTCTTTGGTTTCTGATTTGGCACTTAGGCTAATGATCTTTGGGCCATTGTTTGCCCCCTCTAACTAACGAATTAGTGGTGTGGTTCCCCGTGCATGAACCAGGGTACTGCATCCCCAGTAGCGGCAGTACCTGAACCCCTCAAAACTGTTTTTGTTTCGGAGGCATTGCCCCTGAACCCCCCAGTAGGGGCAGTGAGCCCCTGCATCCCCAGCAAGCTCAGCGCAGAGCTCAACCTGCGTACTGCAGAGCAGCTGTTTTCCCTTACCAATAAGTAACCAGAACCTTAGTTAGACATGGTATTTGACCCCTGACTTTAGCGAGGATGTTTAGATAAACTTGCCCAAACTTTATTCATGCTTCAGACCTATGGAAGAAATTGGTTGCACTGACTTTCACTCTCTGGATTGTCCGGAAACATGTGGAGCATGGTAATAAGCCAAGGGTATTTGAACTTAGGGTTTGGAATGTCAATCACCTTCTGACGCACCAAGGGTCTTCAAACCTGACATTCAGAACCTAAGTACGCATAGAGTTGAATGTTGACATACTTACATGTTAATGGCAATCTAAGACCTACGATGATGTTTTGCAATGGTTACTTGAATGTTAGCTAGCTTGGTATTAGTCGTAATCAGTTATACTTGTTTATTTGTGTGCATCGCGCATGCATCTCTTACTGTGTCGTTAGTATCGTCCACGGTACCCGTGACCTACCCATCTTAGCCTAGTTATTTGACATGTGGGTCAATCCATGGGACTTAACGCGCATAGAATTGCCCGCTCCCTCCTTAGGACTGACAGGATCCTCGACTGGGTTTTACTTGGTCGGTGAGCGCGCATGCTGTAAGATCCCGACTAATTAAATATATTTAATTAGAGAAAATCAATTTTCTGAATTCTATGATAAAATAAATCAAATTGGGGGAAATTGATGCACATTTAAACAAAAAGGGCACAAATTTGATTTTTGCACAATTTGGGAATAATAGGACCTCTTTGTAGTTTTGAGAAAATAAGGAGGTTTCATAATTTCAATAATATGTCATGGGGCCCGTTGGATAGAGAATAATTAATTATGAAACTTTCACGAAAGACGTGAACCTATCTGAGTTGGTTTGGTACCTTATTGTAAGACTTGTAAAAGTTACCCATTTTAGCTGCAAGGATACCTATAGGTAGGAGCCATTCAAAAAAAAATATACCTCTACGTAGGAACCACAGGAAACCAATGTGTAGGGCCCCACAAATTAGGAAAAGTATTTGATTAAGATTAGAATTCCCAAATCAAGAGTTTGGATTCAATTAGAATTAGAAGCATGCTTATGAAACTCAAATTGGGACCCACTTCAATTTAATAAAAAGGGGGTCGTACGACCCTTATTCTCCCCCACTCCACCATGCACAGCACCCAAGAAAAAATCCTCAACACTTCCCTCCTCCAACGACATCTCTCTTTTTCCATCTCTAGGTAGGATTTCTCTGTTTCTTTCTTCCTTCCTTCGTCTTTCGGGCTTTCTCCAGTCTTCTCCTCAATAGCATGCAACTCTAATTTATTACGTTCAGAATTTCGTGAATTAAAACCCTAATTAGGGATGGAAATTGGGGAAAACGTGCGAAATCGGCATAGGGTTTTGGATTAGCGCGGGATTACTTTGATTTCAACATAAGAGGCAAGTAAACAACCCATAATTACTGATTTGTACTAAATTTACCTTTGATTCAGATTATTCATTCATAAAAACCCAATTTAAGCCTAGACGTTTGTTTTGGATTAACAGTATGGAACTATGATGCTCCAAGCCCAAGGATCTCTCTTAGGGCTAGTTTGGCACTTTACTAATACAACAAAAGTCAAGTAAAGCCTCCATTTTCCAGACAAGATATCACATCAAATGCACTTTATTCAAAACTCCCCCCATCTTTTTCATACAAAAAGTCAAAAAGCAATTACCTTTATCCACTAAAATACAAAAAAAAACTCCACTTTTCCATACAAAAAGTCAAAAAGATTCCATAACAAACAACTAAAAACAAAATACCATCATATCCCACTTAAATTTTATTCTTTCTTCAAAATCAACTTTACTTCACTTGACTCAATTAGCAGAGTTACCAAACTGGCCCTAAAGGAATAGCCTAATTTGGATTGAAAAGGGGATGACAAGCCCAAACCGGCAGTCATACTGCTGGCTGGGAGCCATGAGGGGCCTGTCCTCGATTGCCAAACCAAGCTTGGCCATGACTGAACTCGGTTGGGTCATGGGAAGCTGGAGAATCTGAAATTCATGAGATTTTCAGGGTTTGGGGTACTTTGGGACCTTTAGACATTAAGATTTCGTACTTGCTGGTGCTGGGAAAAAAAAAACCAACACCAAAAAGGTGTTTTGAGTTAATGTTTCAACAAGAAAGCAGAGAGTCCTAGCTCTAAAACTTATAAGAACGGACCGATATGTCTCGGAAGGGACTGCTATGTCCAATCCCTCAAAAGTAATCATTGTCGCGGGCCACTACAGCTTACACCCCTTGACCAAATCAAGTGTGCTCTAGGCTGAACCTGATTGGGGCATGGGACTGATCATGAGGCATGGATTCCAAGTGATATTAAGGGTTTGACCTTGTAGATATACTTGGAACACTTAGGGTTGCTGAACCTTGAATACTTTGTGATTTCAAATTAATGAAAATCAGTTTCAGATTTGACTAAACTGATGGTAATGATGATACACTGAACTAACCATGGTTAGTGTGTAACCACGATGAATAGGGGAGAAAATCAACAATAAATTAGTGTGTAAGATTATCAGCCAGTAATTGTGGAAGAGGATTCAAAGAGCATGATTTATCATTACCATTAGTCTTAAGAAATTATCATCGTTTAAGAAGATCTATTATGAGGGAGAATGATTTCTTAGCAAGGTATGATGTGAAGCCCCTTTGTTTTACCTACATTGTAAAATGAAAGTAAGAAGCTAGTTAAACAATTGGATGCATTGTCCAATCTTATCCGAAGAGAGGCAAACTCGAAAGTTTATGTTTTGCACAATGCATGAACCAAGGATGTAAAAATCGGCCGCTACGTAGCGTAGCGGCCGATATATCGGGCGTGGCGGCCAATACCGCCACGCCACGAAGAAAATATCGGCGATACAATAGTATCGCACCGCTACAATGGCGTAGCGGCCGCTACGCATGTGTAGCGGCCGCTACGCTTTAAACCCTTTATAAGGGCACTCCTCCCCCCCTTTCCCTTTCTCTCCACAGCCGGCCCTAGCTTATTAACAGTGTTCTAAGCCTTCCACAACTTCAAAAGTTCAAGTTTTTCAACTACAAGTGTACAAGAGTAAGAAGATTACAAGTGAAGTAACTACTAACTAAGTGAGCAACAAGTATAACATACAAGATACAAGCATACAACATCAAGTTCCAAGGAATCATACAAAATCAAGTGAAAGAACTACATCAAATTCCAAGCTTCCATTCCATCTATTTTAGGTATGTTTTTCTTTTGGATTTTTTTCTAATCTTTAACTTTTGAGATCATATAAGTATATGACTATATGATCAAATGATGAGATCCATCTTTCCCTTTCATCATGCACACATATTTTTATTTTTATTTGATTTTTCTTTATTTTTTATTTTCGGATTTATTTATTTTTTGAAAAAAAAATTTTCAATATTCATGGACAACCCATGAAACCACTTGGAAATTGCTTGTAAATGATAGATCTATGTTTCCCATAGATCAATCCATCACATTTTGAAATTTTGTTGACTTTTCTCTATTTTTTATTTTCGGATTTATTTATTTTTTGAAAAAAAAATTTTCAATACTCATGGACAACCCATGAAACCACTTGTAAATTGCTTGTAAATGATAGATCTATGTTTCCCATAGATCAATCCATCACATTTTGAAATTTTGTTGACTTTTCTCTATTTTTTATTTTCGGATTTATTTATTTTTTGAAAAAAAAAAATTTCAATACTCATGGACAACCCATGAAACCACTTGGAAATTGCTTGTAAATGATAGATCTATGTTTCCCATAGATCAATCTATCACATTTTGAAATTTTGTTGATTTTTCTCTATTTTCTATTTTCGGATTTATTTATTTTTTGAAAAAAAAAATTTCAATACTCATGGACAACCCATGAAACCACTTGTAAATTGCTTGTAAATGATAGATCTATGTTTCTCATAGATCAATCCATCACATTTTGAAATTTTGTTGACTTTTCTCTATTTTTTATTTTCGGATTTATTTATTTTTTGAAAAAAAAAAATTCAATACTCATGGACAACCCATGAAACCACTTGGAAATTGCTTGTAAATGATAGATCTATGTTTCCCATAGATCAATCAATCACATTTTGAAATTTTATTGATTTTCTCTATTTTTTATTTTCGGATTTATTTATTTTTTGAAAAAAAAAATTTCAATACTCATGGACAACCCATGAAACCACTTGGAAATTGCTTGTAAATGATATGTCTATGTTTCCCATAGATCAATCCATCATATTTTGAATTTTTGTTCATTTTTCTCTATTTTTTATTTTCGGATTTATTTATTTTTTGAAAAAAAAAATTTCAATACTCATGGACAACCCATGAAACCACTTGGAAATTGCTTGTAAATGATAGATCTATGTTTCCCATAGATCAATTCATCACATTTTGAAATTTTATTGATTTTTCTCTATTTTTTATTTTCGGATTTATTTATTTTTTGAAAAAAAAAATTTCAATACTCATGGACAACCCATGAAACCACTTGGAAATTGCTTGTACATGATAGAACTATATTTCCCATAGATCTTTCCATACCATTTTGAATTTTTGTTGACTTTCCTCGATTTTTTATTTTATGATTTATTTGTTCATTGAAAAAATTGATACTTTAAGTAATGAAATACCAATTAAATGTCAAGAGAATGATTCCTAAGCGTTATATATATGTTTCCTCTAACATGTTTCTTTGTTTTTTAATTTTTAATATACTACTTGTTCATATTTATAGCCAGAGCCAGTTATTCAGTCAGTCTGTCTTTGCCAATTGATAAGTTAAAATGCCTCGTGGTATTGATCCCGCATGGAGCTTCGGTGAGGCAGTTGAGAATAATAGGCTGAAAATCAAATGCAACTTTTGTGGGAAAGTGACCAATGGGGGCATTACAAGATTCAAACACCACTTGGGCCACATTTCTGGCAATGTTGCTGGCTGTACCGAAGTACCAAGGGAAGTCAGGGAACAAATGAAAAGCTTTGGTTGGCCAAAACAAAGCTAGAAAAGTAGAGATAAAAGAAAAGAAACGGCAAGATGTTGATGCTGCCCGTCATGATGTATTTGGAGATGAATACTTTGATGAGGAGGAAGATGCACAGATGGAGGCTGCACGCCGAGAGTCTTTGATGACTCAACAAGAAGAACATGAACGTCGTGCATTTGCTGGAAGCAGATATTATGATGCAGGGGGCTCATCTGCTACTGTGCCAAGCAGGGGTAAGGGCATTGCGGGGTCCTTGCGTAGGGCATTTAGCACCCGGGAACGGGATGTTGATGTAGAAATTCTCTCTACGGGAAGAGCAGTTCCTCCCCCTGTTGATCCTCTAGCACATAGGAAAGAGGGAGCCAAACAACCAAAAATATCTAGTGTGATGAAAGGGGTAATGAAGGCTGCAAGAGATAAATTGGCCAAAGCCACAGCAAAATGGCTAATTCACAAGAACATACCACCTACAGCAGTAGATTCCCCATATTTCCAGACTATTCTTGATGTTGCCGCCGAGGCTGGGCAGGGTATACAGGCGCCCTCCGTATATGATGTGGGCACTAAATATCTTGAAGAAGAATATACAGAAATAAAGGCTTGGGTGGAAACGTTTCGGCCGATGTGGCAACAGAATGGTGTTACCATCATGTGTGACGGGTGGACCAGCGGCACCCAAACACAATTAATAAACTTTTTGGTGTATTCAGTCGCTGGGACCGTCTTTGTGAAGTCCATTGATGCAAGTGAACATAGACGGACAGCCGCATATATATACTCTCTTATGGATAAAGTTGTAGAGAGTGTGGGAGAGGAGCATATTGTACAGATTGTTACAGATAATGGCGCCAATTTCAAGGCAGCAGGTTTGCAATTAATGGAGAAGAGGACCCATTTATTTTGGACCCCATGTGCAGCACACTGCATAGATCTCATCTTGGAAGAGATTGGAAGGAAGACAAAAGTGGCTTCATTGATCAAGGCATGTAGAGGAATTACAAGATTTATATATGATCATTCCTGGGTGTTAAGTTTGATGAAAAGATACACAAATAACCATGCCTTGCTGCGTCCAGGATTAACAAGGTTTGCAACCCATTTTCTGGCTATGGAAAGCCTTGTAAAATTTAGAACGGAGCTCATTCAGATGTTTGCATCAGAAGAATGGCTTCGTTCGAAATGGGGCAATGCAACTAGTGGTCCGGGGTTTGAAGTCCCAAACCTGATGAGGGACAATAAATTTTGGAAGAAAGTGAAGAAGATATTAAAGGTTTTTGAGCCTTTAGTTAAAGTGTTGCGGCTTGTAGATGGTGATGACAAGCCGACAATGGGCTTTATCTATGAAGCAATGGATCGGGCAAAACGTTTCATTATGGAAAATGTTAGATATCACGATAAATATATAAAGATTATTGATGCCCGCTGGAACGATCAGTTGCACCATCCATTGCATGCTGCAGGTAATTAATATATATATCTTTGAATTTGATACTCTTTTGTTTTCCTAGCTAATGTATTTATTATCTTGTTTGCTCACGGTACATTTTACATATTTATAATGTAGGTTATTTTTTGAATCCCGAATTCTATTACCGCAATGTCGAACTACACACCGAAGCAATAGATACGGAATTGCGGGTAGGATTACGGGAGGTATTGAAGAGATTGTTAAATGAAGATGATCAAATTAATGCAATACAAGAGGTGAGTGGGTGGTTACTTATAAGAATTTAATAATGCTGCCAAGTGCCAAGTGCCATACAAGCTGTATGGGTTTACTGACTTACATCTAATTTTCACATTGTAGATATCTATGTATACACAAAGGAGAGGAACCTTTGCTGACCCTCTTGTGATACGATCGATTGGAAGGATGCCACCTGGTATGACTATGAACAAAAGACCCCACCCAATAGTATTGAATCTTGATTTATTTATCTTAATTGATTAGGAGGACTTGAGGGTTACGAATATTTAATTTTCTTTATTTATTTTTTGCATTTCAGCTGATTGGTGGATGAATTTTGGAGAGAGTGCTCCACATCTACGGAGCGCGGCTGTTCGCATCCTTAGTCAGACGACAACATCTTCCAACTGTGAAAGAAATTGGAGCACTTTCTCTTTGATCCACACGAAGGCCAGAAATCGGCTTACCATGCAGAAACTCAACAAGCTTGTATACTGTCATTACAATCTGAAGTTGAGAAACAGAATTAGGGAGAGAAGGGCAAGGGATGATCCTACTTATTGTCCTATTAATTTGGATCACATATTCCGAGAGGACGATCCCTTACTCCCATGGCTAGCCGAGATAGAGGATCCAGTGCTAGATTCAGATCCAAGGTTTCAGGAAACGGTTCAAGAGTTGATAGATGAGGATGTGGGTGAGGCACGGGCACCTGCAGAAGATCAGCCATCTCAAGGAGAAGGTACCAGTAGGACTAGGAGGAGTGGGAAAGAACCTGCTTCTGAGAAAGCTAGTTCCACCACCGTCTCTTCGAGTAGCCATGGTGGAGGAGATGTAGGAGGAGACAGTGGGACCGGTGGTACCAGTGAATACTATCAACATGATGAAGACGATGTTGTTCCTATAGAGGAAGTACAGGAGTTACCTCCATCTGGAAGATTTGATCCAAGCCGTGGTTATCAACGGCGTCGAAGAAATTCACCACCTGGAGCTGGAGGTAGTAATGAGCAAGGAAATATGGGTAGAGATGTTGGAGGACAACAAGCGGCATCATGGACTGATTCGTGGAATCCTAGTTACAGTGGACAAAGACCCTCACAATATTTTGACTATTTTCC
Organism: Camphora micrantha; assembly: GCA_003546025.1. Lineage (NCBI taxonomy): Eukaryota > Viridiplantae > Streptophyta > Magnoliopsida > Laurales > Lauraceae > Camphora > Camphora micrantha. The sequence continues at coordinate 26,089,609 of QPKB01000007.1, read as the reverse complement.
ATATGGTCAAGTACAACAAGGAGAAGAACAGTCTTCAACTTCGGGTCCTACTCATATGGTGACTATCGTGAAACGCAATATGGTAGATATCTACCTCCACCTCCACCTCCACCTCCACCAAATTTTGATGATGCGGGTGCGGCTTCCTTCTTTGGAATTGTGGATCCCAATGCCCATCAATATCAAATTCAATATGGTGCCAATAGAAATGATAACAATGATGGGGATGAGGACAACCATAGCCCCTTGAATCTTGGTAGACATTCCTTTTGGTGGTGATTAAGGTATTCTTATTTCCTTCACTAACTCTCTATTCTTTGTCATTTCTAAATGGATGTTGAATGTTGAATTGTTGATCACTTCATAGTTCATTTACTTGATGGAATTTGAACCTTAAATGTCTTGAAGTATTGATATTTGATTGTTCAATGTTCACTAATGAGTATTGAGTAATAACCTAACTCTAACTCTTGAATCGTCTTAATTCTTATGCCTTTATTTCATGTTCTAGTGTTTTTTTTTATTTTTTATGAGCTTTCAATTACTTTTTAAGTTAGCATGACTAAGAAATAAGAATACATGTAAAAAAACAAATCATTACTATTATTTTCTATTTATACGGCGATACAGGACCTCATGTATTGAGGGCACCGCTACGCCCCCTTTTCTTACTTACTTTTGCAAAAGAACCACATTTTCTTTCATTTTACAATTTTCTGGATTTTCTGGAATTTTTTCAGATTTTTTTGGCGATTTTTTCAAATCGCACCGCTACGCCGCTACGTATCCCCGCTACGCTACGTATCGCCCGCTTCGTATCGTTTTGGCGGCGGGCCGCTACGCCCGCCGCTACCGCTATTTTCATCCTTGGCATGAACTAGAATGGAGACTTCTCAAAGTAAAAGATACTGCTTTTTGAGTTGAATGTTTTATCCTCACAAGCATTTGTGACTTTGTGCTTCGCCCAATGTCTACTGCCTTTGTGGACATGAGGTTGATGCACAGTCATCTAGACTGTAGCTCGACTAATTCATATTCAAGCTCATAATCCATAATTTGGAACCATTCGTTAAGGTAGGTCCATTAAATTCACATTTCATAATTCAGTTCACTAATTTCATGGAACAAATTTGATAATCGAACTTCACTATAGTTTGATTTGACTTGCGTGGTTTGCAAGTCCGATGCAACTATTTCATTGATACTAGCTACCTACTAATGCAATACAGACCAGACCCAAGAAAGCAATTGGGCCCACACATTGACCCCGGGGTCAACCTCGTCCATTGGGTTCAGCCTATAGGCCCAATTGTGAATGAGAGCTACTGTGGGAAACTAAATTTATCTAAGAGGCTAATTCTAGTTTTTATGCATTGTTTGATTGGGATTAAAAGTTTCCTACTTTATTAAGCCTTGTTTGCTAAGAAACAATCCTACTCATCTATATATAGTTGAGTCCTCCTTTATAGATGCTTAAGCTATTATCAGTTAATCAAGAATTTTGAGTTTCTCTTCAATTATGGTGTGTTTCATGATTTTGAGCTTGCCCTAGTGCTGGAATCCACCCTTGGATTCAATCAATCCTTCGAGAGATTGATCCATTCGTCGATCGCAGATCCAAGATGTGCTACCTAGGTCACCAGATCACAGCTCATGGTTTGTGGTTCGTGGTTCGCTTAATGTCCCTGTTTAGTTAGGGTAGTATGAGATAGTTCAAATTTATGGATCGCCTGCATGTATATGACATTTTTTTTCGTTACATGGAGGGCAAGTTTTAGATCTAACACTTTCAAGGCACTGATGTGATGGGCATAGATCTCGATCCTGATTAATTTGAATTCTAGATATAATACTATAAAACTTGGATCAGAATTTTAAACAATTGACTATTCAAAAAAATAAAAATCAACAAATTGGAAAATTGAGTCCCAAATAGGTATGTCAGTCAAACAGGCCAGGCCGGCCCGAACGAGCCACGGGCCTCGAGCGGGCCGGGCCGGGCGTGCTCGCGTGCCTCTTTAATTATTTTTTTTTTCCCGATTAATTTTTTTCACTTTTTTGGTATTAAAATTAAAAATTAGAACACAAGCATGGAGAATGACAAATATTTAAGTGGTTCGGTCAAACTCGACCTACTCCACTGAGAAGAGAACCATTTGGATCTTAACTTCTTGAAGGTTTGTAAAGAGGATTACTTTCAAAACCTTACAATCTTTTTGGAGAATAGCAAATCTAAAATATAGAGCAAGTGATTAGATCCACAGTTGGTAGTGTCAATGGGATTTACTCTGATTAATGTTTGTTTGACTATAAGAAATTACAAAAATCTTGAAGTACGAAGAGATGTTTTCCATTCCATGGCAAGTTTTAATTTTGCTGTGGACTATGATACACAAATACTTCAAAATAGATAATACATCCTACTTTATTTTACTAACGTTGTTGTGAGACAAGATAAGGGTTAGGTGACTTAGTGTTTTGTGAAAAATCCATATCCCCTCGATATAAATGACATATCCATGCTGTATTTGAGCTTTATAGGCTATGACTGTGAGTAGACAGAGAAAAGTTCGTGGGGGTGGAAGAAGATTTGAAAAGGCTTTGAGTTGAGATGTAAGATTTGCAAAAAGAAAAACCAAATAAACTTTTACCAGCCATTTTATCCACTAACTTAACATTAGTTAGAATGGGAGGTGGAATGAGAAATGAAAACATGAAATATGTAATGGGCGGGCTTGGCAGGCCGTGCCTGGCGGGCCGACCCTTAGCGTGCCATGCAAAAACGGGCTAATGCCGAAACAAGCCGGCCGTGCCTGTTCCCTCGGCCCATGGCACGGGCCATGCCTGGTGGGCCGTGCCGTGCCACGGGCCGTTGACTGTCGGGCCGGTCTGAAACGGGCCGGCCAAGTCATTTGACATCTCTAGTCCCAAACCAAGATAATTAAGATCGTTCGACACTGTGACCCATCGAGAATCAATCCACAATCTGAAGCGTTGTGACCCGGTTCGTGGATTGCAGCCTAGTGTAGAAAAGGGAAGGGATGGGTGGGAACATATATGACCCATTGAAGTATATACATTGGTGTGCAAAATTACATGTATAACTTCTTTTGATAAATCTTTTCTCAAACAAAACCTCCTCTTACAGAGAATTTGTACTGAAAAAATAAAATATGCATCCAATAATATTTTTATATTAACAATAAATGGAACTATGAGTAAAGAATGAAATTGAGATAGTTTGATGCCATATGCAATCTACACACCGAATTGATGTCAAACTGTAGCAAATCTAGTTCTAAATGATTCAAATGACTTGCAGTTCAACACTAGTTTAGCACAAACTGGGCAACTATTGTTTGATTTGCTTTGACTATTTGAATAAAAATTAAAATAATCTTAAGTATGCATTTTTGTTCCTTTAAATCTTTCAAATTGCACTGAACTCCCATTCGAGGATGAAAATAGCGGTAGCGGCGGGCCGCGCCGCCGCCAAAACGATACGAAGCAGGCGATACGTAGCGTAACGGGGATATGTAACGGCGTAGCGGTGCGATTTGAAAAAATAGCCAAAAAAATCTGAAAAAATTCCAGAAAATCCAGAAAATTGTAAAATGAAAGAAAATGTGGTTCTTTTGCAAAAGTAAGTAAGAAAAGGGGGTGTAGCGGTGCCCTCAATATATGAGGTCCTGTATCGCTGTATAAATAGAAAAAAATAGTAATGATTAGTTTTTTCACATGTATTCATGTATCTTAGTCATGCCAACTTATTTCTAGCTAGAGTGAAATTTAATTGAGCTCTATTTTCAGGTAGAATGAAATTTGGCTAAGGCATTGATTTTAATTAAGTAATATTTAGCTTAGACATGACTTTTTTATTTTTATATTTAGCCTCATTATGGAGCCCACCAATGATTAAAGGAATCAAGTGCTTTAGTTTTATTTGTTCTTAAAGGGTCATTTAATTTTTATTGATACCTTTCGAAGGGTCCATAAGTGCCCTAATAAAATAAAAGATGGGTCCATTTAATTTTTATTTATGCCTTTTAAAGGACCCATAAGTGCCCTCTAATAAAATAAAAGAGGGGTTCATTTAATTTTTATTCATAACTTTCATAAGGACCATAAGTGCCCTCTAAAAGAGGGATATATTTAATTTTTATTTATAACTTTCACATGGCCCATAAGTTTCCTCTTAAAAGAGGGGGCACATTTAATTTTTATTTACAACTTTCAAAGGCCCATAAGTGCACCCTAATGAAATAATACGAGGCTCGAAATGAAATTGGTTTTTGTGCCATAAGTGCCCTCTAAAAGAGGGGGCACATTTAAATTATGTGTATAATTTTCATAAGGGCCCATTAAGTGCTTAAAGGCCCATTAATTGCCCACTTAAATGAGATAAATAAAGGGCAGGGGTTTCGTGCCCTACTTATTTTGCCAAAACGAAGTCGACGAAAATCAAAGAAAAGCGGGAGAGGGGAGAGGAAAAGAAAAGGAAGGAGGAGGAGGAGGAGGAAGAAGGAGTCGTCGCTGCCCTGCTGCTACTGCGCTGCCGCTGCCTCTGCGCCGCTGCACTGCTGCTGGTGCCGCCACGCATCAGGTATGTCTTCTGCAACTCTTCTTTTTTTTTTTTTTTTTTTTTTTTTTTTTTCTGTTGTTTGTTCAAACTTTGATTAAGTGGAGCAAACAAGAAGAGAGTGGAAGGGAGGGGGGGTTTTAACCCTAGACCGCAATGTAGCGGCCGCTACGGCAATGTATCGGTCGTAGCGGCCACTACAGGCCGCTACGGGTGCGATACCCGATATTTTACTTGTAGCGTGGCGGCCGTGGCCGCCACGGCCGATATATCAACCGCTACGCTACATAGCGGCTGATATTTTCATCCATGCTCCCATTTTCTTATTTCACAAGATCTCAGTCTATCAGATTTGCCTTGTGCCCAGGATTAAACTGATCATTATCTCGTGTTCCTTCCTTTTCCTTAATGAACCTTTTCAAGGTTATGATGCAACGAGAGTGGGGAAGAATAGACAAGGACTATTCTCCAAGCTGAAGCTTACGGATAGGAATCCATGAGATCCAAATCGTCTTGGTCCCACACCTAAGACAAACCACCGAGAGAAATTTTATCAATCAATCAACTTATAAATAAGAGGGATTACAATCCTTTATATAGACTCTAAGCTCTAACCTATTCTTGGAAACAATTCTAATTAAAATAACTCTAAATCAAATAAGATAAAACTTTCTAATTATTCTCATAACTATCCCTTAAATTCAGCTACTGCTAAAATAATAGGAAATATAGACTTGGATGACAATCTGTGAAATCTTCTTTAACTTTGTGTGCTTGAGCCAGTTGGACTTGGTCAACTCAAGGATCATGGGTCTGGCCTGCACCAGGTCACTAGCTAGGTTTTACTGAGCAATTCATTATAAAACAAACACTGCCATGCATGAATGTTATAAAAGAAAAAATATGCACAGAGGAACTATTACCCTCAACAGTCACCAATGTTAAAAATTAAATACTTAGTTAACACAACAGTTTCTCAACCCTCAATTATGGATCCACAAATTTTTCACTACTAAAACAGTACTGTTATGTCATCTCTGCCATTGCTTCAAAGGTCTTTCATGACTACTTGCCACGACCAAAAATAGGTTTGGGATGAGTGGACAAACTGAGAAAATCCTGTCTGATAAAAAGGGCCATAAGGCACTTCCTATCTTCGACAAAAAAGGTACAGGGATATCAGTATGATTATTTAACCTTCACAAAATATAGAAGATATATATTTCAGAATCCCCATGGTCCTTGTCCCACCCATTCAAAGATATGATCTAGCATTTTACACTGCATTACAAATTAAAGAACAAAGTTGAGAAAAAAATGACCTTGCTAAAAGTAGTTGAAAGATCATCAACGTCAGATAGAGATCCCATGCCCTCAACCTGCAAAATCATTATAACAGATTATGTCAATAAATTTTTAAGTAGTCTGCAAATAAATAAATTGTGGGTACAAAAACAGCATGACATGTTGACAAAAAGACAAACAGTATGCCCATGGATACCAAGAAATTCAAAGGGGAGAAAAAAAAAACATTAGAAATTCCAGAAGTTATCATTCATAGGAACTAAGATCTACGAAAACACGAGAAATTGATTTGTTAACAGAATACAAACTCCAACTTTAGAAGTTTCCTATAGCCTAGGGAGTTGGAAACCTAGAGCTATAGTTATTAGTTTGACCAAGAAAAACTCCAAAGAGGGCTTTCTACTTTCTGATGCAGGACAAACCCATGGTCCCCATGGGTCAACCCGCCTTTGGGCCCACCTATCTTTATCTTATTTCTAGTTATTTTATGAAGTTGAGTGGTTTTTTTAAGATTTATGTCTTTAGTTGATGTTTACTCTTGGCTGTTAAGTGTGTTTAGATGGTTGGGATTAGTTCTAGATTCCTTTTTTCTTATATATATAAATATATGGGCCAGCTCTCCTAAGCTGAAGCTTAGCTTATCCTCAGCTGAAACAGTGCTGGTCCCATAAATCAAAGTCGATTATCGTTTTTTTTTTTTTTTTTTTTTTTTTTTTTTTTTTTTTTTTTGCATGATAATCGTCTCCAAAATCAAGATAAATCCAATCAAAACTGGATTTTCCAGTTACATCATGCAAAAAACAAATATAATCGACTTTTATTAGTGGGACCAGCACTGTTCCAGCTTAGGATAAGGCAAGCTTTAGCTTAGGAGTGTGTGTGCACGCTTAGGATAAGGTAAGCTTCAGCTTAGGAATGTTCCAGCTTAGGATAAGGTAAGCTTCAGCTTAGGAGTGTGTGTGTGTGTAGGGAAATATTCATGTGCATCCATCCCTCACCATGTTATGGTGAGGGACAATATAGTAGGTTTGACTTTATAACACATCGGAACCATCCACACACATGGAACCCCTTTAAGTACACTAGACCCATTGAATTTTCACCTATCCAAATGGATTCGACCGTTCGATTGAGGGTTAAATTTTTTTCCTTTAATAAAAAGTCATTATATTTGTTGGCCACGGATGAAGGGGTTAGAGGCATGAGATTGATCCCAAATTTGATATACGGTCTCATCCAAGGTGTCTCTTCCCATCCCCCACAAGCCCCATGATCAGTGAATCCCTAGGTGGGCCCCATTAAGTTTGTCCCTCACCATATGGTGAGGGAAGGATGCACAAAAATCAGCCCCAACCGTAATTTCTATCATCTCCATATGGGCCCAAAGGGCCTAAGGATAGAATTTCGTAAACTCATGCTTGTGGGGCCCACCTTTGGTCCATCCAAATGGACCAAACGCATGACCCTCCTAAATTGCACATGTCCACCAACTTTCGGTCAGATCCGAATTTACTGGATCGTTGGATCGACTATGTATCGATCCAAATGGACTATTGACCATTAAACTTTTGGGCCCATATGGAGATGATAGAAATTACAGTTGGAGCTGATTTCTTGCAGAAAGGAAGATCCCAAGGAGTGATTTCTTGCAGAAAGGAAGATCCCAAGGAGTCCTTGAAATCATCCCCCCCCACACACCCAAAAAAAAAAATCCCCATCCCCATGTGGGTCCCCCCAGGTAGGCCCCACCACACACTTGAGCTTACCTTATCCTAAGCTTGAGCTTAGGAGAGCACATGTATGTGTCTATATATAAGGGGGTGCTCCTGTGAGAGTATCTCTCACCTTACTATGAGAGATAGGGGTGGGGGCCTCACATTTAAGTTGTTGGCAATGGATATAGATGTGAGGGCCCCACCTTATCTCTCATAGTAAGGTGAGAGATGCTCTCATATTTATAGGGAGATGCTCCTATGAGAGCATCTCTCACCTTACTATGAGAGATAAGGTGGGGGCCCTCACATTTAAGTTATTGGCATTGGATATGGATGTGAGGGCCCCCACTTTATCTCTCATAGTAATGTGAGAGATGCTCTCATAGATATACACACACACATATATATACATATGCATATGTATATATATATACAGCCAAGTTCTTGCATCCTTTCAATGCGGAAAATTGAAGAATAACGTAAAGAGCAAGGAGTTGTTTAAGCCCTTATCCCACAAGAATTCAAATAGGCAGAAGATAAACAGGCAGTTTCTACACCACCAGAAATCAAGTCCTTGTTGCATGATTTTAAAGACTTGATTCCAGCAAATCTTCCAAAAGAGCTACTGCCTATGAGGAACATCCAGCATGCAATTGATTTGGTTCCCGGCTCATCGCTTCCTAATTTACCTGCTTATCGCATGAGCCCTACAGAGCACACAGAACTGAAAAGGCAGGTTGAAGAGCTACTCCAGAAAGGCTACATTCGCGAAAGCATGAGTCCTTGTATGGTACCAGCCCTCTTGGCACCCAAGAAAGATGGTTCTTGGAGAATGTGTTGACAGCCGAGCAATTAACAAGATCACCATTAAGTACAGGTTTCCAATACCTTGGTTGGATGATATGCTTGATATGATGGATGGATCTTCCGTCTTCTCCAAAATTGATCTAAGAAGCGGATATCATCAAATCCATGTTTGCACAGGAGATGAATGGAAGACAGCTTTCAAAACTAAAGATGGACTATACGAATGGTTAGTCATGTCGTTCGGCTTATCCAATGATCCCAGCACTTTCATGAGTAATGACACAACTTCTACGGCCCTTCCTCAGTAAATTCGTTGTTGTGTATTTCGACGACATCTTGATCTTTAGCAAGTCCAAGGATGCACATCTTGATCACCTCAGGTATGTGATGCGTGCACTTCGCAAAGAGAAATTTTACATTAATTTGAAAAAGTGTACATTCTTAAGTTCCAAAGTTATATTCTTGGGATTTGTTGTATCGGCCCAAGGAGTAGAAGCTGATCCAGAGAAGATCAATGAAATCATCGATTGGCCTCTTCCCAAAACTATCAATGAAGTATGAAAACCTTCTATAGGAGATTTATTCGCAATTTCAGCACCATTATGACTCCTATAACTGATTGCATGAAGAAAGGTGACTTCACTTGGACTAAGGCAGCCTCTCATGCTTTTGAACAAATCAAGCTGAAAATGACAAAGGCACCAGTTTTGAAACTTCTAGATTTTGACAAGGTCTTTGAAGTCAGTTGTGATGCTTCGCAAGTTGGTGTTGGCGGAGTCGTAAGTCAACATGGTCACCCAGTTGCTTACTTTAGCGAGAAATTGAATGACTCTCGCAAGAAATATTCGCCGTATGACTTGGAATGTTATGCAGTTGTCCAAGCTCTTCGTCATTGGCATCATTATTTGATCAGGAAAGAATTTGTGTTGTACGTCCGATCATGAAGCTTTACAGCATCTGAACTCACAGAAAAAGATGAGCGCTAACCGTGTCAAATGGAGCGCCTATATGCAAGAATTCACATTTGTATTGCGTAATAAGTCAGGAGCGGAAAACAAGGTCGTAGATGCTTTAAGACGTCGTTCTCACCTGCTCACGACAATTTCCGTTACAATCCCAGGCTTCGAAGAAATTCGCAGAGAATATCTTGATGACCATGACTTCGGCCGCATTTATAAGGATCTTCTTAATGGTGAGTTCTCTAACTGATGCAGTAGCAATTCCACGTTATTGCAACAAGAGGTGTGGTCCACATGTGGGACCCGTACCATTATGATTTATCAATTATTATTAATTTCTAATTTTTATTTAAGAAGTTGTGTTTAGGAATAGTTTCTAATTTTTGTAGGATTATTATTTGGTTTCTTAGTTTGATTAGGATTGATTTCTTAGGGCTTAAGTTTCTTTTATTATAAATATAGCATTGCAGAGATCAATGATCTCAGAGATTAGAATTGATTAATAAAATTCCCTCTATGGATTTTTCGTGGAGATTGTCTTCATCGAGTGATTGTTCTTTGGGAACCCCAATTGTGCCCTAGCACTTGCCTCCTAACCCTAGGATTGCATCAATTGGTATCAGAGCCGAACGATCCCTCGATCGTCGGCGTGTTACCCCTATCCCACCCACCGTCGTTCATCCTGCCTGTGTCTATTTCCCTGCCAAATCCTTTCATCTAGAAGCCATCCATCTTTCGTCAATCCCTCCTTCCCTGCGGCTAATCGTTTGCCCTCATTGAACGTCCACAACCATCCCTTCCAGAATCCTAAATCCACAAAACCCACCCCAGCCCCATCCTGTTGCATCATTCCGCTGCCCTAAAACCCATCTTCCCCATCTCCACCTTCGTCCGACCAAACCAAACCATCGAATCAACACCCCAACCAGAAAACAAAAAAAAAAAAAAAAAAAGCAGCAGCGAAGACGAAGAAGAAGAATAAATTAGGGAAGAAGTGCGTACTTGGCACCGTCGTCGCCGCCGCTCCACTCCACCACCAACCATCCATCGCGTAGCACCCTTCATCTCCAGCAGCGTCGTTGCCCCACCCTCGCAAGCCGTCTGCAAGCCTTTGCCTTCATCTTCTCCAACCAGTAGCCACTAGCCATCATCGCACTAGCAGGCAAGCACCAGAGGAGATCGACGCGCACCACCAGCCTGCATCAGGGGAGATCGACGCGCACCACCCTTCGTTTAATCTTCGTGTAGTTGAGGAAGAACGAGTAAGGGAAGCCAAAACCCTTTTCTTCTCTGTGGTTGCATCGAACCCGAGGAGCGACCCACGAGCCTCCAGTTGGGTCTCCACAAGTGGGCCTCCAGTTGGGTTAAATTCGACCCAAGGGCCAGCAGGACATAAAAAAATAAAAAAAATAAATAAAAAATAAAAAATAAAAGAATTTTTGGTCAGGTCAGTGGGCCTAATTCAAATCTGATCCGACCCATTGACGAGGTCCACATGCAGAACATCATAAGAGCAGTCAATTGACCAGATCAACGGTTGAGGTTTCTCCTAAGAGCAGTCAATTGACCAGATCAAAGGTTGAGATTTCTTCTTCTGATATCGGGCTCCTATTGCATCAGATTTTCGATCCATTTTCATCATTGTGATCACAGTGAGCAGATCTACACATCAGGTCAGTCACAAATTTTAAATTTGCTTTAAACAAAAATGCCTCCCAAGAAGCAAGTAGAAGTAGAATCTTCTTCTCATAATGATGAAGATTTGAGAGGGACTGTTGCGGAATTATCAGCAAATGTTAATCAACTATCCGCAATGATGGTTCAAATGCAAGATACTCTTGCAAGGATTGAAACCCGATTAACTACTTTAGAAACTAATCGGCCTGAGGATGATCATTGAAATAATGGAGGACATAATCGGAATCAACGAGACCCACAGGTGGTAAATGTTGATCGAGATTTGGGTATAAAACTTGTGATTCCTGAATATGATGGGAAATTGAAACCAGATGAGTTCTTGGATTGGTTAGTGTGTGTTGAAAATATTTTTGCACATAAACCAATGACGGATGGTCATAAAATTACACTGGTGGCAACTCGATTTCGCAATTATGCTACAATATGGTGGGCCGAGTTGCAAAAGAAGAGGAGATATCAACAAATTGACCCTGTTGACACCTGGGCCGAGATGAAAAATCTATTGAAGCAGAAATTCCTGCCTGTTAATTACTCCAAAGATCTGCGTTCATGTTTTCAATACTTGAAACAAGGATCCAAGACAGTTGTTGAGTATTCTGAGGAATTTATGACTATGCAAGCCCGCTGTGGTTTGAATGAAGATGATGAGATCTTAGTTGACAGATACTTGAATGGGCTTACACTTGATATTCAAGATATCCTCGCATTCAAGCATTTCGATAATGTTGATGAGATTATTCAGCATGCTATCAAGGCTGAGGGAATTGCAAATCATCAAGCCCAAAAATTTAATGCAGCTAATTGGGGTATGCAGAAGAATTTCTCCAGTTCTAAACCGAGTACATCGTCAGAGAAAGTTTTCAACAAGCCCGATGGACAAAATAGGCTCACATGTTTTAATTGTAAACAACAAGGGCATCATGCAGCAGAATGTCCAAAACGTCTCAACCTCATTGAGAATGAAAGTGATGTGACAGATACTCAAGAAGAGCCTAAAGAGACTAATACAGTGGAAATTGTGGATTGTCCTCCTGAGGAGGGTCTTGAGTCTCTCATGGTCATCCAAGAACCAACATCGACTACTGAGAAAAAATGGCTGCGAGAAAACATTTTCTGTTCCAAAGGACAAGTTAATGGTAAAGAATGCACAGTCGTCATTGACGGAGGCAGTTGTCAGAATCTCATCTCCCAAGCTTTTGTGGATCGCCTACAGTTGACAATTAGGAAGCATCATCGTCCTTATTTTGCTAGATGGTTAATGACAAGTGATGAAGTGCAAGTTCGATATGCATGTCCAGTTACCTTTTCCATTGGTGCAGATTATATAGAATACAGTTTGGTGTAATGTGATACTCATGGATAGTTGTGATATCTTGTTGGGTCGTCCATGGATGTATGACAAGAATGGCACTAATGGCATGCGTGACAACACATACACATTTATGCATGGTGAAAAGCAAGTCATACTCCGTCCTATGAAGCCGACACCACCAAAGCATGGGTCCAGTTCTCATCTCACCAAGGATGCACTTCACGTACACACTATCTACAAAAGTAACGTCAAGAAGAAAAGCCGAGTTCAAGGTTGAACTCTTTTCCAACCCGGGGAGAATGATGCCGCAGCAATTCCACGTTATTGCAACAAGAGGTGTGGTCCACATGTGGGACCCGTACCATTGTGATTTATCAATTATTATTAATTTCTAATTTTTATTTAAGAAGTTGTGTTTAGGAATAGTTTCTAATTTTGGTAGGATTATTATTTGGTTTCTTAGTTTGATTAGGATTGATTTCTTAGGGCTTAAGTTTCTTTTATTATAAATATAGCATTGTAGAGATCAATGATCTCAGAGAATAGAATTGATTAATAAAATTCCCCGTGTGGATTTTTCGTGGAGATTGTCTTCATCGAGTGATTGTTCCTTGGGAACCCCAATTGTGCCCTAGCACTTGCATCCTAACCCTAAGATTGCATCACTAACCATCCCAAGTTTTCTATCATTGATGGTTATTTGTTTCGTGGAAATCAGTTGTGTTTGCCAGATACTTTCATTCTCGAGTTTTTCCTCCGAGAGTTGCATGGAGGCAGATACAGTGGACATCTAGGGCGAGATAAGACTTTGGCACTTGTGAAAAACTACTTCTTTTGGCCCCGCCTGAAGACAGATGTTGCCCGAATTTGTGAATTATGCAAGGTATGCCAACTTGCAAAGGGACAAAAGAAGAATATAGGATTGTATCAACCCCTTCCTATTCCACATGAGCCTTGGCAAGATCTAAGCATGGATTTTGTCTTGGGCTTACCAAAGACTGCATGAAGGGTAGATTCTATTTTTGTTGTGGTGGACAAGTTTTCCAAAATGGCACACTTTATCCCTTGTGCAAACACAGCAGATGCTAGAAAATTTGCCACCCTTTTCTTCAAAGAAATTGTTCGTCTTCATGGTCTACCCAAGACTATAGTATCAGACAGAGCTACTAAGTTCATAAGCTTCTTCTGGAAAACTTTATGGCATATGATGAAGACAAAGCTCCAGTACTCCAGTGCCTATCATCCTCAGACTGATGGCCAGACCGAGGTCATCAATCGCAGCTTGGGTAATTTTCTTCAATGTCTCGTCGGAGAACACATTGCTTCATGGGATCTTATCTTACCCATGGCGGAGTTTGCCTATAATAACTCCGTAAACAGATCAACTGGAAGATCACCATTTGAAGTTGTCACAGGAATTCAGCTGCGTCTTCCAATTAACCTGAGTCCTTTACTAGTTGCAACCAGGCCTAGCCAAGAAGCCGAACAATTTGTCCAGCACATGAAGGACGTTCATGATGAGGTCCGTCAGCAGATTGCCAAAAGCAATGACACCTACAAACAGCACGCGGACACTCGCAGGCGCCATGTTAAATTTAATGAAGGAGACATGGTCATGGTGCGAATCAAGCCAGAACGGTTTCCCACAAGCCCTTACAAGAAGCTTTATCTCAGAAGTGCAGGTCTATTCAAGGTTCTGAAGAAAATCAGCTCAAATGCCTATGTGTTCGATCTTCTGCCGGACATGAATATCAGTTCTACATTCAATGTCGAAGATCTCACAATTTATCACGGGCATTATCAAGATGAATCGTTTGAAGAGCAAGATATCCGGCTTCCAATAGTCCCAGCTCCTCGAGAAGAAATTGAAGATGTCTATGATGACCAACTAGTGTCAACAAAGACTGGCGGATATCAAAAGTTTTTGGTCAAGTGGAAAGGAAAGCCATTTTCTAAAGCTACATAAATCACCGCCACAGATTTTCAGCGACTCAACCCGGATTTGTACGATAAGTACCAAGCTGATAACTCGCCAGAGTCGAGTTTCTCCAAGCCGGGGAGAGCTGATGCAGGCCAGATTGATGAGCCACGTTTGAAGGTTTATTCCAGAAGACCCAAAGCCTACAAGGCCCAGCATGACAACAACATCCAATCCAAGATTCTCTCACACGATAGTTTCTAATCTTTAATCTTCTAGAGGATTTTCTCAATTTAGTAGATTTATGTGATAATTAGGCACTTTCTAAATTTCCCTAGATTCTTAAAATTAGGTAGTTTCTTCTTTAGCAAGAACTGGTTGCTAAATTCTTGCTTAGACCTTATTATATAAGGATGTAATCCCTTCTCTTGGGATATACAGAAAATTAATGAAATATTGAGTTCTCTCCAACGTGCATTTCTCTGTCTGTGGTGTGAGGCCAACACTCCCTATCTAAGCCGTTTGGCTTGAGGAATAGCCCATTGGCTACCCTCCTTTTCCCCTGCGCTGCTTCAATATGTATATATATATATATATATATATATATATGTATATATGATTCTAAAGCCTCTTGGCTTAGATAGTTAATGATTGAATGACAATTTTATCGAGTGATTTTGGGTATTCCCAAGTTCTCTCTTTTTCCTCGCCCGCGATGGGGAGTTTGGAGGTGAGGCCAATTTTCAGGCAAAAGCCTAACCTATCTCTTCCACCCTCCATCTCTAGTCCTTTCATCTTTACCCGCCCCACATATGGTACCCCACTCCACATCACTTTCGACAGGCTAATGAGGAAAGAAGGTGAGGGTTGTGTCCTTGTTCCTCTTGAATAAAGAGGAGCAGATGGCAGCGCAGGTGAGAAGGGCATTTTGGGCAGTCAGGAGGCAGTCGGCAGTCCCAAGCCCTTCCCTATGATGGAATCATTTAATCAAGTTTGGTTGTTGCTAGACCAATAGAGTGATGGAGTTAGCTTGGCACAAGCATGGTGGATCTTGTAGTGACTCACTTGGATTGTAGTATGGTCGATACTCATACAATGCAATCAGCACTAGGTAGAGGCGAGCACCATTCTGACATTGTGATGCAGGACAGACCCATGGTCCCCAAGGGTCAACCAGCCAATGGGCCCAGCCCATCCGTCTCGGCCAAGCTCTTTGGACCCATCCCATCTATTTTCATGTTTTAGCTTATTCGGCATTTTATTTTATGCTATTTCATGGTTTATGTTAAGTAGTTGGATGTTTTAATCTTGGCCATCAATGTGTTTGGATGGTCCAGATTAGCTTTAGGGTTATGTATTTACTTATTTATGGCATTGTAAGCCTCTTTGGCAAAATAATGGCTAAGAATAGTGAAACTGAGTTTTGAGTGCTTTTGGGATCCTTCCCAAGTTCTCTTCGAGTTATCTCCAAGATCTCTTTACCTCCTAGATTGGAGTTTGGAGTGAGGCCAATTTTTCCACATCTCTTCATCTTTTATCCTGCCCGCCCCGTGATTCTTGGCATTTTGCTTCAATCGGACAATGGCAATGCTTGCGAAGAGTGTCTTCTAAGAGAATTCTCTTGATCGCATGCCTAAGTTAAAGACATTGCTTGTGAAGAGCATCTTCTAAGAAAATTCTCTTGATTGCATGCTGATGTAGAAGACATTGAATGTGAGTCAACAATGTTGACTCTTATTTATTGGAGATTCCTGGCTTGAAACTCAAATTGTTTCATGTGAGATCTTCTGAGTTTGTCCTCACTGCTCAACATGGAGAGCCTCATTATATGCTTCTTTAATGTTTTGGTGGAAATTCATTGTCATGTGTTCTGATATTACAAGCTAGATCATATGTCTCACCCGCCTCTAATGCACATAAATAATGCATTTCTTGAAATTGGCCGGTATATTCGTCAATTTGGCGTGAGGTATAATTGGAGGATATAAAGTGTCTTGAGTTTGGAAATTGATTTGGGTGTTGTAGGACAGATATATGTTCTGCTTTGCAGGTTTTGCAAATTGAAATTTATGGGAGGAAAATTTAAGGTGGTTTAGAGTTTCAGTAGGGAAGGACTTAAAGTTTGATAGGGTCATCAAAATTGATGGGGAAACAAATTACATGAATTTTCAAACTGAGTTAGGGCCAAAATTGGGGGCGATTTGGAGCTCCAATTGAAGGGAATTTATGGGGAAAACATAGGGTTTTGTAGAGATATGGGTTGTGGTTGTTTTGAGAGGGAAAGTTACAGGACTCGATGAGGTTTTGGGGGTTGGAATTGGGGTTTTTTTTTCTGAAGGGACAAAAATTGAAAGAAATATAGTGATAAAATTTGGAAGGAAGAAAAAAGAAGTCAACTCATGAATGCATTGACCAACAGTATGATCCACAAAAGATTTGGCCTTGTGTCAATCTGACGTTGCCAGATTGGTGTAGAAGAATCTGCCAACCATGGGTACCTTTTCAAAACAAGCTTAGCAGTGCACAAAATTACTAATTCTATCCCAAAAAGATACGAAAATATGAACAATATTGTGGATTAATTTTAACAATACATGAGAGGGTACTTAAATAGGCCACTTGGACATCCAAAGAACGAAGCTTCCTGTAAGATACTGACCCTAATTAATTGCGCTTTTAGTGTAATTCAGTGTGTTTAGATAGTAATTAAGTTTGTTTGTCAGATTACTGGTTTAGTTGTTTTGATAGCTTTTGGACCAAGTTTGGTGCTCAAGACTCGGGAACATATTTGTAATTTTAAGAAAGTTTGAGGGTTGCTCAAAATTTCAAAAGTAGGTCAACATTGGGCTCATTGATGTAGGTGATGCAGGACCTAGAGGTTAAGGCTTGCGTGGGAAGTGCCGAATCACGTGTCCTAAGACACAATAATTCTTTGCAAAGACGATGATAATGAGGACGCACCTCAATGGGAAAACCCAATTTTCATTAATCAACTCTAAGGATTTCTTCTCTACAATGCCAGATAAATATTTAAACATAACTTAGGGCCTAAAAAACCTAATTAAAGTAAGAAACTAAATAATATTGGAAACCGAATCCTGAATACAACTCATCAAATATAACTAATAACAATTAAATAAAAAGAAAATTCCTAAATCTACTCGGGCCCTAAACATGTGGCCCGAGGTCTATATGCATCATTCTCTCCAGTTTGGAAAGAACTCGACCTAGAGTTCGGTAAAAGTCCACCTGGGTGATTGGGTCAAAGATGAATCTGACGAACTTCCAATTCGTTGGTTGATCTGTCGCTATTGCGTACAACTTTATGTATAACTTCTTTTGATGGCCAAATGTTATGTGGATGTGAGATCGAACCCTTAAGACTTCATGTGTGGAATCTGCACCATCAAATTGCAATCGCCAAGTTTCCACTGTTGATCCCCTAAGACAAAATCAATGTGAAAATTAATGTGGGGAATGGCAAAAATTTGTTCGTCTTTCCTTGTTGCTTACACTTCTTGATCATCAAGACTCATAGAAGGAAATTTAGGCCCTTTTTATAGTTTTGCTTATTCTTTGATTCTGGCATCACAATGTCAATCCTGATATCCTCTACCATTGGTTCTTCAACATGATCTGTGTGGTTAATTGCGGTGACTTTCCGTCTTGAGGCGCAACTTTTACCAGCGAAGACCATTTAAACATGTGTTCCACACGAATTGCTTCCCAATATGACTCATGAATATTCATGCAGTCATTCATTCTCTCCATTATATCTGGTCTCAAGCCTATGAGAAAACTAATTAAATCATGTTCTTCATCGTCCTCCATTCTACATGCATCTTGGAGCCATGAAAATTGGTCAGAGTTCATTCTGAACATACCATATGCCATATTTAAGTGCATATTTGGTTCTTTGAAGCACATTGTAGAATTTACTTAAATGGAATTTCATATTGTATGAATGCACTGACCTTTTCTGTAGATATGCTTTCCACGAGCGCGTAGAAAACGAATTTGAAATCCGAAGTCAGATGACTTCAATATCACAGAAAACAACCTGGATCGTCCAATGCGGCCAAATTTGTGCTATTGACTAAACTTGCAGATGCTATGGCAATGGCAGTTGTCTCGCTGCTCTCCGAGTATGTGTCAAGTTTGCCTAACTCAACCCTGACCTAAAGGAAATACCAAAGCATCGTGGGCTCTCTTTGAAGTGTCAGTGTCTACATGCCTAGAGAAGAAAACAAAAGGGCTTCTGCTTCATCAAAACTCAAAGCTCGGAAGAGAAACCTCGCCTACGCTCTTGGTGTTGTTGCTCGATGCAAACGACGATGAGTGACAACAATTAATGATGATGATGAAGATCTTCTAAGGTGTGACGGCAGCCAGCTGCAGTCAGGCGGTGCAACAACGGGGAGGGGGAGCCTCTTTCTTTGCTGCTTTCTGAAGATGTAGAGATGGAGATGTGGTGGTGCTGTCTGGTGGTGCGGGCAAGCTTCGTCTGCTCAGGTGCCAGGTACTCCAAAACTTCTTCCCCCTTTTTTTTTATCCCCGGTTCTCTCCTTCTCTTCTTGTTCCTCGTCGTCTCTGTTTTCTTTCGTTCCTTTTTTTTTTTTCCCTGGTATGGGTTCTAGAGTGGAAGAGGGCGGTGATGGGGCTGGGTTTGCTAGAAGGAGGGCAGGCAAGCGATGGAGCTAGGTTTGATGGTGGGGGGCAAGGACGGTGATGGTTTGGGGATTTGGTGTGGCACAGGGAAGATGGGAGTAGTTGAAAAGATTTGGGTTTTGACACAAGGCTGGGTTGGCCGTAGGGAATTGGTTGGGGATTGGATTCGGTGGATGGGTGGGAGTTTGGCAGCGGATACAGAAGTTCTGGCTGGGGTGGGTGTTGCAGAGATGTGGTTTTGCAAGGGTGGGTTTCGGTCGGGATAAAAAGAAAACGTTCGGAAGTTGGGTTTAAGGGTTCAGTAGAAGGTCAATTTGGAGATGGGGATCAGTTGTGGTTTGGGTGAAGGGTATTGTGTTCTTCTTCTTCTTCTTCTTCTTCTTCTTCTTCTTCTTTTTTGAACGGGCGAGGGATTTGGCAGAAATTGGGGTTTCGGCAAGGGGGTTCTGGGAGAGATGATTTTGGGGATTTTGGATTGGGTGAGGCATAGTTGACGAGAAAAGGGACAAAAGGAGTTGGAGTTGGGATGGAGAATGGGCACAAGCTACTCTTACGGTAGTGATGAAACGGGTAGCCGAGGTGGATTGGGGTTACGGATGGATGATATAAGGGTGATCACTTTAATCAATCGCAAGGATCTTTCGGCTCTGATACCAATTGATGCAAGCCGGAGGGGTTAGGGCTTGCGTGGGAAGTGCCGAAGCACGTGTCCAAAGACACAATAAGTCTCTGCAGAGACAATGATAACGAGGACGCACCTCATTGGGAAAACCCAATTTTCATTAATCAACTCTGAGAATTTCTTCTCTACAATGCCATATAAATAGTTAAGCATAACTTAGGGCCTAAGAAACTTAATTAAAGTAGGAAACTAAATAATATTGGAAACCTAATCCTAAATACAACTCATCAAATAAAACTAATAGCTAATAACAATTAATAAAATAGAAAATTACGAAATCTACTTGGGCCCTACACATGTGGCCTAAGTTCTATCTACATCAGCAGGCCAGACCCATGATCTATTGACCAAGTCCAACAGGCCCAACCCACTGAAGCCCATTAAAGAAGATTTTCAGATCTTCCCGGCAGCATGTCATCCAAGTCTATATTTCCTATTTTCTAGTAATAACAAAATATTAGGGATAGTTAAGAGAGTAATTAAAAAGTTCTATCTTATTTGATTAAAAGCTATTTTAATTAAAATTGTTTCCAAGAATAGATTAGAGCTTAGAGTCTATATAAAGGATTGTAATTAGGGATGGCAATGGGGCGTCTCAAATTTATCTCATCCAAACCTAACCCGCCTGGTGATGGTTCACTAGGATGTGATACCAAACCCACCCATAATTGGAGATTGAACACGCCACCTCCAAGGCCGGTTGGGACAACAAAACCCAGACCCGCCTCACACCAAAAAATCCACCACCAAACCCACCCATAATAGGAGCGGATCTGGGTGGGTCCCTGTTTAAACCCAACCCATTGCCATCCCTAAGTGCAATCCCACTTATTCATAAGTTGATTGATCAATAAAATTTCTTTCTAAAAGTTCTCTCTTGGTAGTTGGTCTTTGTTGTAAGACCAAGACGATTTGGATCTCATGGATCCCTAATTCCCTATCCCTAAGCTTCGGCTTGGAGAATAGTACTTGGCTATTTTTCCCTACCCAAAATTCTATTTGACCGCTTAAGTTTTAGAGATAAAGGCATTTTGGTAAATTCATGAAACTCAACTCCATATAAGGGAACTCCCTCCTCATTTCAGTTCTTTCATTTCTCTCTGGTTTCAACTATTCTTCCTCCAAGCTTTTCTTTTCTCTTCTTCCTTTCTTCTTCATTCCATCACACTCAGTAAGATCTCGATCGATCTCTCTCTCTCTCTCTCTCTCTCTCTCTCTGCGCCAATGGGCCCTGCCCATCTAACCAAAGACAAAGAGAGAGACATGATTGACAAAACTCAACTTTCATTCAAATTTTGTAATCTATCCTAAAGAGAAGGGATTACATCCTTTATATAATAGAGTCTCAGCACAAATTTAGTAATCAAGCCATAAAATTTTAGAAGCTCCCGAATTCTGCTAAATCATATCAATTATAATAAATCTAATAAATTTGGAACATCATCTAGAAGGTCTAAAACTAGAAGTTGTCTTTTGAGGATTCTGTCACTGCTGGGCCTTGTTGGATTTGGGCCTTCTGGAATAAACTTTCAAGCTGGGCCCAGTAGTCTGGCCTGCGTCTATATATATATATATATATATATATATATACATACATATATTTATGCACATGACTTATCCCACCATATATAACACACACATGGATTTAGTCCATTTATAATGAACATACTAACTTAACAACGATGGACCAGTCATGGAACTTGTGCACTAATAGAGTAAAAGGAAACCATTTGGCAACTCAATGATACATAAAACCAGACAGAAGATGGCTTAGAATACTATTGACTATCCATCAAAGGATTGATGAACAATAAAATACCATGGGAAACTGAAAACTAAAGCAACCTCAATGTAGTTCACATTAAAATAAGAGAAACCATGTTCACGCATAATCTTACGCAATTAAATAACTCACCTCTTATCATCCAAAAAATAAATAAATAAATACTAACCTCTTCCCTCGCTTCGAAAGAAGAGAGATGGAACTCATCATCAAACCCAACTAATGCAGTGTCATCATCATTCTCTTCTAGTCCCCCCAGCTCAACTTCCTCAGGAACATCTCCACCAAAGAACGCATACTGCGATGCATCAAAAAGCGTATTGCCTGCATGATGACAAACTATTGCATTAGGCAGAGGCAGTGCAACATCTTCATTCACTTTTTTGCAAAAAAGGCAATGAGAGCATATGAGCTCCATATAGAATACATTTATCCTATAATAAGGCAGGCATATACTAGATTGGTATGCACTCAGGAAAAAAGCAGAATTGACAAACAAACATGAGTTTATAATCAGATTGGTGGTTACTTCAGAATTAATGTGAAATTTACTGTTCCGAAAAAGGGACTCATCTCCTTCTAAGAAATGAAGATTGGTGACCGCCCCCTCAAATGTTCTGCCCATCATTTACTATGTCTTTAAGGCTAAAGATGCCTGCTTTCATCGGAGGGTGCAAATTTCAAAATTGAAGGTTGTAATGCAGCACGGGGTTGGGGATTCGGGTGTAATTTTAATGACAAGAAACTCAGGTGTTGACATCTCCATAATCCACTGCTTGAAGACAGTATGTACCAGTAGACTGGAGATAATTGCACTTGCATCTTAACCTCAAATTTTAAAAGGTGTATTTACAGTTTAATGTTATTATTCTGCCCTTGCTGTGATGCAAACAGCATATGTTAACACTCTCAAGGATGAGAAAAGTGGCACTCTGACAGCGTTTTGTTGGTCAGTATCCAGTATTAGAGAATGAGAACTTCATCTGTGATCAATTCAAAAATAGAAAAGTGACACTTGCCAACATATGCTTTTAGGAGCAAGGAAAAGACAGTCATATTAAATTACACCAAGAAGGTGTTGAACAATAAGGAGCCATTTCTTCACCCTTTTTTCAATATTTGCTGAATAATCCATTGTCCCATGAGTGTTGGAGTCTGGAGAGCCTTTGCAGCTTATGCAGAGAAGGTTCTTTACAAGGTAAGGGTTAAGCAATATCCAAGTTGCCTCATTATTCTGTTCTATTGGACACATCATTTTAGACTAAATAACCATTATAATATATTAAAGACAAGGGTTTAGGCTTCAATCTTGACCAAATTCCTTTCAATTTTGACTTTTTTATTGAGCATTTGTAAAAAGAAATGCTAAAAACGCATAGTCAGGAGATTTGATTTCATGAGTTCTTAAATAATTAACCTAACCACTACAACACTCAATACTTATATGCATTTATTTATCAAGAATTGCCAAAACTAATTAGATGGAGCGTGAACCCTAGCCGTTATAATATATTAAAGACAAGGGTTTAGGCTTCAATCTTGACCAAATTCCTTTCAATTTTGACTTTTTTATTGAGCATTTGTAAAAAGAAATGCTAAAAACGTATAGTCAGGAGATTTGAACTCATGAGTTCTTAAATAATTAACATAACCACTACAACACTCAATACTTATATGCATTTATTTATCAAGAATTGTCAAAACTAATTAGATGGAGCATGAACCCGAGCCATGTTGGTCATGCCCATGCTTAGCGCGGGTTATTGTGGTAGCATTTAATTACACTCAAAAGGTGTTTAACCATAAAATCACTTCCTTCACCACTTTCTAGAAATTTGTTGGATGATTCCCTTTCCAATTAGTGTTTCAAAGTCTTCCTAGCTTAGTGAGCGCAGGTCTATTTTAAGGCAATGATTAGGTAATATGGAAATTGCTTCGTTAAGTGTTCTATTGGACATATTATTGAAGATTAAATAACCATATTTTGCAATGGGAAGGTGTTAAACCAATATGGAGTCATTTATTCACCCTCTTCAATACTGGTTGGGTGATCCCTTCTCGCATAAACAGTTATAAGCCTTTCTAGCTTATGCAGAGGAGGTCCTATTAAAGGTAAGGATTAGTGATATGGAACCTACTTCATTACTACATTCTATTGGGCAGACTATCGCAGATTAGATGGAAAAATAAAAGTGTCTGCTTTCCACATGCCATTAAATGCAAGAAGAAATTTTAAGGACCATCTCTTCATGTGGCAATCCACACTGGAGTTCTTTTATTTGTAGGGGCTTAGAGAGCAGCTCATGTTTATTTCGGTTAGAGGTTTTATTTCAGTTCCTATCCTTCCTTTGTTGTATATCTTTTTCCTATTAGTTAGTTCTCCACCTTCTTCAGTCTTTTGCGAGTAAAAAAGATTTTTTTGCCTCTCCTTTTGAATGAACTATTACTTATATGAATAAACTCTACTTTGGGAGTCAGAACTCAGAAACCCACTAGCCTGCTAGAAAGAATATCCATATTGAACACTATACAATCTGGTAATATCAAGCACATCAAATCATGATCTACCCACCAAATATTTTTTATCAGACTGCATTGCCAACAAGCTCACACATTTTTCATGACTGATCAACAAATGAACTTTAATAAAAAAAAATTCCACGTTTCTCATGTCCTTTTATGACCAAGTCCAAAACTGACATCAATATAAACCAAAAATCTAAATCTTGCGAAGTCAAAAAATAAAAAACATGGAAACTCCAAATTGATACCATAAACACTGAACCCAACTATACATTTATCCATCTCAGGCCATAGGAAGGCCCAAAAGCCAACATTACATTTTAATCTCAAGCACCACCTGCACAGTTGCATGCTAAAGACAGATATAATCACACTTTAGGAATAACAAATGGGCAACTATTTTAACGGAACAGATTGTCAACTATTCCATCAAGCAGTAATGGTCTAATGGTACATTCAACGGGAACTGGGTTACAAACCACCCCCCAAAATTATATCTGGGACAGATCCGGTCCCAGCTGAAATGTAACTAATACCAATTTGGGTGGAAAAACATCCCGCCAACCTGTGCAATGGGAGGAAACACATTCATGCCTAAAGTGAAGCATATCAAGTCGTGCTATAAGACTGAATTACCGCATTACATAGTATAAAATGATTGATTATTTCAAAAAAGAAAAAAAAAAGTGCAAGAAAACTAATAGATAGATGTTCTTCAATTATTTTAGATAAAAAGTATGTTCAGCCTGCTATGTGTTAATATCGGCCTTCTCAAGACCCTTTTTTCGGGAAAACTGACCATCACATAATCCAGTAAAGCCCAAAATTGTCCAAAACCAATTTGGGAGAGAAATACCAGCAGGCAGTCAAAGCAGAGAAATGGTGCCTCTATTTTGACACTGGGGCAAATGCAGTGCCAACTGACAGGCATGTAAATAATTGTGAATAGCCAAAATATCGCCAATCTGGCATACAGCCAAACAGCAGATTCAATTTGCAAACACAATTCCAATTTCAATCAACATTTGCCACATTAACCTCAATTATCAAACTACCCTCCACTCCTTCATATCAAACTTGGTATCTACTCAAAATTAATCCAAACAGCACACAAGTTAAACGGCAACACCACCATTACTCACAGAAAACAACACCACAACCATCATCATCATGTTATCATACCGATTCTCATATAGGAAAAGTACTATGTCTAAAAAAAAAAAAAAAAAAAGAAATATACTCAGTTTGATTCAGCAAGTTGTTACAGCCAACTGCCTGCCTAATACCAACCTTTTACTTATCCTAGGCAAAGGGAACTTCCAAACGAGACCAATTCAATGGACCAAAAGAACAAGGCCTACAAAGTTTCAGTGCATATCAGTGCGGATGCTCACACGGTATTTGTTCAGAGAAAAAGACCCTCAGGAAGAGGGCCGTCAAAGGAAAGGACCATCTCCAAGGTAGTAAGACAAATGGATAAAAGCTGCCAAAAGGGACCATCAAATAAAAGACACTGAAATAAGGAACATCCTCGATCAATTCAAGCTTGTCACTAATTTAAGGACGAGATTTCTTCCTAAAGAGATTCATACCCAACACCACCACCATTTATTACAAACAATCCATACCAAGCTCCTAACCACCTACTCTCCATATTAACTCAATCAAACAGTAAAAAAAAAAAATCACAACCAATAAAGAACTAACAAAATCACATAAAACCCATTTCCATACCCCCAAAGATCTAGATCTTCAAAACCGAACCCGCTCAAACTTAGAAAACAACAAAATCCCAATCAAACACTTCGATCAACAGCAAAAACCCAGATCTCAAACAAGAGGAAAACACCAAGTAAACAAAGATTTACAGAACAAAACACTAACTTCAAAAGCAGAAATACAGAGATAAGAAAAAGAGCAAACCTGAGAACCCTTCAGCAAAACCCTTGTCCGAATTAGGGTTTCCATCTATCCCGCCCCCACCGCCAAATCCCTCCATCTCGTACTCTCTTCTCCACTGCAGCCCTGCAACTGAAATCTTCAAATCCGAAACCCGAAATCCGAAGCCTCCCCTTTCTAGAAGAGAGGAAAAGGGAAGAGAAAGAAACAGAGGAGATCCGGGTTTGCAGGAATTAGGGTTTTCTTCTCGAGAATCACACGATCGAGAAGGTCAGAAGTGTGAAATGCGTTGAATACAGACGAGATTTTAGTTGAAAGCAGAGAGAAAGAGAAAGTCATCTACCTGTTTGATTAAATTACAAGCTGAGATGGGAATTCTTGCCACGCAATTGGTGGTAGCTGAGATACAATCATACAAGCTAGAACCCTAGTGGGAGAGAATACAGAGAGAGAGAGAGAGAGAGGAAAAAAAATCTAATGATCAACGAGTATACGAGTCTACGCGAGAGAAAGAGAGAGATTTTGATAGCAAGAGTACGCTACTTCCTCACGCGCGCGCTCGTGGTGGGACCCACATAAGAGCGTGGATCACGTGCACGGCATCACAGCCGTGAAAAGGTGGGCCCCACCAGTGGGCGGATTGTGCGGTCAGATGGAGCAGTCCTAGGAGGAGGGGCCCACGCAACCAAGTTTTCTTCTTTTTAATGAGAGCCCTGAGCCCTGGGATCCAACGGACCCGGGGGGGGTTTGTCCCGGGTTCTGTCCAGAACCCGGGACAAGTGTCTTTTTCGTTTTAATGAGGCTGGTTTTTTTTTTTTTTTGTTTGGGTCAAACCATTGGCTCAGCCGGTCTAAGTCAGAAAGGTACTACACGTGTGGCACACACACATGTGACAGCTACAGATTTAATTAGGGTTGTTTGATTGATCTATCACATGAATTGTGTTGAGGCTGGGACCTGGGTCGCACCCTCTAAATCACACATTGGGTCTCTTGACTAGTGAGATGATGATGAGTGGTTGGTCTCTTTCACTCACGGATTTGATGGGAAAATTGAGTGGAATGGAAGTTGTCCAGCTAAAGATGTTAAGAGATCTTTTTCAGCCTACTAAATGATTTGATTGATGTTTGATTCAAGAATTTATAAAGGGGTCAATCGATTTAATCAGAATTAATTAGATCTATAGTTAGTGCATTTATTTATCAAGGCAATGAAATTTCTTATAACCAACAAAAAAAGGGAATTTGTTGGTATCTAAATTAAAATAAAATGAATTCAAGACTTATAGTTTATAATTAAAGGGGAAAATACTTTCTATAATAAATGAATGGCAATTGAGTTACACTAGTCTAATTTCATCTCTTGGCCCCACTTATGACTTACCCAGTGGATTAAGATATTTAGGTATGCGATTTTCTGGTACTAAGAGTATGTTTGTGTAGACGCATTGCCGCGAAAAGGGAAGAGAAAAGGCACCAAAGAATCGAGGGTTTCCGCCCTTTTACACTTCTTTTCTTACCAACGATGGGATTTTTGGATCCTAGCTAATAGATCGGAACCGTCTTGTCAACGTTTCCTCTTCTGCGGATGCTGCACAAACACACCCTAAAAGTCATTCATTATATTATATATATAATAAAAAAAACAGCAAGTGAATTCATGGGAGAGCGACACGTGGAGCATCCTCAGACTTGAGAATTCGCGGGGGTGCTATACTTGGCGCATCCTCATTATCTTGAATCTAGATACATTTAAAAGTCAGGCCGAGCACTTATGTAGAGTTCCGCACATTAGTATAAGGATCTTCATAGTCCTAAAGAGATTATCTTGTATCCAGCTGGATAAATCTAAAAGTCAAGCCCCGCTGGCTCTGGGCTGAGTTTCACATTATTGAAATTGGTCTCACCATGAGATTAACCACATATAAATAAATACATAATAAAATGGAATAAAATCGTGATTATTACTGAAGATAGGATCGTGCCCTAGCTTGATCGTAAGATCATCACTGGGCCAGCTCTGATACCATAAAGACTTTCGAGAATCACTGTGTTTCCATAATTTCATCGTAGCTTCCATTAAATGAAATGGCTACATTTATGGTCAAATATTGAATTAACATTATCCTAAAGATAACCTTATCCCAAGGATAAGGATAATCTACTAAATCCTAACAACATTCTGTTTTCTCCAACATTATTGATGTTACTAAAAATATGTTTGTGTTGTGGTATTAGGTTGTTCTGAGATGTTCTGTGATTGTCCAGTGTAGAAGGTGAGGTGTTTTTTTTTTTTTTTTTTTTTTTTTATAGTTTTTCATCTTTTCTACTATTTGTTCGAATTTGGGCTGTTGTTGTTTAACAATTTAGGAGCAGAGTGGTTCTAGCTTGATCTAGCCTATTTTAAAATTCTAAGGAAGAATGACACGGTACAAGTTGTGAGTTCCCCAGCATAAGGGTATAATCCCCAGTAGGTAGGTACAAAGTAAGGAGATTATTTATTTCAGTTCATTTTGTTTCTTAGGCTTTTTTGTTCATTGCTGCTAAAGTATGTTCGTGTGTCTTATGATATTGGGTTATGACAAGATTACTATTTAGGTTCAGTTCCATTCACCTCAAGTAGAATGTATCGAGGAGAATTTGTTTGTGAAATTACCTTTTAACTGCTACTAAAGACATTACTTAAGGCTACTTGATTTCTCATGAAGGCAGATAATTTTAATGAAAACCTTGGTCACATGCAGATTGTGTTGTAATTTTCCCCCCTTATCAACTTCTTTGCGTTGGATGAGAGAAGCATTGGGATTTGATCTCATTCTTCTCAAACTTTTTGGATGTCATTGTATTAAGTTTTTCATCATAATCAAAGCCTATTTTGTCGAAACAATCTCTCTATATCGGAACAATCTCTCTATAATCAAAGCCTAATGGAGGGTAACATCTCCACCTCTAGTTTAGTTTCTATACAAGAAACAATCTCATGTAATGGGTCAGTGGAGATGGGTGTAGTGGAGATGAGTGACCTGGAATCAAGTTTGTTGCTGGTTGATATTTTTTATATGATATCTTGAAGGTTTAATGCTCATTATAAAATGTAGGATGTCTGAACCGACTAGCCTACAAGCTGTAAATGGTGCTAATATAAGAAACATGAAGTGGACGGGTGCACATGATGATGTGCTCCTCCGCATCATGCTTGAGATGCGCAAAAAAGAAAAAGTAATCCCCGAAGGGTTTAGCTAGGAGGGATGGCTCATTGTGTACATTGGATTGTTTGCACCATTGATGTGTTCTAATATCATCATCAAAGTAGTTACATGACTCATACCTATATCGCTGAAGACTTACGTGTTAAAACAAAATATATGATGATGTGGTTGATCAGACTATGCTGTGGTGATTGGATAAGCCCACGGCATATTAATTGGTTTAGGCTTATTTGTCTGTGCATTTAGGCATTTGAGTTCGTGGCCTTTTCACAATAGCTTTTTAATAAGTTATATCTTTCTAGCTACATGTGTCACGACCTGAGCCCGAGATCGGATTACTCAGGCTAACCCCGGGTCGCAAGATCATCATACTTACTCCCATAAACTCCGAATTAACCGAAGTTCAAACGAAATCCACTAGGGATAACAATCATACATACTTGTCAAATGTACATTTTTGCATAATATATATATATATATACATTGATGAAACCAATTAAACTGTATGAGTCCTTTACATAAAAGTAAAGTCAATGTAGACATTACATTTCCTAAATAAGTCAACCAGTACATATTCAAATACAATGCAGGTGATACTATTCACATTCCAAAATGAATACACAAAAGTACTTCCCAAAACATTTTACACTACTTACAACAAAAGTTCATTCTAAAATTTTCCAAAATATTCCAATCCAATTTCGCACTCTATATCATGTCCATTCGATTAAACCTCCTGGAGGTATCGGATTGGCCTCCTCCGTTGGCGGCGCGGCCTCTGCATGACCGGCACGGGCAATTGGGCTTTTATTGTCATCCATAACATTGTGAACACGACGGTTCAACAATGTATATACAGAACTATGATAGTACATGCTATTATTCATAATAACCCTGTTCAATTTAACAATTAAACAATTCTATATAATTATCAATTCTAGACAATTTTATAACCTGTACATTGGAATCCAATGGAGTCAAGTAATATCAATTACTAGATGGCAACTGCAATAGTATTCGTTTCATTTCAATTCTTCCAAAAGGAAATGTTTATTTCATTGATTTACAGTGGTTGCTCATTATTAGGTGGCTTATCATTTCAGTGACTTTTCAATCCATAATGTGTTTTCATTACACAACTTATCAATGAGGGACTTTTCAGTCCATTGTGTGGCTTTTCATTCAATAAAGTGTGGGATCTACCATTGTTTTGATCAGAGGTCACTGGCATCACCACGGAGCTCCGGAACACCCCATCCATCTACTGCAGTAGGATTGTTCATTAATTTATTGTTACAATTAGTAACTTATTCATTACTCATTAATTAATTTTGTATTCATTCTAGCTCAATAACGAGCTTAAGAAACTACTATGTAGTGCCAGACTCATACATCAAATCAAATCAGTGCATTTATCCAAGTTTAATCCAATTCTAATTAATTATCTAAACCAACCAATTGAGTGAAACATTCATTATCAATGTACCTGTTATTGTCGATGATATCACTTTAATTGAATTTGTACATTAAGATAACATTAGCTAACACTTATGAAGGTCTAGATATCACTAACACTAGCCTTATTAATTAGGCATTCATTTCAGAAAAAATCAGACTTCAATCTGGAATTTCCCTCAAGTTCAGTTACCTCGGCGGTTATCTGGCGGTTAGCCGCATTCTAGAAAACGGCTAACCGAATTACATTCGGTCAGCTTTCCAGAACTTCGCAATTTCTGATGCATTTCCTCAATGCGGTCACCTAGGCGATCGCCTACTCAGCTAGCTGCATTTTAGAATTCGGTTAGCCGAACCCATTTCGGCTACCATGCAGTTAGATTTCCAAAAGTTTGTCTTCTGATGGAAATCACTGACCTAAATTCGGTCAGCTTGCGGTCACATAGCGGCTCGCCGAATTCACAAATTTGGCTAACCGAATATTGGCGGTCAGCTCACGGTCAGCTTCCCAGAGGCTAATATTTTATGAGAAAATTACCTAAATGAGTTCGGTTAGCTGGCGGTCAGCTGCTCGGCTAGCCGAATTACACCTAGAACTTCAGATTTTCTGAAGTGAAAACTTTGTGTCTGAACTCCTTGAGTTCGAATCACTTCAATAACAAACCAATTCATAGAATGTGCATATACTTGCCTTTGTTTGAAGATTAATTGACAAAAGCCCCTTTCTTAACTTGATTTGAGATGGAAACGTCTCAACTTGAAGCTTCTTTTCAAACATATTTCCATGAAAACATGCAATATACAACTCCTATGAGTTATATGAGCTGGGAAACCACTCCTAAGTACTCAATGAAACTCGAAAACTCTATTAGGAGTTCAAGAACACTTACTTGTAGTTGTGAAGAGAAGTTTGAGATGTTCTCTTAGCTTTAACTCCAAGGAAATGAAGAACAACTTGATGGAGAAGATGAAGTGAATGGAATTCCTTTCAAAACCACACTCAAATCCTTAATCTTGATGTTTGATGGAGAGAAAATAGAAGGAAGAAGAAGAAAAGAGAGAAGAGAAAGTGCCTAGGGTTTGCTTGAGATGAATGAACTCAAATGAGTTCATCTTATCCTTTATAAGGATAATTTTGCATTTAAGCCCTCCATTTCGTAATTTATTTCAATTCGAGTTAAATGAAGGGTCATTTGATCCGTTTCTCGTCAAACGACTTCGAGTCTATTACAACAGTTAACATACTCTTCAAGACACACGTGTTGGTATCAAGAGTTTCCGTATTCGACAAAATACGCAGAAATTCGTATTTACAAAAAAAAGTCCTTAATTTCCTTGTTTGAGTCTAAACTTCGTTCAATTCACATCATTATCAGTTCATTAAGCCTAAATCATTCATTTTAGGCTAATTCAATTTCATTTTGTCATAAACCATCATTAGCTTAATTAAACACATTTAGTTGGCTTAATTCCCAATCAATTAGAGTTAATCTCGATTAACTTGAGACGGGGCCTAACAACATGATAGCCCCGTCATCTAATAAACTAAATGTTTGTAGCAGCTGAAATCTCATATCTATGTCAAAGTTTCGTTCTTTGTTTTCTTTGAATAGATGGTCTCATTGAAGTTTTATAGGGAAGCTCTTATTCATGTGTTGATCCATTAAAATCTTGATGTCATTTGGTACTACTTTAAAATTGGATTTCCTTCATGTTGTTTGACTATCATGAGAGATGGACTTTGGCCTAATTACAATGATGGAAGTTGGCCTACATGCTATAGTCAATTTGATTTTGATATAAAGAAGGTACCGGCTTTCATATTCAGTTGATGAGTTGCTGAACATAATGTTTCTCTTATATAGACAGTGTGTATAGATAACCTCAAAAAAAAAAAATTCCTTCTTTAGTGACTCATTTGGCAGTTTTATTGATCGGTATCTCATTTTATTCTCTCACATCAGTCTATCTCCTTTTTTTCTTCGTTGCAGTAAAAAATTATCCAAGGATTCTCAAACAGGAGAAAATGTAGGTTTGTGACTCGCGAATGGCTATATGGCTGATTTGGTAACAACATATACAAACGGAGTTTCTCTTGGACATAAAATGATATTTATCACAATAATCATCATTGTCGTATCAGAAGTAACTTCATTAGCACCAAGAGATCCCCTCCACCAACTTCATTGTACTGATGATTAGTGTTGCTAAATTTTAATAAAATTTGAGTTATGGCCACGAACTAAGAAAATTTATTGGGAAGGATCAAATGCAAGTGGCTTGTACACAAACGTGCCTATAGTATATATATGAATATGAATTTAATTAACGGGTACCCAATAGGTTGAAAAAAATTAGAAATGGCCTCCTGTCAAGGGAGACTGTCAAAATTTTCAAAAGTATTTTTCTAAGTTCGAGAAGTTTATGTTTGTTATATTTCAGGATATGGGGTGGGTTAAAATGGAGAAGGTGGTTTGGAATATAAGATATGAAAGGTTGTGGTAATGAATTTGAGATGGAGTTAACTAGGACTTGTTCATCATTGTTTTTTTTTTTTACCACGGATTTCTCTCCTTTTACCAAACTTGGGTTTGAAGGAATCATCTCGGATTCCTCTGTGTTAGCCAAACGTGGAATGCGATGAATCCCCTCTCATTAATCCTTTTTGAAAAAAGTCTAAATCCATGGCACCAAGGATTCATCCGAAGAGAGGATTCTTCTCTTGTTACCAAATGTGTCCTTAGAGTGCAAGCTAAGCCAGAGGAGTCTAAACATGAAACAACTCAAGCCACAAAGAGGGAAAAAAAAAATTATAAATAGGGACTCCCCCATAGGGGACCTCCCAAGCCTTCTCCTAGGTTGGACGTCCCCTCCCCTCTCTCCTCTCTCCTCTCTTCCCTCTTCCGAATCTAGGAATTCTCTAGTTCTAATTCTCCACTTAGTGTTTTTTTTAGCAAAAGGGTAGCTTTGGGCCTTGTCCAAGCAAAACTGACTTAAGAGTAGTTGTAAAAGAATCATGCTATTAATGAAAAATCTATTCAAGCTCTTTTCAAAGGTTGGCTAGACGACTGGTTGAGGTTTGGGATGAAGCTAAGTATCTCTCTCTTATTTTTTTAAGTTGTTCTCTTCTTGCTCCAAGTTATTGAAATTTAGTGTTTGATAGGCTTGTCTTTTAATTAAGCGATCATTTGTTTATGTTTGGGACTTGTGATATTTAATTAGGCTGATAAGTCCACAAAATTGCACTTTAATTCATCATTTTATATAGAATTGTGGACTTAATTAGAGACAATTGCATTCAATTTCAAAGAATTTCATGATTTCACGCATATGAGCATCAAAGTTGGAATTTCAGTCAAAATCATTATAAATCATTACTTGCATGAATTTTATAAAATCAATGGTCTGCATCACCATAGTGTCACGTCAATTAGGCTTTTGGTTTTGAACATGCATCAATTTTGGCATCATTGCATGGTTCATTAAGTACCATAATGTATTGAGTTGGGTCTCATAGATGACATACAAGAATTTCATACAATTAATTATCATTTAAGCAGTTTTTTTTCTTTATAGGAAATTATCACAAATTCAGGGCCCACTTGGAGAGAAATTGAGAGGAGAAGAATAAAAGAAAGAAAAGAAGAAAAAAAAATTAAAGTAGGGACCACACCCTTATTGGGCATGAATCCCAATGCACGCCCAATAAGGGTGGGGGCCACTTGGTTGCACAATTTCAACTTTTAAAACTTTGAGATCTTATCTTCTGGTGTTTCCAAAAATTTGAAAACCTCTTTCATATTTCAAAGAGTCAAGTAAGGAGAATTGAAATTTATGATAGGAGTGGATAAAGGAGATTTGAAATTACGAGGATAGAGTTCTAAATTGATAAGGAGAAAGAGTTTAAAAAGAAAAGAGGATCAAGAGACGAGCTTAAAAAAAAGGGAAAGCCAATCAAGAAGCAACCAAAGAGAATCCACAAATGTTGGATGGGGGGATGTTCCATGCCTAATTCTCCACAAGAGTGCACATCCCTGCTCTCTCCATATCCCCCTCTTTTTTCTTCCCTCTTCCTTTCTCTCCCTTTTTTATTTTTCTAGATCTAGGTCTAGTTCTCCATGTTTTTATTTTTTTAAGGTAGCTTTGGGTCTTATCCAAGAAAAAATCATTTAAAGAGAATATTGTAAAGAAGACTATTTTAATGAAATATCAATCGTTCCACTTTGTAGTGGCTCGCTAGATTTGTTGATTAGGGCGTGGATGAAGATAAGTATTTCTCCCTTGTTGATTTAGAAATTCTTTCTTGTTCCGTGTGTTTATGATGTTAATGTTTCATAGGCTTGTCTTCATACCAGTAGGTAACTTCCATACTTGATTTTTAAAAATTAAGACTTGGTGTTTTATTATCCATGTTTAGGTTTGATAGGCCACGCTTAGAACTTAGATTTTTTTTTGGATGTGTTATGATTAGTTTTGAAGTGTAATGCTTAAATGGTTTTAATACTTTTATGAAGCGAAGGAGGTTGGCCTTTGAGAATTATTGATTGATAAAAGAAGAAAGAAAGGTTACTTTAAAGTTTAATCATCCGAATCAAAGACATTGATTTGTCTTTGACTTGAAGAGAAAATTGGAACAAGTTAGGGGCTGTTTGGCATTTATGCATGAGATGCGTAAATGCAAATTACATATGTAAATGTTAAATATGTAAATGGTGACTATGTAAGCTTTACACATGCGTTGGTAAGGCCATGTAAATCAACTACAAATAAATAAAAGTAGCTCATTTCAAACACAACCTACTGTCCACCCAAAATATACTACTGTCTTTTTACAAAATATAAATTTCCAAAAATATCCTTGTTTCACTTCAAAAAATGAATATATTTTCCTGCAAAGAAATAGAGACAAATCTCTACATATTAGTTCATCGAGCTCTTCTATTAGCATTAGCATTCCACATCTCTAATGCTATCATATCCCGTAAACGATATGCATACTGGCTGTCAGACTCTTCATTTATTGTTTTGCCTTTATGATTGTCGTCATCGTCAACATCAATGCTTATTGTTTCCAGTCAGTGACGATCATATAATATATCCATACAAGGATTTTTCGACATGATAAAGTTGTGTAATACGGCACATGCATTTATAATCTTCACTTGTGTCTTAATAGGATAATTTCGAGGCATACGTGTCAAAATTGGAAACCTTTCCTTCCATAAACCAAATGTTCTTTCAATAACATTCCTCAACTTCGCATGCCGAAGATTAAATAACTCACTAGGCATCCTCGGAACCAACGCTTGGGGTCCATACTCCTTTAGATGAAAGCGAGTTCTACGATATGGTCCAATGAAACCTCTCCTATTACCGTATTCAGCATCTACGAGATAATATTTTCCTATAAAGATAATATGACAAGTATCAAACATATGTAATATGTTAAATAGGTCTATAAAATATAAATAATTTAATATTGGCATCTCAAATTTCTTATTACCATATGGAATCTGAAGATTATGAACCCCCCATATTTTGTAAAACATCAGTTAGAACTTTTTGATCATTGGTCGATACTTCGAAGCAGGCACATACAAATTGAAAAAGCATGTCAAAACCCACAATGGCCATCACATTCTGCGCAATGAAACATTTTCTATATCGATATCGCGGATGATTTTTAATTGGTACCCAAGTTGTAATATAAATGCCATTAATGGCACCAATACAATCCTACACCATTAATAAGAAATTAAAAATCTTGTCATAGCGAATAACTCAAAAATATCTTTAGTAAACGTTTATTGAATTACCTTGAAAAATGGGTAGAACATTGGATTTGTAGAAATTTGAGATGGAGTGAGGGTTTTAGGTCTTGGAATTTTCACATAATCAGGGCATATATATAACAGTGCGTCTAGAGCGGCATTGAAATACTTGCTTATTGTGTACCCCGAATGCTGGAATCAAATTTGCATTACCTGATTTTGCTCACTATGGCTTACAGTATTTAGGAAGATGGCTACTTGTTCTTCTACAGACACATGTCGAGTTGCACGCAGTAACTCTTATCTTTTTAATAACTCACATAATTCTCGAAAGACATCATTCCTCATACGAAGTAAATCGTATGAATTTCAGCCATGATTGTTGATAATGTACTGAACAAATTCATGGCCAAATAGAGGTAATTCATGTACTCGCTTCCTCTTTCTTTTCCGCTTTTGTTTATGGTCTTGATCCCATAACGGTAAAATTATAGTGTGGATATTTCTGCTAATTGCATAAACATCATCTTCATCTTTTTATCCATAACTTTTGAACTATGACATGGTAAATTGATAAATATTAGCACATACAATTAGCATAAGTAAATAACACATATTGATTATCACATGATTAAAAACCAATAGTCACACATCTCAATTGAATAACATTAAAATCAAACGTGAAGATGTACCATGACATAAAGCTAACATAACATTCAAATGTACCATGACATAAAGCTAACATAACATTCAAATATATCATGAGCAAAAAAGCAAACTCAATCCTATTTTATAAGGTAGTTTTAGTAACCACTATCCTAAATAGAGCTATCTAACTTTGCCATGAGGAAATGCATGGAGCCTATCCTTAGTTGCTAATGCAAAGAATTGACTGGCCACTTGTGGATCCCTAAGTAGCCTAAGCGCCCTTATTTGTAAAGTCTGCTCCAAATCTAACTCCAAAACGGCAACAACTACATCGGCTTGACTTGGCCCTGATTGGGCCATCTTGTCGGCAACAAAAATGAGGGTGTTGGTTAAGTCATTCACTGCACGTGCAATATCAACATTAGATTTGGTGTCACCATCTGCTTTATTTTGGTCTCGCACAATGCGTCGAGAGCTAACTTGAGTGCTTCTTGGTACGTAGTGCTTTGGAGATACCCTCATCCCATTTTTCCGAGCTAGAAGATTCAGCTACCGTATCTTTATCATGGTTGAATTTAGGGGCTTCCATTGGATGCGATGGACGCTGATTAGTCAATATGACATCTCTGCCATTTGCAATTGAGTCTTCATAGGGAAAACTTCTTTCTCGATAGTATTCATAATCAGGGTTTGTCTGTGTTGCACAAATAAGAGAAACATATTAATTAATTAGTTAACAATGATTAATAGAAAAGTCAAGATATATTATTACTCACTTATTTTGAGGTAGTCATCCCAAACTTAGTCCTCTGCAGTTACCTTTTTTGTGATGTCATCCCATCCAAAGCCACTTAAGCCCATGAGAATCTTGATATAATTATAATGACTTTTTACTGTTCTTATGTGTTTTTAATTTCCGCTTTATCATACGCATTGCCAAATTTTTCTTTCATCTTTCGTTCAATCTCTCTCCACCCCTCCGAAGTAAACCCAATCTCATCTTTTCGCCCGAGGGTTATTTGTTCTATTAGCACATTAGTTAAGAATTCATCTGCAATCTTTGTCCAAGTGACATTCTTCTTATCTCTTTTACCACGCTTCACTCCAGAAGATTGTCCAAC
The DNA here is from genome assembly GCA_003546025.1 of Camphora micrantha. NCBI lineage: Eukaryota > Viridiplantae > Streptophyta > Magnoliopsida > Laurales > Lauraceae > Camphora > Camphora micrantha. The sequence goes on along the minus strand of QPKB01000007.1, from coordinate 26,051,558 downwards.
ATTAATGCATTGAACCTCTTCGTCAATCATATTATTATCCATTTCTATATAGAACAAAAAACTTAGTCACGAAGTTATTAATAGTCATACACAATGTGTTTTGAATAGCATAAAATCCTTTTATATATGATGTAATAATGGGTGAAATCATAAATTATAAAAGGGAAAATTAAAGAATAAAGTTTGATTTGAGATCACAAACTAACAAAAGGAAACTAATAAAGAAAGGTGCCCTACTTGTTTTTTTTTTTTTTTTCTCAATAAAGGGCTATGGAAATATCTAAAAAAGAAAGCTTCTGTAATGTTCATTACTCACTGGATACAATCCTCAAAAGAGGACGATGGAAAGCTACTACTTGTCACACATCGATGGTACAATTGACTCCAGCAAGAGTAAAAGAGGAAAAGTGAATAAAAAAATATATGATTTTAATTTTTTTATAAAGAGGGAAAGCTTGTCTTGTCAAATCAATTAGATTGGAGCAAGAGAAAAAGAGTAAACTATTAATTTCCTTGGTCTTCTTGAACCAAAGAAAGAGGAAAACAATTAAATGGAATGACCTGCAACCCCGGTCCTGAAAACTTCAGCGAACTCTCTAACTATGGAACATATTTCTTCTGAAGCATACAAACCCACATCTAGAACTACTTAAAATTCTAACGTAGGATTGAAAAAGGGTTATGCACCCCATATAATTCACAACACATATGGGTTCTTGACCAAACAAGAAATACATTTCCAAACATAAACAGATGATGAGAGAGAGAGAGAGAGAGAGAGAGAGACCATACCTGAAGTTCTTGAGCAGCACCTACTATGCTAGGAAGATGAATGGGAGAAGAGGATTTAGGGTTGCAAAGGAATGGTTGTTTCAAATAAAACAAGAGAGGATAAAAATTAAATGAGAAAAAAAGGCAGATGGGTTTTGAACCCAGGCACTGTTGTGACGGAACGTCATCAAACCACATTGTCCTCCCTTTTGGTATGGTTTTGTTTCATGAGCAAATCACATGGGATTCATTCTACTACCCCCCTCACATGTGAAAATTTGAGTACAAAAATGGCCCCTTTTTATACATCATTTACACATCAAGATTTCACACATGATGCGTAAATGACCTCAACCAAACATGATGGTGTGTAAATGATTCACATATGAGTTATTTACATATGTAAATGCTCTCAACCAAACAACCCCTTAGGTTTTATTTATAAATAATGTGTTAAATGCTTAATTGGACTCATATGCCCTGATCAATCTTAGTAATTGATAGTGTTTATTTAGTTATTTTCCTTTATTATTAGTAGATACTTGCGTTTCATATTCTCAATTTCATCATCTTTATTAAGTTAGTGTTCTTAATTAACTAAAAAGATCTCTTAATTCGCTCCATGTGGGTTCGACCTGTATTTGCCACTGTTACAAGAAGGTAGCCATGCACTTGCGGTTAATTAATGTATTAAAAATCGCACATCACCAGGTCTTTGTCAGATTTTATATTTTGAATTATTATTAGATATATTAGTTGACTTATCTTTATTAATAATGAAATTCTAATATCAATGCTTGTGCTATGATCCTCTAATGAATGATGCCATTTAATGTTTTGTTCCAATGTATGATTAATCTCACCGATTATTAGTGAACCTTACGATTTGAGTTTTCAAATTCTACTTTAGCAACGGTTTGGGAATTAAAAAAGAAAAAACTGAAACCCCTCTACTTTCCTAGCCTTTTGCCGTAGAAACTATAAGGAAGGAGATTTTGTTTCTTAGAGGTTTGGACTGGCATCTTCTTCATAAGCATCCAGTTTTGCATTCATCTAGAACAGGTTGGTAGCCAAGCACACTTCTTGGTTACTGGCTTTATAAACTTCCTGGCTACCAGCTAGCTTTGTAATCCTTACCTTTTATTATGTTATTCTACATGTTTTAAATCTGATTTTTGTGCTTTTAATTCAAGTTTCCGATCTCACGTGTTTCATCCATAAGCGGCGCCACATTGTTCACAGTGGGGTCAATTGACCCCATCGAGATCTAAAAACATATTTATAAAAATTTTGTGAAATTCTGAGTGGGAAGTTTTTGACCCACTGAGATCTAAAAAAAAAAGCATCTATGGGCAGTTTTTACCCCACTGAAATCTAAAAACAATCTTATGGGAATATTTTGAACCAACTTAATTTAAGAGCTTAACCTAAAGGAGAGAAAATGGCTTATAAATTTTTGACCCTTTTGTAACATCCAATTAAGATAAACCATGTACTTTTGTGTCATGGGTAACCCAATAATTTTGAATGACTTATAAATTTAAATGTATATGCCTTAACTCATAGGAAGCTCAAATAGTATTTTTATCTCAAGTCCTTTTATTTTTATCATTTTTCTCTCATTTTTCTAATACTAAATATTTGAAGGTAGGGTAAGGGCCTTGTTACACCCCATCCCAAGTTAATCTTAATTGAAATTGGTGTGGATTAATTGAGTTTAATTATGCTAATGGTGATTAACAACTAATATGGGTCAAATTAGTCTCAAATAGATGAAATAAGCATAATGGAATGAACTTGGAAGAGATTGAATTAATTGAGTTAATTTTATATTCAATTTAATGGAATTAAGGACTTTTTCGTAAATACTGATTTTCGTGTATTTCGTCGAATGGGGTGAAACTTGATACATCATGTGTATTTCGATGAGTACAACAACTTTTGTAGCATACACATGTTCATTTGACTTGAAATGAGTCAAATGAGCCTTGATTTGACTTATACTGAAAATAAGTATAATGAGTGGGGTTTAAATGCAAAAACATGTTATATAATGTTAGAGAAGAGCCCAAAACTCATTTCAGTTGGTCATTTTGTTTTCAAAGCTGCTAGAAAGTAAGTTTAAGCTCAATTCTTCTTCCTTTCTTCCATTTTCTTCATCGATTGACAAGGTTTGAAGTGGTGAAAAGGGTTTTGAAGAGGATTGGTGTTGAGGTCATCTTTCTCATCATTTTCCTTGAGTTACTCGGAGTTATACATGTAAGGAAATCTCAGATTTTCCTTTTCTTCAAACTACACAGTAAGTGTTAAGAATGATTTCAGTTTCAATTAGCTTCTTTAGGTTCTTTTCCATTGCAAATAGCTTATAGAAATATGTTTTGGATTGTTACATAGTGTTAGGGTTTCAATTGGGTGGTTTTCGACCAAATCAAGCTTAAGGAAAAAGGGGTTTTTGTGTTAAACTCCAAAATTAAGGCAAGTATAAACAATACTTATGATTAAATGCTAATTGTTAAGAGTTTTCGTATGATTTTTGGTATTGAAGATGATTTTATTGGATTTGTACAGACTTGAATGATATGTAGATCAACTGAGTGATGTTTGTAGTGATTGAATAATGGGATAGAAGTGTATTTTGTGTCCAAATGATGTTGGAGGTGGGAACAAGAGGTTCCATTTGATTTGTATGATTTTTGGTATTGAAGATGATTTTATTGGATATGTATAGACTTGAATGATATGTAGATCAACTGAGTGATGTTTGTAGTGATTGAATAATGGGATAGAAGTGTATTTTGTGTCCAAATGATGTTGGAGGTGGGAACATGAGGTTCCATTTGATTTGCAAGTCATGAATGAATGGATTGAATGTAGAGCAGAAGGAAAAGAAATTAGTTTCATGTTCTGAACTGAAATAGGAATTCGTCACAGGACCGATCTATCGGACAGTCCTAACTGGGACATGATTTTAGGTCGATCGACCGGACCTGAAGCCTGATTGATTGGAGGACCCATATTGAGTCCATAATTTTTATGATTCCTAATTGAATCAAATATTCATTTATGAGCATAAATGGTTTATAAAATTAGTCTTGAGATTAATTGTAATACAATTGAGGATTAATAAGTAAATTACACTTTCCATAAAGTAATATCCATGGATTAGGATCCAAGATAGATTGAGTGTTAACTGACGAGTTAACTGAAATTGAGTAGTTGGATTTTCAGTAATAATATTAGTTTCTAAAGTTAGCCGATATAGCTTCTAAAGCTAGCCGATGGGACATTGATTAATTAACCGAAATTAATAAGATTTCAGAACTAATTTATGAGTTTTAAGAAAAAGAGCCTATTGATCATATCAAGGCTTTGATACTGTATATACCTCCAAAGGTATTAATTAAGGGGACTTTAATGTACACATTTGTATAAATTGTAATGTCCATTGAGAATAACACGTATATTAAATAACTGAGGATTACACCTGAATGGTTGGTATTATTTAATTAAATTGGTACATCCAAAATGGATCATAAATTGGATTAAATCCTAAAGGAGTTGTTATTGAATGGAATATGTTAAATTGTACTTAAACGGAATAAACATGTTAATTGTTTCTTTTGAGTCTGGCACTACATAATGATTTCAATAATGCTCATTAGAGTTGTTATTACTGCAGCAGATTATTTGGGAGTGTTACGGAACTCTATGGTGATGTCAGTAGTCCCTGGCTCGGGCACTGATAAATCCCACAATAAATGTTTCTTTCCGTATGGAAGACGCAATTCCTTCGTTTTTAGGGAGATGTTATTTGAAATGAAATGCTATTGTAGTTTGCTAAATTTCAATAAACACTCTTATTGATTTTTAATTATAATTGTGTTGCTAAACATTGGATTTAGACAGGTTAAATGTATAATTAGCGTGTACAGTCATGTATTTTTTTATACATTGCTGAATTGTCAAATTCATAGTCTTATTAATGGCATTATAGGCACAGATGCCCATGCCGATCTTGCCTAGGCCTTAGCGTAAGCGGAGGAGACCACTTCGGTTCCTCTAGGAGGATTAGTCGTGTGGAAGTGATATGATGTCGTATAATCTTTCAGAAATGAAATGAAAACTTCGAAGAAATTCTTGGAAATGTTTTACACTTTTCATCCTTGCATTGTATTTAAATATGCAAGTGATTAGTTCTGTACATAGTGTAAATGAATTTTGTTTTATACATGAGCTATGTATATTTGTTTATATTCCGCATAATGTGTTATTGATATCCCTTGTGAATTTTATGTGGTTGAAATTCACGGGAGTAAGTATGCAAAGCAACTCGGGGTTAACTTAGATTAATCATAATCTCAGGCTCGGGTCATGTCAGGCCTAAAAATTTACAGCCCCCCCAGCCCCCCCCCCCCCCCCCCCCGCCATGTGAAAGTCGAAGGTTTTTGCTTGGTTAAGCCCGGTCCGCAAATGAGATGGTAGAATAAGAGCTTAACCTTGACTCGGCCTGGGTTCGACCCTTTGATAGCCCTAGTGGCAAGGTTGCAAAAGATAAGTATTTTTTGACCCCGCTGACTTGAATTCCTGGAGCCGCCCCTAGTTTCATCCCATCTAGATTTATAATCCAACATGTTTTACTACATGCCATGACATCTCCATGCATGGATCTATCTTTTGCTTATCTATTCTGGTCAGTTGTGTGTCCTAGAGTTATATATATGCATTGAATGTATGAATTCAGCATGTTTGCTTAGATTTGATTAAAGACTCAAGATCCTATGGTTGGATCATCATAGATCCGATTTTATTTGCTAATTCATGTTTCCCTTATTTTATCCAAGATCTATGGTTTGTAACGTATGTAATCTTTGATCTTTTTGTTGTTAAATCTACATCTCATGTTAATTATGTTAAACTCATTCTATATGAAATATATTAGATTTGATTTACATTTTTCTTGATGTCATTGCTTCATTTACTTTATTCCCAACACATTATATGCCTTGGTTTTCATGTTTTCATTATTTTTAATTCAGATTAGCCCTTCTCTTGTAAGACCCGTCCCTTAATTTATGTGATTAGTGCTAATTAATTATATTATTAGTTGACTATGTGATATTACAGGCTAATTGTCTTGCTTTGAGGGTTAGAATAGATTTTTAATAGCTTTGGAAAGTTTTGAGAGCCTTTGAAGCTAATCTGTCGGCTTTAGAGACCTATTGTTATCTCAGGTAAGGTCAGGGGGTATTCATAATCTCAGAAAAATTCCCATTTTGGCTCCGTTTGACTGATAAAATAATGCCCAACAACTTTCGTGTTTTGTTCGTAACATTCGTTTTAATTTCATTAACTTTTGCCTATTGTGGCGCATCCATCCAAGGTCTCGAACTTCAACTTTAAATCCATGTCCAAGAGCCTAGTGGTGGGCCCCAAACTCACATTATAATATATTAGGCTTTAAGATTTTGGATTTAATTTTGATCGTCAGTTATAATCTTGACTGATAGTTAACCCTTTTTATTAAAATGTTTTACATTCTCTCTATATAACTACCCACTCATATCTAAAATGTTTCAGATTCTCTCCATATAACTACTCACTCATATTCTTATCTCATCAAAACCCCCACTACTCTTTACTTTAACTCTACTTCTTTAAGTATCTTATTCTACCCCATCTCTTCTACTCCCCACACTTGTCCTAGTCTTATCATCCCTCGAGTCGGCACCACTTAGCTTCGATTCCATATCGGTAGGATCCGACCGCCATGGGATTTAGAATTGTTATTTTTACCAACTACAAATGATTTCTTGTTTGACAATTATACTTATGGACTTCCTTTTTGCTAGCTTGCTTGATGGCCATGTAGTAAACTCCCCTCTAGGAGTGTGGCTTATTATTATGTATTATACTTGGACTTGCTTATTGGGTTTATCCACGGTTATGACAATGTGTTAATATAGCTACATGTGATTTTGCCATTTTGTTAGGATGTGCCAAATGTCTAGCTTGTTATTCATTGTTTCCATATTTACTATTGCTAGTCATGTTACTCATGCACTTTTGCCTATGTATAGACTTTACTTGCAATTTCAGTTAAATCTACCCGTCTTTATATTCATTATTGCTGCAAACATATTATGCTTTTCATTTTCAATCACCTACTCGGCCGTTGTGCTAGACTTAGCTACTTTTGGTGCTTTAGATATGAGATCCTTAGTCCTGTGTTGAGTTTGAGAAGTTGGTGTGGAGCCACAGGTTTATCATGAGATTTTGTGCCGGCAATGCCATTTGGACATTGAACTGGGCAATGGAGTTATTGTTATCATCTTGGGAGAGTAGTTGTACTTTTGTTGTTGTGGTTTTATTGGCTTTTGTTAGCCTTTCCTTTGGATTGTAATTAATGCACTTTTGGTAATTGTAATTTGAATATATTGGAAAATGAATTATCCTAGTTTACTGCTTTGCTTTGTATTCTTATGTGTATGGTTTATCCTAGTCTGATGAGGTATCATGTTATGACAAGCATATATTTAAACGTTGGGTCGTGACCTGAAATATGAGGCAACGGACTTCGGGTTCCATCACCACGCAAGCTTTCGTGAAATATTCTTGCTAGTGATGGGGGAATCTTTTGTCCTCACACACAGAGGTCCTGGGGGGAAGAAATGCACTTGATCCCCTTAATTCTAATTTGACACCCCAACCCTGATGGTTTGCGGTAATTCGAGCTGGTGCGTCACAGTCCTCGCACCTGATTAAACTATCAAATAGTTGAACTATGTGAGCCACAACACCTAATTTTGTTTGTATTCGAAAGACCGTTATGCTGGTTTTGAGATTGTCGTTTCAATACAAGACGAGAAAGTTTATGCCATGTTTAGTGAACTTGTTGGATTCTACCATACTGCAGAATTTCTACATATACTAGTCATGTTGCAATTTTTTTCTTGTTGACCAAACAAACTATGATTGGTTGTTCTTATGTTACTTTTTTCCGTCTATTCATTGGGTGAAAAATCAATACAAAAATCACATAATTCTGAGTTCTAGCTGAAAGTTATAGCCTTTTTTTTAGAAATTATCGCAATTACCTGGTCGTAGAATTTTACCTTACTGTGCCTTTACTTTAAAAGTAAATTGTACTATGTTCTGAAACAGTAATGTCACGCTCCTAAATTGTATTACCGTTATGGTACCGAATTTCGAGATGCAACTAGTGTGGGGATTTGAGTCGAACCGACTTCTATAATATTTTCCCCCGCACTATACATTGCTCACATAATCTCACGTGAGGATACATGCATTTCTCCATCACAATTTAAAATTTTTCCTACCAAATCTTGTCTAAGAAATAATCTACATATAAGCCATAGTTACCATCAGATAAAGTAAACACAGCACATACAATTCATATATATACTATGAAGAATTGCTAAAGCTAACAACATAAAAAAAAATATTTTAATTACAACCAGAAAGACAACAAAAGCTGATACATCCACTTATAAAAGAAAACCATTCCCGAGCATAATGACTCTCGCGTAGCCGAATGTCTAAATAACATCATCAGGAGTCCGCTTGGTCAGTCACTGAGGAATCTCCTGGGCAAAGGTAGGGGTACTGTTACCTGTAATGCCAAATATGGTATCATCACAGAACTGAGCAAGAAATCAAGTATAATAAACAGAAATAAGATGCATCAATAATGAGTAAAAACAGGTGATTGTAAGATGACAATAATGTCTACAATTAGGCATAATCATGAGAGAATGTAGGTAACATAGAAGAATCGAATATGACATGTCTAACAATATACTTTTAGCAAAATGACAATTTACATATGCTATATTCTCCCAACTTCACAACTGTAAGCAGCGTGACCATAGAGAAAGCCGATATAGATATAGCATGGCACTGGTACCCAAGATTCCATAAGGGAATTTAAACATAATAAGACCATCATATAGATATCAGGGTGGTACCGAAGGGCATAGTCACTCCTAGGTAGGGATTAGGCTGTAGCTAGTACAACAGGTATACAATGCACACCTAGCCGGGTCGGACTAAGGTAGATCGAAGCTTAGTAGCACTAACTCATAATCATGACAACTTTACCTCAAAAGACCGTAATCAAAAGAAGATTACTTCATAGTCAACTTAATATATTGCATAACATAATTGAGTAATCTTCCAATTTATAACCAATCAACAGACTGGCTAAGAACATGTGATACATATAACAAGTAAACAAGTCTCACAAATGCATGTACAAGCCATGTAAATACATATATAATTATAACCAATGTCTAATCATTGATAATTAATAAATAATAACAAATACCAATCCTAGGGTTTGGATTGCTCAAAAGCAATACTATTCAACACCGTGTAGCTTTAGGATCACTATTGTTGGTGCTTGATTTAATCGTTGGTCCCCAAGTGCAAGGCCATCAATTTTGTAGTTTTACCCGGTGAGTAGGGATCGTATCCACAAGGAGTTGTTACTTGTACCTGTTCTAATAAAAACTAGAACTAGCCTAAATAAAAGCTATACGTCAATTGAACTACTCAGAATAAAGAGTCTTAAAATCAAATTAATTACATTCCATCAAACAATTACACTTTAAATTAAAAATTCTAATCTAAAAATAACCTAGGCTATACTCTAATACTAAAGACTACAAAATAATAGATTGATTAGACCATCAATATCATAAAAGAGAAAAAACAATCAGAATTAATAAGAATGAAATAAAAGAAAAGATGGATCTAGATTTCCAATATCCAACACTCAAACTCCATGCTTAGGGCCATAAAATCAAATGAAAACCACAACATCAAGCATAACCTGTCACTTTATGCAAACACGTTGTGTTGATCCATTAATAATTACTGATGCGACTCATAAATTTTATTTATTTCATGAGTATCTCTAAGAATATGAACAAGAGCTTGAGAAATCAGAAAATATAAATAAACGACTCACCTATTACTCTAGCTACACGAAACATCAAGTCAAGGGAGCATCCGGCATGGAATACATTAACTCTTAAAGTCTTGACCAACACTAACTAGACCTAGGTGGTGGATGAGAGAAAGAAGAGGGGATGAGAGAAGTGGCTTTTTTTCATAAGGGGGGTTTGCTCATCCTTATATAGTTTTTGAGTTGTCTTTTTGATAAGAGACTTCTTTCACTTGAACTCTATTTGTGCATCCAAGAGTATGGGTTCAATTGTATGTATTCCTGAGTAGAAATGTTAGCACTAACTTTCGGAGGTCATATCTCCCTCACTTCTACTCTGATTTATGCAATCTTGGGCTCCACGAACATCTACTTTGAATAAACTATCCATCGGTGGGTAGATTGAGCCGATCCGAAGGCTAGATCGAGAGTTATGGTTGTTACAAGTTGCTGCCCTTATAAAAATCCGGGAATAATCTCTCTTTATTTATCTTCATCCCCTAGTTGGTTTAGTTCTCATCTTCTCGTAATTCAAATAATCTTCAAACTCTTCTGGCTCTTTCTCTCTTATTCAAACACATCTCCTTCTTTAATTTGAATTTGAAGTATGATAGAGAGAGTCTAAAAACCTTATCACACAAGGAGATAGAGAGTTTTCTTCAAATAAGCAACACAAGTGGGAAGTGGGGCCCTTCTTAGGTAGTAGTCTCCTACAAAATAATGAAAATAATATAATTAATTAATTTATTTGAGACTTTAATGAAAACCATACACTGGACCCAACTAGGTTTTGAATGTGTTCAATTAAGTTATGATGCAAGAGATTAATGCACTTTTGAAAATAAAAAATTTTAATTGGTGGGATGATCTAGTGGCCCAAAGCCTTAATTTCATGATAACCATGCAATCGAACCAATTTGCACTCATTTTGACCTAATTTCCAATTTAATCTACAAATGCTTGAAATCATGGGATTTTGTACAATTGAATGTGAATTGGCCTAATTAAGTCCACTAATATACATGGAATGATGACTTATGTACTAATTTTGTGGACTTATCAGTGTTACTAAGGTTAATTAGCAATGAGGATGCTAAAATAACTCATTCTTAATTTAACATTGAGCCGCACAAATTCCAAGGCAATCTATATGTGAACGTCAGCTCAAAACATCATCTACTATCGTGTCACGATTCATTAAGACCGAGAACCTAACTGATGTATATTTACGTTTAGCTCTTTGCGAACCTATAATTAGCTGGAGATGACTATTTTATGACCTGTTTTTTCACGATTCATTAAAACTAAAGCTCGAATTGGTCTATTTTATGACCCGTTTTTCTTCATATACAAGGGGTTCTAAAGTACTGAGTTCCAATTATTTCTAAGCTCCAAATAGTAATTGAATTTGTTGATCTAAAATAGCAAAATCAAACATTTCCAAAATCTTAATTTCCATTAAAACGTTAGATGAGCTTAAAACTAGGTTAACTACAATAGACTATCATAAAATCAAGGAAAGCAAGCACCCCATGTAATGAAATTATACTCATTTACTTGCCTTTGGTTTGAGTTATATCCAATCCTCTCAAAACTACCACTTGCTACACTTGTTTCCCATTCACAAGCTAGAATCTTAAAACTCCAAGAGTTGTAAACTAAGAAGGATGCAGAATGGAGCAAGATGGCTGCTAGTTGCTTGAAAGAGCAAGGAGAGGAAAAGGAAGAGAGTTGGTCCGGTGGCGAAAGAGAAGAGAAATGCAGAGAATAAGAGAAAAATGAAGAATTCTCTGAAATTATATTTGTTGAGTGGGTTTTTGGAAATTTCAAAATAGTCCTTTGCAAAGAGAAATGGGGAGATTTAGTTCAAATAGGACCCCAAATCAGCAAACTCAAAAAACAAAAGTTCCTCAAAATGATGTCCTCCATCCAACGAGCCCAAAACCACTAAATTCTAATATTTATAAATAACCCCTGACATCTTCTAAAATTACAAATAGGTCCCTCTAGGTCTCTAACTTGGTTCAAAACCCTCCAAAACTAACCAATCACCAATCTAACACACAAAATTGATTATTTAAACTATTAAATAAGATTAATTAACTAGTAAACATACAATTAAAAATTGGGTCTTACAAGAAATAAATCTGGTAGATATACTGGAGATGTAAATTTGAGTTTGTTTTTATCTCCAAGTGGAATCACTTGATTTCGATATAAAACGAAAATGCTAAAAATACTCAGACTAAACATGCATGGGTTTATGTGAGATCATGTTGTTTTCTGTTTTCTAGTATCCTGTCCTGTTTCTTGGCATGTGTGACCTTTCCTGCATTGCTTTTGTATGTGTTGCTTGTTCTATTTTGTGCGTGAGATTTGTCTACTTGAGATCATGTTACAAAAGGAAGGTGAGTTCATGCTATAAGACATGGGCTTTCCTTGATATATGTGACCAGAGAGCATGAGATCTTCAAATTGATAAATTGCCTGAGGAAGTGGTTCATGGTACGAGACGTGAATCGTGATTGGTCATTTGACTACACCTACCTGTTGCAGGTAAACTAGTGATCAAGAGTTGAAAAGATACATATACATAACTAGTAACACACACCGATTATGTCTAAGTCTTGAAATCTGTGTCTATGCCAAGTTATCCCGCCAAATTTACTCATCCATGTTTTATGATATTTATTCACATTCTTATCTATACATGACAACATCTACTTCCTGTGTTTCCTTGTTTATCTGTTATCATGACTGCAACTCATTTTAAGGTACTTTTACAAAGGTCAATAATCATTGTTTTAGGGGCACTTGAACAATGTAAGACCATTTTTTGGAAGACCATTTTTTGCGTGACATAGAGTTGTGTGTTGTCATATTTGACGCAGGATTCTTGCATGATGTGTGATGTGCTTTGTTACCTTGTATCTAGTGGCGGATCCAAGTGTTACCACACAGGTGTAGTCGCATCCGCGTGATTCTTGTAACCCCTTAGATAAAATATTAAAATATCTGATTTTATTATTTAACTTCTTTACTTGAGCATATACTACACCACCCAAACGAAATTTTTGGGTCCGCCATTGTACTTGTGTTTAATATACATCCTAAAAGAGCGGGATGATTTAAGTTAAAGCTTTCAAGCGTGATACGGGTATGCAGCGTGCGCGCCTCACCTCAGCCCGGTGTGCACAGGAGATAATATGACATGCCCCTTTCTTAGTGTGATCTTTGTTCCTAATTTTCCTGCTTATTTGATCTTTGTTATTTAAATTCCTAACATGTCATGTGTGTTAGACTTCCACTGTCACTTTTGTGAACACCATGTTTTTCTGCGTAAGTGTCAATTTACGCATCATGTAATCATGTATTTCAATAGATCCTATTTGGTAATTTACTAAAAGTTAGTAAAAGTAATATAAAGCATTCACACATCTTCCAAATTCCATCCCACTTTTTCAGAAAAAAAATAAATAAAAAAAACCTCATTTATTCACTAAATGATAAAAAAAAAAAAAAAAAAAACACTTTCTACACAAAAAGTCAAAAAGATTCCAATCAATCCACTAAAGACAAAATACCATCATTTATTCTCTTTTGATTTGATGCTTTACATCACTTTTACTCTAATAGTAAATTGCCAAAGGGGCCACTGTTATATGCCTGTATGATTCTATTGCTTGACAAGAGTGTAAATTTTATTTTTTTTTGAAAGACAAGTTGGTCTTTCATTTTCTCTAAAGATCAAAATTTACACAAGGATATTTTTCAAATCAAAAATATCCAATGGGCATACCCCAACAAGGGTGTAAAAAGTCAAGGTGGTTGGGCCCTTGAGAGGCCTGACCGACATAAGAGTAACTCCCAGCACACACTGAGGAAAAGACCACCTACGTGCAAGAGAAAGGGCCACTTGCACATGCAAGCAAGAGGACGCAAGGATGGAACAATTGCACGAAAGAGAGAGAATAGGACTCCCAACTATTGGGCACCTGCAGTAAACAAAACATACATATAATGGGTCCAACCATAGTTGTTCCCTGGGAGTTTGTTGATCAGCACAAGGCATGAGTTTGGTCCCTACATCTTGTGTTCAAAGCAGCCCTAGATTTGTCCAGTATGCATTTGTGTGCGCTTATCAGGCACCACCCGGGGGATTAGTCTCGTTAGTTTAAAAACCTCAGCGATACCAATTTCATCAAAAAAAAAAAAAAAAAAAAAAAAAAAAAAAAAAAAAAAAACCATAGATGTTCCTTGAAAATTCTATCTAATTGGAAAAATTCATACAACTCTACCCATCCCACTTTGTAGACAATTGCCGGATACCAACACTAACCACATCTATTTTCAGACTGCAGAATGAAGGCTAGAGATGTTCCAATCTAGGAGAAACCCCAAACATCATCCACCATGGGACCCATGTCATGAAGAATAGATGTTCTGTATCAAGGAGCGCAGCTTACTATAGTTCATGGTTGCATATGACACAGAATATTACTCAAAAGAATAAATATATATTAGTAAGTTTATAAAAGAAATACAACATCTCAACCCAACAAGATATCATACACCCACCTTATTTTCAGCAACACTTCACTTCTACATCAGATGGAGTTCTTCCATTCATTGATTGACCGGTTGCAGCTTCTGTTACATGAACTCTGAAAAATTCTCTACAAGAAGATACTAAATTCGTATATATGGAGTTTGGCTGATCATCGCTTTTAGAGATCAGGGAGCTCACCTCATCGACTAACCTGACGAGCGTGTCCTTCCGAATGCGATAGGCATTGCCATTAAATAAGTCCAACCAGGCCTTCTCAGAGAAAGCATGCGCCAAACTCATCTGATCACTGGCAAGACAGGAAAGGGCACCGTTGATGTCATCCTCTTGCAGTTTCATGCAAAAGCGTTCTTTGATGATGGCAACTGGCGCAGTCTGGCCTGACCGAATCAAGTAATGCCAAGTTGTGTCCAGTGATTGCCCCTGAATTGTGTCCACAAACTGTGTTAGTGGTTCCTCCTAATTAAGGAATCAAAACTTGATGAAACAAGTCCCCAGGCTATAATTGCTTCCAGTGGAATCAGAAAGTCACCAAAATCATCAACTCATTTTAAAACCTCAGTTCTGGCTATTTAAATCACTTTCAGCTATTTTTTCAGTAGGAATTGGTCAGTGACTCAGTTTTTGGTCATCACAAACTGGATCTAAACAGAATGCTCAAGACCAATACTCCGAAACAATGATTTAATACCATGGTCCCGCTAAGGACTTAAAAGATGATATTGGCAATGATGGCATGATAACAGTGTACTATAAACCTTCCAAGACAAACATATATCAGCCTTCAGAGGTATCATACAATGCATGGCCTGAATCAGTAGTAATTCTAGGAGTTAAGACCCAATCTGAACATGCAATGTACAAAAAACCACCTCCAGAGAAAATACCAGAGTTTCATACATTCAATCCTGACAGTAAATCCATTCTAAAAAATAAAAATAAAAATAAAAAGCAAACAAACAAAGCACAGTCTGACAGTAATTCAGTGTGTCAACTGCAGGGGCCCAATGTGTGTGCAATGCACCAAAACATCACCTCAAGAGAAAGAACCAGTCATTTGATCAGCAGATTCTTTTCCCATTGCACATTAATATTTTTACCCTCAATTTTTATCGTTCATTTGCATAGCCAGAAAACTTAATGAATACAGATTATCAAATAGGGCCTTTTTCCTCTGAAGTATTGCCATCCACAGCAGGACCCCGAGATTAATAGATGACTTCCTCATCTTTGTAGAATGATGCCATGAACGTTAAAACTCCTAATAGAAACAGAGTTCAGCATACTTCCTCCAACCTTAAGCAATTTAATGAAGTGCATGCAGAAGAAAATTTTGTTATGTAAGAGAATTGGAAGAATACCTTCCCAGACCTGGAAGCTTCCAAGATCATCCACAGGTGACGCTTGGGGTTAAAGTGGTACCCGTGATGCAGCATCCGTCGATAGAATTTTTCAAAATCATCCCATCTCTTTTCTTCAATGCATGCCGCTAGCATGGTATTGAACATAAAGTTGTCAGGGATTACTCTGTTTTTGTAATCGCTTACACTGCTTATGTAATGGGCACCATCCAGTATCTTCTGAAATAAGTCCTTCGCTTTTTCAAACAACTTATTTTCGATGTACGCTTTTATCATAATGTTGAATGTCACAATGTTCGGGGAGCAGAACTTGTGCATTTGACTAAAGATGTATGCACCATTTTGAACATTGCCTGAGTCCAAACAAGCTTGAATCAGCCCAGTATATGTCACTACAAGGGGCTTCTTTGCAACCTTGCAGATTTTGTCCATCTGATTGAAAGGATGAAAATATCCTCAGTGATTTTGTTTTAGTTTCTATGTATAATAATATATTAAAAAATAAAAAAAATTGCAGGTAAAAAAGGGCTCCACTTGATTGATGACTGCTGCCTCAAATGGAAATGTGTAGGATGTGACAACTTGCATAGATAATATCAGAATGTTTTATTGTGATGCGTGAACATTTGTGATCAACAGTCACACATGGAGACTGACCTTAGTTGTGCAAAACCAAAGGGCATTCAAACTTAATATACATTAGGCATGGTCATAATTTCTAAGTCTATAATAGATACCTGTCAACCTGATTAACTCGAAAGAGCCGAACCAAAAAAACCTTGGTCCCAATCAATTTTCAGTTCCAGGCTTATGAATTTAAAACTTTCTTGGTTGGTTGCGGGATCGAGTGTTGGTACAGGAGAAGGAAAGGAAAATTTTTTGGTAGGCCCATTGGGAAAGTAAATATACAAACTATGCAAGGTTCTCTTCTGAACCGTGGCTGGCTCCTGCTGATCCAGTGAAGTATTGGTTCCACATGGAAGACATGAGTTGGGTCAAGGTCCAGCTGCCCCCGCTCTGCACACATGCAGCCACACCCACACACCCACATGCATGCACGCGTGCGCACACATGCATGCGAGGTATATGCGGACCTTCAGTTGGAACCCAACCACTGACATCCCTGATGATTTACACCGCATGGTAAGGGCTACTGCAGGTCTGGGGCCACAACAAATGACTGAATTAACATGATTTTGTGGTTTAGACAACTAATCTCCTTGGATCAAAATTTCACAATTTAATCCAATTCATTGCATTTCTTCAAGAAAACAGAAATTGAGATCTGTTTCTGTAATAAAAGACAACAGAATTTTCTGAAATCCTTAACCAACACAACCAGATCCAATCAGTGGACTGGTTTCCTTGTTCAAACAGTTGGCAGTCTGGAATGATATCAGACCGCCTCAGATTGCAGATTCCAAATTGATTCTCCTGGTGGTTGCAACTTGCAAGCATTTGGGCATATCTTGTCTGGGAGAATTCAGAGAATTTTGAATTCTCCCAATGCAGTCCCCCAAAGTGAAATTCCAAAATGCTCAAGCATGTCCAGTCTCCGGCATTCAGAATGCTGGAATTCTAAGAATTCAGAAGGCTAAAAGTGGCTTTTCAGGTGGTGGTATTCACAATTCAAGCAATCAAACACTGCATTTGGAATTCCAAGGGAACATGGTATGACACCAATGTTAGGAATTCTGATGTAAAACAATTTGCATCAACGAGAATTGATGAGGTTTGGGCCCTAAACAGCCCAGAATTTTGGTTAAAAGTGTGGAACAAGGGCTGTTTTGGGAAAAGACATGGAAACAGAGGCTTATTTGAAAGCTTTACATATTCCAGAAGTGTTAAAAGGGGCTGGTTGTGCAGTCATTTTGGAGCCGCTGGTTGGTAGGTCTAACCCAGCCCAACCCATGAAGTGAAGCACCCAAAAGAGTCGCCCAGAGGTCCCCTTCAAGATCATATGGCTGGCCTCATCAAAGGCTGGGCCCATGGTTCAAAATAGCGGCCGCTACGATGGGTAGCAGCCGCATTATCAGCCATAGCAGTTGAGGCCACTACGCTATTTTGAAATTAGTGGTGTTTTGGTCTAAAACCTAGTAAAGCCAAACAGTTTTAATTTAGATCATTGTTTTTCCTGTTTCTTCTCCCCAATAGTCTTCCCTAAAGTTGTCTCTGTCTTTTATATGGTTCCAAATTACTTCAAAAAAACACAAGATTTGAATTGTTTTGACCACTTAAAAAATTCACCCAAATTACTTTAAAAAAACACAAGATTTGAATTGTTTTGACCACTTAAAAAATTCACAACACAACGCCATTACGTATATTGCCGCAACCGCTACATAGCTTTTTGGCCACTGGCTACTATGCCTGTCGCAACTGCAATTTTGATCCTTGCATTGGCCCCACAGCCTGATTTGCAAGAAGATGTAGTGACATCCAAATTTCCTGAATTCAACATATTTTCTTAATTCTTTTTGAGATTTGATTTCCGGTTAGGAAATTATGTCAAAAGACTAATAATTAGAATAGGGTTAGAATTGATAGATTTTTTCTAGGATTTTCAGGGTTTTATTTAGTTTTATGCACTATATATACAGTTGTATGGTCGCAGTTAATGTTCAACAGTTCTATTATTTAATAAAGCATTGCTCTTACGCACGTTTGTTGGTGTTCTCTCCTTGGCCGAGTATATACCTTCAATAGAGAAGCCTTTCTAAGACTACAGTCTAATTCAAGGGAATAACAGCCATGGTTGGATCAATTATCCATTTTCCCTAGACTATGTCACTCAGGCTACTATTGAGCAGTCCCAGCAAACTGTTTTATAGTAGCAGCTGGCAGTTTTTAAAAGTCATTTGGGTTCCATTGATACCCGTGGATGCATCAAGTTCCCAACACACAATTCTCATCAGAAATGCTTGCAACCAAACCGCCCCCCAGCCGCCCCTCTCCCACCCCACTCAGTCAGAAAGAAGACAGCCACTTCTTGTTTCAGGACCTGTGAGTTTGCCGTTGGCCTGGAACTGTGTCTGCATCTGCAACTGGTCCAACAGGTGGCCAATGAAGGACCCAATGTCACCAGCTGAAAATGAACTCCATGTGAGCAGGGCAGGCAAATTTCAAGTCTTCCAACGTGAACCAGAAGGTCCCAGTCCCAATTCAGGGCCAGGGTTGGCCTATTTTAAGACAGACAAATAAACAAGAGGGGCTTGGGCCTCCATTTAAAGGTCATAATTATTGGGTGAAGTTTGAAGAGACCCAAGCCTAGAAAGTTGAGAAACCAAGTGCAAATTGAATGAAAATCTAGCAAGACAGTAGAAAAAATAAATAAATTATCTAGAACCTGTTGTAGTGCTTCTTGGCACCTTCCTGCACTGCAAAGACAACGAGCAAGGTCATAGTAGAGGCTGGCGGAACCTACTATTCCTCGTCTTTCCATATCTTGGACAACTAACACAGCCTCATCCGTTTTGCCTTCTCTCCAAAAAGCATTTACAAGAACTGTAAGATATAAAGAGTACTGTCACTGGTTCATTATGTATCAGAAGAAAAAGAAAATACAACAATTCATAGCAGATGTACACTATATGACCTTTGTAGTTCAAAGTGTTTGGAACTGAAGTCTTCTCAACTTTTCTGAAAAATTCATGCACCAAGCTGTACTTTCCACATACAAGCATTACCTATTCAAGCATGATCCTCAGTAACATAATAATTACTTGGGAGTATTCCTACTGCACTCACAAAATAGAAGTACGCTTGATTACCTTAAAAAGTAAAAAGTACATCCATGGCATCCTTTATAACCAAATGGTGTCTTGAAAATTTCATTCATACTGGTCAGTTTTGACCAACATTTGAATTCTCTAAGAAACGACAAAAATTCAAAGAAATTGGTACAATAAAACACAAAGATGATTGCTTTTCTCAATGTAAATAGAAGTATGCTTTGATTTCTCTGGGAAATACCAAAATCCGAGGAATTTGGCAGAATAAAACAGAACAATGACTGCTTTCTTCCAAATTAAGGGGTTGTTTGGTTGCACTCATTTGCCTATGGAAATGTTTGTTTATACATCCCATGTTTGGTTGCACCATTATGCATGTGATGCGTAAATGAAGATGTGAAAATGGTATGAAAATGGAAGTGATTTTGTGCCCAAAATTTTCACACCTCCCATGGTGTGAAACGGTTTCACACATCACTGTTGGTAGGCAGTGTACAGTGGCATCTTGAGCAGTCCATTTTTTCATAGTTTTTATTTTGTGGGCCATAAAATGAAGATCCAAACCATTGGATGTCTTTAAAAGGCCAAGAACACTATGGCATCAAATTCTGGCCGTTATTTCATCATATATTTTGAGAAAATTGCGAACAAAACCAGACAGTTAAATCTGCTAAATTGGAATTTCGTGGGGCCCTTTTTCACGATCCCAATCGTTCATCCTCTTTGGAAGGCCAAAAACGGCTAGGCGGTCAAATTTAAGTTTTGATTCATCATGGATCTTGAGAAATTTGAGAAAAAAGGTGAACGATTGGATGTAATCCTTGAAAAAGGCCCCCCTTTTCACATGGTTTTTGGAGCAGTATTTTTTTTTTCCAACTTTTTACTATTCTAGGCCCCTATTTCATGATCCAAACCGTTCATCCTCTTTAGAAGGCTAAAAAAGATGTGGGTGTCAAATTTGAGCAGATGATTCACCATAAATTTTAAGAAAATTGCAAAAAACTCCAGACTAGTAAATCTGATTTTTTTTTTATTCTATTGGCCCCCAAATCACAATCCGAACTATTCATCCTCTTTGGAGGGCCACGGACTAAAAATGGAATTTTTTTCCATGGGAATCAATTTCATATTGAAATGAAACACACGTGCATGATTCACACACGTGAACCATTTTCCTAAGTCATGTGTAAAAGCCAAACAACCCCTAATGTAAATGGAAGAAGGCATGTCAATTTAAATGGAAGAAAGCAAGTCATCCTAGGCAGTTTGTTAGCTGGTTAGGGCCGAGAGTAGTGTGTGTGGGACCATGAGTTTGAGTCCCTATAAAAAGCAAAAAAAAAAAAACAAAAAAAAAAAAAGGGAAAAATGGAGGGAATAAATATGTCGTATTTTGCTCTTAAAAATGACTAGAGGTGAAATCTCAAGAAAAAAAATGGAAAATAGAGATGTTCAAAATTGAGGTTTGAATGAAAGGCATTTTTCCCCAAACCCTAAAAGAGCCTTATTTAGTTCCCTCCCGTTTGATTTTTTATTTTTCATTGGTAAAATGACTGGGACCCACAACCTCAAGGTTGCAAATTGCAATAGTGAGCACCTTCCCCTGTGCCACGAACTCTTATCAATTCCCTCCCACTTGATTGGGAGGAAAGATCATTTATCCCCTAGTTTTAGGTTCTTACAAAGGCATTGAAAAAATTAAAAATAAATTAGAAAACACTACAATACGATAAACTTGGTTTCTGCAAAGTATGACTTAAATGGATGAAATGGTCCAAAATTGACTCAAATTTTTGGTAGTGAAATTTTTTATGGACTACTGCCTTCAATGAAATGAAATCGACAACTATATAGTCCTTTCAACATAAAGTATTATCAAGTCCCTCTAGAAGGGTCTATCAAGAAAGCACATAGAGAAATCAATTGTACAGTTTGTACCTCCATGACAAGGCCATATGTTGTACTTGAAGGTTGTATCCACCTTTGTTTTAACTGTTGTAATACCCAAAAAGCTCCCTTCCATTGTTTCTGTTGCACACATGCATTTAAAACCTGGGAGAAAAATGTAGACACCACATTCAGTCACTGTAAGAAATAATAACTTAGTGTTGATGTACCCCCAAATCGAAAGCAGTAAAAATATTTTTGCCAGAAGGATTGTGACTTGCTTTATTGCACTTTAAAGCAGCAGAGAAATAAATAAATAAAAAGGTGTGCTGATGTTTTTCTGTCATCCTCAAAAGCAAACTCTATTGGAATTTGGAAAGCTACATCATGGAAGAATGGTAAGAGATTGATTTGAAATTTCCATGCAATTCCAGACTCTATGAAAAAGATAACCAGCCATTCTGCTTAATAATTCAAATCAGCTTTACCAATCAAGGTTCAAAATATTCCATTCAAACAGACTGCAATATGGAATGCATCATTCACTTTCTCCCACTGAATAGATACACATCCAGCCAAAACTTTTAGAACACAGTTTTAGAAGTTACGATCTCATGATGTTTAAAATGTAAGCAAAGTTAACTCACAGCATTGTAGACAACAGCATCTGGTTCCAACCGCGGGTCCCACTTCTCAAGCATCCCTGTCTTGAAATTCTTTGGGGGAAGAGCCCTCATACAATCAATGATATCAAAAAGCTCCTTCATGAGCCCCGCTTGTCCAAGAGTGACAGCAATACAATGATAAGCGGCCAGATCAGGATATGATGAAAATTCTCTCTGTAAGAGATAAAAAGAACTACTTAAATTATAACACTTGCAAGAATAAAATAAAATAAAAAAATGGTGATTTTAAGAATAAAAAAGATTGACCACCAAAAGTTTATTTATAAGCTGACACACGGCAAGCTGGCAGGACTACCAGAAAAGTGCAGCTTGTGGATTGGGCATCCACAAAAGATGAGCCCTATTGATACCATGTCACAGGCCAACTTTTATGTAGTGGCATGCCATGTGTCATTTTAAAAATGCCAATAGGTCGAGATGCTGACAAAACTCTGTAAGGACGATTGAAAAAATGGGTGTATTACACGCATGGCATAAAATACGTTGAGTGCCTCCACAGGCCTCTTCGCCTTCCCAAGCACATTAATAACTGTTGTGTAAATAAATCTGCATAAGAAAAATAAAAAATATATATATGAGAGAGAGAGAGAGAGAGAGAGAGAGAGAGAGAGAGAGAGAGAGAGAGAGAGAGAGAGAGAGAGAGAGAGAGAGAGAGGTTAATTTAAATGAATGCTAAAAGCCAAGATCCTTGTTAGATGTGTCAGACACATGTAGACCACACAGGAAAAATAACAATATTTTTTTATTCTAGTATTTTAGCCATATTTATACACTATTTTTAGTTCTTCTGTTCTAGGTATGGACATTTTCCTAGACCATATGCATTTATAAGGTTACAATTACATAACAATGCATTGTTTTCTCATCATATGCACACATGTGGCCAGAGGTTTTTCAGGGTGCCCTTATCTTGCAATTTTTGTTTTTTTTTTGGATGGTTTCTTGTTTTTTTTTTTTTTTTCTTTTATCTTGCACCTCTCGGTCTCTGTTTGTATCCAATTGGATATTAATGCATACAAATATCAAAGACCAGAGTGCCATTTACAAAAGTAGGTAGGACCAGACTGATAATCAGGGCTAATAAGTGGAAATTCAACACAATGACCAAGACCACCAGACAGCATGCAATAGAAATAAATATCTGAAATTAAGGATCTTGACATCCATTGAATTTATGGTTTCAGGTGCCTGATGTCGTCTGTACGAGGACCATGGTTGGGTGATCCAAATCACCATCTCATAGGCCCCGCCGTAGATGGAGGACAATCATAAATGTCTTCGATTGGAAGATCATAAACTATGGTGCATGGATACTTCAAAATGGGCAAAGTATTGTGTTATGTCGTATCATACCCGCAGCTTTACTTTTTTATGTGTAAAATCCGTGTCCCTGTCGTGTCTGTGGCATGTCCTTACCGTATCTGGGTATCATAGTGTCAAAGCCAGCAAGAAGAAAGACAAATACTGTTGTGAATTCGATGATCCCTTTGAGGGTCACGATGCTCCTTTATATAGATATATTGTTGTTATACAAGTTACAATAATTGTAGCCATAATCTTGATTACATCCATTCTAATCTAATTATAATCTAATCATATCTCCTAATAAGGCAAAGAATAAAGTTACATAGCTGTACACACGTGAGTTGTTTTGACCCACAAGTTGGGCTTTATTTGACATGGGCTGTGACCCACTGACTCATTTAACAACCCCCCTCAAATTGATGGGGGTGAATCAACCAACATCAATTTGCCAACTAAGAATTGATGTCGTGGTCGAGGAAGCCCTGTGGTAAATATATCTGCAATTTGAAGTCCTGTAGGAACATGAGGAAGAGTAATAGCATCACGCACAAATTCATCACGTATGTAATGACAAGCTACTTCAATATGCTTTGTGCGTTCATGGAAGACAGGATTTTCAATAATTCGTATGGCACTAGTAAGCTAGATTGTGGAAATCCAAGCTCAGAAAGGAGACCACGAAGCCAGACAATTTCAGAGGTGGCGGCAGACAAGCACGATATTCTGCTTCTGTGGATGATTTGGAAACTTTATCTTGTTTCTTACACTTCCAGGAAATCAACGAGTCTCCTAATAACATGCACCAACCCGTGGTAGACCGTGGATTATCAGGACAACCAATCCAGTCAGAATCTGAGTAAGCAATAAGAGAAGTCGAACTTCCCACAGGAAAGAAAAGGCCACGAGATGGTGTACTAAGGACATATCGAAGAATGCGCCGAATGGCAACGAGGTAGAGATGGCGTGGTTGTGTCATGAACTGACTAACCAGATTCACCGCATAAGAGATATCGGGCTGAGTGATGGTCAAGTAGATCAACTTGCCGACTAAACATCAATATAATGTGGCATTAGGAAGAAGATCACCAGTATCATGTGCGAGCTGGATATTAACCTCAACAAGTGTATCTAAAGGAGTTGAGTGTTGAAGACCGGCCATCTCAATAAGATCCATAGCATATTTGTGTTGATCGAGGATGAGACCTTTCCCTGACTGATGAACCTCAAGGCCTAAGAAATATGTGAGTGGCCCTAAATCTTTCATATGAAAGGACTCATGTAGAGATGCTTGTAGATGGTTGATCATGTTTGAATCTGTCCCAGATATAAAGATGTCATCCACGTAAACCAAGAGGAAAGTAATTCCATTCGAGGAGCGATGCAGGAACATAGAAGGATCAGAGGCACTTTGAGTAAATTTAAGATGAAGGAGAGCATCTCGAAAATTTTCAAACCAAGCGTGTGGGGCTTGCTTAAGACCATATAGAGATCGTCTTAAGCGAGCAATATCTCCTGCCGAGGCACTGGTAATTCCTTGGGGAAGTCGCATATAAACTTCTTCTTTGAGATCACCATGAAGAAATGCATTCTTGACATCCAATTGGTAAAGAGGCCATGAATGAGAGGCAGCAATGGCAAGAATAGTACAGACTGTTGTCATTTTACAACTGGGGCAAACGTTTCGTCATAATTGATACCATATTCCTGTCGGTTGCCCAGTGCGACTAAACGTGCCTTATAGCGATCCAACGAGCCATCTGCGATAAGTTTGACTGAAAAAACCAATTTGCAGCCGATAGGGTTTGTAGAGGATGGACATGGAACTAGATCCCAGGTATGATTATCCTGCAGTGCAGTTAATTCTTCTTGCATAGCTTTTTGCCAACAATCATGCTTCACCACCTATGAGTAAGAGTTAGGAATAGCAATGGAAGATAGAGTAGCAAGCAAAGATGTGTAAGTGAACCCATATTTATTTGGAGGCTTGGAGAGATGAGTAGAACGTCGAAGTTGAATTGGAGATGAAGCAATAGGAGCAGCATGTGATGAATTAGGGGAAAGATCAGGTGCCGGTGACGAATCTAGAGGGGGAGGCAGTAGTGGAACATCTTTATGACGACGTCATTCATAAACGAGTGGAGAAGAAATTGCGTCAGTAGAAGGTAAAGGCTTGGGATGGTTACGAAAGAAACGTTGGTTTTCGAAAAATATGACATTTCGAGAGATGCGAATGTGGTTGAGCACAGGATCATACCAGATATACCATTTTTGGTGGAAAGCATAGCCAAGGAACGCACATTGAGCTGATTGAGTGGTTAATTTTGTACGCTCGGAATGAGGAAGATGAACAAAACACACACATCCAAAAATACGCAAGTGGGTATAAGTAGGATTTGTATGAAAGAGACGAAAGTATGGTGTTTGATTGGTGAGACAAGGGGATGGTAAGCGATTGATTAAGTGAACCGCAGTGGCTAAACCTTCGGGCCAAAATTTAGCAGGGACTGAGGATTCTAAGAGGAGAACGGACAATATCTAGGAGATGTTTGTTTTTCCGTTCAACAACTCCATTTTGTTGAGGAGTATAAGGGCATGATCTTTGTGATAAAATCCCGCGCGTGTGCAGAAAATTGTTAAACTGATGGGACATATATACCCCCCCGAATCAGATCGGAGAACTTCTATGCGAGTGGAAAACTGATTTTCAACATAAGCCATAAATCTTTGGAAAGCATTAAAGACTTCATATTTAGAATGCAAGAAATATACCCATGTGAATCTACTATGATCATCAATAAATGTGATAAATATTTGAAATCTGTATTAGAAATTACAGGAGTAATCCCCATGGGTTTAAATATCGGCCGTGGCGGGCGATACCGCCACGCCACGGCCGAAATGTCGGCCGTCGCATGCGTGGCGGGGGGTGGGTATAAACCCCCCCGCCCCCCTTTCAAACCCATTTCTTCTTCCCCTTGCTGCTGTTTTCCCCCATTTCTTCCTCCTAAGTGGTCCCAAGTGTCTCCTAAGTGGATTTTTTCAAGATTTCTTGCCTCCAAATCACCAACATTCAATTATTCAAAGTATTTTAAAGATTCTAAATAAGAATCTTCATCTAGGTATGTAATTTTTTTTCAACTTTTGAGATTTTCACTCTCTAACAACTATGAATCACAACATAATGGCATCATTGGCTTGTTTTATTGTAGATCCATGCTTCCTTTTGATCTTGCATGCATATCTTTTGGTTTTTTTTTTAATATTGTTATTTTTATTTTCGGATTTATGTTATTTAAAAAAAAAAAAAACATTATCACTTTTGGAAAACTCATGAAACAACTTGAAAATAGCTTCATATTGTTAGATCTATGTTTCCCATAGATCATTCCAACATATAATGCTTGTTTTTCAATTTTTTTACTTTTTTTATTTTCGGATTTTTTTATTTTTGTAAAAAAAAAAATATTTTTAGTAATTGAATGCCATTTAAATGTCTTGAAAAGGGCTCCTAGATTATAGATCTATGTTTCCCATAGATCATTCCAACATGTAATGCTTGTTTTTCAATTTTTTCTCCTTTTTTTATTTTCAGATTTTTTTATTTTTGTAAAAAAAAAATATATTTTTATTAATTGAATGCCATTCAAATGTCTTGAAAAGGGCTCCTAGATTATAGATCTATGTTTCCCATAGATCATTCCAACAAGTAATGCTTGTTTTTCAATTTTTTTCCTTTTTTTATTTTCGGATTTTTTTATTTTTGTAAAAAAGAAAAAAAATTTAGAAATTGAATGCCAATCAAATGTCTTGAAAAGGGCTCCTAGATTATAAATCTATGTTTCCCATAGATCATTCCAACATGTAATGCTTGTTTTTCAATTTTTTTCCCTTTTTCATTTTCGGATTTTTTTATTTTTGTAAAAGAAAATTATTTTTAGTAATTGAATGCCAATCAAATGTCTTGAAAAGGGCTCCTAGATTAAAGTTCTATGTTTCCCATAGATCATTCCAACATGTAATGCTTGTTTTTCAATTTTTTTCCATTTTTTTTTTTTTCGGATGTTTTTTATTTTTGTAAAAAAAAAAATGCTTGTTTTTCAATTATTTTTAGTAATTGAATGCCAATCAAATGTCAAGAGAATGATTCTTAAGTGTTAGATATATGTTTCCTCTAACATGTTTTTCTGTTTTTTTAATTTTTAACATACTACTTGTTCATATTTATAGGTATTCAGTCTTCTATTGTGCATTTGTGTTTGCCAATTGATTTTCGAAAATGCCTCGTGATATTGATCCCGCATGGAACTATGGTGAGGCAGTTGAGAACAACAGGTTGAAAATCAAATGCAAGTTTTGTGGGAAAGTGACCAATGGGGGCATTACAAGATTCAAGTACCATTTGGGCCACATTTCTGGCAATGTTGCTGGCTGTACCGAAGTACTAAGGGAAATCAGGGAACAAATGAAAGCTTTGGTTGGCCAAAACAAAGCTAGAAAAATAGAGATAAAAGAAAAGAGGCAGCAAGATGTTGATGCTGCCCGGTATGATGTATTTGGGGATGAAGGTTTTGATGATGAGGATGCACAGATGGAGGCTGCACGCCGAGAGTCCTTTATGAGTCACCAAGAAGAATACGAACGTCGTGCATTTGCTGGAAGCAGCAAATATTATGATGCAGGGGGCTCATCTGCTGTGCCAAGCAGGGGCAAAGGGCCTTGCGGGGGCCATGCGTAGGGCATTTAGCACCCAGGAAAGGGATGTTGATGTAGAAGTTATTTCTACTAGAAGAGCAGTTCCTCCCTCTATTGATCCTCTAGCACATAGAAAAGAGGGGGCTAAACAACCAAATATATCAAGTGTTATGAAAGGGGTGATGAAGGGTGCAAAAGATAGATTAGCCAAAGCTACAGCAAAATGGTTAATTCACAAGAACATACCGCCTACAGCAATAGATTCCTCATATTTCCAAACAATTCTTGATGTTGCCACCGAAGCTGGCCGAGGAATACAGTCGTCCTCTGTTTATGATGTGGGCACTAAGTATCTCGAAGAAGAATATAAAGAAATAAAGGCATGGGTGGAGAACTTTAGGCCCATGTGGCAACAGAATGGGGTTACTATTATGTGTGATGGGTGGACCAGCAGCACACAAACACAATTAATAAACTTTTTGGTACAATCAGTTGCTGGGTGTGTCTTTGTGAAGTCCGTGGATGCATCTGAACATAGACGGACAGCTAAATATATATACACTCTTATGGATAAGGTTGTAGATAGTGTAGGAGAGGAGAATGTTGTACAGATAGTTACATATAATGGCGCCAATTTCAAGGCAGCCGGTAGGATGTTGGAGAATAAAAGACCTCATCTGTTTTGGACTCCATGTGCAGCACATTATATAGATCTCATTATGGAAGATATTGGAAAGAAGAAGAAAATTGCTGAAGTTATCAAGGCATGTAGAGGCATTACCAGATTTATTTATGATCATTCATGGCTTTTGAGCTTGATGAAAAGATTCACAAATAACCATGCCTTGATACGTCTGAGATCAACTAGGTTTGCCACCCATTTCATTGCGATAGAGAGCCTTGTAAGGTTTAGAACAGAGCTGATTCAGATGTTTGCATCAAAGGAATGGCTTCGTTCGAAATGGGGCAATGCAACAAGTGGTCCGGAATTTGAGATCCCTAACTTGATGAGGGACAATAAATTTTGGGAAAAAAGTATCTAATTTATTAAAGGTTTATGAGCCTTTAGTTAAAGTGTTACGGCTTGTAGATGGTGACAAGCCAACAATGGGATATATATACGAAGCAATGGATCGGGCTAAGCAAGCTATCATGGAAGATGTTAGATATCATGAAGAATATATAAAAATTATTGATGCCCGATGGAATGACCAGCTGCACCATCCATTGCATGCTGCAGGTACTCAATAACAATATCACTATTTGATGCTTTTAAATCAATCTAGTTCTCTTTGATTGACGTTTAATCAATTAATCATTTTGCATTTCAACTGTTTTCAATGTAGGTTATTTCCTTAATCCCGAATTCTACTACCCCAATGCCCAACAGCACAGCGATGCAATAGATACAGAGTTGAGGGTAGGATTAAGGGAAGTGTTGAAAAAATTGTTGGGAGTTGATGATTCAATCGAAGCCATCCAAGAGGTGAGTTCGTGATTGGGAATTTTATATTTGAGATGACAAATATATGCTTGAGATAAGTCTTAAACATGTATGGTTTATTGATTTATTCCGAATTTTCACATTGTAGATATCTACATACACACAAAGGAGAGGAGGCTTCGCAGACCCTCTTGCAATGAGGGCGATTGGAAAGATGCCACCTGGTACCCAATCACCAAACCTATTAGGCTTTTGTTATTTATCTTTCAATTGATTGGAACTTGGAAGGACCTAAGGAATATCTAATTTTATTTGTTTACATTGAATTTCAGCTGATTGGTGGATGAATTTTGGAGAAGACACTCCAATGCTAAGGAAAGCGGCTGTTCGCATCCTTAGTCAAGTTACAACTTCATCAAACTGCGAAAGGAATTGGAGCACTTTCTCTTTGATCCACACAAAGTCCAGATATCGGCTTACCATGCAAAAACTCAACAAGCTTGTATATTGCCATTACAATTTGAAGTTGAGAAACAGAACAAGAGAAAGGAGGGCAAGGGATGATCCGAACTATTGTCCTATTAGTTTGGATCACATATTTAGAGAGGACGATCCCTTGCTCCTATGGATAGCCGAGATAGAGGATCCATTGCTAGATTCAGATCCGGACTTTCAGGAGGAGGTTAGAGATTTGCTTGATGAAGATATGGGCGGGGCAGAAGGTGCCCCATTTGGAGGAGAAGGCTCAAGTGCACAGCCGCAAGGCCCGCAACCATAACCAAGAGGGAAAGAACCTGCTCATGCAATGTCATCTTCTGAGAAGATGAGTACCACTGTCTCTTCGAGTAGCCATGGTGGAGGAGATGGGGGAGATGGAGCGGGAGACACTAGTGGGACAGGTGCTACTAGTGAATACTACTAACATGATCAGGAAGATGTCATTCCTGTAAAGGAGGTACACGACTTTCCGGAAAGAATGGAAGGAAACCATGGTTATCAACGGCGTCGGAGACCACCTGCTCCTGGAGTTAGTAATGAACAAGGTGGAGGTATTGGAGGCCAACAAGCAGCATCATGGGCTGAATCGTGGAACCCTAGTTACAATGGACAAGGACCCTCACAGTGTTTTGACTATTTTCCATATGGTCAGCCAGGTCAAGTACAACAAGGAGAAGAACAGTCTTCAACTTCAGGGTCCTACTCATATGGTGACTATGGTGAAACCCAATATGGTAGATATCCACCTCCTCCACCTCCTCCAAGTTCTTTTGATGCGGGTGCGACTGCCTTCTTTGGATTTGTGGATCCCAATGCTCATCAATATCAAATTCCATATGGTGCCACTATAAATGATAACAATGATGGGGATGAGGATAGTCATAGCCCCTTGAATCTTGGTAGACGTTCGTTTTGGTGGTGATTAAGGTATTCTTATTTCCTTCACTAACTCTATTCTTTGTCATTTCTAAATTGGCGTTGAACGTTGATTGTTGATCACTTCATGCTTCATAGTTCATCCACTTGATTGAATTTGAACCTTGAATGTTGAAGTATTGATATTTGATTGTTTAATGTTCATTAATGAGTAATGACTAATGACTAATAACCTAACCTAACTCTTAAGTCTTCTTAATTCTTATGCCTTTATTTCATGTTCTATTTTTTTTTTTATGAGCTTTCCATTACTTTTTAAGTTAACATGACTAAGAAACATGAATACATGTGAAAAAGCTCATCATTACTATTATTTTCTATTTATACAGCGATACAGGACCTCATATATTGAGGGCACCGCTACGCCCCCTTTTCTTACTTACTTTTGCAAAAGAACCACATTTTCTTTCATTTTACAATTTTCTGGATTTTCTGGAATTTTTTCAGATTTTTTTGGCGATTTTTTCAAATCGCACCGCTACGCCGCTACGTATCCCCGCTACGCTACGTATCGCCCGCTTCGTAGCGTTTTGGCGGCGGGCAGCTACGCCCGCCGCTACCGCTATTTTCATCCTTGGTAATCCCCCAAATGTCACTATGAATAATGTCAAAGCAGTTTGAAGCCATAGTAGTTTTGGAAGTAAAAGGAAGAACTTTGATTTTTCCAAGTTTGCAAACAGAACACTCATAAGAAATGTGACAAAAAGAAGTTTTATTTTCATTAATGCTACCGGTGTTCAACATCAAAGATAACAATTTTGAATGAGGATGGCCTAATCTATTATGCCAGAGCCTCCAAACATCTTGAGAAGAAAAACAAGAGAACGCAGAGGGCTGTTTATTTTGAGAGTGGCATAAGAAGAGGAAACAGGCGTCCACACTTAGGCCCTTTCGCGATCACCGTCCCCAATACTTGATCCTGCACAACACAACTAGACTGAGAAAAAGAAACATTACAATTACCATCAATCAATTGTCCGACAGACAGAAGATTTATAGTTAGATGAGGATATAGAAAAACTTTTCAGAGGTAATGAATGAATAACATCACCAAGAGCTGTAATGGGAAGCTTTTGACCATCAACAGTATGAACTTGCAAATTTCCATTGTATGGTTACAGCTTAGAGAAATGAGTGGTGGAGGAAGTCATGTGATTTAAAGCTCCAGAATCAAGAAACCATACTGAGGAAAAGAATTGGTGGTTACCTGAAATGCCAAGTGCAAAGAAGGCATTCATGATCATTTGTTGAACGAGCTCAGGGGTGATTAGACGGGCAGTATTGGAGGCAGGAGGTGGTGAAGACATGACCAATGCTGAAGGAGTATTGCTAGAAGTAGTAACAGCTGCAGTGTTGACATGATAAGCTCGAGGATTGCAATATTGTGGCCGCCTTCTGTAGTTGGAAAGGACATGACCATTTGATTTGCAATAATTACAGAACTTGGTCACACTGTGAGGTATAGTGTCCATAATTCTTGCAACCAAAATATTGGATTTTACTAAGATCTCTTGCAGCAGGTTGTCCTTTAGCAGCAAAAGTGGTATGATGGACCATCCCTCCCAGACTTTGCGAAATACCAGGAGTGTAATTGGCAATGGCAGCATATGCTACCTCAGGAGAGTTTCCTAAAAACTGTTGTTTCAGAACATGCTGAGTGATCAGACTTTGTTCCTTGCGCAAGAGTTCATTAAGGCACTCATTAAGGGATGGAGATGGAACCCTGCTCATCAGGTTGGAACGAACGATCTCATATTCAGATCTCAATTTCATGAGAAACTGGTCTCTGTGACAAGTTTCTTGTAATTTTTTAATCTGAGAAAGAGCTACCTCAGATACATTGACGTATTTGATTTCGTCAAATTCTGCCCATAAATTGAGAAAACCTATATAATAGTCTTGGATTGAAGAGGTGCCTTGAGAATACCGAGCAATCTCTAGTTCAAGTTGGTATTGTCGGGCAAAGTTCCCTTGGTGATATACTTGTTTCAGATATTCTCACATCTCCTTAGAGGTCTTGTAGGGTTTGAGATTCAGAATATATTGTGGTTCAACAGAACCAAGAATCAAGGTTTTGATCTTGGCATCCTTTGTATTCCAAGATAATATTTTTTTTTCTCATCTTCCTTAGGTCGTGGATCCCATCCTGAAACAAGTCCCCACATTTCCTTTCCTTCAAGATATACTTGAAATTGATATGACAAGGAAGTGTAATTCTTGCCATTAAATTTGATCAAGGCAATTTCATTCTTTTCCATTTCAGTAGAGCTATTACAATATGCAAGAAATTCCAACTGTATTAAACCAAACTGATAAAAATGCTAATCAGAGATGAGGAGACTTCCAACTGAGCATTCAGAGATGGCAGAACTGAAAAAATGCAATTTTTTCAAAAAAAAAAAAAAAAAGGTTCCAGGTGAGCTTGGTTTTCCATAGAGGATGGAGTGCAGCAGAAAACAGTTGCAACAAATGATTAATCAAACATCATAGAAGGATGAAGAATCAAAATGCGCACTCAACAAGCCAGATTGCTCACCAAAAAGAGCCGGATCCAGAAAGTTGGACGGCTGTGATGGAAATATATTGTAGAAATTGAATTTTCTCAAGAAAGAGTAGAAAGCCTACCTCTGAGATGCCAAAAATTCTCAAAAATATCCATACATACCAGGATATCCAGTCAACCAAGATGGTAGCAGTCTGTAGGTTCAGTGATGCTGATCTGAAGTGGGCTGCGTCTGATCACAACTTGATCAGACCTATGAATGGAATAAATTTGAGCAAAGAAGATACCGACGACTTCCAATATTTGGAAGAGAAGATTCACACAGAGAACTCTGTATAGAGTTGTGTTTGCTCAAAGCTCAGATACCATGTCAAAGCCAGCAAGAAGAAAGACAAATATTGTTGTGAATTCGATGATACCTTTGAGGGTCACAATGCTCCTTTATATAGATATATTGTTGTTATACAAGTTGCAGTAATTGTAGCCATAATCTTGATTTCAGCCATTCTAATCTAATTATAATCTAATCATATCTCCTAATAAGGCAAAGAATAAAGTTACATAGCTGTACACACGTGAGTTGTTTTGACCCACAAGTTGGGCTTTATTTGACATGGGCTGTGACCCACTGACCCATTTAACACATAGATCATAGACAACCATTCTATTTGCCCACTTTCTACACATCTGTTATCTTCTAGTAACCTGAGTTGTTATATGCCTAAGGATTAGGATCTTACAAGCTAGGAAATTTCAAAGGCAATGCCAATATGCAGTGGGCTGATCAAACATCATCTCTATGTAAACATCATCTATGTTGATGATATGATTATCAGTGGCAATGATAGTGCTAGCATTACGGATCTTGAACATCA
Source organism: Camphora micrantha (assembly GCA_003546025.1). Lineage (NCBI taxonomy): Eukaryota > Viridiplantae > Streptophyta > Magnoliopsida > Laurales > Lauraceae > Camphora > Camphora micrantha. The sequence continues at coordinate 26,017,340 of QPKB01000007.1, read as the reverse complement.
TCTCACTCGCCACTTCAGAATAAAAGATCTTGGTCCTCTCACCTACTTTCTGGGCTGGAGTTCTTGCATAGCAAATATGGCATTCGGGTTCATCAGCGGAAATATGCTACAGATTTAATCACTTCGGCAAGACTCGATGATGCTCACACTTTTGATACACCTATGGAGTTGAACAGCAAGATCAATACAGATGATGGCCCTCCCTTGGATAATTCCTCTGTTTTCCGGCGGATAGTTGGTAGTTTGCTCTACTTAACTATGACTCGGCCGGATATTTCTCATGTCGTTCATACGGTTAGCCAGTTTGTGAGCAATCCTCACAAACCTTACCTTGCTGCTGCCTTGCGCATACTCCGCTATGTCAAAGGCACCCTTAATCTTGGTCTTTTCTACTCTTCGGGCTCTTCTCTGCACCTATCAACTTATACGGATGCTGACTGGGCTGGTTGCCCAGATTCTCGGCGATCTACCAATGGCTGGTGTATGTTTCTTGGGTACTCTTTGATTTCGTGGAAGTGCAAAAAGCAAACCACCGTTTCAAAGTCTTCTGCTGAGGCTGAATATCGGGCGATGTCGTTTGCTAGTGCTAAAATCATCTGGTTATGCCGTCTTCTCTGTAAATTTGGTGTCATTGTTGGTAGTTCTACACCTCTTCACGAGGACAACACAAGTGCTTCCAGAATTGCCAACTATCCGGTCTTTCATGAAAGAACGAAGCACATCGAGATTGATTGTCACTTCATTCGTCAGCATGTTGTTACTGAGAAGATCACTCGGCCTCATCTCTCTACTCTTAACCAGTTGGCGAATATCTTCACAAAAGCTCTCCCCAAAACACGTCATCATGATCTCACTAGAAAATTGATGTTTTCTGCCTTACCACATCAATTTGAGGGGGAGTGTACAAGATAACAAGGCTGTTTGCTTATAGGCCCTAGGCGCAGCCCAACAGAGACCCATTACAGCCTCTCATACTTAGGATTTAGTCAATCCCAGTAAAGCTAATTTCTCTCATTGATTAGCTGATTTCTCTCTTTATGTTTTCCTTGTATATACTAGGATTGATTAGGAATTGATTCTTTCCATTCTTTCATTTATTCTAATTTGTAATCTTAACATACTTAGTGACTTGATTAAGGTAACAATTCATTATAAAACAGAACAATCGATGATCCATTGATCATTGAGTTTCTCGCCAATATTGTCTTCTTCTTCTTCCTCTCATCTCATCACAGAATCTAACACTATCAACCCCATCCAATTCCACATGCTCCATGAGAAGATATCAGCACGGACTCTGTTCTTGGTCTATCGAAGACAACACAAAAAGCTGATTCTATATTTGTCGTTGTGGATCGATTCTCCAAGATGGCTCATTTCATACCGTGCTCAAACTCTTCTGATGCATCCAAGATAGCCCAATTATTCTTCCGAGAAGTGCGTCTTCATGAGCTCCTGAAGACAATTGTGTCATATCGAGATACTAAATTTATGAGATACTTTTAGAAGACACTCTGGCTGGCCGCTAGGACGAAATAGTTCTCCAGTGCTTATCATCCACAAACTGACTACCAAACAGAAGTAATGAACTACAGCTTGGGCAAGTTGTTACGATATTTGGTTCGAGATCATATCACCTCTTGGGATCTGGTCTTACCGATGGCTGAATTTGTTTATAATAATTCAGTCAACAGATCTACCATGATGTCATCATTTCAAGCCGTGACTGGAGTACGACCGCGTCTACCTGCTGCCTTAGCTCCATTGCCAGAAGAATCGCGACCAAGCGGTGAAGTAGAAGAATTTATCCGGCATATGCGAGACGAAATATCGCCGCCAATAAAGCCACCTACAAGAAACATGCTAATGCTCATCGTCGTTTTGTCGAGTTTGTAGAAAGCGACATGGTAATGGTACGGATACATCCAAAGCGACTCCCTCCAGGTGCAAATAAGTTGCATCCTCGCAATGCAGGTCCCTTTAAGATACTAAAGAAGATAAGTTCCAATCCTTATGTTCTTGAACTGCCCGCAGTACCAGGCATCAATTCTACTTTTAATGTGGAGGATTTAACTCTCTATCGTGGACATCACACAAATGAATGCCTTAAAGATCACATCCTATCTCTACCGCCTAATCCACCTCTAGCTTATCAAATTGTTGATGTACTTGATGATCAAACTCGTGTCTACACATTGAGGAGGTTTTCAAAATTTTCTCGTTTGATGGAAGGATCGGCCCATCTCGGATGGCTCATGATCATGGATTAAAATATCAGACCGATACGTACCGATAGTACCAATATCGGTCATTACCGGTACTATATTTTGCAGGAAATCGGTAACGAACTCGGGGGGCCAAAAAATCGCCTAAATATCAGTCAATATCGGCCGGTATTTTAAAAAATATCGGGCAATTTATCCAAAATGTCGGCCGATGAATGATGTCACTTTTCGTCTTCTTCCCTGAGCCTCTCTTTTTCTAAGTAATAAAAAAAAGGGAAAACAAAAAAAAAAAAAGTATATAAGAGAAAGATTAGAGAGGAAAAGATGGGAGAAAAGTACCTGAATTCTTCGCTGCTACTACTGAAAGATGCCACCGCTGCACCTTCTTCTCCTCGTTTGCCCCTCTCCTACCCCTTTTCCCCCATTCCTCCCTCTTCCCTCATCTTTTTTTTCTTTCCTGCTATGTTCGGACGATATTCTATACCGGCTACATGTCTTCACTGTAGTTGCTTTTGGGTATTTGGTAAAGAACCTCAGAAGTACCCAACGAACTTAATTACTCTACGCCTGTCATTGTCTCGGAACTCAAATGAGTGAAATGCCCTTTCCATTTCCCATTTATTTCTTTCCATCCAATTAAGTGTACCAATAAATTTAGATGGAACTTTCGTGGGCTCCATGGTGGTGCACAGTTATAAATAATTTGTGTCAATCCAAGCCCAATCTGGGGAGGCCCATTTAGGCCCAGTCATTGTATTGTAGAATTCGTCAAAGGATAAGATAATACTTAGTTGGTTAGCTACAGTGTAGGATCTGAGAGGGCATTCAGCCCCTATATATGTAACAGTTAGCAACAGTGTAGGATCTGAGAAGGCATTCAGCCCCTATATATGTAACACACAGTCGTCCCTAAAAGGGGTACTGAATTTCACCATTTTCGTGTATTGTGCTTCAAATATATTACACTGACATGGTATCAGAGCCAAATCGATCAACTGCGATCATCTCATAAGTCATCTTTCAAGCCTTGGAAGCCAATCTGTGATCATCTGAGATCATCTTCTTCAGCCGGATGCTCTCTGATCATCCCTGATCATCTCAGATCAGGCGTGGCCCACCTATGATCATCAGCATCACCATCTCAGCGGCTTCTTCCCTCTTGGTCACCTGAATATTCTCCTGTTTATGAAGATTTTTCCAACATTTATTGCTCATCAGAGGTAGGTCTTCTACCTATTTTTGTGAAACTTTAGGTTCTTACACTTGTTTCCATCTCGGCCGTCCAAAATCCTAGATCTGGATTTGTTTTGATCGAGACCACTTCCAATAGTTGCGTGATTATCCTGTTCACCCATCCCCACTCTCTGATCTATCAAGAGATCACCCGGTGGGGCCCAGGTACTGATCCTCTCCCCTGACGACCTGGACGGTTTCTGGGTGCTGTGTTCTGAATTTTTTACGGACGTCCTGATTCTCTTCTGCTGCTATTTGCTGTCTTTACTGCTGCCTGATCTGTTTATTTACTGCTGGTTACTACTAGTTACTGCTAGTGAGTGCAGTAATTCATCATTATGCTAGTTACTGCTGCGATCTGATTTCAGTCTGATGCTCGTTACTGTTATTACTGCTGTTGATCTAGTTCCTGCTTTCTGGATTGTTTACGTGTTCTGGGTACTGCTTCTGGCTATTACTGCTTTCTGGATTGATTGATTTCAGTTACTGTTAGTTACTGGTATTGCTGGTATTCCTTCATTGCTCGTATTACTCCGGATTGGGGTTCTTACTAGTTTGCTAGACATGGATAAATCTGAAATTGCCCTGGTTAAGTTTGATGGGAAAAATTATACCTCATGGGCCTTTCAATTTCAAATTTACTTAGAAGGAAAGGAACTCTGGGCACACATTGATGGATCTGAAACCTAAACCCGAGGAAGATGACAAGAAGATTTTAGCTTGGAAGACTAAAGATGCTAAAATAAAAACTTGGTTGCTGGGCTCTGTTGACCCACATTTTATCCTCAACCTCAGACCTTGCAAAACTGCCCGTGAAATGTGGGACTATACCCCGTGAAATGTGGGACTATCTTAAGAAGATCTATCAACAAGGCAATGCTGCCCGCCAATTTCAATTGGAACTTGACATTTCTCAATTTACTCAAGGCACCCAGTCTATTCAAGAATCTTATAATGGTTTTCGCAGACTGTGGTCAGAATATGATGAGATTAAGTTTGCCACGGTGTCTGAAGCTCTCCTTCCTGAACTACGTTCCTTACAGCAAAGTAGCCATCGGAATCAATTTCTCATGAAACCTCGCCTGGAGTTTGAGACAGTTAGATCTAACTTGATGAGCAGGGCTTCTCTTCCCAGTCTGGATGACTGTCTTCAGGAGCTTCTGCGAGAAGAACAACGTCTGGTTACTAAAACTACTCTGGAACAACAAAAATCTGCTGAGGCTCCGCTTGCCTATGTTGCTACAACCAGACCACCTCCCCGGGACATCAATAAAATTAAATGTCATAACTGCAAGAAATATGGTCACTAAGCAAATCAATGCAAGGCAAAAATCTGCAGATATTGTAAGGCCACTGGTCATGTTATTGAAGAATGTCGAAAGAAGGCTCGCAATTCTACTTCCCGCAACTATGTGCAGTCAGCCCCAGTTCCTAGTGCTTACACAGCATCTGACTTCAGTGGTTCTCTGCAATATGATTCTTCCTCACAACCTGGTTTCTCCTCCCAATCTGCGTTACCAGCTTCTCTGACCCCTGAGATGGTCAATCAAATGATCATCAATGCCTTAGCATTCATGAACATTACATGTACTGATTCATCTCTTTCCAATACATGGTACTTAGATTCTGGAGCAAGTAACCATATGACCTCTTCACCCATAAAATTACAAAATGTTGTACCTTACATTGGTCATCTTACTGTCCAAGCTGCAAACGGAGATCATCTTCCCATCACCTTTGTTGGTGATACCCCTGGCCCCCTACTCTAAACCAATGTTTTAGTTTCTCCTCAACTTGCTACCAATTTGGTTTCTGTGGGCCAACTTGTTGAAAATAGCTACAATGTCTCCTTTTCTTCTTCTGGTTGTGTTGTGCAGGACCAGGAGTCGGGGGCAGTGATCGCGAGGGGGCCTAAGCGTGGAAGACTTTTTCCCTTACCAGTGTCTTCCTTTCTTCAGAATAACACCTGTTTTTTCATTCAGAATAATTCTCGATTGTGGCATAAGAGACTTGGTCATCCAAATGCCTCTACAATGTCTACTTTATTTCAATCCGGATTATTAACTAAACCTATTGACTCTGCTTCTTTTGATTGTGATGCTTGTAAATTAGGGAAGAGTAAAACTTTACCTTTTCCACACTCTCAAACACGGAGCATTACATGTTTTGACTTGATTCACAGTGATGTTTGGGGCATTGCTCCGACTCTTTCCCATAGTCATTTCAAGTATTTTGTCAACTTCATCGATGACTACAGTAGATTTACGTGGATTTATTTATTACATTCGAAGTCTGATGTTCTTAAGGCATTTACAATTTTTGTTAGCTATGTTGAAACCCAATTCTCCAAACGTATTAAGAATTTGCGCTCAGACTCAGGGGGGGAGTATGTGTCCAATGATTTTCAATCTTTTCTAAATAATAAAGGAATCATTTCTCAACGTACCTGTCCGTATACTCCACAACAAAATGGAGTCGCGGAAAGGAAAAACAGACATCTCCTTGATGTAACAAGAACACTTCTGCTTGAATCATCCGTTCTCCCTCGTTTTTGGACTGAAGCTCTCACCACAGCAGTCTATCTCATAAACCGCCTTCCATCACGTACTATTGCTCATTTCACACCTTATTTTAAAATGTTTGGTCACCAACCTGTGTTTGATCACCTACATACCTTCGGATGTGTTTGTTTTGTTCATCTACCTTTCACGGAACGAACGAAACTAACCGCGCAATCTCGCAGGTGTGCGTTTTTGGGTTATGCCACTAATCAAAAAGGTTTTGTTTGTTATGATCCCATTGGTCGTCGTATCCGGGTTTCTCGAAATGTTATTTTCTTTGAAAATCAGTATTTCTTCCAAACTCACATGGACTGTCCTCAACCATGTTCGCCAGCTCTCTTACCTGGTTTCTTGGATCAAACAACTGTTACTAGACTACCTGGTTTCTCGGATCAAACAACCGTTACTAGGTTTAATCCTGATTTTGTATATCACCGACGGGAAAAACCTACCACTGCAGATGGTCGTCCTCCTGATCCTCCACTGACAAATGGTTCCGCACCTCCTCAAGCCTTGCGTCGCTCCTCCAGAACTTCTAAACCACCTGCGCGGTATGGATTTACCCATACTTCTTTGATGACCACCCTATCATCTGTCCCTATCCCTAGTTCTTATTTGCAGGCTGTACAACAAGATTGTTGGAACCAGGCCATGACGGAGGAATTAGCTGCATTGGATCAGAATCACACCTGGGATATTGTGGAGTTTCCTCCAGCAGTTAAACCCATTGGCTGCAAATGGATCTACTCGATCAAACTTAAATCTGATGGGTCCTTGGATAGATACAAAGCTAGGCTTGTGGCACTCGGCAACCGACAGGAGTATGGCATTGACTATGAGGAAACGTTTGCCCCTGTGGCAAAAATGACATCTGTTCGGCTACTTCTCGCCATTGCTGCATATAAATCTTGGCCATTATACCAAATGGATGTCAAAAATGCATTTCTCCATGGGGATCTGAAAGAAGAAGTCTATATGCGCATACCACAAGGCGTCCCCTCTCCCTCAAAGAGGACTGTCTGTCGCCTGCGAAAGTCGCTTTATGGTCTAAAGCAAGCTCCTCGGGCATGGTTCGAAACCTTCAAGGATCGCTTATGCAAGACTGGTTTTACTCAGAGCCCTTATGATCCATCTCTTTTTCTATGCCACACATTTACTAGTGTTACGGTGCTTCTCGTATATGTTGACGATATCATTATCACTGGCACGGATGATGGCACGATCAGATCTCTCCAAGCTTCTCTTCGGGACTCCTTCCATATGAAGGATTTAGGCCCCTTGCATTATTTTTTGGGCTTAGAGGTGCATCAATCTTCCAAAGGTATATTTGTTAATCAACACAAATATACATCAGATCTTATTGAGCTGGCTGACCTACATGACTCTTCACCTGTTGATACGCCTGTTGAGGTCAATCTCAAGTTGAGTAAAGATGATGGCGATCTTCTACCTGATCCTCATACCTACCGGCGCCTGATGGGAAGTCTTGTCTACCTCACCATCACAAGACCTGACATATCTTATGCTGTTAATCTTGTGAGTCAGTTCATAACAGCTCCTCGCCACCTTCATTTGACAGCTATGAAGCGCATTATCCGATATCTGCTCAAAACTGTCCCTCGTGGTTTATATTATCCAAAGGATAATCCTCTTCATCTGACCGCTTATGCAGATGCTGACTAGGCAGGCTGTCAAGACACACGCCGTTCTACTACTGGTTGGTGCATGTACCTTGGCAACTCTCTTATTTCTTGGAAATGCAAGAAACAAGAACGTGTGTCCAGATCTTCCACGGAAGCTGAATATAGGGCGATGTCTTCTGCTTGTTCTGAGATCTTATGGCTACGGGGACTTCTTTCGGAACTCGGGTTCGCTCAAACCTCTCCTACTGCTTTGCATGCCGACAATACTGGGGCTATCCGAATCACTGAAAATCCCGTCTTCCATGAACGCACCAAACATATCGAAGTTGATTGCCATTTTATTCGAGATGAATATACGCGTGATGTCATTAGTCTACCTCATGTTCCTACAGAGTTTCAGTTTGCAGATATCTTCACGAAGGGACTTCCTAGGCCTCGACATCAATTTTTTGTCTCCAAATTGCTGCTTTATGACTCCCCGGCATCAATTTGAGGGGGGGTGTCAATCCAAGCCCAATCTGGGGAGGCCCATTTAGGCCCAGTCATTGTATTGTAGAATTCGTCAAAGGATAAGATAATACTTGGTTGGTTAGCTACAGTGTAGGATCTGAGAGGGCATTCAGCACCTATATATGTAACAGTTAGCAACAGTGTAGGATCTGAGAGGGCATTCAGCCCCTATATATGTAACACACAGTCGTCCCTAAAAGGGGTACTGAATTTCACCATTTTCGTGTATTGTGCTTCAAATATATTACACTGACAATTTGAATCACTTAAATTTAATTGGTCATTTATGCATGAGGTCTAGCAACATTTCACTCAAATCTGATGGTGGGCCAATCTCTATTTAAAGAGAGATTAGGCCAAAGCCTATGCATAAAAGGGCAATTGATTTTCAACGATTTGGAATTTTTATATGTGGGCCATTGTGGGGCCTAAAAACTTTAAAATTTTCGTACTGGATGGGATTATAATTTCTTCCACATGTGGACCGTGTGAGATGGTTTTCACATTCCGTGGGCCCAAATTGAAACTTTAATTAGATGGGTTGTCATTTATTTTTTTCAAAATTATAATTATGAATGTGCTTAAAGAAATTTAAATTACTAAGATGGTCCCCTTCTATAGAGGACCCTTAACAATTTTTATGAATATAGGAGTTGGGCCCACTATCACTTTGATCACATTTAAAGAGTATGGAATAACTCGATCACACTTTAAAAAAAAAAAAAAACATGCGAATAAAACACTAAGAATTGAATTAAGTATCCAAACTTTATTATTTGCCCTATACATTTCTAAAAAACATACTTACGAAAAATGCAAACCACTAAAATAAATGGCCCCTTCTTGAATGCGGCCTTAATAATATTTACTCTAAGAAAAGTTTAACCTATATTGAAGTGAAATCAAACTGTGCTTGAGGTCTAAAATCCATGAACTGTAAGCAAAATTTATATAATTTTGATAAGACAGCGATACAGGATGTCACGACTTAGGGGGACCGATATTTTGATTCATTATTATTACTAATGGAAGAAAACATTGTTTTCTAACACTCAATAATATTCTAGATCTTTTGGATATTTTTATAAAAAATTTTGAATTAATAAAAAATTTCACACCGCGACGACTGTGACGGACCGATAACCGCCACCGATACTACGACTTTGAACCATGCTCATGAATCACCACTACTGATTTTTAGTGCATCACTCCAGACCAGTATGAGCATTACCAAGCAATACACTCGCCAGAGTTCAGTTTTTCCAAGGCGGGGAGAACTGGTGTAGGTCGAGCTAGGCCCAAGTCCACTGGGCCAGACCCATGAACTTGTGGGTCAACCTGGTCAGACCCATTGGATCAGCCCACAAATCCGAATGGGATTAGCCGGTTATTTGATTGTGGGAAGTTATCCCAGTAGCTAGTTTCCTATTCGATTTACTATTTGAATAATCTAGGTTTCCTTATTGATTTAGGAATTTTATGTCTAGCAATTAGAGTCCTTAATGGTAGGAAATACCATTTGATCTTTTCTACAGATACGTAAATCCCCTTCTGGGATAGACACCTCTGATTATTATTGGATAGAAGAATTGAGTTTGGCTATGATTTGTGATTGGCTTCTTCATCATGCGTTATTGGCTGCTTCAAATCCATCTGGATTCAGCCAAAGCCCAGCTCCGGGTTTGGTCTTTTCTTGGGCTGCATCAGGGTGATTCAACTAACTAGTGTTAAGTCAAAGAGGACTCAAAGTTAATAGGTTTCTAAGCCATGCTCTAAAGAATATTTCAATAAAGGTTTGCTGATTTACACATGCATGGATACCCTTTGGTTTCCATACCGTTATTTGCCTAGGTGGCAGGTATATGCAAGATCCAAGCCATCTGCAAGGTGAGTCCAATGCAAGTATGAACATAGTTTGAAAAAAAACTGGGTCAAACAGTCCATATTCAATCTATATATGGATCCCATCCAAGAAATAGACTAGGTTACTTTCAGTTCAGACACTTTATGGGTCTCACTTGATGCTTCTTTTAATTGGGTACATGTTCCACATCAGCACATGTAGCTGCATGGATATAAGCAGGGAAATAGCCACACATAATATTAGGAAACACCAATTTGTTTAACAGATAAGGGGCAGGAGTTACCTGCTCTTGTAAGACTTGAAGCGGTCACGTGATTGAAGCCATTGGACAACTTGCAAAACTCGCCTCCAGTTTCCAAGAGAACCCAATATCTGAACCACCCTCAGAATAGTATGATCAGTGAATCTGATTTTTGCACTGTGCATCATCTTGGAGAACTGCCACTCAGGCATGTCGACATCAGTACCATTTAACCTTTAACAAGACATGAGTTTGAAGTCAATCATTCCTTGATCAAACTCGTTAGATTCACATTTTAAATCCATTTCATAGAAGAATCATGTCAATGATACATTTGTATGAATAGGCTATCATAGTTTGCAGAAAAGTGAGAATAAGATCCAGCAAGAGAAGAAAAGTAGCCCATTAACCAAGTTCACAACATTTTCCAGGGATTCTAACTAGAGAACCCAAAAATTACCAAGAAAATATAGAATAATATGTCGCGAAAACTGCATCAAGTTAAATTACTTTCTAGTTTCTATTCTACCCCAAGAAGTCATAGACTTTTCAGTGGATTGTGTGTGCTCTGTTTACTATACGTGATGATGGACATGGCTCATCTATGTGGATTTTATTTCTTACACAAGCTTCCGCGGAAAAATTTTTAAAATGTGACAGCAAAATGCATATATCCTCACATGTGAAATCCTATGGGAAAACTATAGGGTAGAGAAAAGTATAATTATTGAAGTCAGGTTGACTCGAATCCCCACATTAGTTGCGTTTTGGAATTCAATACCATTATGGTAATGCAATTCAAGGGCATGACACACAGGCAAGGGAAAAATAAGAGAAAACAAATCTCCCAAACTATGACAAAGAAACCCACTCCTTGGGTGAAAATAACAGCCAGTAGAATTAGTGTAACAAAGGAGGAGCCATCTTCACAAAATGAGTGGCTTCCATATCCAAAGTTTGGCAGATGCAACAATTAATTTCTGAAATGATCTAGCCAATTTTGAGGGCGGGAAAGCGTTGTCTACAAGCTGACCGTGAAGGATTAATCAAAGCCTCAAAAATAAAACACTTCACAGCAAGGATAGACAACACAGATGAGTCATTTAAGGCTTCCTAGATGACGGTTTGGGCTGCCTTGAGCTCATCACTGTCTTGAACAGATTTTACCCATGAAGTCCCGCCTTGAGGATTTCTCATGAAGCCAATGGAGAAATCTTCGAAAGTGCAAATAAGGAGGTTCCAAAGATCCGTAGATTCACTCAGAAACGCTTGAACGGACATATGTCCCAGGTAGCAGCAATATTAGGGGAGATCTGAGATTGAGATATGAAGCTCTAGATTGAACTTGCACCATAATATCCTTCAAAAATAGCTTTCCATGGACGACAAGAATTTTTGAATATCCTAAAATTCCTTTCTCTCCAGAGGTTTGAAATGAAGGCATAAAAATTGGAGGAAGGCTTCCATGGAAGGCTTCCCACTTCTGATTGGGCTAAGATGAGAGGAATCAGTCTTGCTTCTGCTTGCCCGTTGTGCTTGAAAAATTCAGACAACAGCCCCCACTTTCTTTTTTGATGCTCCATTGCCATTGACGTTTGGAAGCTCGTTCTTTCTATGGGTCGCTTGAAGCTCCCTCCCAACCCTTCAGCTACAAGTCTACGGACCAGCCTATCTTATGGAGCAAATGCTAAAACCATGAAAGGCATTGGAGCTATTTTCCTTTCCACTTGTTTCTCCATCTGGAAGGTGAGATCCACACGGTTCTTCTCCAATATCAAACTAGCACCCTCGCAAATCCTTAATTTTGTCATGGCGGACATATCCTTCTCTCTCAAGAGGATGAAGGGCACCTCCTCCAGTCAAGGAAGCACGGACACCTCTCCGGAGCTCGGATCCTGACATGCTTGGACACATGTCCAACACGACAAAAATGGTGTCCTGCTTTTTTTTTTTTTATTTCCCGGACACGCTGGCTGTTTTAGTTGGAGAATTGTATTAAAATTATAATAAAGAAAAGAGAAGGGGGCCGTTTGTAAAAAAATCTCTTTTAGTTGGAAGAAAAAAATCTCAATTAAAAAAATTATAATTGATGATCCTCCCTTTTCTTTGTATGGATTTTATGGAACTATGGATATTTCATGTTTAATAATTATGAATTATGTTTCAGTTTTGTATTGCTAGTTGATAATTTGATATGTTTGTTAGTTGGTACACTAGTACTTGAATTTTTCTTTTATTTGATTGCTAAATTGATTGCAAAGTTAAAATGATATTATCTTTTATGATAATAATTATTATTATTACTAAATATTAAAGTGTCCCCGACGTGTCCGTATCCTACTTTTTTGAGAAATGCCGTGTCAGCGTGTCCGTGTTGTGTCATGTCCATGTCTCGTGTCCGTGTCCATGCTTCTTTGCCTCTAGTCATATCTTAAGAAGCTTTTATAGCTCTCTCAACATCCAAGAATGACCTTTTGATTTGTCTTTTATTTTTCTTTGCTCCTTCTCTTCCTCTTCTCTGTTGTTTAGTGGTGGTCTTCTTTTGGGCCTCTTTGGCTTGTATCCTTTTGGGGGGTTCTTTTAAACCCTTTTCCTCAATAAAATTCTTTTGCAATTTAGCAAATAAATAAATAAATAAATAAAGCCACAAAAACATAGTTTTGCCAAAAAAAATTGGAGAACAATACCTTGCACTAAAATTGGAGAATGTATTGATAAATCTAGATATACTACCATTTAATAGGTAGCAATATAGGCCTAGTACTATTATAAAAATAAAATATAGGCCTAGCAATGTGAAAACTTGCATTAATTGGCATTTATAACCTTTCGATCTTTAGACATTCCAGATTCATGCTTAATATTAGTTCTGTCTATGATGAATCATATACTTGTGGCTATGGCTCATCTAAGAGCTGGCCCACTTAGTGGTCCAGGGCCATTCAAATTTCAATGTTCATTAATTGATTGTTTCTGGGGTTGGTACCTAATACTAAGATGCCTGAAGTTCTCCCAAAACCTAATATAGGAAAAAATCCCATTCTCCAATCTCCAAAGAATTAATCAAGCCTCATCTTTTTACCCTTTTTCTTTTTCTTTTTTTTTTCAATATATAAATGCCACACTGGATGCCAAGGACAACAAGCAGTAATCAGGTGAAACTGAGAAGCGCTCGAGGGAATGCCAAATCAATACAACTAAGGCATTTTTGGTTACATCTGCATGTTTTTCATCAATTCTTTTTATCATAGACCATGAAATATTCATGTACAGTTTGGTTAATTGCAACACAACTATATCATGCTGCAATGAAATCACCAAAATATATATAAATTATTTTAGTTTATATATGAAGCATACATAGTACACCACTACACGAGGAGTCCAAACTAAGTGCACCAATAGCCCTTCCAGATCATCATAATCACACTATAGGGAACCTGGTTAATAGGATCACTTGTACAGTGATACTGCTACTCATTTTAGGAGTACGAAAAATTGTATTATTGCTAGTAGACAACAATGCATTAAGACCTGAATGGGATCTTTGACGGTGATGACAATAGAGGGCACCAAGCATAACATGTTGGTTGCAAATCGGACTGGTCCCATGTGAAGAGTGTCCAATGTCCAACTTCCTAATAAGCCAGTTTCAAGCTATGAAGTTAACGTGATAGAGCAGGAAAAACATTTTAGAAGGCACCGAGCATAACATGTTGGTTGTAAATCAGACTGGTCCCATGGTGAAGAGTATCCAATGTCCAACTTCCTAATAAGCCAGTTTCAAGTTATCAAGTTCGCATGATAGAATAGGAAAAACATTTCAGTGACTCTTTAATATCAATGGATTTCACACTCTTTCTTCAGTTCTATTAGGTCCATCTAGCCTTTAGGATTTTCTTGTCACTTTATTTTTTGTGTGCTGGATCGAACAGCTGGCTAGCGAGTGGGTGTAACAACCTAGCTCCACAAGCTGGGTATTTCTAGCACACTATGTAACAAGGTGTAACAACCTAGCTCCACAAGCTGGGTATTTCTAGCACACTATGTAACAAAAACACACTATTTCTATGGAGGTGACCTAATTGACACCATCACGACCCACATCTAGAACATATGTTAACACATAGAAAACCACAACTTTTCTTATAGCCTTTTTGCAGAATTATTTATACACTAATCTATTTTCATTTAATTATCTGCCTTACTGTATCTTGAGGATGCAAGAAGTGTACTAACATTTAAGATTTAATGTCACTACATATTTATATGGATGTGTCAGCATGTTTTGTTTTTCATAATATGCACCCCATGTCAAATTCCTCATTCCCGTCTTGACACCAACACTAGTCAATATGTAAGTAACATACTGATGGTTAATTAGATTTCTTTTAGCAGATTAAAAGAAAACAATAAAACTAAAGAATTTCTTTCCCTAAAAGATAAAATCAGAATGACCAAATTCAACCTAGTACAATACTGATACATACGCACATCCATTAAATTAGGGCTACACTTTGTGCCTATCCAAAACATTAGGTCAGGAATCATCTTACATTTTCATTTAACCTGTAGGAGACAATCGAGATCATATCCGCATACATAAGCAGGCAAAGGCACACTATAACTGATAATATCACAATCAAGATTGTTGAAGCCTTGTACCATGTATTTCAGGTTGGCCTTCAATAAAATTGATAGAAAGCAAACAACACTCAGGGGATTGGAGTGTCACATTGTGAAGTTTTACAACCAAGTTTTAAAGATAAGAATTAGTATATACATTCTCATTTGAAATTGCAGCATGGAACCAATAAGGAAAGCACAATGGAAAAGAAACCAAAACTTTGACATGCAGAATTTCAATAATTATGGTTTTTTGCATACATATAGAAATTTTGTTTTCTTATTAGGAAGTTGAGTCTTTCTAAGGTCCCTACTTGAAGCTGATCCATGGTGAAATATCAAAAGGAAACAGTTGGATGAGAAAAATATATCAATAAATAAAAGGCAATACAACTTACCATTTAGCTAGCTTCTGAATTCTCTCTTCCATTTCCATTCGCAGGACCCGGGGCCTACCCCTGACATCTGTGAACACTTCAAAAGACTTAAAAGCTTTCCTATCCATGTCAAAATCATTGTCATTCTCATCTTCCTTGAATACTGGACTTGGCCCTCTCAGCTTTTCATCCTCCAGTGAAATGTTATATCCACCACCCTT
Organism: Camphora micrantha; assembly: GCA_003546025.1. NCBI lineage: Eukaryota > Viridiplantae > Streptophyta > Magnoliopsida > Laurales > Lauraceae > Camphora > Camphora micrantha. The sequence goes on along the minus strand of QPKB01000007.1, from coordinate 26,001,839 downwards.
CGCCTCATGAACCGATTTCTTTTTCAATCCTTCTGGTATTTCAGTGCCACTAGAACCCAGCTTCTTCACTTCAACAGAATCCTCTGTTAAATCCCGATGAAATCTAACATAACTCTGGCTTCTATATCTTCTGCGGAAATCTTTTCCGATATCATCTGCATTTGTGCTCTGCTCCTCGTCATTGATTTCAGTTTCATAAGCCACCCTTTGCTTATCTATAGAGATCCTTTCTAAGTTTCCCCCATCTAATCTTCTATGAGATATCATTTTATACTTATTTATCTCAGTTCCAGGGTTAGGTGTGTTCCCCTGAGTATTCAATTTATTGAAACTCTCCCCTTTCAAGGTGCTCTCATTGATCTCAGACACACCCATCTTACTAGCAAAATTAGTTCTAAGTAGTTTATCATTTTGGGGCATACCCTTAATAAGTCCATACCCATCCATCTTCGTTTCAACATTACCCACATTGCCTTTTGCCCATGTTTTATTTTGTTTCAGCTGTTCCTTTTGCATTTCTCTGGAATGATTGTAGGAACGCGGCTCTTCTGTCCTTGAATACCCATTGCCTCTGCCCCTCTTTTCTATATCAAAATTCCTGCTTAACTTGTCGATTTTCCATGCTCCTTTTTGCTGCAGTTCCTTTCCTACTTTGGAGTATTTGGCATCATTCCTCATCACTCTTTTCTCTAAATCCCCACCATTAACTTCTCCTTTAATATCATTGTACTTTTTATATTGTCCCTGTATCTTATCACTCTTCAAAGCCACTTTACTTTCTCTAAATCCCGATTTATCTCTGCCAGAAATTTTGTTCCCACCGATCCGGGCTTGGTGCCTCCCTCCTTTATCATTACCAGACAATTCATTTGCCTGGTGTATAGTTCCATCCGAATAGAAGATTTTTACATTTTTCCCACCTTTGCCTCTCTCAACAGAATCTACATTTTTCACCCGATGAGAATTCAAACCAGGCCCACCCAGACCAGCATCTTCTCCACGTCCGGCAGACGCTGGTGCCTCTGCAATATCTTCACCCAAAGGCTTATTCTCTGAATGATATCTGTTGTCATCTGGGGTTAGACTCTTATCCCTACCAACCCTAACAGTCTCCATAAGCTTAAGATATTCATCAAAGGTCGGCTCAAACTTGAACTCCTTCACAAGAAACTCACCACCAATCAATGGGTTCTCAGAGTCTTTCTTCGGAAGAGCATTGATAATTCTACAACTGGGTGTTCTTAAACTAAGAACCCAAACACGATTCGCCTCCTTAGCATTGAAGGCAAAACCGAAATGGGGCTTTCGATAAAATGAAAACCCACGACTGGATGAAGGAATCTGGCAAGAATTCAACCCAAAAACATTTCTCTCCAAATTGAAAGTACCCATACGCCCATTTGCCATTATCATTTCCATCTGATGGCCTTTAAATCAACGAAGTTCATAGAAACCCAAAAAAAACACGATTTTTTCTAGATTTGAACAAACTACCAAACAGTGAAACTTTAAAAAGATGAAGAGATGAAGAAAGAAAAGAGGACGTTGAAAAAAGTAGACTTTTGACGATTTGAAATGTGAAATCTTCTACTGTTTTTAAAAATCTTCTAAGACTTACAGCGAATTCGAAGGATGTCCTTTTTCGGCTCACAAAGTCTAAAACCCTGAAGCTGATGAGAAGGCCTCGTTTGGATAACATGAACACCAACGAAGGGGTTTAAGCACCGAGGATACCTGTTTTCGTAGTTCGCGGGATACTGTTTGGCGGTGGACCCTTATGAGTCGAGTCCACAGCTTACAATCCATTGTCAGGTCTGGCCCATGTATGATGGAAGAGCCCACCTTACCATTTTATGGATGATTGGAATCAAGTCAAATGTGATTGGATGGATGGATGAGGTATGATTTTGGCCCACTTGTATAGTCTGGTCAATCTCCACCGAGTCAAACACAAAGACTTCTTGAAATACTTTTATCTACTCAGTAAACCTAATTTGATATTTCTTTCAAATTCTCAAAACAAAAAGTCTACTTGGACAAATTTTTTGGACAGAATCTTGGACAAATCCAAGATTCTGTCCAAAAAATTTGTCCAAGTAGCATTATCCTCAACTTTTCCTGAAAGTAAATACATGAGTGTACTAAACTGGGTTTGAAGCTCTCGAAGCTTTCTATAACTTTTCAAACACTATTCTAATGCATAAGCTTAGTTAATTAACCTCCAAACACACTTGAGAATTATAAATAAAACTAATTATTGTTAAACACGTAATAAGAGGTCAGGGCCTAACAGAAATAAAAAAAAAAAAAAAAAAGAATAGTAACATTTGAAGATTATTATGTGACTAATTGTGGAAAAACATATAATTAAGGATCTGTTTATTTCGACATATGGAATCTTCTTAAGAGGAATAAATCTCAATATTTTATTTTAAGTTGTATCAAGGAAAATTGCAATTTCAATGATTTAAAGTTTAAGGTGTACAAGGTGTACATGTAGTGGAGACTTATTAAGATATCATTCAAAGTCAATATTATCCACATCATAGCTAAAGTTAGAAGGGGGATTCGACAAGAGGTCCCTCAAAGTATGACTTTGTTGCAAACAGTCCACAAAAAAAAGTCATGCAACAAAGGTCCCTCACACACTTTCCCCTACCTAAAATGTCCAATCTGCCCTTTTTTTAAATCATATCCCATGATTGGTGAGATATCCCATTAATAATGGCCAACTACTATTTAATTGCCCACGATTAATGGAATCCCATTAATGAGATTTTCAAATAAATTATAAAAACACATAAGTAAATTTCAAAATAACGCAAATAAACTTAAAAAATTGCAATAATTTCAAAAAAAAGCAATAATTTTTTTAAAAAAGGCAATAAACTTAAAAAAAAAACACAAAATTTCAAAAACAACACAAATAAATTTTAAAAGATGCAAATAAGTTTCAAAAGATCGAAATAAATTTCAGAAAATGTAAATAAATTTCAAAAGACTCAAATAAATCTCAACCAAAGAAAATTCAAGAAATGCAAGTAAATTTCAAAAGACGCAAATGAATTTCAAAACAAGCAAATAAAATTCAAAAACGCAAACACATTTGCCAAAACTAAGATAAATCATTTTTCAAATTTCAGTAAAATTTGCCAAAAACTAAAGTATTTTTGCCAAAACTCATTAAATTTATTTCAAAAAACACAAATAAATTTCAAAAGACGCAAATAAAATTAAAAAACGCAAATATATTTCAAAAAACATAAATAAAATTAAAAAATACAAATAAATTTAAAAAACGCAAATACATTTGCCAAAACTAAGATAAACCAATTTTCCAACTTTCAAAACTCAGATAAATTTATTTCAGAAATCAGATTAATTTGATCCAGAAATCAGATAAATTAGTCAAAAACTCAGATAAATTTGTCCATAATTCAGAGAAATTTGTTTCAGAACTCAGATAAATTTGCGCAAAACTCAAATAAATTTGACAAAAAATGAAAAAACTTAAATAATTTTGACAGAAACTCATAAAATTTGTTAGAAGCTCAGATAAACTTAACAAAAACTTATATAAATTTCATAAAAACTCAGATAAATTAAGATTGCTTTCTGCTTCACGGGTCAGGCGAAACTGACCCAAACCCGGAACTGAACCCAACTGACCTAAGAAGGTCGTCTTCTTCCTCCTCTTCTCCTTCTGCAACTAGGAAGACGATTACCTGCTGTCTTCTCCTCCTTCCACGGCAATAGCGCAGCGGCGTTTATTCTCCAGTGACGCCCAGCGCCGACGGAGACTCCGGCAATGGACATAGAATCCTGGTGATGTGGGGCCCAGCAGAAAAACAGACTTCGGCGTTCTTCTCCTATCTGCAAACAGAAAATACAGAACCCAAATTGCCCCCAATCCTGCTGTCTTCTTCCACTTCGGCCACGCATGACGCTTTTCTAGCGAGATTTTTTCAGTCCAACGAAGAACAGCGACTTCATTTCTTTTCTGGCAATCTTCTGCAACTAGGGACTAGATCGATCAACAGGGATCTGGGCCGTCTTCTGTGAAGAACCAAAATGCTTTCTTTGTTGGACTACCTTCGGCTTCGGCGAGACCATATGACCGGATCTTCTTCGGTGACGTCCGGGAATCAGTGCCCTGTCACCTCTTCTTCCTCATTCTGTTTCAAAGAATGAAACAACAGAACTTTGCAAGCACCAGGTCGGATCCAGTGCCTGCTCCAATTCTTCGATCTGTGTGGCCCACCAAGAGACTGATCTTCTGCGATCCTGGATCAATTCACTGCAACGAACTGATTCTGGAATCCTTCTTCTCCGATCTCTCTTTTTTGCAAGGAATAACCTCTCTCCGATCTCTCTAAACTCCCAAGCCAAGGAGGGAGAATACAAATTTTAAAAATTTAAATTTCAAAATCTTATGCCTAAAATGGTTGAAAGGGCAAATTAGTCCTGAAATATATGACCGTGTGGATATAGGGACCTCTGGCTGCAAACAGTCTAGCTGCTTGGACCAGAGCCCTTAAAAAGAATTTGCCTGGACTAGAGGCTGGATAGATTCATTTTTAGGGACCTTTCGCTAATTATCTCAAATTAGAACTAGAGCCACTACAGGATATATGGGTATGCGGAGTCTAGATCCTCTTAAGCTTTAAAGAAATCCCAAATTAAAAAGAGTGGAACTCTACAGTGGAGCCCACTTTTTGGAATTCAAACCTTTTAAGATAAACACCCTCTAGGTATATCGGGTACTCTTAAATGTTATTTCAACAGAGTTTTCCCACCGCTGCATGACGATTTAATAAAAATCATGAAATGAATATCCATAAGATTCTGTCGATCACTTTTTTTTCAATCAAACGGTCATCGAATAGTGGAACAAACTTTTAAAATTTGAGGACAATGATAAGTCCTTCAAAATGTGAATTTTCATTACTAATTATTAAGTAATTAAGGACTTAATCATCAAAACATGCTCAATTTTGTTGGAAACTCGTGAATTCATGTTTTTGGCCATCAAAGTTTGAATTTAACTCAAAATTCTTTGAAAAATCACATTTTCACATAAAATCATGAAACTTTCTATTTTTATCATGAAAAATTAGAAATCGAGCATAACTTATAATTCACACATGAAATGATGATAATTCTTTTTAACATTGGTTTAATTAAGGAAAACTAGATTAAATGGTGACATCTTATGCATTCATTTAGTGTGAATTGGGGCCCACATCTTGCATTGTCCCTTTTCTCCACGAAATGATGATTTTCTTGATTAATATTTTATTTTTGTAGGGAAATTCATATTTTTTGGACCCATGGAAGAAAGAGTTTAATAGAGAAATAAAAGAGGATAAAATTTGAAGAAGACCCACCATGGGGACCCACCCACTATAGCCATTATTAAGAACGGTTTTGAACCATTTCTAATGGATTAAGGAACAATTTTGATCCATTCTAAAAAGAGTTGTTCTTAATACTTTGGAACGCTCTATATTCATTCTAGAATATTATTATAGAACGGATTGAAAGCCGTTCCTAAATTTATTTTGTGGAATGATTTCAACTCGTGCCAAAAGTATCTTTTTGGAACGATGTGGAACCGTTCCTGAATACAATTGTTTGGAACGATTTCAACCCGTTCTAAAATTATATTTTTAGAACGATATTAAACCGTTCCTAAATATGTCTTCTTTTTTTTTTGGGACAAGTGTGAACCGTTCCTTAATTTTTATTGTTGGAACATGTCCAAACCGTTCCATAATTCGGTCCTAAGCATAATAGTACAGTTACAAACTATTCCTAATATTATGAATATTTTTTTTAATAAAAATATAAACTTAAAAACTTGTAAGAGAACCTGTAATGACATTCATACACACACATATATTTTAATTTGCAATGAATCAACAAGACCGCTCATTTGAAGACATTAATTTATACATTGAAATAAAGGTAAACTAAGATACTTAAAAAGACAATCAATTCCATGTACTGTTCTACTGTTCTAACAAAAGCTATAAATGAACATAAACCATGATAAAAGTTTAATAAGTTGTTCTTTACAAGCAATAACTAATTAGTGAACAAAGTAAAGCTCATAGGCCATGCTACAAATGACCCATTTCCAATTTCACCAAAAGTTGATTGATAACCATTTGGTTGAAATAATTCGAAGTCTCCTTTGTCAATAATATCAACCATAACTTTATATGCATTTTTTGCAAGAGACTTGCCATAAATCTGTTGGGGTTCTTTTCCCGTATAAGCTCTTCCACGCACTACGACTTCATTATGCTAAGATAATAGTTTGCATGATTGCCATCTCATTGAAGATTGATCATTTTCTATTGGATTGGAAACTGCAATTGATCATGGCATCTTTGGTGGAATGGATGTGCTTACTTGGGATTCTGGATCTATGGGTTTCTGTAATAATGTTTCACAACACATATTATTTGTTCAACACATATAGAAAAAAAAATCTAAAAATATTTAATATAAAAGAAGAGTTCCAATCGAAACTTACCTTGACAATCAACTATCGTAAACCCCCAACTTCATCGATTAGGTTTTCTATCTGGGACTCTAGTTTCTTAATTGATGTTGATTGGTCTCTAACTTTCCTCTCATTAAGGGCCAGCGTTTCAAGAGCTGGCGAGGACGCTACAATTTGAGTTCTGGATACATTCCCAACACCTTGGACGCGATCCCGCTTATCAACACCAAATACCTGAGTTAATGGATCGTTGAGAATGTTGTGGGGATTGACTTCACCTTTTTTGGAAAGTAATTCCTTTAGTTTTTCCTGCCAAGTGATACATCCATACAAGTAAGTATTTTAAATTACTTTATAGTAGTTCATGAACTTAAGTGTAAAATTATGAACTCACCATATGTGTAGACAAACTACTGGGGACAAAGCCATCCTTTCTTGTATGGGCTTCAATCCACACTTCAGCTCTAGTAATGGGAGGGTCATCATCCTTCTTTTGACGTTTCTGTATTTGCATGATTTTCAACAATTAGTTTTGTAAAGGTCTATTTGTTTACATTAAGATATAAAAGAACTAAAAACATATTATTTATGTCATAAGTAATTAAAAATGAAGACCATAGGACAAAAATAAAAAATGAGCATAGTTATTCATTTCCCATATTTAGATTACAATTTTGTTTCCATAAACAGAGAAGTTATGCTATATATAAGATCCAAATACTTAACATTTTCTCTTCCACTCTTGTTTGGCCATGCCTACCACTTGTTTGATAAATGTTCAGCTTCTTCCTCACCTTAGCATTTTTTTTTTTCATTGTTCTATAATTTTGGAATTCATGTTATGTTCAACAAAAGACTCCCAATCTTCAGGCTTAATTCCTGGAGGACGATTGTTCAATTTATCATCATAAGTTGTATGAAGATCCAGATAATTCGTCCTCAATTTGGCCTTGCACTTCCTGAACATATCAGACATGTTTTTGAGGCATTTATCTTTGTAGCATTGAGATACAACATAATCTTCCTGCAAGAAAATTTGAGATTGAATTGTCTTAGATTTTTTTTCCTTAAAGTTTTCTTTTTTAAGTGTTCGTCTCCTTGTACATTGTACAAGGTATTAACTTGTTCCCTACCAAGTGTTATATAAAAATATAAATTATACATGTATGCGCTTCCGGAGTTCATCTTTCTTGCTCTTAGGCACTGCAAGCCAGTCCTTGATGGAAATAGGGACATGGGTGCGAACAAGATCTCCGCATCTTGAAGCCAACTTAATTGAGTTATCGCCCACGGGTAAACCAAATGCATTTAAGGTGATCACAGGCTTGTCTTGTGATGATGAGGAGTTTCCTAATCCATACAAGATGAATGTTGTATAAACGAAATACTATTGAAAGTAAAGTATGAAATTATTACTTCAGTAAAATAATTGTAATTATCTGCATTTATTGAACTTTCATTGTCTTCCTCTGCCATTGGAACACCTATGCCAAATAGCTTAAAAGACATAAAAACAGGTTTATAATCATCAAGTGCATATTTCACATTATCAATAAGTCGACAGAATAAACAATCAACAAAAAATAAAGTGATAGCATGGAGACAATTATAGCAAGCCTTTTTTGTTGTACAATCTTAAATAAGAAACTTAAAATATTAAAAAAGATTGAAAATAAAAATAAACATGTCTAGCTCTACAACTCATAGTAAATTTGTTTTAGAACATTCTCTAAATTTGCATTTTCACCAGCTGAGGAGGAAAACAGAGTAGGATCTTCAAGTGCATCTACATCTTTTAGTCAATCTTTTTAGGGCCATTAAAACAGCAGACCATCCAGGCCTTATCTGATCTTTGGAGTAGAACACTTGACTTCCTTGAGACGCGAGTATGAATGGTTCATCCCCTTCCTTCTCTTTTCCTTTGAATTTTTCCATGTTTACCATTATCAAATTTGGTTCAGGATCAACAATGCAATCATTGGTTTTATCCTCTATTTTGACCCAATCACAATAGAATACCATTTGACGAAAATCAACATAATCCAACTCAATTATCTGTTTCACAAGCCTATAATAGGTGGTCTCATCTTCCTTGTAATTCTTATCTTTAGCACTTGACCTACACTTAGTAATGGCTTTCATTGAGACCCTGCTATTTTGAATTGATTTATTAGTCTCATATTCACTAGGACAGAATACAAAACCATTGACACAATATTTGTTATAACATTTTGCCTTGAACATCGGTCCATCTGCTAGTCTTTTCAAAGTGTACTCGTCCTCAACAAATTCCATCTACATATAAAAAAAGAATTTACTTGGTACTTAGTATATATGAACATGTATATCATTTAACATTATGAAACTAAATAAATAATTAAAAACAATACCTCCTTTCGCAACTATCTAATAAAATCAAGGTCATTGTTCGTAGACACAATGCTCTTCCTTTTTTGTCCCTTTGAAGAAGTTGTTTTTAAATATGTTTCATATTTCCTGTATCATTTGCAGGCAAGTCACTATGCATATTTCTATAAGTGATATAATTAATATATCTTACACGATGTTTTAGAGCGTTTAGCTACCAACCTTTCCCAATCACTAATTCAATCATAACTATGCACAACTCATTTGCGTACTTGTTGATGTTGTAAGTTAGTTAGATATATATTCTTGCCTTTGTCCAAGGGCTCTTCATCGCACTCACCATCTTCATCCAAAGACCTTTCATGTGTCCTCTTATGATTACCTCTATCACCATCTGGCATGTACTCCATACAGTATAAAATAGATTCCTCTACAATGTAGCGCTCTGCAATGCATCCTTCAGGGTGTGTTGTATTATTTACGTATCCTTTATAGATTTTCATTAGCCCGGTGACAAGTTTCGAATTAACAATATATTATACCATTCAAAAAGAATATATTAGGGTTAGGAATATACCGTTCAAAAGGATACATCCAATGAAATCTGACTGGACTGCAAGCTAATGCTTCATCAGCTAAATGCACCATGAGGTGAATGCTAATAACAAAAAATGAAGGCGGGAAAAATTTCTCCAAAACACACATTGCCACTACAAGTCGTTGTTTTACAGCAATGATATTATCTGCACGGATCGTCTTTGAGCACAAGACATTAAAAAAGTTGCAAATTTGTTGAATAACAGTTTTTAGTATCTTTTACAGGAAGCATCATAAACCCTCAACCTCGTTTGAATAAGGAAAGGGGTAGATGAAATATAAGACAATGGATTTCCACATAAAACATAATTAGAAATATCTTTTATTAATTGAAAAAAAAAAGAATTACATGTATTCATAGAAGAAAAAACAAAACAAAACAGATCTCTGTCGTAGCAGTTTCTCTGAAACTATACATAGCAGATAACAGTATGTCCAAACCACTCAACCATTTAGTTTGTCCAGAAGCACAGTGGAAACTGTCTAACTGAAAATTCAGTTTTGATGTCAACCTAAGTTCTAACCCATGACTTTCGGACGCCATCCAACAATGACATCTTCAAGTTGTGCTCGTGTTTTAGTAAACAAATCCAAAGATAAAATTTACTGAACACAAGAAAATTGGTTGTTAGAAGCAGAACTATAGATTGATTGACACTTATATGTGCAACGCTTGACCATAAGACTACGGTGTCGTCAAGTAGTAAATGACTCAAGATTCCGGATTTTCAATCCCACGGAGAGAGGATGGAACAAGTGATGAATCCAATTTAAGTAGAATTGAGCTAAGATATAGTTAGTAAAGACAATTGAAGTGAGCAATTAAAACTACTAAACTATGTGTAAAAAAATATATCTAAACTAATTGAAATATGAAACAAAACTAAAATAGCAATTAAACTACTCTAACCAACAATTTAAATTATGAAATTAAAAAGATCTAACAAACTACACTAAACCAGTAGATGAATGGTAGTGGAAATGAAAGATTTAATGTGAAGATGTGGTGTGAAATATGTAGGATTTTAAAACAAGTTATGTGAAATGTGTATGATTTTAAGACAAGAATTCAAATTAACAATAATAAAAATAAGAGCTTAAGCAATCCAAAATCCATTAAGTATGTAATTAATTCAATCAATGCATGTTTTAAAACTCAACTCTCAAATCTATAATCCAATTAGCAATCTCTTGCCTAATTGGATTTGATGATATAACAATGAAGATTAAAGTCAAGAAAATCAAAGGCCAAGATCCTAAATCATCATCTAGTTATTCTAACAATAATTCATTAAAATCAAGCTACAAAAGATCAAAGGTAAGGGCTCTAGAGTATGCTATGTGAGAGAACTTAATCCAACTACAAAGCATTAATTGAGATTATCCAAGCATCAAGTGTGGAGATAGAGCATAAGAAATGAGAAAGATTAGCATAATTAGATCTAAATTCTACTAATCAATCAAGGTACAAGTAAGGAATTTAAACTAAAACATGCATGTAATTGAACTAATCACATTACTTAGCTTCAAAAGGGGAGCCTAATTCAAGAACTTTAGCCACTAAACATCAAGAAAGAGCTTCAAATCTTCATTAATGATCTTCAATTACACACTTTCTTTCTAGATTAGTTACAAATAAGCTCCTAATCACAATCTAAAAGTATAGAGAAGGTAAATAAAATTGCTAAAAGACTAACTAGCCAAATTTTTTTTCTCTACAAAAATATTTAAATTTATAGAAACATTGAAGACATTTGATTGACTCATTTTCTTTCACAAGGATTGCTTCCATTTGATTGGTTGCAATTTGAAAGCTTTTGATTGGCTTATTTGCTTTTACATGGATTGCTTTAATTTGATTTGGAGGCTTTTCTTTGGCTCTTTTACTGATTGCTTCAATTTGATTGGTTGCAACAAATTTTCCTTTCAAAAGTATATGTGTTGAGTTCATGAATTTGTACATTTACGCATCATTTTATGATGAATTAGGGGTTTAATTAGGTGAATTGCATCATTATTTATCTAATTCCATCACTTCATGCATTTTCACATAGGAACCTGAATTTTCATACTTTTCATACTTTTTTTTGCATTAACTTAGAATGTTTTGCAAATTTTCTCCGAATAGTCCCAATTGGAGTAAAACTCTATCCGAATGGGTCCCGCTTCAATACAGGCTTTTCAGTATTTGATGTGTTGAATTAGAATGTGCAGAAAATGAGAATTGCAGGCCTCTGTCATGCAACCCACTTTCAAGCACACACAATCATCTTGGGCCCTGCATTGCTGAATTTAAGCTTGAAAAGAAGTAAATTGAATAATTTACCACGTGGACCCCACACACAAGCCATATGCAAATCAATCAAAGGAGGGGTCCACTCATCATGTTAGTTGAAGAGTCATAACTACAGTTGAAGACTTCTCATAGGGCCCACTATTCAAGCAAATGAAATGTCCCACATGGCAGGGTCCGCAGTAGTTGCAAATTTGAAATTATTAATGGATAATTCAAAGAGTATAATTCTGATTGGAACAAAAGAAGAAGAGTTTGAATCATCCACATCTGATGTTCTTTCGAAAATAAAAGTTCTACAGAGATAGCATCCATTGCAAATCAAATTTTAGAAGTTAATCTCATTTTTCTTAGGACAACTATCTTCAAATGGCCATAGCATCAATTCGACCGTCGGATCGATGAAATTTACCTACCGTTGGAAAGCTTATTCAGAGTAGATATTCGTGGAGTCTAAGAATGTGCAAACCAGAGCTTTATTGACAAAGTTATGGGCTCAGAGATTTTTCATGTTCATTTTTAGACATGATTGCAATTAAATCCACATTGTTGATAATCAATTGCTGCACATCCCTTGTGGGACCTCATCTGAAGATTAGTCAAGCCACCTAGAGGTTTCCAGAAGCTTCTACCTCATTCAAATTCAAAAGGATAAGAGATATACCTTATCAATGAAAATAAATCAAATCTGCAGAGAAGGTGTCCAGATTCAATGTATCTATAAGATAACTTGAGATATAAAATGAACTAAAAGGTAGCATACGCAAGACACACTTTCCCCTTGGATGTCCATAATAATTCTCTCTCCTCTTTCTCTTCTTTCCCTAATTGATAGAATTTAAGAGTTATTTTTGGGTATTCTGGGACCATATTCTAGAACTAGGTTAGGAGAGTATGTGAAAAAATTGTAATTGTCATGAAGTTCTTAATGAAAATCACATATTTTGCAATGGATGAGTAGATCCCTGGATCAGAGTGCCAGATGAAGTTAAGTGTTTCTCATCGTTAATTTATGTGATATTTTTTTTCTTTTGCATATTGATTATAATTGTAACGCCCCACCCATACCCATGCATGATATTGTCCGCTTTGGCCCACCGGCCTCACGGTTTTGCTTCTGATGGGCCTCAACCCATCAAAAGGCCTCATGCAAGGTAAGGGTGTAAGCTCTACATATAACCCCATTCACTTTCCTCTCTATAGTCGATGTGGGACTCCGGGGCGTCACAATCCACCCCCCTTAAGGCTGCACGTCCCTGTGCAGTAGCCTGCCAGTCTCGGTAGCCTGCCAGCCCTCTTGGCCCGCCCACATGGAGACCCGCCCACTTACACCAGACCACGGCAGGGGACGAGAGTTGGCTCTGATACCATCTGTAACGCCCCACCCCTACACGCATGCATGATATTGTCCGCTTTGCCCCATGGGCCTCACGGTTTTGCTTCTGATGGGCCTCAACCCATCAAAAGGCCTCATGCAAGGTAAGGGTGTAAGCTCTACATATAACCCCATTCACTTTCCTCTCTATAGTCGATGTGGGACTCCGGGGCATCACAATCCACCCCCCTTAAGGCTGCACGTCCCTGTGCAGTAGCCTGCCAGTCTCGGTAGCCTGCCAGCCCTCTTGGCCCGCCCACATGGAGACCCGCCCACTTACACCAGACCACGGCAGGGGACCCACACTCGAACTAGTCGAGAGTCGGCTCTGATACCATTTGTAACGCTCCACCCATACCCATGCATGATATTGTCCGCTTTGGCCCACCGGCCTCACGGTTTTGCTTCTGATGGGCCTCAACCCATCAAAAGGCCTCATGCAAGGTAAGGGTGTAAGCTTTACATATAACCCCATTCACTTTCCTCTCTATAGTCGATGTGGGACTCCGGGGCGTCACAATAATAATAAATCTGCCTTCTGTCATTGACAACCTATGTTATTCAATTTTTTTATTTGAACAATGCTTTAATCATGTACGTTTTCTTATTAGATTATTCTTAAATTGAAATTCTTTGATAATCTATCTTTGATTAATATGTGAATTTAGTTAAGTTCATAATTTCATTAGGTGAAGGAGATTTTTGCCTTAAATAAATTGTGTAAAATTGTGCTCATTGATAGACAAATTATCCGAATCAGAAACATTGATTTGTTTCTAATTTGATGAATTTTTGGGACAAATTTATTTTATCTATTGCATAGAATGATGATGAGACTACTTAATGGATTCATGATATTCTGATATGCATTTTCTCATATTTTATTGCTGCACTCTAGATCTAGCATTTTCTCAATCTTATTATTGTTTTTATTTTTCTTTATTTCTCTTGTCATTATCATTGATAAAAAAAAAATCAGATTTTGAATTTTAACTTAGTAGTGCTCCCTGTGGGATTTGACCTGTACTTGCCGCTGTCTCAAAAAGACAGTTGTGCACTTGCAGTGTTAGAAGATTGAATTTAAATTTACATCAATATGTGCATTTTTCTTTATGTGGTCCTTCATTTTGGAGGCTTTTGATTGGCTCATATCCTTTTGCATGGATTTGTGCCATGGTAAGCTTTGATTGGTGGATGGATGAAATATCTTGTGGTTTGAATCCAAAACCTATTTCACACCCTCCCAAGCTCTAACCGATATACCAATCACTCCTTTGTGTTAGGAAATGACTTCTTTTATCCTTAAAGTCTTCTCCTCTTATTTTGGAATTCTTCAACTTTTCCTAAGATTTCTTCATGTAACTTCTTTATTGAAATCTCTTCTTGATGCCCTGGGACACTAGCCGGAAGGTTGGGGTAGTTGTGGGGTCCACTTACACAAGAGAAATTACATAAAAATACACTATAAATAATCGAATTTATACATGATAATTCAATAATCCATTAATGTGATAACAGAATAAAATCTCGGTGTAAAGCAAATGATATGCATATGAGATGCTGATAAAACTCGGGCTAATAATGGGTAAAATATGCAATATTTAACGTTCATCATTGGACATGTGGCTGGGTGGGGCCCACTTCAGGATTTAGGCAGGTGGGTCCCCAGGCAGAACATTTAGGGAAAAATAATATAAGGGAGGCTCAACATCATTAAGCTGAAGCCATTTTAAAAGATCTAAGCTTCTTTTAGCTCCATATTTCATCACTAATCGACCATGGATGTATAATTAGCAACAAAATCTATTCAAAACCCTATGAAATAGAATACTAATTGTAGTAATCATTTATAACCTAAACATGATTAGCATTAGCCATATCTATAATTCAAGACATTAAGTACATCCATGAGAATCAAAGGTAACCATGCATATTATGTTAATTGATTTAGAAACTTGCCTTAGCTCTAGCAAACAAACCTTTCCAACAGTCAACCCAAGGCTTCAAAACCAAGAGAAATCTTCCTTTCAACTAACCCCTAAAATCCAGCTAAAAACAAAACCTCTCTACACTTAGGCCAACCCAAGTATGCAAGAAATAATGTGCAAATGGATCTCTTGATCAAGAAATTAACTAAGGGAAGTGGGGCTCTTACCTCTAAGGGGTTCAAACAAGAAAGAAAATGGAGTTGAAGGGCTCGCCACTGATGGATTTACACCGAAACAAACTATGTTGCTTAGGAGACAATGTAGAATCGATTGGTGGGGATTGGATCTTGAAAAAGGAGCCTCTGATTCCTACACAAGAGAAGATGAAGAAATAAGAAAGAGAATAAAAGAGGAGAGAAATGTTGGAGCGATGGAGTGGGGAAGTAAATGGGGGAAGTGGTGGTGGTTGTGATATTTTACAAAAGTAGGTGGGTGCTTGTAGTGTGAGTTTACCACCACACTAATAGGATTTGTAACTCGAAAAAGAAGGTTGTCGGGACCTTGGTTGGACTCGGTCAAAGAAGATCAATGGTAGGTCACGAGGTGGGATTTCCAACAAGCCTAAGAGTAGATTTTTTTTTCATAGATTAGTGGTGGAAGTTGTGATTTTCAGTACTAAGGATAAACACCTCAAAAAGTGTGTCGGGAGTCAAACTGAACTTTCTGGACCTCGGATGAGCTTGGACCGAACATGAAAGTCGTGAGACAGGTCAAGACCTAACTTTTGGGCTCTAGCTGAAATTTTAATGAAATTCCCAATACAGCTAGAAATTCTTAAAATTCTAACTTAAGCCGGAAAAAGCCGAACTCTCCGTGAAACTTCTCGAAATACTCCGGAACCAACCCAAACTCAATTCTAACCCTAAGAAACACTCGATTAGATTAGCATCTAATCATGCATTATTAACTACTAAATATAATTAATTTACATTAATCACGGTAATTAGAAATCGAGTTCTTACAGATGTCCAACTCATGAATTCTAAAAACTTCACTTATCAAAAGATGGGTATCCCATGTGTCCCAAGTTGCAACAAATCTGCTTTTGTTTTTCAGATTTAAATTCTGGGTCTCCAAGATTTTCAACACAATCTTATCCCAACTTGGATCCCAAGATAGAATCCCTTCCAAACTCAAACTCATCCATTCAAAAAGTATAAATAGAGGAGTGGACGTCCCATGCTACACACAATTTTGGACCTCCAGCCTCCTGTCCTCTCCTCAATTTCTCACTTCTTCTTCCTCCATTCTTTTATTTTTATGATTGCCTCGGGCTATGTCCGGGTAATTTTTGTTGAGAGGGAGAGTTTGTAAAGAAGATTATGTAATGATTTTAGTGAAAATTGAAGATGTCTTCTTTGCAATGGCCAG
Source organism: Camphora micrantha (assembly GCA_003546025.1). Lineage (NCBI taxonomy): Eukaryota > Viridiplantae > Streptophyta > Magnoliopsida > Laurales > Lauraceae > Camphora > Camphora micrantha. Next base: position 25,985,337 of record QPKB01000007.1, on the reverse strand, counting down.
TTGATATCCTTGATTAGAGCTATGGAAAAAGCTAAGTAGATTCTTTTTATTTATGAATTATTCCTTACTCGTTTCCCATGTGATGTGTGCTTGTTGGTTTTAATAGATTTGTGTTCGTGCCGTAGGCAAACCTCGACATTCAAATCTTTAAAATAAAAACCTTTGACTATTTATGCTTAGATTTGATAGGAAATTTAAGATTAGATTCTTTTGATGGTTTATGCTTATTTTTTATAAATAGTGCTTAAGTTTTTAAGCATCTTGAAGTGAAGGAAATCTTAGATTTTTGAATTTTATAAAAAAATAGGATTTTAAAAGATAGATCTTCCGAATCAAAACAATGACTTGCTTTTGATTTGAGTCTTGATTGGGACAAGTTTGGATTATTTTATAAATAGATTGGTTGAAACTTCATGGATTTTAGATGTTCTAATCTCTTTCCCTATTTGATTTTCTCACATTTTATTTTGTTATTTTATTTTATTCTTAAATCAATTACAAATTTCTTTGATCACTAGTTCATTAGTTAGATTCTGTATTTGAGTTTTCTTTTATTTGGTTCCCTGTGGGTTTTACCCGTAATTGCCATTGTCTCTTCCATAGACAACTGTGCACTTGCGTATTGGTATTTTAAAGTTACATTAGACACCCCCATATACTCAGGCGAAGTGTATTTTGAATGGTTCAAATTTTAATAGGTGGGCACCATTGTCGAGTTTTACTCTTTTAACTCTAGACTTCTCTAGGCTAAAGCCTTAGAGGATCCTGATTGAGTGTAGGATGTGATTAAATTGGTCATTACATAAGTAGTCATGGTCAAGTGATGTTTGCACGTTAGTCTCGCATAGGGATCGATCCCTTGTTCCTCAAGTAAAAGTATCATTCCTAGACCAGTAGCCCACCATAGTGAAAAGAAAAAAATAGTTGATAATAGGTCATAGGTGAAAGTGTAGGCTATACCAACGCATGTCGGGGTGTGTTGGGGGGGGGGGGTGCGTTGGAAGTGAATACGACTAATTTAATTGTTTTTTTCCTTTAAAAAGAAGCTCAAGTTCAATATCTCAATAGTTCGTTCAATTTACACAACAAGATATAACTAAGAGAAATTGTTCAAGTGAAGTGTAGCGATAAATACACATAGATATCAATCAATTATAATATGTCAATAAGTACAAATCGAATTATCACAAGTGGAGTGTGTGAGTATTCATACAAAATCAGATTTTCCAGCACAAGTGTTCAATAATGAAAATATACAACCATAAGACAATAAATGATAAAAGCACAACTACACTCTAATTTTATAGTGGTTCGGTCCAATACCTACATCCACTCTCAAGAGCACCACACTCTTGGTTCCACTATTCGAGGTCACCACGCAGGTTCACTCCAATCACAAACACATACAACTTTTTTATATGGTGGTTCGATCACTTAGGTCTAATCCACCTTACAACACAACGTACAAGTTGAATTATGAAACTAATAACACCTGCCTCTTAAACTATATCTTGATAGTGCTCTTTGATGCTTGAACCGTAGCTCCAAGCTTGGACTCCTTACTTGCTTCCTTGGTGTTGAAGATGATTCTCCAATGAGTGCACAACTAAGAGGGATGCGGAGTCTATATCAGGGAATATAGAAGTCTAACTTTGATAACTCAAGATTTTCCCTAAAAGGTATGGATTCCACTAATCATAGTCCTCTTGAGCTAGGAAAGCTCTTGTATATGCCTATCAAGAAACTAACTATGAGTGGAATGAGTTTTAGAGGGCTTAGAGGATGTTACTAAGCTTTTGGATCAAGAAGGGAAAAGCTTTCAAAAATTTTCAAAAAGTGTTCCAGTTGAAATGAGCTCTTGAAATATATAGATAGAGCTCCAATGACTAGTTTACGACTAGCTTACTATTTTTTACAGCAAGCTGTTAGGCCCTAGTGGATAATTCAACTGTTAGTCACAGTGCAAATTCTTGAATCTTGGTTAGCTCGTGGTTAGCCGTGTATGAATTAGGTTAACCGCTGGCTGACTGTTAAACGGAGTGCCAGAAAAAGTTACCTTCTGGATATGTAACCCTGAGCTAATCATAATACAATTGCGGTTGGCTTACAGTTAACCACCATCTGAGTGCTAGGTCATCGAAAATAGAAAACCTGAAAAGTGTTAGGTGCTGGAAATGTGACTGCGAGTTGAATGTTTGCATAGGTGGTTACATTGCAGTGACTTGGCGGCTAGTCGAAACCCAGTTTTGGTCGACTACCAGGTGACTGGTGTACAAAATCACACACAATGTAAGGCACTGAAAAAGCAACTGCAATCAGGCCAAGAAGTTTCACAGTTAGCCACTAGACAATTTTGTTTAGCCGTAATCCCTGCAGATAACTGACACAGCTGCTCATATTTGGCCAATTCACCTTAATGATTTTACTATTTGGTTTCAACGGTTCTAAAGGCCTTTTTAGTAGGGATGTAAATGGGTCCCCAATTCTCCGTTTACCCGGAGGTTTTGACCCGTTAGAAACTAGGTTTGGGTCCTTATTTAGGCCTCGATATGTAAACGGGTCCGTGCCCGGTTCCTTTTTTTGGACCCGTGACCTAAATATGCCTGGGTCCGATTCCACTTTAGTTCAGACTCGTGGACCCGAGATTTTCCATATCATTCTCTACTAGATCCGGACCTGTCCCATATATGGTTTTAGTTCCGGTTCTGGTTCTTTCTTCTCTTTAACGGCTCGAGTTCTGAAACCAAAAAACTGGTTTCAGATCCGGTTCTGGTTCCACCTTCTCATTAACAGTTTCGGTTTTGAGTCCACCATGGACATGGATCGGAACCTACCCATTTACATATCTACTTTTTAGGTTTGCCTATGGTCCGAATTACTTGAGAAGGTTGACACTTTTTTTTGGAGATTCTTCCTTATGAAATACATGTCTTCGAGGACTTGAACTTTTGTTTTTGGTTTACTTACCTTGGAAAGACTCTAAACGTAAGGTCTTGGACTATTGACACGGATATGATGACAACGGGATAGTTCATATATGACCATAACACTAACAATAGGTGAGCCTATGAATAAGGAGTCCGAATCCTCTATCACAGCTATTACACCGTACAATGTAATCATTTTTTTGGAACTCCATTGTGGGGCCAAAATAGAGATCATTCGGACCATTCAAGTTGATATCCATCCCCTTCAATCATATATGAAAAGGAGCGTGCTCCACTATCCAATTAGCAATGATGACATGCAACTGCCACTCACTTTTCCACATGGTATTGAATTGGACTGTGGGGCCCACTCCTTTTGATATGAAGCTTGAAAATTTATAATTGAAGGGGATGAAAACTTAAACGGTCTCGGTGATCTCTTGGCCCGTTTGCCACTTTACTAGTTTAGTAGAAGTCAAGTAAAGCCTCAGATAAGGGGTCACATCAAAAGTACATTTTTTCAAAATTACATTCTTTTTTAAAAGAAAGTCAAAAAACGATCTCCTTCCTCTGCTAAGATTAAGCCTATGTTTGAGAAGGAGGGAAAATGGGGGGAAGGAAAAAAATGAGGGAAAAGTGGAGGGAATGTGTTAAAGGAGGGTGTTTGGGAAGGGGGGGAGGGAAAGTGGGGGAGAGGAATTTGAGGGGAAAATTTTGGTGGGGCCCACCAAAAAATTTTCCCCTCAAAACTGAGGGGAAAATGAGGAGCAAAAGGGAATTTTTGCATAAATGACTAAAATACCCTTTTTTGAGATGGTAATCTTCCCACATCCGTGTAAAGAATAGCGTAGGGTTTACTGTGTCCCAACCCTCTCTTCTTTCATTGTTATCTACCTCCAAACCTATCTTCATCTTCGTCTTCGTCTTCCGTGGATTGATCATCCTCATTTACAGGTGGCCCACCTCCGGCATCCTCGACGATCTCACCAACCACAGCAACCCTTCCACGTTAAAACAGAGGTACATTCATTCTTCAGTTTTTTTTTTTTTTTAGTGGTAACTCTTCAGGATTAACCATTTACAATTATACAAAGGATCTGTTTGCTGTGCCTTTTGTAAATGACCATGGTAATAGTTGTTGATTTGGCATTAGTTGGAGAGTCTAGGCTGAGCTCATCGAATTCATTCATATAGGGATTCGTTTGTTTGATTGTTGGTTAGATCGGCCTTGATCCTAACACCTTGTTTGTTGTATCCATGCAAAATAAAGCATTCTGAATGTTCGTTGCTAATCAAAGTGAGATTCTTTTAGCCAAAGGAAGTAGTCTTCAACCTGTTTGTGCATTTGACTATGAGAATATTAACACTTGCTCATATATCAAATCCCTCTCAGGCAGAATGTGGAAAGGTGTGAGGGGGGGACATAATAACTATAGCCAAGATATGTGAGCAATTCAGAAATTTGGGAGCTTCTTCTTCTTCTTCTTTTTGTGTCTGTCCTGATGATGATGATAAGGGTGATCTGCAAATTAAGATAAAGTTAGGATTTAGGACTTTCAAGTGCATGATATTTTGGTTTATATAATTGGTTTTTGTGGACCAGAGAGCATAGTTTATTGGTCATGGTTTCGTTCCTTATCATTCAAGAGCTGAGTTTTAGCTAGGATTTTTGGTATTTCCTAGAATGTTAGGGCAATGCTGCTGAGAGCCAGTCTTGTCAAGCATGAATACAACCTTTGAGCAGCATCATCAAGGGAAATGTGAGTCCTGCAGCCAACTCAGTTTTGTGTGGTCTCCTAGCTGGTACTGAACTCACTAATGGAAATCTGCACTCGAGTGTGAGTGTCATGCATGTGGATCTCACATTTTCTCAGTTTGAAATTGTTATTTACTATCATGATGGCCATTGCCTTTCTTGTATATTCTTGGTTTCATTAATCATATGCGACTTCAAGAACCAAAGCATGAGTTGGATGTTCTTGCTGGTTCTATTTCCTTCCTAAACACCAGTGTTGCTCTTCTCTATCTTTATGTGACTAGTTCTGATGACCCCTCTCTGCAAATCTATATTTTTTATTTAATATTTTACAACTTGTTTGGAGATGGAGAGGATGTGCAAATATCAGTTATTCTCAATCCAAGGAAATAGGATGTGGTGCATATCTGATTGGTGTTACCATAGAATTTTGGTCTCATCCAAGATGAATGGGTTTGGGACTTGGAAGATTATCCAATACAGTTTTTACCAATACAGTGCCTTCTATCATTGCCATGCATTTGGAGAGACACACAAGAGGGCACACTTTTTAATGAATGAAGTGCACTTGGGTTGGCTTGAGTTGCCCCCTATCGACTGTCACGATTTACATTGTGTGTATCTGTAAAGGTATGATCATAAGTAGGTTAGATCAAACAAAATGGACCCCACTCATGGAAGATCATGCATTAGCTTATTGGTTATGAACCCTTAATATTATTTAAAAAAAAAAAAGGTATGGCCCGATCATCAATTGGGTCCTCATTTAAAAAACAAAAAAACTCTGTAAACTGATAATTGGCTCTGTCCAGTGAAATCTCTACCAATAAGCTATCCAAAACCTCCCACATCTGCATAGGATTTTCATACATATTGTTTTTGGCAGAAGATTTTCATTCATTCTTTATAGTTGTCTGCTATTGAACTCTTTTAAAATGCTCCTAGTCATTCTTCCATCTTCTCAAATAATGTTAACATTTCACTGTTTGTTTATATCTTGATTGAATGTGTATTGCGGCCAATAGCTTTAGCCCCATGGGATAGGAGACAGCAGTCACTTTAGATTCTGAATTTTTTTTTGCATTTGTCATGTAAAATATTTTTAGATTCTGAGATGGAACCAAAATCTCAAGAACTATTAGACTTTTTATATGTTCGGATGAGAGAACATCGTCGAGCGGTTGAAAGGTGGGAGCAAAGGCGTCGTACTGCAATTGTCCAACTTGTATGCAATGTGGTACATTTATTAGCTATATGGCACTCTTTTAACCAAATTAGGGATATGCCTGTAAGAAATGATATGATTGGGAGATCAAATGTTCGACGACAAGTAATGTCGCATTTAATGGAAAATGAGAGAATATGTCGAGATGTTTTGCGGATGAACCCTTCTGCTTTTGCTGCACTATGCGATAAGCTATGCTCGATGGGACTATTAAAAGATTTCTCTCCATCAACTATAGAGGAGCAGGTGGCTAAGTTTCTTCATGTGTTGGGACAAAATTGGAAATCTCGTGCAATTGGATGCTACTTTCGTCGCTCGAGTGAGACAATAAGTCGTCACTTTCACAATGTATTAAGAGCTATCATATCTTTGGAGAATCAATTTCTCAAACAATCTTATGGGATTGATGTTGCTCCTCAAATTCTACAGAGTTCTAGATTTGACCCATACTTCAAGGTATGTTCAGTTCATATTAATTTAAACTTATGAATTTAATTTTTTTTTTTTTGTGGTTCATTAACTTTTGTTTTTTTAAAATATACAGGACTGTATTGGAGCAATAGATGGGACACATGTCCGTGTCAAGGTTTCACGAGCAGATGCTCCTAGGTTCCGCGGTAGGAAGGACTGGCCAACTCAAAATGTCTTGGCAGCTTGTTCGTTTGATATGAGATTTACTTATGTCTTACCTAATTGGGAAGGGACTGCATCCGACTCTAGAATAATGAGAAATGCTATTGTTAGACAGGATAAACTGATAATACCTCAAGGTTAGTATCAGTACATTGATCCACCGATGTCTAAAAATTGTAGTGTTAACTTAATAAACATATATTCTTTGTCAGGAAAATTCTTCTTGGTTGATGCGGGGTTTATGCTGAAAAGTGGATTGATCACGCCATATAGAGGTGTCCGATACCATTTGAAGGAATATTCTTCCCATGAACCTGAAAATGAAAAAGAACTATTCAATTTGAGGAATGCATCACTCCGCAATGTCATTGAGAGGGCATTTGGTGTGGTGAAGAAGAGATTTCCTATCATTGCTAGCGGGAACAAATCATATTTTTCAGTAGACACCACGTCAGAGATTATATTAGCGTGTTGCATATTACACAACTTCCTGATGGGTGTAGATCTAGATGAACATCTGATCCATGAAGTTGACCGTGAGTTGTAAAATGGTCCAGTAGTTAACTCTAGGGAAGGTCCAACTGTCGCTGATGAAGATTCAAGACTAGGCGCAGTATTGAGAGATAACATTGCAGCTCGCATGTAGAATGACTACAATAAATAGTGGCCTGCAATTTAATTGTGTTAAATTAAGACTTCTGTGCTTATTTAATTGTGTTAAATTAAGACTTCTGTGCTTGTTTAATTGTTTTAAATTAAGACTTATGTGCTTGTTTAAGATTGAACTATTCGTTTCATTGTTCAGATAGTGAATATATTTATTATTTTTAGAGTGATTTTTTTTGTCAAGTTGTTATTGTCCCATGGATGAGCAACATGAAATTTGTTCCCTTTTTAAATTCAAATAACTTTTGATTGCATGGCAGCCATCACGAGTCCTATTCTGGTTCTGTTTCTACAGGTGGAAGATATATTCTCATTATTGGGATTGACGGGTTTATTTGATACATATGTAGGGTACAATGTCGAAGACTCACAGGAAATATAACATCAACAATTTTGTATGGACTAACGAGTTTGATGATTTGCTGGTAGATGCATTATTGGATGAAAAAATGAAGGGGAATAGACATGATGGGACTTTCACGACACAAGCCTATAATAATATAATGCAAGTAGTGACTCCTGTTTTGGGTTCAAGGTTAGAGAAAGCTCATGTCAAAAACCGTGTCAAGACTTTGAAGAAAAAGTTTGCTGAATGTAAGGATTTATTCCATGGGTTGAGTGGCTTTGCTTGGAATGCTTGAAACTTGCATGTTTGAAGCAACACATGAGGTGTGGATGGCTCTTATTCAGGTATATCAATTAACCATTCTCGCATTTAATTCAATTTTACATATTCAACTTCATGAAGTTCAATTTTTTTTTGTTATAGGCGAAACCATCCGCAACTAAGTGGATGAATAAACCTGTGCGGAATTATGGAAAACTCTATGATATTTATGGGGAGGATCGAGCCAATGGTGATGGAGCCGAGAGTGCAAGAGAGAAGGTAATGAGGTGGCAAAGGGAGAGTAATCTTGATTTGAATGATGACAACTTTGTGTTGGATAATGAATTTAGTTGGGCAAACGATGCACCTATGGATAATAATAATATGAGTCCTCCTTCTACTCATTATTCTCCAACACCTACTTCCGAAGGAGGTCAATCTTCAAAGGGTAAAAAACGTAAGGCTTCAATGATTGAGGCAATTGAGAAACAGTTTGAATATGTGACAGAGAGCATGAATAAGGTTGCGAATGTATTACAAGAAGGAAATGCAATCATGAAAGATAGTAACATGATTGCGGAGAGGGCTGTTGATGTGGTTGAGAAAGGGAGGCCACGGTTTTATAATGAGGAAGAAATATATTCTGCAGTTCATGAGTTGGGATTGCATCGTAATATACAATTGGATGCTTATTTGTTCCTTATCAACAACAACACTGCTGCTAGGTCATTTTTTGGCACTCCCCTTGCTATGCGTGCTGAGGTGTTGATGAAGATGATGAACTTATTATAGAGGAGGCCAATTTTTAGTTAGTTTACTTTGATCAGGATGATGATCAGTGCGGATGTTCTCTGTGGATACATCTAAATAGCGTCTGTCTACTTTTGAAGGCCATTTTTGTTATCCTAATTTAATGGCTTTTGCATGGTGCGTTGTTGTTTCTAACTTTGAATTGTATGTTTTAATATTAAGTTACTGACATTGGTCCTACATATTTTATTAGGATGTTTTACATGCTTTGGTCCTTCATAATTTGTGAACGGTTTGTACATCCTCATGAGGATGAATTTTGGTGTAATTAACAAGGTTTTTACTTTCAGCATTTTGGGATTGCAATTGGCTATAAACAATTATTAATGTTTTTCCTTCTCGTTGGAGGGGATGCTGTTATGAAGTCGTATCAGATAGTTTATCAGATGGATAGATTTGTGGGGTAACATGAAAGGATATACAGAGATAAGTGCGTAAATGAAGAATTATAGTGTGCGGTAACTCCAATAGTAAGAGAGACTCGATGGATGTCGTTTGAGAGGTTTTGTGCATGAGTTTAGAAGCATCCCCATTCAAGGAGTTTGGATGAAATGCAGATTGATAGAATTCGACCAGATGCCTAAAACTAATATGTAATTTAATGTGCATAAGTGGGAGCAGAAATCATGCCATAAATTATGAAACATGAAGTTATATGTATCATTTTCTCACTGATATGGGCTGGAATTTTTTGTTCCTTTAATGCGTCGGTTTCATTATCAGTTGTACGAGTAAAAATGGCCAGCTGCATATTATTTGTTGGTGCTACTCACAAGCTAATAAAGCATTCTAATCCAACATCAAAGGCCATGAGTATCATATTCCTGTGCAATGATTCCAGATTGAATACATTAAATTTTGTTTTGAATATTTTGAGTCCACTTTAGTACTCAAATGTAGGAACACAATTTTTATTATGAGTTTGGGGTGTTAGACGGGTTGTTGTGATGTGCTGATGGGATGTAGGACTTGGCCCATCAAAGCCTGTAGCCAGCCCATAAGGATAAATTTGTAATTTTTTATCTACCTCACAAACAAACAAAATCCTACTTTTTCACTTTTATTTCCCCTACTTTCTTACTATCCAAACAAGAGGAGTCCTTATTTTCCCTCCCCTCCCCTCCCCTCCCCCCTTCCGAAACATAGCGTAAGAATTCCACTTTTTTATACCAAAAGTAAAAAAGATTTCATGCCAAATAATTAAAAATAAAATATAATTATAGTTCATTTATATATATATATATATATATATTTTTTTTTCATTTTGATGTTTTATTTTATCTTTATTTTATTAATAAAATCATCCGAAAAGCCCCAGTGACCCCCATAGGCCCATACAATGTAGTTATAGCTCAGGGAAAGGTTTCACAGGGTATATCCTCTACTAACTGCGACAGAGCGTACTGGTGAATAAAGAGGGAATAAAAACAGACGGATGTTCATGAGAACCAGTCAACACGTTCTAAAACAGCACTGTCGTTCCCCTGCCGCCGTACCTCCCTGACATCATTCCATGGTTTGGATATAATTCCCCATCTTCCATTCCAACCACCCCTCTTAAAAGCCGTTGATCATAGAACAAGCCCAGTCTAATATAAGTCTTTTCTTTTAATCAAAGCGCCCCTAATCTGAAGTGGGCCACATGAAATAGACGGTTCAGATTAAAAAGCATTCATTGAAAAATAAAAACAAAAACAAAAAGAATAAAATAATCCCTACTTTTGTTCTCATCCCCATCTCTCTCTCATTTCCCATACTTTTTTTATTTTTATGTTGACGATTTTCTCCTTCCATCTCAGTTTGAATCGATCTTCGTCAAATACCCTGCACATGAAATTCGCAGATAGCAGAAACCCAGATCCGGTTTTCATCGATACTGCTCGAAGAATTTTGAATTTCACTTGGTCATCTGAGGGTTTGAGAAGGGTTGGTAGCTGGTTCTGGTTATGGGTTTTGCTGTAAATGGTCAGAGAAGATGTGTGTTATTGGGAATCTTCATATGGGTCTTTTTCTCTTGAAGAAACCGGCATCTGGGTTTAAGTGGGAGAGATTGGAAATGGGTTCTTTTGTCTTGTTTTGATCCTTTTTGGAGGTGGCGTCTATGTTAAGAAGCTGTTTGAGAAAAAGGTTGGAATTCTATTCAATTACTTTCCTTTTGTTCAGAAGAAAACTTGATTGAGTTTACTGTGGGTGAATTTCATTTCTGATGGTTTTAATTTGGGTGAGTTTTGTCTTTTAAGTTTCTTACTTGTTGTTATTAACATGATTCTGATGGGTTGGTGTTCTGGGAAATGATTGAAATTATAGACTTAGATTAGATAACAATTTTTTTTTTTAAAATTATGTTTACTGTTCGGAGAGGCTGGGAGTTTATTGTTGTTCTATGATCTTCATATGAGACCTGACTATTTAGTTTGCATGATATACACTTGGAGGCTATTGCCTGAACTTGTCATGCTCTGTGTTTTTTGCTTTTCTCTATTTTGATTGAGTGTTTTTTTTTCTCCTTCTAGTATATGGTGCAATTAATTACCTGCAGAAAAGGAGTGGGAATTTCTTATCTTTTTCAATCACTTTGCTGACCACCATTTTGTAGAAATATGAAGGCATGCTGTGTGTGCGCACTTGTGTGCGTGGGGTTGTACGGCCAAAGGGCGGTACAGAGCCCCTACTCTAAATCAAATAAGCAAAAACACTTAACAGAAAATATATATTCTCTTTCACCTCACAATAACAAGAAGACTACACCAAACACTTGAATCTCTTTAAGACTTCACACTTATGCTGCACACACAACAAAACAACTACAACACAACCTTATATAGCCTGCCAAAGGACACTTCCAAAATACGTGACTTTACATATAACAAAACAACAATAAAATCCCATGATGTTTAGCTTTTATAGATGTTAGACTTTCTAAAATGACTTGGATTCCCTAGGGGATTTTCATACTAGAATATTAAAAGTAATAATTCCAATATAACTCCCCCTTAACTTTTAATATTCAATTCACATTGGAGTTGAGAATCCTTCTCTGGATCTCAATTCTTCTATCTTTTTGTCATAGCCCTTGCTGCACGCTTCATAAAAATTCTTCATGACTTTTGTCGAGGCTTTCAACTTCTTTATCTCTTCTTATAAAAACACTGCATGTTTTTTCGAATTCTCTACTTGATCATGATCATCAACATCGATCACTTTGATTACACCCGAATCCTGAAGAACTTTCAAAGCATGTGATGCTGCATCACTTTCTTTGGCCTTCTTTGATAACTTTTGATGCCCAGCAACGGAGTAGGAATATTCATGGAGTATAAAATGAACTGTCACTGAACTTCGTAACATTCATTTTGGGGCCTTGATGTGTCCGAACATCATGAAATTGGTGCCACTTATACAGGAAAACAAAAAGGAATTTGATGCCACCGGATGGGTTTTCAAGTTATCCGAGGGGCCAATAATTATGAGTTCCATGTGCATTGGAGAAGTTATAGCACAATTATGTGTAGGAGAAAAAGCGACTCAGTTAGAGGAATTTTTTAACTTTTAATTTAATTAAATAGATGGCCAGGATGCTGGATTTAGACAAGGAATTCTGTTTTACTTTTCCTTTGTTATATAAACATTGCATAGGGAATTTCAATTTCATTGAATGTTTAGAGGGTTTTTCATTTCATGGTATCCTTATTCTCCTCTTAGATGAGTGGACTCTCATCTTTTTCTCTCTCTAAATTTAATTTTATTCTTCTCTATCTCCACTCTTTTCGTTCTTGGACTTCTTTCCATATACTTCTTTTCTTCTACATATCATCTTTGCATTAATCCATATATTTGAGTGGGTCAGGGTTAGAATCCAATAGAACTGGTACTAAACCCCCCCACCCGCCCCCCCACCCCCCCAAACCACATGCACTACTGTCCTATTTCTTCCCATTTAAACCGAAGCGTGAACTTGGGTACTCTGCTTCTCCTCAAGGACTTTGATATCCCGTTAGGCTTTGCCAATTGAGCTAACAATGTGGGACAATAGATGTTGTCCTTTTACTAGCATCAACCATAGACCAAGATTTTGAGATACTAGGGGTAATGTCCTCGGTATAACTATTTAAAAGCGTGATAATCTTCCTCACCCGATGAGAATGTTGAGGTGGATGTCTGGTAAAAATAGGTGGATGTGGGGTAAAGTTTGGCTATGAAGGTTGATTGCCCACCAAGGGGAAGGGGCAGGCAAAAGAGGATGTGGATGGAGGTAGTAAAAATAGATATGAAGAAGTGTAATTTATCTGAGGATTTGGTTCAGGGTAGATCGGAATGGAGAAACATAATTCGTGTAGCCCACCCCAACATAGTTGGGACAAGGCTAAGATGATGATGATGAGAATCTGCCTCACCTCATTTGTCAATCTTGATACATTATTTGTGGAAATGGAAGCATTTGAAGTAGTTTCATTAACATTTGTGGAGGGAGAAGGAGAATATTGAAGTAACAGGAGGAAGAGGAGGAAGGAGGAGAAAGAAGAGTGAGAAATCTAGGGATGCAAGGATGGGAGTAGGGTTTTCTGTGCATTTGCTTCCCTTATATTATTTTAAGAGAACTTTAAAACTACAAATACCCCAAGATAAAAATAAAACCCAATAACTTTAATCAAAATTGTGAAGAAGCCCTTTACATATTTTTTGCAATACTCCCCCTCAATTTGTTGGGTTTTTACTACATCCTACGTAATTGATCTCCTTTCCTCTTGTGTTCTTTAAGGGAAAGTCTCCTACGAGGTCCTTTCTCAAACCTCTACTTTAATATCTGATTTTTTTTTTTTTTTGTTTTTTTTTTTTTTCCTTTGCTTGTGTAAGAAGGATAGGTTGGGTCGCCTTCTTTTTAATATAAGGTTTAAGTTACCGTTCAAAAAAAAAAAAAAAAAAAAAAAAAGAGAAGGATAGAGTGGGTCCTAAAGGAGTTGAGTATTTCTTTCTTGGATATCCTTTGAATCAAAAGGGGTGAAAGTGCCTTGAGTTAGGTAACTGGGCCAAATTTGTCTCTGGATGTTACTTTGATGCAGCCAAATAGGGGTGCCCCAAAATGGAATTTTGACTCATGGGCTAGATCCATGTTGAGGTTGATTGGGCCAAGTCCATGGGCTAGTCGAAGGCCCACTAGGTCCAATCATTAGTGAGCAATAGATCCATGGGCCATTGCACAACCTATTAGAAAACATTGTTACTATTTTGTAATATTTAGATAAATAGGGTCTTATCTAGAGTAGTTAGGTTGTTCCTTGATGTAAGGATGGGTAAATACCATAGATTGAGGAATGGAAGGATAAGCCACATCATGTGTGATCTTATCCTTGAAGGGCTATACAAATTAATGTTTCCTCTCCTTTTAGGCACTCAATGGAAGGAAAAGAAACTATTCTCGAGAACATAAAAGTTTTTAATTTCTCAGGGAAATTGTTATCTCGAGAATCTCAATTGACAAACTTCCATTGCCTTTGTTGGCTCCATCTGCTGGTTTTGACATTTTCATTGACCATCCCTCTCCTAAACTATTGATGATGTATGCTTGACATGAAAGAAAGGAGAATCTAAAGTTGTTCTCAATGATGACAAAGGTGATTCTTTTGTTCCTCATCCTTTTTTGAGTGAATCTTCACATTATTGTCTATTTCACTTTGTGAAGGGCAATGTACTACACATCCAATAGTGAGGTTTTTTTTTTCTTAGCATGCTATATAAATTTCTAATTACCTTGTCAGCTGATAGAGTACCTTCAACTGTCATAGCGGCTCTCTCAATTCCTTGCTGTAAGAATACAATGCTCGAGGAAATGAATACACTAGAAAAAAAAAAATGAGACTTGAAAATTGACCCAGTTACGTGAAGGTAAGATGTTGTTAAGGACAAGCTAGATAGGTTGATTGAAAGGTACCAGGCCCTTCTTATACCTAAACTCATATATATGGTGTAGATTCCCAAAAAATCTTTCCATTCATGGCTTAAATAAATAATGACGATTTTTCCTGTCATCAAGAGTTTACAAGGAATGGCCTCTTCATCAGTTAGATCTTAAGAATGCTTTCATGCATGCAGATTTACAGGAGTTATAGTTTATATATTAACTCCTCCAAGATTTCTGCTTCAAGGGAAGAAAATTAAGTATTTCATTTAGAGGAATCTCTTTGTAGGCTCAAATGGTTATCGTATGCCTGGTTCAAGAAACCCAGTGAAGCTGTATTACACTATATGTTTAAGTGAAGCAGTTTATCTCACACTTTGTGAAATAAAGAAGAGAAGGTTCTAGAGTGTTGCTATTGCAGCTATTCTATGTGGATGATATGATTCCATTGGAGATTGTTTTTTTGAAGAGATTGTTGTCATGCAGACATATCTTAGTAAAGGTTCCAAGTCAGAGACTTGGGCCCTTTGAAATACTTACTAGAAGAAAAATGGCTAGATCAGATCACATCAGCATGCTGCAATTACCCTTTTGAATGTATACTTTTGATCTATTAAAGAAAACCTATAGCTAGGAGTGAAACCTGCAGATACGCCCATGGAACTCAATCATTGGCTCTAGGCAGAGAGCTTGTTCAGAATGTTGGATTATTTTAGCATCTTGTTGAAAGGTTGATACGCCCTTTGAAATACTTATTAGAAAAATGGCTAGCATCTTGTTGATACGTCTCACAATCATTTGACCTGAGATTGCCTAATCAGTTGTTATGTGCCGGTTTATGCATTCTCGTTGTGTTTCTCACCTTGACTATAGAATTCTCAGATATTTGAAGTCCTCAACTGGAAAAGGACTTGTTTATTCTAGACATGGAAATTTAGATGTTGATATCTTCATACATGTAGGTTGTGTTGGTCAACAGAAAGATAAAAGTCCGACTTCATGTTAGTGTACATTCTCAGTGGGAGTATAGTCACTTGGAGAAGTGAAAAAAATTTTTTTGTTGCTTGCACTAGTGCTGAAGCAGAGTACTGTGCATTGGTCAGTGGAGCTTGCAAGGTGATGTAGATGAAGAATTTACTTGAAGATCCGAGGGCCTTTGTTAAGCTACCAATGAAGATGTTGGGAGATATACCATTCAAGGGGAAAAATGTTTGAAGATTGTCAAGCAGAATATCACTTCTTCCAGGAGAAGGTTTCTTTCAATCTCAGTTGTCTGATTTATGTGAAGTCAGAGAATCGATTTGCTGATTTATTTCCAAATGCTCTTGCATGGTCTAGGAGTATTGAGTTGTAAAGCAAGTTGGGTCTGTTGATATTTACGTACCAGTTTGAGGGAGTGTAGAAAGTAGAACGTGATTTTTTTAACAATTATGTTTCGTTGTGGGGGGCTTCATGCAAATATGTGTGCATTTTTTTCCTCCCAAAATATGCAAATCTGTTATAGTTTCCCTAATAATTTATTAGTCATATGTTATGCATAATGCACAACCCGCCCCCCTCCCCGCCCTCTTCTTGTTCTTCTACTTCTTTCTTTCTTTTTTCTTCTTGTTGTCTTTACTTTTACTTGGGCTGAAAACGACTGGCACTTCCTTCAGAATCAAACTCTCTTTGGGCTTGGGTGGTCACCCATAAAGCACACTACAATTTTTCCAACGTCGTTTGACCGATGGAATCTGTTCTGTGGAGATCAATATTCAAAGTTTAAAGAGATTGCCAGGCAAATTCATGCTTAAGTGGTTGGTGATCTTGTTACTTAAAGCTTACCCAACTAAAACCCCCTTGCACCTCATTCCAACCACCCTCAGAAGTTAAAGATCTAATACTCCAGTCTTCTTGTCCTCAATGGCATTGTGACTTGTGACTTGTGAGTTAGTTGACACAATTCGGGATCAGAATATTGCTGAGCGAATCCTTTAAATCCCTTTTGGGGAAGAGCTTACGCACTGTTGTGGAAAGAAACAGCTGGTAATTGGTCAATGAATGCCATTTATAAAACCATTTGTCCATGTCAACGGGTCCCTCATTGGAATTGGAAAAAACTGCAATAAATGTCATTTATAAAATCATTTTTCAATGTCTACAGTGTCCTCATTGGAATTGGGAAACACTATGGCCTTGGTTCTTTATCCAAATTCCTGATGAAAACTCATCATGTCGGGAATTCAAAGACCATGATGTGATGGCTATCCCCTTCCCTCGGCATTTCCGGATGCAGTGTTCCTTTGCTAGAATTCTGAAGTCCAACCATCACAAATAACCTTTGTAATTCTCAAAATTCAACCTCCTTTGCATTTCCAGATTCTCTAGTGAAGACTGGAGAGGATGATTTAGGAGATCAATGTGGGGGATAGCATTTGACATTTGGAGAATTTGCAAATTCTGCTAAAGAAACAGACCCTATGGCATCGTCGATCTTGTTCTTGAGATGGAACAAGAACTTGGTAGTTGGCTTGGAGGAAGTATCCCTCTTTCAATCTATTATGCCCAGATACGGAATTAACACATCAGGGACATGCCATGGACAAAGGCAGATCCACGTTGTGAGATGTGGGTGTGGTCGCACCTGTGAGATTTGGAAAATAATAACTGTATTTTTTTTTTCTTCACATTATCTTTTATTCATCTTCAGTAAAACCTGTTATGTTTGTAGGATACATTTGTGAGCGTTCCTGAACCAGGTGTGATGGAGATATCATTTTTAAAGGCCCTGCTCAACAGCATATCCCAATTTGGTCTTTTATCATCCTGTACCAATGTAAAATCTGAACCAGTAAAGAAATACCATCAGAAGATAGATGAGGCATTGAAACTCTTGGTGCCTTTACTTGATGAAGTAATTGATTCTGAGATGGCTTCAGATGAACAACTTAACAAGCTATGCAGAGAACTGGATGCTGCTATCAATGACACAAGAGAACTTGTTGAAGGCTGGCACCAGATGACGAGTAAAGTTTATTTTGTAAGTAGCTGACCTGATTGATATTTGGTTATTGCTTTTGATATTTTAGGTCAAGAGTAATTTGTTGTAAAATGTCATTTTCTTCTACAACGGGAAGATGTTATCTTTTCTTTTCCTTTTTCTTTGTGCACGACTTTTTTATCAGTCCATGTGTAATCTTGGAGGCATGTTGTCAGCCATACATCAATGCCAAATATACAAGCTGACGATAGTGTTTGGATACCCAAAGAGCTATTGGACTTCTAAATACAATGGATGGTCTTCCACTCTGCTATGCTGTTGGTGTGGTGTTTGTGAAGACACGTAATTTCATATGGTCCTCAGTATGCCATAATCTCTAGTGTATCATCTTGATTTGATAGTCCCTCATGTACCATCTATTTTTTTGAACTTAAGTAGTTAGTCAGACCTCATTGTATTTATGTAGATAAGCTCATTAATTAAAGTGTTTGCAGTATGCGAGACTCCATTATAAATAGTGGTTGGGAGCACTAACACAGTACAGCAACTTATACAAATCTCTTTTAAGTTGTTTCATGGTATCAGGGTCATGTCTCTTGATCCTGTATAATCCAAATGATCTTGGATTCTGTTTGAATGGTGGGCCATTATTTTTGAGTTATTTCTTTTGATGGTCTTACAGATTTTGTTTTCATCTATAGTAGGACCCACTAATCACTGAAGAGAGATCAAATAGTCTCTGTTTCCCTTATCTCTTATCAGATTTAGGTTCCCAAAACCCTTCACAGTTCTGTTCCTGAAGGAAACGAAATTCTGCTAGTTAACAGAATATACAGTCGATTGCTGGTTTTTGGATGGGGCCCACTTTGGATCCTAAAATCACCTGATCTCTTTCCATCTTGGTCATCCATCATAGAGGACTCTGGCTAAAATTTTAGATTATTTGGACTCAGTTTGAAGGGGCTTTCCAGGGTTTTTTTTTTTTTTTTTTTTTTTTGAAGTTTTGAAAGTTTTCAGGTTCTTTTTTCATGTCACCTATTGGATTTGTTGGATTTTGATTGGATTAGCTTCAGACTTGGAGGGGACCTATGCCAGTCGTATACAAAGATTACTTGGAGACTAGACCTCATCTGCTAAGGTTTTATCCCTTTTGCTGGTTCACTGGACTGAACGTCCAGGCCAGGCACCCTGCTTCTTGCAGTTACTTTCTCCCATTCTGCACTATTTTGATAATTTTGTATACTTCTCCATTTGGATCGCAATTTTCTGTATTCTATTTTCACACTCTTGTCTCATATGGCTTAATATCACGTCCAAGTTATCTCCATTTGGCTTGACGGGATGAACTATTTGTATTGAATCTAATTACCAATTCCTTGAAATGGAGAAAAGTTTGAAAAGAGAAACCAGCAGATCCAACTACTGAAGAAGCCTGAGAATTTGATATTGGCAAAATCAACTCCTGGCTAGCCAACTTTGCGGACCCCACCATTGATGTCCACCTTGCAAACTTTGGCCATTCCTATGCATTTCCATCTTTTCGTGCCCCCTCTATCTGCAGAATCAGCATCGACAATCTACCCATCCTTAGCATTGCCACCAATTGGGTGGTTAACAGAAACTCTGCAGCTATAGACCCTTCTTCCTATACTGATCTCATTTCATAGATTCAGTCCGTTATTGTTGAGCAGCTCCAGCAATGGATGCTATCCCCTGGATCTGGGTTTTCTGCTTCTACATCCTCCTCATCATTGCCAACCATTGCCTTTTTTATTCCTCCCCTAGGTAATTCAGCTTCCTTTGGGCATTCAGGTGCCATTAGTCAAATGACCTCATATGACTCAATTCTTACATTCATTCATCCTCATCTCCATGATTCATTTACACTGCTGATGTCTCTCATCTACATATCACCAAAATATGTACCATTATCTCTGTTTTGCTTTCTATATCATCCGTTCTATTTGTTCCAATCTTATCTTTAAATCTTTTATCTGTTGGACAACTTGCTCAAGATGGCTGTATGATTGCCTTCTCATCATTAGGTTGCTCTGTGTAGGGCCCAGCAACCGGGAAGCAAATTAAGATTAGGCATAAATCGGGCAGACTATACTTTCTTGATTTTCTCCATTCGTCTTGCCCATCCGCTGTTGCTGCTGTCACTACTAATGCGCTAGACTAGGACATCTTCTTGTTACTTATTTGAAATAATTAATTTCTTTTGGTGTTTTTGGAGACATTTTAATTTTGAGGATTTATCGGACTGTTTAACTTGTGAGTTGTGACATATCTAAATCTATTGCTTCACCCTTTAATAGGAGTACTGCTCATCCTAAAGCTGTATTAGATTTAGTGCATTTTGATATTTGGTGACCTGCCTACCAACCTATCAAAGGAAGCACTGTTTATTATGCTTTGTTTATAGATGACTATTCACGTTATACATGGTACATCTGATGTAACATAAGCAAGATTTGTATGATATTATTTGTTTCATTTTTTTCGTATGGTTAAAACCCAATTTTCTACTAGAATTAAAACTTCGATGTCTGATTTGGAGTATATCTCTCTGCTCGTTTTGCAACTTCCTTTCTCATCAAGGAGCCATTTCCCAATTGTCCATGTCCTTACACTATTGAAGAAAACAGTGTGGCTGAAAGAATATACCGTCATTTCTTGGATACTGTTCGTACTCTTCTTCATTCTTCTCAGATCTCTCTCCTTCTGAGCTGAAGCCGTTCTTACTGTTACTTGTCTTATGAACTGCTATCCATCCACTGTTTTTGTCTCGTCGAAAACCCTTCGGAACTCTTTTCCATCAGAAATCAGATATTCTGCTCTGCTCCTTTTGATGTACTTGCTTTGTTCTTCCTCATGAGTGCTCTGAATTCTCCAAAGTCAACCATTGGTCTTTCTTGGCTATGGAATTGTACATAAAGGTTTTCGTTGTTTCAATCCGAAAACTATCGTCTTTGTATCTCTTGCCATGTTCTTTTCTCGAATATAGCCCCTTTTATTATCTTCCTAATGCATCTCTATATCCCTACCCTCCTTTTTCTTACTCTCTTGATCCTTTTTCTGATTTATTCCCTGCAACCAGTCCCTGTTCTTCACCTTCTGCTCCTTCACTTCGTGTCTATCATTGGCGAGCTCACGAACTAGTCACAGTACCTCCCGACTCATTGTCTACTCCTGCTCCCCCAGCAGATGAAACACCTTTCAGGTATCCTCTTCGTAATCACAGACCTTTTGATCTTTGTGATTTTATTGCTTCTTATCATCTCTCCAATCCATAAACAGTTCCTTGAAGTTCTTTACTCTTATACCAAGTCTTAGTCCTACAAAGAGGCTTCATCATTGGCCCATTGGCAAACTGTCATGGTTGAGGAACTGGCAGCCTTGCACAAGACTCACAGCTTTTCCTACTGACAAGCACTTTATCAGATGCAAATTGGTGTATAGGAATATAGGATCAAGACTCAATCTGACAAAAGTATTGAACGCTACAAAGCTCACTTAGTTGCAAAAAGTTACAAACAAGAATATGACATCAACTATGAATAAACCTTTGCTCTTGTTGCAGAGTGAAAACTGTTCACACTCTCATTTCTGTCGCCACTGCTCGTCACTGCTCTTTATATCAAATTGACGTCAAGAATACCTTCTTAATAATCCGCCTTTACTGAAGAGATCTACATGACCTTGCCTCCTGGACTCTCTCATCCTCCACACTATGTTTGTCAATTGCATCGAGACTTAAACAAGGTCCACGTGCTTGGTTTGAGCACTTTAGCAATGCCATTATTGGTATTGTTATTCTCATAGTTTAATGAGTTCGCACGTTCTACTCATAATTGAGAATTTTGTTTCGGTACCCATTTCGGTTTGGCTTCCAAAGTGAAATGTTTTGGATGATTTGGAACTTTGGTGAAACATTTCAGAATTATGTGTCGGAAAAATATATAAAACTACATATATTTATGAAAATACTTTAGTTGGAAATGAACCCTATCCAAATTTCATTTTAATAGGAATGAGCCCTAACCAAATTTCACTCATATTAGAAATAGGGCCCTAGCTAAAGTTTTATTTAGCTAAAGTTTACTTTAATAAAAATGCAAAATTTCACTCTAATAAAAAATAAGGCCCTGGCTGTATTTTACTCTGATAGGAAATAGAGCCCTAGCCAAATTTCACTATAATAGGAAATGAGCAATTTCACTCTAATAGTAAAAGGAGCCCTAACCAAATTTAACTTTAATAGTAAAATGAGCCCTAATCAAATCTCACTCCAATATGTTACATGCAATTGTGCTAAATTTCTTACTTGAATTTAGAAATGCATAATAGTGAAGAAATTTTGATGACACTATTTGATTATAAGCATTTTATTAATTTCTAACTTAGTATACTATAATTAATCAACATGAATATATATAGACAGATAGATCAATACTATCATCGATTAAGGACCTCTATGCAATTAACGGACTGCTATGCCCCTATCTTAGTTACTAATGAAAATAAATATTAAATTCTAACATTTTCCAGTATTATGGATTTTTTGGATATTTTTTTTTTCAGATTTTTTTACCACATATTTTATTCACACTGTTATGTCGCTATGTATCGTTGCAACCGCTATATAGCATTTTGGCCGCCGACCACTACGCCCACTAAAACTACTAGTTTGATCCTTGGTCTAATCACATTGTATTTGAGTAGATAAGCTCATTAATAATTTTAAATGAGATTCCATTATAAATACAGTGCTCGGGAGCATTAGCCCAATACACCTCCAAATCTCTTGTTTTGCTTAAGTTGTTTCACTATCAAAATCAGACAACATACTAAAATATAACATGTGCAATGCATGGGAAACCATGCAAAGCATTTGTTGTAACTTGTAACAATAATATGATTCATCATCATCATCATCAATGCCTTATCCTAACTATGATGGGGTTGGTTACATGAATTTTGTTTCTCCATTTCGATCTATCTTGAGCCAAATCCTCAGATAAGTTGCACTTCTTCAAATCTATTTTTACTACCTCCATCCATGTCCTCTTTGGCCTATCCCTTCCCCTTGGTTGGCCATCAACTTGCAAAGCTAAGCTTTTCTTTACCGGCGCTGCTGTTGGCTTGCGATAGACATGCCTAAACCATCTCAAACGGGTTTCTCTAATTTTAACCCCTATAAATACTACCCCTAAATGCTCTCAAAATCGCTCATTTCTAATTTTATCCTTTCTAGTTTTTACCACACATCCACCTCAACATTCTCATCTATGCTACATCAATTTTATGCATATTTGATTGACTAACATTCTGCTCTATACGTCGTAGCTACTTTAATCACTGTCCTATAAAAGTTTTCTTTCAATCTTGTTGAAATTTGTCGATCACAAAGTACTCCAGAAGCAAGTCTCCACTTCAACCATTCCACTTTTATCCTATGTTTGACATTTTCATCAATCTCCCCATTCTTGCTAATTATCAAGCCAAGGTGACAGAATGAATCTCTTTGTGGTATCTCATGGGCTTCAGTTCTCACAGTAGTTTAAACTCTTTGTAACTGCCCACTAAAGTCGCAATCCTTAGATTCTGTCTTTGTACGACTTATTTTAAAGTTTTGGATTTTAAAGCCTCCTGCAATCTCTTGAGTTTTGCATTCATTCCTTTTGATTTATCCACCAACACTGCGTCATCTGCAAATAACATACACTAAGGTACCTCTTTTTGAATATGAACGGTTAACTCATCCATAATTAATGCAAAGAGATAGGGGCTTAGTGATGATCCCTAATGCAAACCTGCAGCCATTGGGAACTTACATTTCTCTCCACAGGTAGTTCTCATTCTCGTTACTGCTCCTTCATACATGCCTTTAATAATTTCAATATAATTTCTTGGAACATTCCTTTTATTTAACCCACCAAATTAAATCTTTATGTGCCCTATCATAATCTTTTTTAATGTTCATGAATACCATATGTAGATTTTTCCTCTTTGCTTGATATTTTTCCTTTAATTGCCCAAGTGAGAAGATAGCTTCCATAGTTGACCTCCCTGACATAAAACCAAATTGATTTTCTAATATCATTGTCTTTTGTCTAAGTCTTTGCTCCATTATTGTCTCCCATAGCTTCATAGTATGACTCATAAGTTTAATCCCACAGGAGTTGGTACAGTTTTGTAAATCTCCCTTGTTCTTATAAGTAGGTACTACAACACTTCTTCTCCATGCAAAGCATCTTGTAACTTGTAATAATAAGATGATCCTTAATATTAAATAATTAATCGTTATGGTAGGTCCACTTAATGATGAATAATAAAGGTGACACCAAAAGGTGGAAACATAGTCGTTGACATAGTGCTAAGAGGACAATAAGGGGTTGCTTAGTTTGTTGACAACCCCACATGTCACCCGGCTGCTCAAGGATTGATCCCTAGGTATACCACTCTTCCCACTTGCGTGTGGTATCCTTCCCACTTTCTGGGCTTCCTCTTCCCACTTTTGTGGGCTCTCCTTCCTACTTTGTGGGCTTTTTCCTACTTTGTGGGCTTTCTTGGGTCTTAGCCCCCTAGGCTTGGGTACCAAATTAAAAAAATAACGAAAAAAGAAAAAAATAGTGACAGAAGCATGGTAGGACCACTTAGTGATACTAAGCAAGGAGGGGCCCATCTAGTGATGGAAACATTGTAATCCTACCCAATATGAAAAATCTTATTGGGCCCAACTAGTTATGACTTATGAGTCCACCTGGTTATGTTTTTTAAAATATGGTAAGAGACTACTAATGGTGAGAAAAATGAATTTGTTCAATCCAACATGTTTTATATTTTCGGATGGGCGTCCTAATTGTTTCTTCGTTGGGTGGTTCCTTTTTTTCTTTATTTTATTTATTATTATTATTATTATTATTATTATTTTTTTTTTTAATGCTGGTTGCTTCCCACCATGCCTTTTATCATCTAGGTGAATTTTTTTTAGCTTTCATCATTGGGTTGGTGGTGGGTCCATTCTGATTGAGTCATTCAGTGAGTCCATCACTATCATGGATCTGTTGTTCTTCTAACATGCCATTAAATTGGTGGAACTTCACCAAGCTCCATAGTCATAGGAAAACATTGCAATAAATGCAATGTTATGCATTAACTAAAAGAACCTTCATATATTATAGAGTGGCCATTGAAGAGGGTATTTTGGTCATGAGAAAAAAATTTCAGAGTTTCCCACATTGCCATTGTTTTCGCTCAATATGCATAGATTTGGTGGGATTCTATTTCTTTGACTCTAATGTCATGACCTACCCTATCCAACTAGTTAAACTGGAAAGATCTGGAAGATCCTCAAATGAGTTGAGTTCACTTTTTCATTTTTATAGCATTAGTATATCTTTAAATCTAATTCCATATGATGTTAATAAGGATAACTTAAGTATTCCTTTCCTATGCTTTTTGAGGTGTACATGAATTTTTGTTAAGAGCAAAATTGCAATTCGTCTATGTGCTTGTGTATTTTGGGCAATCTGTATTCTACCTTGAAACATTTGTAACGTGCCATTGTTTGGTGTATCCAGGTTTTGCAAATTGAATCATTAATAACAAAGATCGAGACATCTGGGCTGCAGTTTTGCCGGCTTGTAAATACATTGCTTAAGGATCACGTGGACCGTTCAAGATTAGAATGTCTTCAGGTACTGTCTGCTTAAAAATTCATCCTTGTGTGCTGGGTATGCCCTATAATGCAAGTGGCTTGAATATGTAGTGGAGACCATGTAATTATATGATCCTTGACCAAAGGCATGATACCATCACGCAGTGAACTATCTAGTATCTACACCTTGGGCATGTGTTGTAGTGTTACAGGCTGTTGATTCGATGGACCTCATGATAGATAGACATTTCTCAAGATCACTGCTGATAGGTCAATCATGATCCTTAGATTTATAGCCTTCAAGTAGACGGTTAAGAAAGAAGCATATCGATGTATTTGACATCTCTCTCTTTCTCATGCATTACCTATAAATCAAGGACTTGGAACACTAAGCTTTGAGCCCCACGAGTTCAAACCCTGTGGGAACTCAGGCTTGCATGTCCTCAATCTGAAGATCAATAATATCTCAGAAAAATAGATCGCCATCCTTACTACTATGTGTTTGTGGAAAGGCCTCCATTAGGTGGTAAGTTGCATGGAGATAATCACATTTTTTTTCACACGATCATCTCTCTCTCTCTCTCTCTCTCTCTCTCTCTCTCACACACACACACACACACACACACACACACACACACACACACACACACACACACACACACACACACACACACACAGAGAGACACCATCTTATTCAGATAGATTTTATTCCTTTTATTCTGACTGGTTAGTACTTGCTCTTTGATGATATTATTTCATCACTGTGTGCAGAAATTCCAGCAGCTATCATCTGATCAAATATCTGATATCATCAAAGATGCCATGACAGAGCTACAAGAAAAGACTGTACCCAGCTCACAAAGTCTATTGAAGATCGAAGATTCATTAAACCTTACATCAAATCAGGAACTGCTACTTGAGGCTGTGGCCCTTGAGAAGGTTAAGACCGAGGCTGATCATGACAAAAACATCGGGGAGTCGGACTACATTGGTTGCATGATTGCACTCATCACACACATGCATGACTGCCTTATGCAAGTAGAACAATGTCAGACCATTAATGGGGTGGACATTCCTGCCGATTTTTGCTGCCCACTTTCTCTAAAACTGATGTCAGACCCAGTGATTGTAGCTTCTGGACAGACATACGAGAGAGTTTTCATTAAAAACTGGCTCGATATGGGTCTGATGGTCTGCCCCAAGACGCGTCAGACTCTCTCCCATGTGAATTTAATCCCGAATTATACTGTCAAGGCCCTGATTGCAAACTGGTGTGAGTCAAACAACATTAAGCTTCCTGATCCTTTAAAGTTGGCAAGCTTAAACTCCACATCAACTCTTTTTGCACACGAAGACATTAGTGCTGGAGATGGGATCCACTCTCCTAGATCACCTGAATCATCCAGACCTGTGGGTTCACAAAGGAGCTCTGTTTCGTCTAATGGGACTCATCCAAACGACAGACCAGTGTCTCCACATCTCAATTCATTCGTGGAGGGAGCAGAAGTTAGTGCACGGAATTTGGGGTCACGTTTGGATGGTGTAAATGGTATTGAAACAGATATTGCTAAGATGTCACTGGTAAGTTCAGAAGAGCGAAATGTGGGTAATGATGGACAAACTTCAACTCCGTTGCGGTGGGAGACTTCTGAAACAAGTGCAGTTAGCGAACAGTTTCAGGGCCACAACCGAAGTGCTTCTATATCAAGTGCAGTCTCCAGTAATGATGATCTGCAAGGAACAGGGGATGTCAACGAGTCCTCGCGGGTGTCAAGGGATCTCACACATTATGGAAGCGATACATCTGGTGAACTGATGTCAGATGCCCCTCCTTCGTCCACTCCGCATAGAGAACTTCAATTCTCATCTCACATGTCCGATACACGACCTCGAAACCAAACCATATGGCGACGGCCATCTGAACGTGTTGTTCCGAGGATTATGTCTTCCCCAGATACAAGAGCTGATCTCTCTGGTCTTGAAACCCAAGTTCGGAATCTGATTGAAGATCTGCAGAGCACTTCAGTTGATGTGCAAAGAGCTGCTGCGCATGAACTCCGGATTCTTGCCAAACACAATATGGATAACCGGATTGTGATTGCTAACTGTGGAGCCGTAAGCCATTTGGTCACTCTTCTGCATTCAACGGACTCGGCAACCCAGGAAAATGCTGTAACTGCACTATTGAACTTATCAATCAATGACAACAACAAGATGGCAATTGCCAATGCTGGTGCAATCGACCCCCTCATCCATGTCCTTGAGATGGGGAATCCTGAAGCAAAAGAGAATGCTGCCGCGACTCTTTTCAGCCTCTCTGTCATGGAGGAGAACAAGGTGAGGATTGGGCGTTCCCGTGCAATTGGACCATTGGTGGAGTTGTTGGGAAATGGGTCTCCTCGAGGAAAGAAAGATGCTGCAACAGCATTGTTTAACTTATCCATATTTCATGAGAATAAGGCTCGAATCGTGCAGGCTGGGGCTGTGAGGTACCTTGTTGAGCTGATGGACCCTGCTGCAGGCATGGTGGATAAGGCAGTTGCTGTTTTGGCAAATCTTGCAACTATACCTGAGGGGCGGAATACAATTGGACAGGAAGGAGGGATCCCGGTTCTTGTGGAGGTTGTTGAATTAGGATCATCAAGAGGGAAAGAAAATGCTGCAGCAGCTTTGCTACATCTCTGTACAAATAGCAGCAGATTCTGCAATATGGTTCTCCAAGAAGGTGCTGTGCCGCCACTGGTGGCACTTTCACAGTCTGGCACGGCACGAGCCAAAGAGAAGGTACAACGGTATTTTATATATGCATGCATGTATATGTTATGGACTTAATCAATACGCCAAAAGCCCTAGGACTGATGGAACGCGTTAAATTAAGTCTTTTAACTATTTAGGA
Organism: Camphora micrantha; assembly: GCA_003546025.1. Classification (NCBI taxonomy): domain Eukaryota; kingdom Viridiplantae; phylum Streptophyta; class Magnoliopsida; order Laurales; family Lauraceae; genus Camphora; species Camphora micrantha. The sequence continues at coordinate 25,957,278 of QPKB01000007.1, read as the reverse complement.
CCTAACAGACCACCACGCTTCCGCAGACGTCGGCTCTCACTCTGGCGGCAGGTAGCCCTTTTCCCCGTTTGGGATGGCTCACACCTTGCTCCAGGTAGCCCTCTCCACGGCGGCTCTTACTCTGGCAGTAGGTAGCCCTTTTCACTATTTTTTTAGACGTCTCTCACTCTACTCCAGGTAGCCCTTTCTGTGACTCGAACCTAAGACGTGGAACTTGGCTTTGATACCAAATGTTATGGACTTAACCAATACACCAAAAGCCCTAGGACTGATGGAACGAGTTAAATTAAGTCTTTTAACTATTTAGGACAGTAATAGTATATGCTCTTATGGGCTCTCACAAAAACTGATTCAATCCTAAGGTTTCACATCATTCTATAGTTTGAAATGATTTATACGTCTGAGTTCTGATAAAGATATGCTTTGGACTTGACTGTTGCCCACCTACAAACAGAATCTGAGAGATTGCACCAGGCATACTTATCATCCTGACAACCGACAAGTTGTCGTAAGTGTTGACTGGGCATGTAATACTTGATCCCCTCTCTCTATATTTAACTGTTTTGGCTGCCATGGGACACAGATGGCTTCCTAACTTGTCTTTGATACTTGTCTCAAACCAATACACGGGAGATTTGATATCTAAGAAACTTAGATGGCGGGAAGGCCTCGTCTTTGTTGTTGTATTTACTCCAAGATGTATTATGCGATACTTGATCAAAAGGATTGTGGTTTCTTTTGACCCAGCAATGGTAGAGGTGGGCTGATTAGCCCAGTGTGTATCCCATCATATAATAGTTCATGCTTTAATCTCTCCCTATCAGATGGTCTTGGGTCTCATGCCATCCATGATTACTTGATTATGTGGTTTGAATAAAGGATAGTTTAGTCTTTATTTTTCTCTCATAGGATCACATATTGTTAGGGCAGTTTTGTAAAATGCAGTGACTAGTGAATAACAAAATAGCATTAGTTCTTGACTAACCTAATCAGGTATTCACGATCAAAGCCTTCCCTATTTCAACCTTTTCCCTTTTCTTTTGTTTCTCTCTCTTCCTTTTCTATCATTATCTTTCGTTAACATCTTGAAAGACAGTTTGGCATCAGGGCAATATCCTCTTGTGGTGGACTAGATGGTCGTAGGTCTGTGTCCAATCCATATGAACAGTGATGTGTAGGACACAGGCCTATTGTTAGTGGTGTGTCTGAACTTTCCTAGATGTGCAAGTATTTTTTGAAAGGTTAGGTTTTATATTTCAGGGAAAAGTTGTTCCTTTACTGATTATGTTGTGTGCAGTATGTATTGTTGGTATTTTTGAATTTTTCTGTCAAGTCTAGATCTTTAGACTTTTTACAAGTAATTGGATCATATCTCAGAGAATTCCGGCGGGATTTGAAGTGGTTCTTACCCAAACTCCTCTAGCAAACTAATGCCTGGCTCTGTAGGTACTGACACTGAAGTTTGTAGTGCTAAGTTTTGTTCTTTGTTCCCTTATTTTCTTTTTTCTGACTATTCTTCAGATGGGTTTTGGAATCTTGTTGTGGACTCTTGTTCTTAGAAGAAGAATGATTCTTTGTCTATTCTCCACTGCTTAATTAATTAATTCATCTTCATATGAGAATCCACCAAAATCTTGCAAATCACTTGAGTTTTGGTGAGAAAAGAGGCTTGGGAAGCTCTAGCACAGTCTTAAGAAGCTTCACGGATGGTTTTGGGAAGAAATAAGTGAAAGAAAGAAGGGGAAAGAAGAAGGAAAAAAAAAAAATTTGTCGGCCAATACTTAGACCGTTATTTTCAAAACATCGGTTGTTATAAGCGTTATGACTGTTATTTACGAAACATTGGCCATTATGGACCAGTTTTTTCACTTTTTTTTTTAATAACAGAACCATTATGACCATGAATGAAAATAATATAATGGCATAGGCTGTTACCATTTCATAATGGCTGTTATGACAGTAATGGCCGTTTTTTTTTTAAACCATACTGACTGTTCATCAACAACTATAACACCATTTATCCTTTGAATAGAAAATCCTATCACTCTCGGGGATAGATGATTTAGTAGAAAGACATCTGAATTACTGGGTCATGGTCCAACTAGTATTCGATCCAAGAGGATTGCATTTTCAAACTTGAGCACTACTTTTCCCAACTCGGAGAGAATGATGTATGCAAGGATGCAGACCTTGTTTTAGTTTGCGACTATTTAAATTCTCCAAAGGGGAGTAGCATAGAAACCAATTGCACAAAGCCCTACTACAACAGCTCCTGATTGGTTAGGCGCTAAATTTTGTACCAATCCTTGATGCTTTTTTATACATATTTGTGGATTTACTTTTCTGTTTGATTCACATGGGTGTTTGGTGGCACCCATTTAATTTGTGTTTGGTATACCTAAATGTGTCTGCAAATCGAAGATTGTACTTCATTTGGTTACGATTTTCTTAATGGAGATGGTCAGTACTTAAATTTGAATTTCTGATCTTCTGCAGGCACAGTTACTTCTTACCTATTTCAGAAACCAACGACACAATAATGCTGCAAGGTCTTGATTTTGGCATGCCAGACATGTCTAACATCTTCTATATGTCTAGAGCTGGGTATATATCTATCGATGCTTAATTCAATGTGTTTGCAAATTTGTGAGATAAGTACAAAAGGTGTGTGGACTCTGCTGTTGCAATAATGGCATCATAATGCTGTTCTGGTCTTGATTGTGAAAATAGTTTGTGGAGTCGAGTGACAATTGATGTCCTGATGATTCTTTGTGCAGCATGGATCTGTTTATATGCTTTGATGGAAATATTTACTAAATGCTGTTGTTTACAGCTCTGTAGCATGTGGGTTGATGGACATTCTTTTTGTATTTTAATTACAAAGAAAGCTTGCCTTTTTCTTCATTTTTTTTCCATCCCAAGTGTTCAAAAGTTTCACAAATGTTTAAACATACTATATTGGAATACGCACTTTAGTTATGTTGTTTCTCTGCCTTTATCTTACACTGGTTGTGTCTGGGAACGCTTCTATTTTGTTCTTAGTATTTGTTATCTTATTTGGCAGTATTATGTTTTGTGGTTGATCCAGTGCCATCTTAACTGTTATATGCAGCCATTCAGCATGAAGCTGAACATCAGTTCTAGATTGTTTGTGGTTGTGCTTTATTGAGATCCATTTAGGGTCTATTGTCTTGGATGGTCAACTAGATTAGAACAATGGTATACAGTTATTTGCCTTATTCTTAGCTTCAAAATGATGCCTTATTCTTAGCTTCAAAATGATCTATCTTGTCTGTGAATAGCCGAACTTGTAAAATGTTTGTTTCATCTTTTCCATTCACAATCATATTTGCTCAACTCTTAGTGATAGCTCTTTCATTTGGGTTGGTTCTAGACGTGGCCTGGTTTTTGTTTGATTTTCTCCGACTTTCAGATATTATATATTGAATGGTACTGATATCAATATTAGGTGATAACTGCTGATTGGCTTGCTGAAGAATTCTTTATTAAATATAAAAAAAAAGGTTGTCTCTAAGCTACGTCATGCCTAAGATCTTTGAGAACCTGTATTCTATTAGAGCCACAGGCCCTACCGTTTCTTTTTTCTTCGAGTGATTCTTACGTATGTTCTCTGTGTTATGCATTCTGTTTATATTTAGATCTGATCTTTATGTAATTCAATCTCATATTTTATTGACTTTTGATTATTGTGTAGTGAGGATGCCGCTGCAGAGGTTCGTGACTGTATAGTTGAATTTGTTATACTAGTATAAACATATTTTTACAGTTAACTGGCCTCTTCAAAATAGGCATCAGTGCCATGTCTGACGCATGACTAAGATCATTTTATCTATTCCATTTAAATCTTACCGGTCAAAATTTGGTCCAAAGAATGAACAGATGATCCAATTTGATTTTGTTCATTTCACTTTCTTGATTGGCCATTTAATGGCCTCTAATTGGATCATTATTGATCTTGGTGCTTATAATTTGAGCTTATATATTACACCCAATGGGATGCACAAGATAGGTGTATGGTCTGGATTGTTGTATCTGCTGTCATGTGCTTATCAGATGATATTACTCTATTACTTTGTAGAAGATTAAATAGACTCAAAACTGAAAATGGTCAATGGTCTGAGCTCAAGTGAGAATTTGAATTGATTGATATCCATAACTGTGCCCCCTTTGACCCCCACCCCCATACAAACAACACACACAAACACACACACACACACACATACCAAAAAAAAAAAAGAGACAGAGAAAGAAAATCCGTCACTGTGAATCTTATAAAGGGTACTAACAAACTCTGTGGACCCAAGTATTGAAGATTCGGACCATTTACCTGATCCCAAATTGGTTCTCCAAGAGTACCATCCTTGTGCTCTCCATCATTCATCTCAGTAAATAAAATACTAATATGATATAAACTATGAGTCTGTTTAATATAGAGAAAGGGCAGATTTTGGATGTTAATATGTTTTTTCCTTTTTTCCTATAGGGGATGTGACATGGTCCATTCATGATGGGTCCACTGGGCCAATGGGCAAGATAGATCACTGTTTTTATGTTCCATATAGATTATAGAGTCTTGAGTGTGGATTAGATGGTTTCCTTCTTGATGCATGTCTTAGCTTACATGATGGGAAAAGGACAAGCACCAGTGTGGTTAATGCATTGGATGCTGAGGTCAATGAGCACTTTGAACAGGGCCTTGTTCTGTTCTCCTTTTCCTTTGGGTTTTAGCTCTGTGGCTGGGACTGTCTCAATGCATTGGAATGTTAAATGTTATCCCTTCTGCATGGGATTACTGGAGAAAAGATATTGTTCCAACTAGGAAAGGGACCTGTAGAGGGATTCTCTGTCTCTGGCGAGTACCAAGTGAGGGGTGCCCCACAACACATACTGACTGACTAAAGAAATGTCAAATCCTTTGTTCTTTATGAGGTCCTCACCTTGTTTGATTTTCTACAATTAATTTTTTTTTTAGTTTATTTTATTATTTCTCGAGTCACACCCATCCTATGTTGGGCCGGATTTTAGCCCAGAACCATCTGGGTTCAGGGGGAATTCAACTTGACTATGAAGGTCCAAGCCGAGTTAACTTTGATAAGTCAGACTAATTGCTTGGTCATGAGTCACCCAACAGGTGAGTGAATAAGCTGAGTCGAATCGTGGAGTCATGAGTCAGGAGCTTTTTTTCCTTTTCTTCTTTTTAATACATGATTCGGGCATATACGTTATGATTTCATGGGCCGAGTCGGATCGTAAATATTTGCTGCCCTGATAACTATAAGCTGGGTTTGTCCAATGTTTCTAAAGGCCTACCTGAATAGACGACGGTCCAATGAGGCCCGTTATGTCTAATACCATTAGGCCTTGATGATTACTGACAAGCTGGGCTCAGCAATGGAAATCAGGCCTAAATGTATAGCTCTTAGGTCCATATGGAACCCTACCAAAAGGGAGTGAAGTCCAACTCTGTTGCATTAAATTAATTATTAACATGTATCAGTGATAGCTTGTGAAGGTCGAAAGCTGACAACAAGACAATTACAGTGGAAGAAAGGGTTTGAATGGGTTGGGTCACCCCATTGGGTCCTCAGGCATGATCTACTATGCATTGGGTGTGGCCTACAACCCTAATATAAATGCGTCAGTTCTGGTTTAGCGGGCAGTTTATGACACTGTAAGTTGGGAAAGGGTTAGTTTGAGTTTGGGCTGGAATGCAAGAATGGAAATCCAATCTGACTCATTAAATAACTAGGTTAGATTGTGAAATTATAATGATTAACCATGCTTATATTGGAAAAAAGTAAATTGGTTTTAAAATTAGGCTGAATTCAGGTTGAATCACTCGATATGTAACCATGACCATTATGAATTTTAAATGACCTTCGTTGCGAATGTAAATGGCTTCTTTGTTATATACATAGGAATTAGTGGTCAAACGAGCTGTATCAAGGATTCTTACAAAGGTGAGGAGTGAAAGATACGAGCTAATGATGGAGAGGGGACCTTGACTTTCCTAAGACTTGAATTATTAAGGGTGATGACGTGGTGGTATTCATTTCCCATCTTTCCTCGATTCTATTTTTTTAAATTAAAGAGGAGGTTATCTGATGGTCATTTTTTAATTTCAACTTTGATTATTCATTTTTACTACTTATAGAAGGGGGACATTCATGTGCATCCATCCCTCACCATAAGGTGAGGGTACTTTCCTTTTTTTGCACATGAATCCCCCTTTTGTATTTCACCCTCTGTACTTGAAATCCCCATTTTGTACTTGAGCTCTATGTATTTGAAATCCCCCTTTTGTACTTGAAAATCTTTATTTATGGAAGCATCCCTCACCAGCTACAAGTTATGATGAGGGATGGATGCACATGAATATTCTCTCTATATATATATTTAAGGAGAGTAATCCTATGCATCCATCCCTCACCAGCTAGTAAGGGACATTGACGTCAGCAGTACTAAAAGGTCCAATTTAAGTAAAAAGAAAAATTGCCCGCCCAAAATAGCTGTTTCAGGAAGCCCGCCCAAAATTTTGTTGCGAGCCCAAGATTTCTGTTTTAAGAAGCCTGCCCAAAATTCTGTTTAAAGCCCAAGATTTCTGTTCCAAGCAAGAAGCCCGCCCAAAATTTCTGTTTCAAGCCCGCCCAATTGTTTCAAAAAAGACTCCAAAACAAGAAGACCGTTGCTTTCTTATCTAGAAAAGTTCCTAGGCAAGCCAAATGCAGGTCCTTTTCTCCATTTTGGATTTCTCTCTCTCTCTCTCTCTCTCTCTCTCTCTCTCTCTCCACACGAGTTTCTACTCCATCCCAGGTTGGGTTGGACTTCTGCTTTTTTTATTTTTTTTATTTTTTATGGTTCATATATTAAGAGAGAATTTTAGTTTCTACTCCATCCCAGGATGGGCTGGATTTCTGTTTTTTTTTTTTTTTTTTTTCAGGTCATGTGATGATAATGCCGATGACAAAATTACGGAGCCCAAATTTAAAATAAGAAGATCCGGCCCAAATTTTCGTCAAAAGTTTTTGTTTCAAAAACGAAGTTTGACAAGAACCTCCAATACGAGAAGAACCTCTAGGCAAGCCAATCGATCTCTCTCTTCCTCTCCCTCTTCCTCTCTATCTCCTGGTCTGGTTCTTCTCTTTCCCAGGGTTGGTCTTTTCTGTTTTTACTCCATCCCAATGGTGTTTGTTTTTCATTTTGATTTGCCTCATTTTTTTATAAGAAATTTGGCAGAATGTCCTTGTCCATTTCCTCAAATTCTGAAATCGTTCCCAAGTGTGGGAACGACGACATGAGACTGTTCACCTCCCATACTCTATGTTGACGTGTTTTAGTTATTTGAACGGCCATGCTCTATGTTGCATTCATCACTAATATTGTGAGTGTCTAATACTTGGCACAACGCTGATGTTTATCTCGACAAAACACCAAACTAGATTTAAATGGCTTGGGCTAGCCCAAAACTTATTTGATAAGGGGCCTACTATGCTATAAATGGGCTGGTAGCAGTCTGTTTTTTTAGACAAATGACTTGATAAGAAACAAACATTTGGCCCAGTCAACTAAAAAAGTCAAGCCTTGACAAGCTTAGGCGTAGCAACCATGGGCTAATCAAAATTAAAATTTTGTGTTGGACCAAATTTTATTCTAATCAAACTTGAGCCTATCTTCAAATTGACCAAGTTTCGAACCTATGATTCACTTTCTTTTTCCACTTATTTTTAACTACATGTTATTAACATGATCAATTTGACTCTATGCCTAACTTGGAATAAAATAGTGGAACGAAATTTGAACCAAACAAGGAGAATGGATATTTGAGTAGTTTGGGTTTGTGAAGATGGATCCCAATCACAAAGAATCCTAATACTAAATGTGTCGGGTCTTTTGATTGGAGTTGAATTTCAAAATATGCATTTGATTTCATAAAGTAGAACACAAATGGATGAAACCTATATCACACCGCAAATATTTATAGCATCCATAGCTCAAGATTGAAAATAATACTTTACAACTTACAATACAATGAAAATAGGCAAACAAGAAACAAACAACAGAAGATGAATTCTTGATGCCATATATTTCTCCATAGCTCTTACACTTAATTAACGCGCATGAGTGGTTTGTCTCCTCCTTTCCCAAATTTTAAGCCAGTCACCAAAACCTCGAAGGATGTTCCCTGGCAGTGTCATCTGACACATTTTCCACTTCTCCTCTCCACGAGACACTTCTTAATTAGTACTCTTCCTCTCTCAATCCTAACTCCTCAATTTTGAAAACCCTATGCCCTCCTTCCAAATGAACACAATCACAAAAAGGATAGCAATAAGAATAGAAAGAGAAAAAAACTGTTTACATATGAAACAATCATAACCCGTGAACACAATCACAAAAAAAAAATCACAAAAAAATCACAAAAAAGATCACAAAAATCAGCTGCAACTTAAATGAACCCGTTTATACTTTCATAGGTTGGAATACAGCTGTAATGACTGTAAAATTCAACATCCTCCACCACACCTCAAAATTCAACATCTGCAGAATAACTTGAAATATCCTCCATCGCATTTTAAGACATCCTAACAGCATCAACGTTTAAAAAAAAAAAAAAAAAAAAGAAATGTTAGTATCATCATTGAAGTAAGGTTCCTTCAGATTCTACATTGAACTAATATAAAGTTATACCTTCGTAGAAAGGATCGGCGTTCCTCATCGGAAGTGGACATGTCCAAAGATTCACCATCATATGACCCAGAGAGGAGTTAGGTGACAAGTAGTGCAAGGTGTGTAGGTGAAAGTTTTGGAGAGAGGAGTTATATCGTCTCAGACATTGAAAATGGAATAGAAACTGAACGAATTGTTCAATTTAAAAGTGATTCCAATTTTACAAATTATTCTTGTTAAATGTTTGAGTTTGAGGAGATCTCATGTTCTCATATTCTTATTGTCTTGAGGCAAGAGAAAGTTTACACATTGCAAAACATATTCATTTTGAAGAGATGGAGTCAGAATGCAAGAGTGGTTCCCGATGACAATGAGGCCATTATCAATGTACAAAGTACTAGTGGTGACACATTGGTTGGAAGACAATGATTTATCATATGGTGTAACACTACTTGTTAATGAAGGTTTGTATGTCTACGAAGGCATATGAACATACAAGAACGAGAATTTTACAACTTAAAAAGGAATGTCGTCACATTAATGAATTTGAAGCAACTGGGGAGAAGGATTGTAACACCCCAATTCTGAATGCTGAGTTTATCGCCAAGGTACTCGAAATTAACATGCTACTTTTAGGAAAATCTGAGAACTTCCAAAATCATAGTTCGTAGTGAGATCCAATTTGAAATTTTTTATCAATATAACAATTAATGGTTAAGTGCGGAAGCATAAAGAAAGGTAGCGGAAGCAATATCAAATAATAGCAGAAACAATAGGTACCAAATCAATCATATGTCAGATGTAGCTAGGCATCCGTCTAACTAATCTCAAAGTAGGAATATAATGTGTATAAATTAAATGCATAAAACCCCATGCACATAACATGTGTCACTCAAACCCCAAAATAAGTGCACTCAATCCCCAAGTGTAGGCACTCCAGTCTCCAGCTTGACCTCCTGGTTAGCTGGTCCCCATCCGTAATCTCTGGGTTGGGGTTAATACCTAAGCACCAAATGATAGGTCAGATCCAAGGATCTGACAAGGCACAACATGCAAATAACGTAGGATGTATGCATCAAAAGAATAGAGACGATGATAATATCATAAGAATAACAAATGTACATATTCAAGGCAATTGAGCAGGACATAACAAATAAAATCAGTATGAAAGTAAAACATCTAGTCTAACCAACCATCAACGTGACACATTCACATGAGCTGGACACCGCATGATATTATGCCGTGGCCCTCCCATATCGTAAACTAGTCGCAGTGGGGAAAGTAAAGTAACTTGCAAGGGATGACGAGTCCCGCCAATAATAATAACACTCAATAGACCGAAACTGGAATCCCACCGACCGTCTAACCATAAATCATCATGATAGCTCCAATCCACAATCAATATAGCTCTCATAAAGGATGTTCGGTCCAATGGCTAAGCTTATAATAACCGAGTGAATGTTAGTGCCGACTCAAGGGAACAAGTAAAGGTCTGTGTTTGTCTAGGCCGGCCTTGCACGAGCAAGGTTTTATCATGTCCATAAGAGGTCCAAGGTACATATCCAATCCATAAATACAATCCAAGTCCAAGTCCACCATCAAATTATTGCCATGACCCACCTTGTCATGGTCTTAGTCCAAAACAGTCCAAGTACAACATCAATATTCAGTTCATTCCCATTCATATGGGTCACAAAACTACAATAATAGTCCTCTTCGTTCTAAGGTATCACATCCATCCATTCTTAGGCTATACAATGGCCCGCATAGCAATAGACACGGGTTAATGATCACCAATCTATAACACCGGGTTACTACTAGGTAATCCTAGGTTCAGGTCATCCAATTTCCATTTAATTAATATGAATTAACAATAGAAAGGATGCAATAGTGACAGCAATGAATTAATCATGATAAGTCTAAAAAACCAAGCCAATCAATGGAAAATAGCAAAGGTCCAACCTAAGTAATGGCCTCCTTTTCAGGTCCAGGTCCATGTTAGACAATTCAATGCTTAAATGAAGTGTCAGATGCCAAGGAAGTTTATTTTTGATGCTCATGAAGTTATGGGCATATTCAACAACGCTTAAGGATTGAATTGAAATCCAATTAATACACTAGATCCTACTTTGGTGGTTCCTATGAGTCAAGGTTGAGCCAAATCATTGACTCATGATTGACACATCAATAAAAGTCCATTTAGATTGTTAATGGGCCCCACAATAGATCAAAACATCAAAAGCTATAAAACTGGAAATCACAGTCTATAGTGTATCGATCCGGTCGACATCCTCCATGGGTGGTTGATCGGGTACATTGGGGAAGTCAGGATTCTGACTCCCAGGTCGACATCCAGTACAGAGTATCCGGTCTACAACATGGCCGGGATATCGACCGGGTACACATAAAATTTAGACAATCACTTGGCAGGCAGTATTCTGGTTCCGTAGTGTGTCTAGTCTACATCATGGCTTGGATGTCGATCGGGTACACTGGATTTCTGAGTCGGAGAGTCATTTCCAGTTCCCATTTATACCTCTAGAATTCCCTTGTATCCGGTCAACATCACACCCAAGATGTCGACCGGGTACATTGAAATTTCTGGGACTGAGCGAGAATTCAGTGATGAGCGTTAAATATTGCACATTTTACTCCTCACTAGTCCGAGTTTTATTAGCATCTCATATGCATATCATTTGCTTTACATGGAGATTTTATCATTCTATCACATTAACGGATTATCGGATTATCATGCATAAATCCGATTATTTATAGAACATTTTTATGTAATTCCATTTGTGTAGGTGGACCCCGCGACTACCTCAACCTTCTGGCTAGTGTCTCAAGGCATCAAAAAGATATTTCAATAAAAGAAGTTAAATGAAGAAATCTTGGTGAAGAAATAAAAGGAAAAGACTTTAAGGATAAAAGAAGTCATTTTCTAACATAAATGAGTGGTTGGTGTATTGGTTAGAGCTTAGGTTGGTATGAAATATGTTTTAGGTTCAAACCCCAACAATTACATAATCAATCAAATGTCCTTAATGTCCTTAATGTTTCTATAAATTGATATATTTTTATAGAAAAAAAAATCTTTTGGCAAGTTAGTCTTTTTGCAATTTTATTTTTACTTTTAGATTGTAATTAGGAACTTCTTTATAACTAATTTAGAGAGAGAGTGTGTAATTGAAGATCATTAATGAAGATTTGGAGCTCTTCATATTTAATGGCTAAAGCCCCTTGATTAGCTTTCCTTTTGAAGTTAAGTAATGTGATTAGTTCAATTACATGCATGTTTTAGTTAAAATTTCTTACTTTTGCCTTGATTGATTAGTAAATTTTAGATCTAATTATGCTAATCTCTCTCATTGCTCATGCTCTATTTCTACACTTGATGCTTGGATTATCTTAATTGATGCTTTGTAGTTTGATTAAGTTCTTTCACATAGCATGCTCTAGAGCCCTTATCTTTGATCTTTTGTTGCTTGATTTTGATGATTTATTGTTATGGTAGTTAGATGATGATCTATGATCTTGGCCTTTGATTTTCTTTTACTTTGATCTTCATTGTTATATCATCCAATCCAATTAGGTAAGAGATTGCTAATTGGATTGTAGATTTGGGAGTTGAATTAGAACATGCATTGTTTGAATTAATTACATACTTAGTGGGTTTTGGATTGCCTAATCTCTTATTTTTATTATTGTTAATTTGAATCATTGTTTTAAAATCATACACATTTCACATAACTTGTGTTAAAATCCCCACATTTCACACCACATTTTCACCCTAAATCTTCTATTTCCACCACCATTCACCCACTAGTTTAGTATAGCTTGTTAGATTAACTTAAATCTTATTAACTTCATATTTTATATTGTTAATTAATTGTTTACATTGCACAGTTTAATAGTTTTAATAGTTTACTTCAATTGTCTATATTAGCTATATCTTAGTTCAATTCTACTTTAATAGGTTTCATTGCTTGTTCCATCATCTCTCCGTGGGATCGATAATCCGGATTCTTTAGTCCTTTACTACTTGACGACACTGTAGTTTTGCGGTTAAGTATTGCACATATAAGTGTCGATCATTCAGCTTACAGTTATTCTCCTGAATCTCCTTTGTATTCGGTCGACATCACACCCAGAGTGTCAACCGAGTACACCGGGAACCCAAAAATCCAGATTTATGGAACTTCTCTCATTCAATTCAATTTCCATCAAAACCCCATTCAATCTCGTCCATCCCTCATGGAAACATACACGAATATGAAAAAAACTTAAATTATCACCAATTGGGCCATTGATCTTTCAAATGAGAGATCTCATCCACCAATGACCAAAATCCATGAAAACAAGTTTAGAAGGGAAGATCTATGCAATCGAACATCCAATAGAACTGAAATTACAGAATCAATTGAAAAAAGACATCCATTCCATGTTAAGTATATTGTACTTGCCTCTAATCAACCAAAAAAAACTCAGATCTGAATGGTTCTAAAACACCTAATCTCAGATCCACAGGAGAATTGCGATAAGGAAAAAAAATCTAGAGAGAGAAAGAGAGAATTCTAGGAAAATTGAGCTAGAGAGAGGGGATTATCTTGAATTGTAGAGAACACAAAGATCTATAAGATGAGAGAAATCCTTAGGCAAGATGATAGTTGAAGCTTGTAGAGATCCTCTTCTTCTTCTAGCTAGGAGCTTAGATCTAGGGTTTTAGAGAGAGAAAAAGGGAGGAAATTCTTGGAGGGAAATGAGGGAATTTGAGAGAAAATGAGAGAGAAGAGAGAAAGAGAGGCAAATGAGAAATGAGAGAGAGAGATGGCTCGTTGGAATGGCTGTGGGAGAGTTTAATTTACAGCTTTTGTGATGGAAAGGAAAGGTCCAAAGTGCCCCTCCTTGTCTAATTGCAAATTGAGATAAGTACATGAGTATTTGAGTCTTTTTAGGTGAAGTTGGAATATTCTCATGTGGATACCCCTCCTAATATTCTCATGTGAAAAGAACGACTATGCCGCGGATGTAATAGACAAGGCGTATCACACGATCGATGTAATTGTCATGTATTATTGAAAAGGTAGCACATAGGAGTCTGCTTTTTTTTTTTCCAATGCGATTATTTTATCATTGATTCTCTTTTTAAATAAAACATTTTCTTATTTTGATTTCAGGTGCACAATCCAAGTTCACGGAACATAGGAGAACATAAACTCTGACGCATATGATAGTGAGTCTTTGAGATGTTCACTTCTGATGAGGAATGCTGATCCGTCCTACAAAGGTATAACTTTATATTAGTTCAATGTAGAATCTGAAGAACCCTATTTCAATGATGATGCTAACCTTTCTTGTTGTTTTTTATTTTTTTTAACTTTGATGTTGTTAGGATGTCCTAAAATGTGATGGAGGATGTTGAATCTTCAAGTCATTCATTAGATGTTGAATTTTAAGGTGTGATAGAGGATGTTGAATTTTGAAGTGTGATAGAGGATGTTACATTTTGAAGTGAATGATTCAACCTATGGCTGTATTCCAATTCTTGTGATTATATATTTTGTTTTTGTGATGTAAAGGTCGAGATTATAACTGTGTTACAAACTATGAAAGTATAAATGTGGGGTTCTTTTAAGCTGCAACTGATTTTTGTGATCTTTCTTGTGATTTTCTGTGATCTTTTTTGTGATTGTGTTTACAGGTTATGATTGGGATCCATCTTCACAAATCCAAACTACTTAAATATTTATTCTCCTTATTTGGTCTTAATTTCGTTCAATAGTTTTATTCCAAGTTAGGCATAGAGTCAAATTGATCATGTTAATAATACCTAATTAAAAATAAGTGGAAAAAGAAAGTGAATTATAGGTTCTAAACTTGATCAATTTGAAGATAGGCTAAAGTTTCATTAGAATAAATTTTGGTCCAGCACAAAACTTTAAGTTTGATTAGCCGAAGGCTGCTATGCCTAGGCTTGTCGAGGCTTGACTTTTTTAGTTGACTGGGCCAAATGTTCGTTTCTTATCAAGTCATTTACTACCAGCCCATTTGTAACATAGTAAGCCCCTTATAAAATAAGTTTTGGGCTAGCCCAAGCCATTTAAACTCAGTTTGGTGTTTTGTCGAGATAAACATCAGCGTTGTGCCAAGTATTAGACACCCACAATATTAGTGATGAATGCAACAAAGAGCATGGCCGTGCAAATAACTAAAACACTTCAACATAGAGTATGGGCTGTGAACAGTCTCATGTCGTCGTTCCCACACTTGAGAACTATTTCAAAATTTGAGGAAATGGACAAGGACATTCTGCCAAACTCCTTATAAAAAAAAGGCAAATCAAAATGAAAAACAAACACCATTGGGATGGAGTAAATGTGAAGTCCCGAAACTCTAAGTGTGTAATTAGTATAGTTAATTGTTTTGTTACTTAATTAAGTTTGTTTAAGAGCTAAATAAGTTTGAATTAACATTAGTAATGTGTGTGCAAAGTTTCGTTGATAATGGAGTTCGTTAGACCATAGTAGGGGGTTAGTGTGCAAATTAGGAGAGTTTGAGGGAGTTTTTTTTGTAATTTTAGGTTTTTGAGATTTTGGTGTCATTGGGTAGATGTTTTTATTTCATTCATCATTGTCTTCATCATCATCTTGATTTGGACCCTAAATCTTCATCTCAATGGGACCAAAGTGTGATTTTAACTCAAAATGAGATTTCTATTTTGAGACGGGTTTCTTATGTAAAATTTCCAAAAGACCCATCCTTATCCCATGTATAGGAACCAACCCATACTCTTTTCCCTTTTCATTCCAACAACTTCATTTCTACTCTTTTCTTTCTCTTTCATTCTTCTTGAGACGAACTCTGTGTGTGATCTTAGAGCCATCATTTTCTCAAAGTAGCATCACCATCAACTTCCTCTAGGCTTTAGCTTTCTCTTCATACAAAGTCCTGGGAATTTCACCAAGTCATCATCTATAGGTAAGGGTTTATTTTTGATTAGGTTAGGTTTTCTTGGGGGTTTTGGTTTAGGATGTTATAAATGGGTTCTTTAGTCTCTTCTTAGTTGATTTATATTGTTAATTAGGTGGGTTTGAATCTAATTCATAGGTTGTGAGAAATTGGAGCTAGGGTTTGACTTTTGAGATTTCCCTAAAGCAAGGCAAGTAGAAATACTTTTATTGTAGTTGATATATATGTTAAATCTGGAATTTCAGCTGTTAACTGTAAATTTAGTAGTTTTGAAATCATGAAAGTTCTGATTTTTATGGTGAAAATGGTTTTTATGTTTTCATGAAATGGAAGTGGAAAATTGTGGAATGAATGATAGATTGGGTGTAAAGGGAGGATGTCTAGCATAAATGAAGAGGGTTTGGCCCTATGATATAATTGTTTCAGATGTAGGTGTAGGAAAGGGAAAATTTATTGTAACTGAAACTCGTCTATTATGCTTAATTTTGTGTTTCAATACAAATTGTAATTTTGTTATATGTGTTTTATGGTAACCTTTGAACTTGATATTTAGGACTTAGCGCATGTTTTCATGAAAGCTGTTATTTTTCTGTTTGTTCACATATTTATTTTGCATTTCAGATATGTTATGAACTTTTGTATGTTAAATCTGGAATTTCAGCTGTTAACTGTAAATTTAGTAGTTTTGAAATCATGAAAGTTCTGATTTTTATGGTGAAAATGGGTTTTTATGTTTTCATGAAATGGAAGTGGAAAATTGTGGAATGAATGATAGATTGGGTATAAAGGGAGATGTCTAGCATAAATGAAGAGGGTTTGGCCCTATGATATAATTGTTTCAGATGTAGGTGTAGGAAAGGGAAAATTTATTGTAACTGAAACTCGTCTATTATGCTTAATTTTGTGTTTCAATACAAATTGTAATTTTGTTATATGTGTTTTATGGTAACATTTGAACTTGATACTTAGGACTTAGCGCATGTTTTCATGAAAGCTGTTATTTTTCTGTTTATTCACATATTTATTTTGCATTTCAGATTTGTTATGAACTTTTGTATGTTTGAAGAAATACCACTAAGCGAGTAGGTTTCCACATAAGAACTTCTATACGAATGCAGCTCAGTATGTATGAACTTATGGAATGGCTGATCACCGTAGTATGAATTTCTGTACAGGGAGTTATTAACCATTGTATGTGTATGAGATCATCTATGATCCTATGAATAGCTACAACAGGCTAATCTCCTAACGTGGATTAAGAATTTTTGGACAGGGTAAGGACCCGAAGTACCATGACCTATGGTGATGGTAAAGGCCTAAGTGGTGTATTTTGATATTGAAAGTTATGTTTTATTTGAAATTATGAATTATGATTTAAATTGTTTTCCATATACATATTTGTTGCAAATTATGTATGCCTACCTGCCAGCTATTTTGGTTGATGGTATTGTGCTTGATAAACAGGTACAAAACCCACCTTTACCCAGGAGGAGGAGGAGGAAGAAGCAATTCAG
Organism: Camphora micrantha; assembly: GCA_003546025.1. Classification (NCBI taxonomy): domain Eukaryota; kingdom Viridiplantae; phylum Streptophyta; class Magnoliopsida; order Laurales; family Lauraceae; genus Camphora; species Camphora micrantha. Next base: position 25,940,107 of record QPKB01000007.1, on the reverse strand, counting down.
ACGGATCAGTCTGATGAGCACGAGTGGTGAGCAGATAATATTTACTAAGTCATCTTAACTGCGCAGGAGAGCCTTACTGCTAGGATGGGATTTTGTTCTTTTGTTAGAATGTTTATAAAACTTTAGTAGAACATGTGTAAATAAACTTTTGTTGTAAATTATGAACTTTAATCTTCAGGTTATATAGTTTTAACTCTAATGTTAGTTGATTACTTCTATTAATATTTGATGAACGATTTTGTTATCTTACCATGGACTTCGATCTTGTGGACTATGATTGAGGGTCAAATTAATGTCTAATCAGGTTTGTGTTCTTTAATTTGACTCTTAATCTCACGTTGACCCTATTGGTAATCTGGGGAAGTGATAGAAGGTATTAGAGCCATCTTATTTTTAGAAATAAAATCAACTTGAAACAATAGGACGTGTGTGAGGATACGAATCATTAGCTAGTTTCTATATTGCATGTATATGGATTCTATAGTTTTGTATTGTTTGCTAGTTTAGTAATTTTTGCCGATGACCGATTCCGATGTGATATTGGGAATGGATTGGTTTCCAGTTATCATGCAATTATGGACTTCTTTAACAAAACGATACAGTTGAAAGTTGAAGAGAATTTTGTGGAGTTTGTAGGAGAGAAGAAGAAGATAATTACCAGGAGGAATTTAGCATTGAAGGCAGGACGTATACCGAAAAGTGGATGTGAATGTTATTTGGCATTTGTGTTAGAAGAAAAGCCAGTGAAGAAGATGGTTGATCAGATACCCGTGGTATGTGAATTCCTGGATGTGTTTCCGGAGGAGATACCGGGTTTGCCACCATATAGAGAGATCGATTTTACTATTGAGTTAGCACCGAGTACAGCACCAATTTCCAGAGTTCCTTATCGCATGGCTCCAGCGTAGTTGCGAGAGTTGAAGGTGCAGATTCAGGATTTACTGGACAAGGGTTTTGTGAGACCCAGTGTTTCACCCTAGGGAACTCCAATTCTCTTTGTCAATAAGAAAGATAGGACGATGAGAATGTGCATCGATTACAGGCCGTTAAATCAAATGATAGTGAAGAATAAATATCCACTGCCTAGGATTGATGAGTTGTTTGATTAACTACAAGGTGCACAATGGTTTTCGAATATTGATTTGAGATCTGGTTACTACTAGCTTAGGGTGAGAGAAGAAGATATTCCGAAGACAGCTTTTCGATCAAGGTATGGACATTATAAATTCTTAGTGATGTCGTTCGGGTTGGCTAATGCACCAATGATATTCATAGCATTGATGAACATATTTTTACTCCACATCTTGATCAATTCACAGTGGTTTTCATCGACGATGTCTTGGTTTATACTAAGACCAAGGAAGAGCATGAGAAACATCTTCGTGCATCATTGCAGATTCTTAGAGATCACCAGCTCTATGTTAAGTTTAGCAAGTATGATTTCTAGTTGGAACATGTAGCATTTCTGGGTCATATCATTTCTAGAGAAGGATTGACAGTAGACCCAATGAAAATAGAAGCTGTAGTTAAGTGGGAGAGTCCCAAGACAGTTCTAGAAGTTAGTAGTTTTCTTGGTCTTGTAAGTTACTATCGAAGATTTGTGAATGGATTTTCATCCATAGCATCTCCGATGACTCGGTCGACAAGGAAGGATATTCCTTTTATTTGGTCAGATAAATGTGAAGTTAGTATTCAGGAGTTGAAACAAGATTGACAATAGCTCCAATTTTGTCATTGCTTGCAGGAAGTGGAGGTTTTGTAGTTTTTATAGATGCATTAGGAATTGGGTTAGGTTGTGTGTTGATGCAAAATGATAAAGTTATAGCCTATGGGTCAAGGCAATTGAAGGATCATGAAAAGAAGTATGCCACACATGATTTGAAACTTGCAGTAGTGGTTCTAGCTTTAAAGATGTGGTGACATTATTTGTATGGTGAGAAATTCAAAGTGTTATCAGATCATAGGAGTTTGCATATCTGCTTTTGCAGAAGGAAATGAATAATAGACAGACAAGATGGATGGAGTACATTAAGGATTTTGATTTTCCAATCAAATACCATCTAGGTAAGGCTAATGTAGTAGCAGATGCCTTGAGCAGAAAATCTATTCTCACCGTAGGTATGAGATTAGAATGGTCTTGGGTTGAGACTTTCAGAGATATGGACATATATTTCCAATCACCCAATGATAAAGTGATGTTAGCAAGTTTGTTTTTTTTGGAGCCAGAGATATTCCTTGAGTGAAGTTTTTGCAATCCTATGATCCTAATTTGACGAAAATTATTGAGAATATTGCAGATAGACCAGATTTCAGGATTGTGGATGGAGTGTTATATTGTCAAGATGGTCTATGTTCCAGAATTGGATGACTTAAAGAATAAGATCATGACTGAAGCACATCATGCCAGATATGCCATTCACCCAGGTAGTTTTAAGATGTATCAGAATCTGCAAAATCATTATTCGTGGAATAACATGAAGAAAGACATCGCAGAGTTTGTATCCAAGTGTTTAACTTGTTAGCAAGTGAAAGCAGAGCATAATAGACCTCCAGGGTTACTCCAGCAATTAGAGATTCCACTTTGGAAATGGGAACATTTGACGATGGATTTCATTACTGGATTGCCAAGTTTGGGAGGTAAAGATGGCATATGGGTGATTGTTGATAGACTTACAAAATTAGCCCATTTTATTCCGATTAGCATGCAAAGTTCTTTGGAAACTTTTACTAAGTTGTATATAGACAAGATTATTACATTACATGGATATCCCCTTTCCATTGTTTCAGACAGAGATTCCAGATTTGTAGGAAGATTTTGGGAATCACTTCAGAAAGGTTTGGGGACAACTTTGCATTTTAATTTAGCTTATCATCCACAGACAAATGGTTAGACGGAAAGAACTAATCAGACTTTGGCGTATATGTTGCGAGTTTTCATATTGGATTTTGGAAAAGATTGGGAAAAACATTTACCTTTATACGAGTTTGCATATAATAACGGTTATCACTCCAGCATTGGAATGTCACAATTTGAAGCTCTTTATGGAAGAAAGTGTAGAAATCTGATTTGTTGGGAAGAGATTGGTGTTAGAAGTTTTTATGGACCATCTATCATCAGTGAAATTAGTGAGAAGGTAAAGCTGATCCATGATAGATTGAAAGTTTTCCGAAGTCGTCAGAAGAGTTATGTTGATCTTCACAGAAGAGATCTTCAGTTTTTGAAAGGAGATTTCGTGTTTCATAAGGTTTCACCAGCTAGAGGCATGATGAGATTTGGACAGAAAGGGAAGTTAGCACGTAGATACATTGGTCTATTTGAAATTTCTCATTGTATTAGAGAGGTGGCATATAGATTGAAGTTACCAGGGCAGCTTTCTGGAATTCATAATATATTCCATGTTTCAATGTTAAGGAAATACATCGCTAGCCCATCTCATGTGTTACCTTATCAACCTTTAGAAGTTCAAGAAGATGCCACTTACGTCGAGCAGCCATTGAAGATTGTGGATACTAAAGAATGCATGTTGAGAACAAACACTATTCATTAGGTCAAAGTCCAATGGGAGCATCACAGTGAATGTGAAGCCACTTAGGAGCTACGAGATCAACTGAAGAAGGATTACCCACATCTTTTACCAGATGTTTGTTAGTTTAGGCCTTTGGTGGACCAAAGGTTCTTTAAGAGGGAGGGAATGTAAAGTCTCGAAACTCTAAGTGTGTAATTAGTATAGTTAATTATGTTGTTAGTCAATTAAGTTTGTTTAAGAGCCAAATAAGTTCGAATTAATATTAGTAATGTGTGTACGAAGTTTTGTTGATAATGGAGTTTGTTAGACCATATTAGGGGATTAGTGTGCAAATTAGGAGAGTTTGAGGGAGTTTTTCGTAATATTAGGTTTTTGAGATTTTGGTATCATTGGGTAGATGTTTTTGTTTCATTCATCATTGTCTTCATCATCATCTTGATTTGGACCCTAAATCTTCATCTTAATAGGACCCGAGTGTGATTTTAACTCAAATGAGATTTCCATTTTGAGACGGGTTTCTTATGTAAATTTTCCAAAAGACCCATCCTTATCCCATGTATAGGAACCGACCCAGACTCTTTTCCCTTTTCATTCCAGCAACTTCAATTCTACTCTTTTCTATTTCTTTCATTCTTCTTGAGACGAACTTTGTGTGTGATCTTAGAGCCATCATTTTCTCAAAGTAACACACAATCAACTTCCTATAGGCTTTAGCTTACCCTTCATACAAAGTCCTGGGAATTTCACCAAGTCATCATCTATAGGTAAGGGTTTATTTTTGATTAGGTTAGGTTTTCTTGGGGGTTTTGGTTTAGGATGTTATAAATGGGTTCTTTAGTCTCTTCTTAGTTGATTTATATTGTTAATTAGGTGGGTTTGAATCTAATTCATAGGTTGTGAGAAATTGGAGCTAGGGTTTGACTTTTGAGATTTCCCTAAAGCAAGGCAAGTAGAAATACTCTTATTGTAGTTGATATGTATGTTAAATCTGAAATTTCAGCTGTTAACTGTAAATTAGTAGTTTTGAAATCATGAAAGTTCTGATTTTTATGGTGAAAATGGGTTTTTATGTTTTCATGAAATGGAAGTGGGAAATTGTGGAATGAATGATAGATTGGGTGTAAAGGGAGGATGTCTAACATAAATGAAGAGGGTTTGGCCCTATGATATAATTGTTTCATATGTAGATGTAGGAAAGGGAAAATTTCCTATAACTAAAACTCTTCTATTATGCTTAATTTTGTGTTTCAATACAAATTGTAATTTTGTTATATGTGTTTTATGGTAACCTTTGAACTTGATACTTAGGACTTAGCGCATGTTTTCATGGACACTGTTATTTTTTCGTTTATTCGCATATTTATTATGTATTTCAGATTTGTTATGAACTTTTGTATGCATGAAAGAACATCACTAAGCTAGTAAGATTCCACATAAGAACTTCTATACGACTGTAGCTCAGTATGTATGAACTTATGGAACGGCTGATGACCAAAGTACGAATTTCTGTACAGGGAGTGATTAACCCTTGAATGTGTACGGGATCATCTATGATCCTATGAATAAATACAATAGGCTATTCACCTGAAGTGGATTAAGAATTTCTAGACAAGGTAAGGATCGGAAGTACCATGACTTATGGTTATGGTAAAGGCCTAATTGGTGTATTTTGATATTGAAAGTTATGTTTTATTTGAAATTATGAATTATGATTTAAATTGATTTCCATAAACATATTTGTTGCAAATTATGTATGCCTACCTGCCATCTATTTTGGTTGATGGTACTGTGCTTGATAAACAGGTACCGAACCCACCTTTACCCAGGAGGAGGAGGTGGAAGAAGCAATTCAAACGGATCAGTCTGATGAGCACGAGTGGTGTGCAGATGTCATTTACTGAGTCATCTTGACTGCGCAGGAGAGCCTCACTTCTAAGATGGGATTTTGTTCTTTTGTTAGAATGTTTAAAAAACTTTAGTAGAACATGTGTAAATAAACTTTTGTTGTAAATTATGAACTTTAATGTTTAGGTAATACAGGTTTACTCCGATGTTAGTTGATTACTTATGTTAATATTTGATGAACGATTTTGTTATCTTATCGCCGCGGACTTCGATCTTGTGGATTATGATTGAGGGTCAAATTAAGGTCTAATGAGGTTTGTATTCTTTAATTTGGCTCTTAATCTCATGTTAACCCTATTGGTAATTTGGGGACATGTTAGTAAAAGCAGAAAAGACCCACCCTCGGATAGAGAAGAAGAACTAGACCACGAGAGAGAGAAGGAGAGGAAGAGAGATAGATCGAGAGGCTTGCCTAGAAGTTCTTCTCGTTTTGGAGGAACGATTTTTTTTGGAGGTTCTTGTCAAACTTCGTTTTTAAAAAAAAACTTTTGGTGAAAATTTGGGCGGGATCTTCTTATTTTAAATTTGGGTTCATTAATTTTGTCATCGGCATCATCATCACATGACCTAGAAAAAAAATACAACAATTAGAATAACAAGAAGAAAAAAAAAAGAAAAAGAAATCCAACACACTCTGGGATGGAGTATAAACTAATTCGTTAGGATTTTGAGTGCTGGCTAATTCATGGGTTGGACAAAACTCTGGGTCTTTTGAGTTGTAATTTTTATTTAGAAAATGACTCTGAAGTTAGAAATTTGGAATGACTCAGAAGAATAAAGCCTAAAAGAATTAGAAGTTTTCTGCTAGAGAATATATGCTGAATTTCCGGATCAATCCATAGAGGGGTTCGCTCGAGCGACCACTGCATTCGTTCGAGCGAATAGAGTCCCAGCACTGAAACAGAACCTCATCCGCTCTAGCGGATGGTGGGTCCGCTTGAGCAGACGAGGCGTCGAGACTTGGACGAAGTTGGGAAACTGCTATTCTATTTGTACCCAAACTGCTGATTTTAGTCCTAATTATGTTAGGCAACTTTAAGCGCGTCCCAAGGGCTATTTAAAGGACTCAAAGGCTTTTGCAAAGAGATACACCTCACCTCTCAAAGTTCTGAGTCAGAGATTATTATTGAGAGAATACTTCTCTAGAGTTTTTGTGAAGTTGTGCTGCCAAGTTTTCTAGAGTCAGTTCTTCCGCTTTCTTTGTAGAAGATTATCTTCTTTCGAGAAGACTTGAGGAGTCAAGCGCTGGGTTGGATCTGTTGCAATCAACGGTGTGAAGTCGTTGAAGCGTGAAGCGATACAAGGTAACTCCAGTCCTTAGGTAGGGGATATCTGGGGAAGAGATATGAGTTTCTTGTAATTGCTAGAATCATAGTGTTTGATTTGATTAAGTTTGGATTGGTGGTTTTTCACCCGGTTAGGGTTTTCCACCTTAAATTTGGTGTCCTTGTGGTGTGTGCTTGTTGATTTTATTTCCGCCGCATATTGTTAATTTATGCACACTTCTGGGTTAATTGTTTGAGTGCACCAATCTAGAAATCGCGGACCTTAAAAATATTTTACTTTCAATTGGTATCAGAGCAGGTTGCACTATCTTGTTGTGTTTGATCCTCTAAGATTTCTAAAATGGTGCTCAATAGAGAAGGGACATTAACTTCCAAGCCTCCGTTGTTTGATGGTTCTAATTATGCATATTGGAAACAAAGAATGATTGGGTTCCTTAAGTCCATAGATGATGATGTTTGGGATATTGTTGAAGAGGGCTACTCTAGACCAACAATTGTGGTTAATGGACAAACTGTTCGTAAACCTAAAGCCCAATGGTCTAAGGATGAAAAGCATGCATCCAATTGCAATAACAAGGCTGTCAATTGCATATACAATGGAGTGACTGCTGATGAGTTTCGAAGGATTTCCACTCGTAAAACTGGAAAAGAAGCGTGGGAAGTCTTACAGGCAGTTTATGAGGGTACAGACATGGTGAAGCAAGCTAAATTGCAATGACTGAATAAAGAATTTGAAACCATCGTGATGGAAGAAGATGAGATCTTTGATCAATTTAATGCCAAACTGAATGATATTGTCAACTCTGTTTTCATTTTGGAGGAAGAAATACCAGAACACAAGATTGTCAAGAAAATTTTAAGGTCTCTACCTTCAAGGTTCAATTCTAAAGTTGATGCTATTGAAGAAAATAAAAATCTGGATACCCTCAAGTTAAATGTACTGACTGGAAATCTTCAGACGTATGAAGCAAACCATTTGAATAAAGGAAAATCCAAAGAAAATGATATTGCTTTGAAAGCCATCTCAGAATCAAGAAAGAAGACTGTAAAGAAAATTGAGTCTGATTCTGAATATGAGGATGAAGAGGATATGACTGAGTTTATTGAATGTTTCAAAAAATACATGAAGACAAAATGAGCCAAGAAAAAGAATTTCAAATATGAGAAGAAGGATCCTGCTGAAGGGATAAAGTGTTTTGAGTGCCAAGGCTATGATTATTATGCTAATGAATGTGCAAACAAGAAAAAGGGTGCAAAAAAAAAGTCTCTCAACACCACTTGGGATGAAGAATCTTCTGAAGAAGAAAAGGAAATAAAACCTGAGAATGATCCTTCTGATAATGTGAATGACAAGTTTGTGGTGTTTTTGGCTGCGTTTGTGTCTGACAATGATACTGATGAAGATAATAAAGAAGAGTTGTCAGACCAAGAGAAAGATTGGGAAGAATTGTACCATGCTACCTATGCTGATTGTGTCAAGATGACTAAGTATGGTAACAAGATCACTATCAAGTACAAGGCTGCTCAAAAAGAAAATTCTGCATTAAAGGAATGAATTAAAGCAAGCACTTAAACAGGTTCACCTCTTGTAAAGTGAAAAATTCCATGGCTGAAGGTCAAAAACTTGAGTATGCTGAAAAAGAAATAGTGAATCTGAAGCAAGAGATAGTGATATTGAAAGCTGAAAATCAAGACTTGCAAGGAAGAGTGAAGATCTCTCTATCTGAGTTAGAAGTCAAGCAAGCTTCTCTAAATAAGATGAACATTAGTTCGAAGACTCTTACAAACATCTTGTGTAGTCAGAAGTCTCCTTTTAACAGAAGCGGTTTTGGTTATGATCCTAGTGCACCCACTTCAAATGCCATAGGTAAAATAGTTTTTGTTTCAAGTGTTGCACATGCTACTCCACATACTGCACTTTCAAATAATGTGTCGAGTGCGCTACAAGCACATCCACTTGTCATCATTGTCGATTAAAAGGACACATTCGTCCCCATTGTAAGAAGCTGCAAAGTTTACCTAAGATCAAGCAACGGCGGAAGAATTTTTCTCCACCCAATATGGCTCAAATTTGGGTTAGAAAATCTGATTTGCTTAAGGAGTTTACTCACACTCCGCTGAAAGATCAAACTACACGAGTGTGGGTGGCTACATGTAAAAAGCCCTGATCAAAGTATTCATGCTCCCACCCCCAGTGCTACTACAAAGATACATTCAGGGGGAGTTACTTTCGAGGGGGAGCTATTGATCATAATCAACAAAAAACTGCATGTTCTTATTTTTAGCTTTGTCAATTTATGGACAAAAAGGGGGAGAATGGTGACAGATCAAGGGTGAGAATAAGAAGTTTGACTGAGTCAGAGACAATGCAGATCTACATTTACCGATTGCTGATTATTTTTTATGCAGATCTACATTTGTTGATTGTTGATTATTTTTTTATGTTTTTAATTTCAATGTATTTTGGGTTTCTTTTTGGGTAGATCAAATTGTATTGTCCTAAGGAGTTTTCTCCATGAATTGCCAAAGGGGGAGATTGTTAGGATTTTGAGTGTTGGCTAATTCATGGGTTGGACAAAACTCTGAGTCTTTTGAGTTGTAATTTTTATTTAGAAAAGGACTCTGAAGTTAGAAATTTGGAAGGACTCAGAAGAATAAAGCCTGAAAGAATTAGAAGTTTTCTGCTAGAGAATATATGCTGAATTTTCAGATCAATTCAGAGAGGGGTCCGCTCGAGCGACCACTGCATTCGCTCGAGCGAACATAGTCCCAGCGCTGAAACAGAACCTCATCCGCTCGAGCGGATAGTGGGTCCGCTCGAGCGGACAAGGCACAGAGACTTGGACAAATTTAGGAAACTGCTATTCTATTTGTATCCAAACTGCGTATTTTAGTCCTAATTATGTTAGGCAACTTTAAGCACGTCCCAAGAGCTATTTAAAGGACTCAAAGGCTTTTGCAAAGAGATACACCTCACCTCTCAAAGTTCTGAGTCAGAGATTATTATTGAGAGAATTCTTCTCTAGAGTTTTTGTGAAGTTGTGCTGCCAAGTTCTCTAAAGTCAGTTTTTCTACATCATTTGTAGAAGATTATCTTCTTTCAAGAAGACTTGAGGAGTCAAGTGCTGGATTAGATCTGTTGCAATCAACGGTGTGAAGTCGTTGAAGCGTGAAGCGACACAAGGTAACTTCAGTCCTTAGGTAGGGATATCTGAGGAAGAGATCTGAATTTCTTGTAATTGTGAGATTCATAGTGTTTGATTTGATCCAGCTCGGATCGGTGGTTTTTCACCCGGTTAGGGTTTTCCACCTTAAATTTGGTGTCCTTGTGGTGTGTGCTTGTTGATTTTATTTCCACTGCATATTATTAATTTCTGCACACTTTTGGGGTGATTGTTTGAGTGCACCAATCTAAAAATCACGGACCTTAAATATTTTACTTTCATAATTCTCTCCTAATATATGAACCAAAAAAAAAAAAAAGAAGCAGAAAACAAACCTAACCTGGGATGGAGTAGAAACAAATGTGGAGATAGAGAGGGAAAGTAGAGAGAGGGAGGGAGAGAAATCCACTCTTGCACCCTGGGATGGAGTAGAAACCCGTGTGGGGAGGGAGGGGGAGAGAGAGCGAGAGAGAGAGAGAGATCCAAAATGGAGAAAGGGACTCCCATTTGGCTTGCCTGGGATCTATTCTGGAGAGTAAAGCAACGATCCTTTTGTTTTGGAGGTTTTTTTGAAACAATTAGGCGGGCTTGAAACAAAAATTTTGGGCGGTCTTCTCGAAACAAAAATTTTGGGCGGGCTTCTTTTTAAACTTAAAATGGACCTTTTAGTATTGCCAACGTCAGTGTCCCTCATCATTTGGTGAGGGATGGATGCATAGGAATACTCCCCATATATATATATATATTATATATGAGAGATGCTCTTATGAGAGCTATCTCTCACCTTAAATGAGAAATTGTGTGGGGGCCCTCACATCCATATCCAATGCCAACAACTTAAATGTGAGGGCCCCCACCTATATCTCTCATATAAGGTGAGAGATTTCTCTCTTAGGAGCATCTCCCTATATATATAAATATATATATATATAAGAGAGAGATAGAGAAAGATAACTTCTATCTTTTTGTGGTTTGATGTGCATATCTTCCATGGTGAAACATGTTCCTATCTTTTTGTGGGTTGATGTGCATATCTTCCACGAAGAAATATGTTTTGATTAAAAGACAAGGTATGATCAGGTATCAATAAATAACTAAAAGTGCAAGAATTAAAGACTGAGATGCAAATGGGGCTTCGATAAGAAGTAATATTTTATTACAAATTATAATCTTATTGGCTGATTTCTCTGACATGCTCATTTGTGGTAAACAATATGAAGAAAATACTATATGAGTATTTGGAAAATGAAATTTGAAGCCAAAGGTGTTCCTGAATAAATCGAGAATTATGAGTTATAACAAAGATTTAACAAAGGAGTGAAGTTTTCTCTCTGAATGATAGGAATAAAGATAAAACTTTTATTTTATTTTCATTTTTATTGATTAGTAACCTAGCTTGAACCTACAATATCAAGGTTACAATAGTGAGCAATTTCTATTGTGCCACAGGCCTTATTAGATCTTTCCTATTTTCCATAAATAAACGTCTCATAAACAATATCAAAGAGCTAACTTTGCCTAATCAAACAAAGCACAAGTCAAACCAACATAACAACACCCACTCAGGAATTTTTGAAATCCCCAAAATGTTATGGAAAACTTGCGCTTTACTTTACATTGTCCCCCAAAAACCACCTCAAGAATTTTCATTTACATAGTTCCCCAACTACACGCAAATTTCTTGGTTCAATTTTAGTCTTTAGGGTGATAGTTAAGCATTCATTTTATTACCAAAGAGGAGACTATTTGATGGTGTAGATCACTGCCTCTAGTTCTTCCTTTTATATTAGTTTGATATGAATACATTTCTTGTAAAATTTAATTCCATGCAAATAAACGGGCATATAAGAATAAACATTAGTGTTACTAAACTCTAATTTAAGGAGCACAATGGGCTACTTCTAATTTAAAGTCTCATACTTATTGTTTAGAAATAGCTGTGATTATACATAATCATCATGTGAGCTGCAGGGTCAGCAACTATACCTCTCCTTGCAATGCATATTATAATCCCATATCAAAGGAATATCTATGAACAACTTATTTACTAGTAATTTAATAGATTTATTATTGAGGATTTTACAGGAAAACTCCTGGTAGGTGGCCGTTGTACGAAAAGTCCCTCTTAGCTCTGGCAACACAAACGGGGTCCATCGGACCCTGTTTGTTTGTTTTTTTTTTTTTTGGAAAAATGATGGAACAATGCTAGCGTCGCTAGTCTTTCATGGAGATGACACTCCCCATCTCTTCCCGTTTCTTCTTCCATTGAAACTTGAATGAAGTTAAGGACGATGGAAGTGTTTTTAGGAGTAAAGAGGAAGTGGACGATTGCAATGGAAAAACCTTTTCACGATCCTTGAAATGGTGGAAATGGCCTCCTTTTATAGGCTTTTGGTGGGCATGTAGAGGGTTTATGGACCTTTAATGCACTGAACGCATTAATGTTCCATGATGGAGGGAGTTATATATTTTAAATTATTGGTTTTGTAACTCCCTTTGTAACTTCTTTTTCTTGAATTTTGATTGACCGTTGTAGAATAATGAGCTATTATTTGTATTGAATCTTCATGATGGGAGGAGTTATGTTGTTTAATGCCATGATTGCATTGATTCGTCACTCCCATTTTTTAAAATCTGATTTGTTCGTTCATGATAATGGGTAATTAACCACATTAAGTAGTCATGATGATGAGTCACTAACTGCATTAAGTGACCGCTAAAGCACTTGAAGAGTCAGGGCCATGTCGTGGCTTTTGGAGTTTTACTCGCGACGTAGGGGACTTTGATCACAGTGGATTTCACACTTGATTCGATGTCCGATGACTTTGTAGTTTTAGACATTAATCATCGTTAGTAGGCCAACACCATCTGTCATGTTGATTTCTCGATTGGTCGAGCAGAAAGCATGCTTTCTTGGTTGGTCAGATGATGACTTTGAGGTGTCCGATGACGAACCCATGAATCTGATGATGAATCCATGATATTGACAAAGATTGACGGATTTTGTGCCCTAGAAATCAGATTTTCAGAAAATTATAGAGTCAAAAACAGGTTTTTGCGGAAATTCGGCCGCCATGAGTCTTTTATGCCCGTTTGGTTGCCTTTTCGATGTTTTCTTTTTGGCATTTTTTTCTAACATTTTTGTACATTTTTTTTTTTTGCATGATTTTCCTACAAAAAACTTGATGAGAAGCCGCACAAAATGAGGGTTGAAGTTCCCATGTTTACGGGACAGCCGAAGACTTTATCGCGCAAGGGTGGCGATTTGTCGTTAGAAGCTAAAGTTGGGTCAAACATTATCGGAATAACCTTAATTGAGAGGTAAAGCTTATTGGACATGAAATAAGACCAACCATAGGCTATTATTTGAATTTTGAAGCCGTTAGGGGTCCTGTCGTTAGTAGATTTAGTTTTGTCGCATGAAAGATGCTGAGCTTCGATGTACAATCAAACGATGCCCGATTGATTTGAAATTCGACAGGGAGCCTCGTGGGATCATTTTAAGATGGTCTATCAGCTCTGATTTACGTTTCACGGCCCCGATGGACTCCGTCATCGGGAGACTTGATTTTGCTACTAGGGGCTGAAGTTGGGTCACATGATACCGAAATGACCTGAGACTTGATAGGTAGCCCCTTTGGAGTATTTTTAGACCACTCGTGTTTTTTTTTGGAGAGTGATGATTTAGGTGGTCTCCGACGCCGGGAGGCCTAGTTTTGCCGCCAGAAGATTGTTTGGGTCAAATGTTGTTAGATTGACCCGAAATTTGACATAGAGCCTCTCGGAGGTATTTTAAAACCATCAACAGGCTCCGATTGAAGATTTGATGTATTTGATGATGTTGTCGCCGTAAGGGCCGATTTTGTCATTAAAAAAATGCGACCTTTGCTCTTTAAACCAAACGATGTCAGAATGGCCTGAAATATTATGTAGAACCCTCTAGTGGTATTTTGAGACCTACTGTCTACTCTGTTTTGTAAGACGGGGTCTCTAACACTGTTGTCGCCATAAGGTGCTGTTTGGCTGTTGGAAGAGTGAAGTCAGGCCAAGAACTTGATGTGTACACTCCTTATGACTGTTTTGAAGGATCTTGAAGTTTTTAATTAATTTTGAGGAAATTTGATGCTTGAAGTGGCTTCGCCCATTCTATCACGAGAAGAATCATCACCCACAAAATGACATTGAAACTCCTCCAAAATGGTGTGAAAGCTTTGGAAATCACACTTATATGGCTTGGTGCAGCTTCATGTGAGTTCTTTGATGTTGAAGATGTATAAAGAGGCATAAGTGATACTTTTTGTGTCAATACTCATTCATAATTAGTTCAAAGAGATAAGGGCTTAGGGCTAACCCTTGATGCAAACTTTTATGGTCACTCTGAACTCCCTTATCTCTCCACAAGTAATTCTCACACTCGTTATTGCTCCTTCATACATGTCTTTAATAATTTTAATATAACCTCTTGGAACATTTCTTTTATTTAAAACCCACCAAATTAAATCTCTAAGTACCTTGTTGTAGGCCTTTTCTAGATCGATAAAGACCAAATGCAAAAAATTTCTCTTTACTCGATATTTTTCCATTACTTGCCCAAGTGGGAAGAAATAGTCTTATTTGTGACTATAATGTCTTTAATCCATGTCCATCCATCATTGCTTTTGTGGGTTAATGTTGTATATGACTAGTTACTGGGAAAAGGAAAAAAAATCTATCTGTCAATTAAAGGATTTTTTATGTTCTTCTAGCCAAAAAAAGAGTAAGTAGGGTTCGTTCATTCATAAGATAGAAGGGTAGAGCTGTCTTGTTGTTGAAGGTCACATTTAAGCCTTAACACAAGCTAAGGTTCCAAATCGGTTTCTCTTTTAGATTTCAATTCTAATTAATTAATCTAGAGTTAATTAACTTAAATCCATAAAATCAAGCAACCAACCACAAGAGAATGAAACATAGGATTTTTTACGTGGAAAACCCTACTCAGGAAAAACCACGGAAGTTAAGTTCCTTGTATTCCGCATTAAAATACTGATATTTAGCCAATATTGTGGTATCAAAGCCAATTTGGGTAAGTTCTTTGTATTCCGCATTAAAATATTGATATTCCTTTGAAGATCACTAAAGGTTTGAATCTCGTTGAAGGGAAAAGCCTAGCCTTCT
Organism: Camphora micrantha; assembly: GCA_003546025.1. Taxonomy (NCBI): domain Eukaryota; kingdom Viridiplantae; phylum Streptophyta; class Magnoliopsida; order Laurales; family Lauraceae; genus Camphora; species Camphora micrantha. Next base: position 25,925,071 of record QPKB01000007.1, on the reverse strand, counting down.
AATCTATGCAAGACTTATTTATGTATGATGTTGATGGAATCACAAGCTTTCTTCTTGCTAGAAGAAGGACCCTCTCAAGAAAACTTCTCATACACTCTTCTCATCAAAGAGAGCATTACTGTAACAGAGAATGGGAAATTATTCCTACTATGGTTTTAACTTGATAACTGCAGATAGGTTAAGAAGGTTTCATAACTGTTAATGGGCTAGTGGTAATATTGGGCTACATAAACTGGGCCCATGTGTCTCCAAATGAGACATATCTTACACAGGTTTGATCAGAGAAAGTTTGATCCTGTTACTTGATGAGTCCTGAAAAACGCATATTTTCATACACATTTTGGACTATTTTAAGGGCTTATTGATATTAAAGAGCTTTATTTAGCGTCAAATCATGTTTTTATGGATTTAGAGTCCATTGTAGTGCATTCATGCATAATTTACTCAAAAATCACATTTTTTTGCATAAATTCATAAAACCTGCCATTTTTGGAGATTTATTTTTGGAAAGTCAGTTATTTTGGATGCATCAAGTAGGGTCCCATGCATCGTCCATTTAAATTCCTTACATAGAATTATTTTTGAATTTATTTATTTTAATTTGTGTAGGAGAAATAAAAAATGAGAGCCACATTGGTGAAATTTGAGAGAAATCAAGGGTAGGACATCTTTCATGGTGGACGCACGTATCTTGGTATTTTTGAAGAGTTTGAAAAGTCAACAATGGAAAGCTAGATTTGTAATTTCAAGGTCAAGAAAGGAAAATTTAGATTTGGTAAGATCTAATTCTTACTAAGTTTGAAAACTCAAAAATCAAGAAAGAAATTCAAAAAAGGAAAGTGTGCTAAAAGAGTTGACTAGTCAATCTAAGAAGATTGATATCAAACCAAAGATGGAAGGGGAATCAAGAAACAAGGAAAGAAAGATCCCAAGATCCCTCTGGATATCCACATGGGTCCCACACACCCCAATGCACAATTAACATTCCATATGTGCACAATTATTTTTGGATTTTTAGGGGCAACAAGATTAAAATGGGTATAACACTTAATCCAGCCATTAGATTGGTGCAATCCATATACCGTTGGAAAGCTCTTTTCGAGTAGATATTTTTAGAACCAAAGATTGTGTCAATCAGAGCTAAAACGAGAAAGATATGGCTTCTGTAAGTTGGTGCTATAATTTCTACTCGAGATTGCAATTTTTGCACATGAAAGCACAAAAAATCTCTCACTCACCTTGCTATTTCTTTGAAGACTTGTTGGTCAAGGAAGGGACTTTCCATACAAAGAAGATTGCATACTCCAAACTTGGAGCTAAGAAGGAAAAAAAAAAGAGAGCAAAAATCTATAAATTGAAGGTATAAGCATCCATCTCCTCTCATGCTTGAGAATTGCTAAAGGGGTTCTTTCCAAATGCCATACCACCAACCTTGTGGTTTCAACTAGAAAGAGGGAGTCTCAACATCCTAGTATGTATTTTTGTTTTTAATTCTCAATCTTATGTACTCAATTGTATACTAGTATTGATAAAATTGTTTCTTTTTAATTCTTGTATTGATTTTTTGTGAATCTTGATATTAGTTTTGCAATAGGGTTAGTTCTTACTTTTGGTTAAATATTTTTAATTGGTTTGGAATAATTACTAACAACTCACCTTAACATCCTCACAATACCTTATTTTCTACGGATACAAGGTATTTTTGGAGGCAATACAATGTGAAGTTGAAGAGTGTTGATTAAAAAAAGTTTTAAAAAATCAAAGTCTGAAATTTATTTATTAAAAAGTGAGGATTTATCATTCTCAACTTGGATTGACAACCCAAGTTGAAGAATATGACCCTAGGTTTGCACCTCTAATTTTCTTGGACCCTCAATTGAGAAGAATTAAAAGAAGCAATTTACCACTTTTATATTTCAGTTTTGTTTACCATCTTTGATTTATGCACACGACCCTTATTTTCAGCACCTCACTTTTAATTCCTGCACTTTTTACAATTCTATGTCACACAATTTTGTTTAGATTTGTTAATTGCTGGAAAGTGCATTATTTAACTAGGTCGTCTTTTTTTTTTTTTTTTTTTTATTATTATCAATTTTACTCATCTGGAGAAATTTTGCCAGTATTTAACCATGTTTACTCTTTACAAAATTACTGAAACTGTCACATGTTGCTACGAGATTTACGGTAATGAATTGTTGATGGGAGCCATTTAATTCAGAGGGGCTCTACTTTTGCTGACTATGGAAATTGGAAATGCCAAATCCCATAGGAGAAAGTTTTGAATGAGAGGTAACGCATCAATTGAATGGGCAAGATTATTAGAATTTTTATTGAGCAGCCATTTTCACACTCAGTACAGAGAATAAAGATTCAGTGAAGAAATATAAGCCAAATGGTTTACTTACACTAAGCACCAGCTGTGGTTTGTGCTTTCAAATTCGCGCGTGCAGTTAAGAGTTATCCTCATATTTTATCACTAAAAGCTCTTCGTTTGCATTAAAAAACATAAGGATTGAATACATAGAATCCATGCCATTAATGATTAAATATGAAGATCAGCCATGAATTCTCAAAAAATGAACACAAAACCTTTCCTGGGAAACATACTCAGACTATTATGGGAAATGAACTACTAGGGTGATGTTGTTTTATTCATTTCCCATCTTCTTTTATTTCTTTTCCCTAAAAGGAAAGATTATTTGATGATTATTTTTAAAAACTCACTTTAGATCTTAATTTTTACCCACTTATGGCATGAATCATTTGTATTCAACTCCTATATATTAAAATACAAACAAACAAAGTCCATAAGAGTGCGATTATACGATAAAAGGAATCTATGATAGAGAGAAAATTTGTTTCTATTCATCTGTGTAGCGCATAATTCTCTTGTTTTGCACGACATATTTTACTTACTAAAAAAGGGAAAAAATGAATTGAATATTTTCCTCAACAAAGAAGATTTTAATTTCTTATGGGACGGATAGCAATGTAGGATACTTCTCCCCCATGGAAACATAAATATGCAGTAAACGTTATCCTTTTCTTTGGGTTTTGAGTGTGCTGGACCTTCCCTATCCCGCCCTATTTTTTTAACTTAGATATTAGTAACTAACTAGTTGCACAGGTGGTACAACCAGTGTACGCTATCTTTAGGTTGTGAGTTTGAATCTTTTTCTTTTAAACCCTTTCTCGCTTTCTTTCTTTACTTCTTTGTGTATTTTAAGATGAAACTCCCCCGGTGGGTCAGATATGGAGCATAGGAAGTGCCATCAATCATGGGATGGTTCTTTTTTATCTTTTCCTTTTGTTCTCATACAACTCACGCACACCCACTCATACACTCTATTCAAGTCTTTAACCATCAATGTTATAACCCGATATTAAACTTTAGTTATTTCTATGAAGAGGGTGGTGCCTCACAATTTAAGAATGGTACACGGGGCAAAAATTCAATTATCATCATCATGAATACAGCGTTAATCCATTTATTTGGGTCGGCTTTTAAGGATTATGTTTGGCGACCAAAACCTTGGAAAAAGGTTTTTGCTTTCCACAAAGTCATAGAAAATAATTTTTTAGCAATTGTAAATCCCCGAGGATCTAGAGCAATAGGAATCCTTGTTTTGAGGATTTTCAAGTCCAGCCTCCCTCAATAGGATTTAAAAAACCTCGGTTTTGTGGATTTGCATACTGAAACTAATTTTTCTCGACTATATACATATAGATATGCACCGATATCAATCTAAACTTCTAAACTATACAAATCCACAACAAAAGTCCCTGTTCTAGGGGAAGAGGAGAACCTCAAATCTACAGATTTCACCTGTAGCAAACGTGCCTAAGTTTTAACATTCAACTCAAATACGCATTTTTGCCACAAACCAACTAAAATCTGAAAATGAAAGATATGATAAATGTGTGGAACACGCACATCCCAATTATGGATCAGTGTCTTCTTGGTTATAACTAACCTTTGTAATGGATTAGCGGCCGCACCTTACTCTCATATAACCATCCAAGGATCAATCCCTAGTCAGGCACATAGTATACCCTTCCCACTAGTCGGCATCGATCTATAATGGAAAAAAATTAAAAAGGCATTGAGTAGCTTAGGCAAGTTCGAAGTAGTTTTTAACAGACCCAGTAGAACTCATTTGACTTGGAATCAGAACAAGTTGAGCTAAAGTTTTTCACTATATACAGTAGTGATTCTACCAGCAATGAAGAAGGGCCTGGAAGTGCGGAATACTAAAGTAGACAGAGCATTTTAAAAAACAAGCAGTAGCAAACTAGCAATGCAATGTTGGATGGTTTTGGAATTGGATGTTATCAATTGTGACCTAGACTGTGGGGTGCGGTTGTTAGATGCTTTGACACACCTGTTGCTGTATAAGAAAATGGTGATGTTAGCCAAACGGAATTTGATTAGATCCAAATTGATTACTCTAATCTCTTACACATAATTTTAATCCCCCACTTGGTCACATGTACAGATGTGGACCATAGTCAACACTTTCACCATCCTCATCTGGCCCAGTAGAAATCCATTGCAATCGTCAGCGGGCCGTGCATATAGGTGGAACTCAAATGTTAACCAAAGTCGAATTTGATTAGATCAAAGTTGATTATTTTAGTCTTGTAGACTAATATTTTTGTACCCCACTTGGTCCACATGTACAGATCATGTGGACTAGGGGGGTAACACTTTCAAGCCATGTATCAAGTGGGACCCAACATGCTCATTTGGCCTTTAGATCCAACTTGATTATTCTATTTTTAGATTAGTCTTTTTATCTCGGGCCCACTTGGTCAAATGTACAACTGAGGCTGCAGGCCTCTGGTGAGTTGAGGGAGCCCTCTCGCAAGGGAATTAGACCTCGGGTGTGGAAAGGTGCACTGCCCAAGTTCGAACCGTTGGTAATTAGATAAGAATTGACGCCTCTTAGCACTGGGGCAAGAGGCAATTCTTCCCCGTAAACCAATTTGGGGGGCCTGCCTTGATTGAGGTCAGATTCTTCACACGAATGCCGGCTGGCATATGAAGTTGCGTGGAGACAAATCTGGTTTCCATGCGCGTGGTAATAAGTCAGTTCATTAGCAAAGCTCTTTGGTTTTAGTAATAAATTTCTGATTAAGATATTCATACAGGAACTAGAAATCCACCTACTCTCAATAAGTTATTAATAGAGGGATCTTGTTAGGTGTCTAGTTTCCTTGTGTTGCGTCATTTTAACAAGATCAGAACTAGGTAGGTGGGGACATAGTTGCCCCCCATCAATTTATATTTATCCCAATTTGACACCCATATTAACTATCATCTATTGTTGGATTGAGTCAATAAAAGATGAATTAGAAAGCCATTGAACTTTGAGGACGTAAAAGCAAAATTTAGTATGATCTTATTAAAATGACATTTGGTCGACCTCTAATCCACGCCATGCCCTTCTTATTACCGTCTCACCTGTGATTGAAATGAATCTATGTGGGCCTGTGTGAGTTAAGTGTGCTTCTAATTAAAGGGAAAATCAAGGTTTATGAACTGGTATTCATCTCAATTTAATACTAATTGTTGTATCATCTACTGTGAGATCCAGTAGAATAAAGAAGAATTGGTAAAACAATTTTTTGGTGCATCATTCCTCATTAATTAGTTTTCAACCAAGCAAAAGCAGCAGCTTTTAATCATTGTTTCATGCATGACAAACAAGAGAAGGGAAAAAGTGACCATTGTTTGTACCTTTTGAGTACAAATGGGTGCACCCGTCCCAACAAGCAAATGATCCATAGAGTCCAAAACAAACCCCTTGTGAAGAGGACAAAAAGATCACAAGCTCTCATTGGAAGTAAAGTGACTTAAATCCACATGGGAAAGGGCCACATGCAGCATATCAAGTGGCTGCTTAAACCTTAATCTTCATTAATTTACTTTCAAAGACGAGGAGAGAAAGCTTCGATTTGGAGTTTCCTTGGGAGAACAATTGTATATTTGGGTTCTCTTCTTCTCGAGATGGCCCTCACCTTATTTTCGTCGTAACTAGTGTTGGAGTACCCTAGGGAAGAAGCTGAATTCTGTAGTAAACACAACATCTGCAATGTATATTAGGGTTTTAAGAGTATGATTAGGTTGGACTACCTATGGAAGAAGCTGAGTTATAATATTACAAACATGCATTAGCCCTTTTAAGCTAGGAAACTTTTATATGCCAACCTCTCTTCCAGTGATGGAGCTAGGAATTTCATTTGGAGAAATACGGATAATCAACCAATAGTGGCCGTGGATCCACTTATGAAAATTTTGAACCATTTGTAGAAAAAGAAAAACGAAAAGGCCCCTCACATCATAATCTTCATAAGAATTTTCACATAAATGTTCCATAGTCATAATAATTATTTTCAGAATACTTGAATAAGGTATTAAAAAAAAAAATAAGTATTTTGGTGTCCTTTTAGTTCTTTTAGGTTTTTAGTTCTAATTAATATTTCTTTGAATTTTAGTGTGTCTAGCTTGACCCCTTCTTTCCAAACTACAAGCCTGAGAAGATTTTTCAACGGAACCCCAAAGAAACATTTTAAGGGATTCATCCCTAGCTTATGCTTTCTTAAATGTTCGAAAACCATTTGAAGGCTAGCCAATCGATCTTCTTTATTCATATCTTTGACAGCTAAATTATCAACGTAACGTTTTATCGTATTGCTTCAAATGTTTTAAAATTTTTTTGTGATGGCTATTTTATAAGTTGCATTATCATTCTTTATATCAAAGGGCATGACAGTGTAGCAATAAATACGAACTGGTGATAGGAGCCCGGGCAAAGAAGGCCACTCTTTTGACCATGATGGTTAGGGCCCTAGATTGTGATAGTCCTGAAAAATGACAAATCTAAGTCAATCTAGACCGTCTACTCGCAGAGAGTAGCTGGTAATTGAATGGCAAATCCGTCATGCAAGGCGTATAAATCGACATGGCAGATTAAATTAACATGATTTTAAACATTGACTTTAAGGACTGGATTTGATAAATATAATCAGGATCATGTCATCAGCATCAACCAAGGGCTAGCATTGCGGAGCGCGCATGGGTCACCATTTTTAGCACTTTAATAACCATTATCACATGGGTGGATGCTTCTGATTCCTGGGGAAATTGCAAAAAACACAACTTCTGGGAGGTTGCTCAGAGTATCCCAGTGCACTTTTGTTCTCTTGTGTGTGTGAGAGAGAGAGAGAGAGAGGCTGTTCATTAAGGGACATTGGAGTTGTGTTCAGAGCTAATCAATGATTATTCACCTAAATCAAGGCCTCATGTGGACAACTGCCAACTCCTTGAGATCCATGGCAAATGCAATCAGTTTTAGTTTAAATGTATTCTTTTTTTTATCTATTGATGTTTACTGATACTGAAGAAAAAAAATAACAAGAGGGTTAGATACTTTGGTTAATTAATCTTTAAGAGATGCTTAGGCATTAATGTGTTTTGGACTCATTAGCACATATGGGTCTGAACTCTGAATTCTTAACTATAATCAATACTAAATTCATAAGATCTCATTATCATGAGATAATAAAATCCACAACATATGTTAGCAATATCCTTCAAAGCTGGGAATGAACTTAAAATCACTTGATGGGAGTCTGGGAGAGATGACATCATCAACCTCAGGACCAAGAAAAGTGGAATACTGGATGGATGGCAGTGAAGGTAGAGATAAGAGGTTATACTATTTGCACTTTGAACTTTGAAGTCTTCCAAACTAACCAAAACTCAAAAGTCTTGAGAGAAAGAGAGAGGTGCGCCATCACAATAGAGAGGGGTCCAACATCTCAAGCTAAGTGCAGAGGAGATTCTCCAAAGGTCCCATCAAACATGGAAAGGTCGGTGATATTCTGTATGACCATTGGTTGCTTGAAATCATATTCATCTAAATGCCAAACAAGACCCACATCACATCTAAGTCATACACCACACTTTGGCAATAAATAAAAGAAGACCATTCAACTTTACATATAAAATAATGTGTTTCCCACCTCATTTCTGCATATCATTTCGTATGTCCAAACGTTTTTATTTATTTATTTTTGGCAGTAAATTCGGATGGCTGGCCAGGGCCCAATACGGCACAACCAGTCCCAGGCACTGCTACTCTTTTCTTCAACCCAGTGGGGTTATTACTTACCATTAAAGGTTGAGCACTACGAAGATACCCAATCTAATCCACATGTAACATTAAGTATAAAATTTAACATTTAGAAAAAAGAAAGAAAAAAGACCGATGGGCCAACACGGCCTAAACCGGCTCAGCCCAGCTCGTGCTTGTGGGCCGTGTTGGGCCAAGCATTTGCCAACCTGAGAACGACACGGCACAGCCCATGAAATTTCACAGGTCAACATGGCACGACTCAAGCACGATTGGGCCGAGCTCCAAACCGGCCGTGCCGATCTGACATGGCCTGTTTTACAACTATAGGTGCAAGTGGTAGCAGGTCTCTTAATTCGAGCCTTTTTATTTGCATTAAATCAAGTGGAAATTGAATGCATAGGAGTTTTTATTCAAATTAACTCCTCCATTGGATTCTTGGAATGGTGAGAGGTGAAAGATATGAGGTGGGGGTATACAGTGGAGATGTAGATGAAACTTTAACTTTCCTAGGTAATAAATTAAGGATTTTTATGGAAAGTCAGCGTTAAACATTAATTACACGAATTGATTATGATAAATATAGAATTGATGAATTAGGGTTCAGTATAATTTTCTTGGATAGAATCACCCTCGTAACGTTATCATTACCTATGTAACGATATCGTTATTCTCTTGACACTCAATTTGCATATATCCTGACTAGCATTAATCGATGTTTTAATTCCTCCATCTCGATTTTAAAAGAAGTTTTTCTGAATATCAAAAACTAAAAGAAACAAAAACATGCCTAAAAATGGATGAACACATCAACAAATCCAACTCTTTTTGAAAGAAAAAGTATAAATCATAAAACCAAGACAAAGGAGAGAAATCACAAAAAAGAGAAGAGAAAGGCAAAGAGGTCAATAGCTTCAATAACACTATTGTCCAAACACATTTTGGATTAGTTAATCTAAGCATTGATAATCATTAATTGGGTAATTTATTTTTTTAAAAAAGTTGGATTTGTTGAATGCCGAAAAAGGGCTCCTAAGATATCGAAGAAGAAGGCCAATAGCTTCAATAACACTATCGTCCAAAGACATTTTGGATTAGTTAATCTCAGCATTGATAATCATTAACTGGGTAATTTATTTTCTAAAAAAAGTTGGATTTGTTGAATGCAGAAAAAGAGCTCCTAAGATATCGAAGAAGAAGATTAATGACAATAACTACTGCCAAAGGCTTCAAGAAGCTTAGAGAAAATAGAGCGCTCATTTCACTATAAGCAGAATGCTTGTACACAGTTGCATATCAATATTGGAATATTAAGAGAAGAAGAGAAGAGAATGAATCTTGTTAAGCTTGTATTTGTTCTAAGAGAAAAGGAGTCGTCTTGTAATTGTATTTTTGTTCCCTTAGTCTTCAATATTTAGAAAAACTAACGCTTTAGTTCTGATGGGTGGGAGCGGGAAATATATAAAACGGGTATCGGGCAGATAATGATATCATTTCGCAGGTAACAATATTGTTAAACAGGTAATGATATCATAATGAGGGTAACTCTGTTCACAAATAATATAGTGCACCCTAATCCGTCGATTTTGTGTTTTTCATAATCAATTAGGCTAATTAGTGTTGAAGGCTAATTCTTTCATGAAAAATCTCTATTAAAGTATTAGGGTAGTGGTTGGATATTCATTTTTTATCTACCATTGATTTTATTTCCATTAGAGAGAAGGTTAGCTGACAGTCATTTGTGTATATTCACCCTTTTGTGTTCATTTTTATCATTTATGACATGAATTCCGATGTATTCTTGAGAGAAAACATACAATTGTAATCAAATTGGAACTTCTATGCTTTCATGAAGTAGAAAATCATATTGATTATGTAAGCCACATAAATGATAATGATATCCCTCGGCAATCTTGATCCTATAAAATTTAAACCAATCAAAATAAATATTTTCTTATTTTTTGGGTTTGAGCCATTGCTCAGACGAACTAATTCAAGAAAATCTAAAAAAAAAAGAAATAAAAATAAAGAAAAAGAAAAGAGAGTGAAGCCATATGTTGAGACTAATATGAAGACGAACTCGTCTCCTTTTGGACTTAAATTTGAACCAGAGTCAGCTCACAAGGATGGTATTATTTTGAGCCCTTCCAAATTTATATCCGTTGATGAATTTACAGGCATGGACATAGAATTTCCAACACCTCAACATCAATACTCTGTATTGCGACAACGCTTGCTTTTTTTGCTGGGTTATATCTGCAGTTTAGAAGCTTTTGGAAACTTAACTTGGCTCAGAAGGATAGGGGTATGGGTGCTAGTTGCCGGGCCGGCCCGAGCTTGGGCCTCATTGGCTTGGTTTGGGCCATTTCTTTAAAGCCTTTCAACTTTTCTTGGGCCTACATAAAATGCTGGGCCTGAGCCTAATATGCTTAAAAGGCCTGGACCAGCCCAACCTCAAATATTTACATTCAAAGGTGCTTCATATCTGGCAATTGAGCTAGTATGTGCTGACTTTGAGGCCCATGGACTGCATCCAGACATGAATATTCAGCCTGAGTAATTAGATGGGTTGAGCTTTGGACTAGCAAACTGGGCCATGAATCCCACTTGACAGGGCAGGGCCACTCACCAATCCTTTTCCTGTCCAACCCAGTGAAGAAGAAATGCCAATTTTTAAATTCGGTAAGAAAGATTCCAAGCACATAAGCAGAACTTGCCAGGAAAAGAGGGAAGGGAATCTAGACCCTAAGCTTTATAATTTTATTCATTAGTGGGTCACCTCAAAATCCAAAATGCTCGAAATCATCACCGCGAGGTGAAAAATCAGTCCTATGTCCATACATATAGAGGAAATATATCTCCCATTGGGATTTGGAGGTGAGCTAACACACGCAATCTGGTCATGTATTTTGAGTAAAATTAAATATTTTAGATGTGATCATTCTGATGATCCTCTCAATCTAAACTCAAAAGTCAAAAATAACCCAGCAATTGGGTTTAGAGTGATTTTGTGGCCATTGGATTTCAGTGGTGGACCATGCTGATGGATCATATGGCCAGCCTCAGAGGATACAGACTCCCTCTGAAGGCCCAATCGTTTTGAGACTTCTGGCCGAGAAATGCGGCTACTTGCCGCCCTTCCTACTACCTTCTTTTCAAATCTCATACATAAATTAAAGACAGAGGCCTTTAAAAATAAGAAGGGAAGTATAAGAAAAGATCAAACAGCAGCAGAGCTTTTGACCCATTTAATGATATAAGAAAACCACCTATTTCATGACTTCCTACATCTCTCTCTGGTTGCGTAAGGTGAACGAGCTGTGAATTCAAAGTCAGCGTCTGGAGATGATGAAATGAGAGAGAAACTATTCCCTTGCCCCTCCATCTCTTGTCTCTTACAATTCATCAAAAGCTGCAATCTTTATCCATTGTGATAACTCCCTTCTCCTTTGTTTTCTCTGAGAGAAACCCGCCTCCTATAAATCCATTCCATTCACAATCATGCCTTAAAACCCAAAAATCAATACATGGTTTTGGTGTTTCTGGGGGTGGAAAGTCAGTTTTGATCCATAATTGAGAAGACTAGTTTATCTTCTCTTTTCTTGTCATGAAAAATGTGTAGTTTTTGGCAGAGAATGGAAAATAATCAAGGAGATCTTGCAGACATACTTCGAGTGAGTGGGGGCAGCGCAGGTGGAAGCATGAACACTCCGTCCATTGACTGGCAATTCCAATCAGAACCCATGGATCTTCTGTCAGGGATAGAAGAATTGAACGACGGTTTCGGCAATCCATTCTTGGATATGCATGATCCATTGTTGCATCAAGGATCGGACATAGTCGGCCCGGAGTTCTTCGACTGCTCAGATTCGACGGGTCTAGTTAAGATGAATAGTGAGGGAGATGATAGCATTCCAAGTCAGATCATGGGAGAGGAGATGAAGGGGCCTTGCAATATCTTCTCTAGAATGCTTCAGATTTCTCCAAATGCAAAGATGCCCATATTTCAACACAACAGCAATCCGTCGCCTGTGGTGAACTCGCCGAGGAGAATTAAACCTTCTTCATTAGAGGCTAGTGAAATAATTAAGTCAAATAACGGAAGTTGTTTGCTTGAGGTGCAGATGCCACCCCCGCGAAATCCTGGGATCAAGCGAAGGTAAGGACTGATTGAAACTCAAATCTAAGAATGAAATTTGATTTAAGAAAAGGCTTATGTTGTTTAACACTTCTGCAAAACTTGTAATAACTATTTACACAAATAATATATATATATTCTGTCTCTTTTGGATTTTTGGGAAGGATTGGGGTGGGGGGTTTTGTTTTAGGATTCAGAGGACTGATGTTCATTCATCTTCAAAACCCAAAAGAGAAAATAGGATTTGGGTTGTAGTACTTTTATTTCATAGTGAGGATATCTAAAACTTGGTTCTTGATAGTATTTATGTTGGGGACTTCCTACTTTTTATGAATTGATGGGAGAAAAATATTAGGAACTCTAATATGAATTTGTAAAGATCAGGTTTTATTGTGTCCAAAAAACAACCAAAGACTTTGTCTTCACAAGGCCTCAGAAGCTTGCGGAGAAGTACAATATTCCATGTGTCATGATACCAGGCACAAACTTATCCCGTCACTGTATCTAGTTATCTGAAACTTTTTCTTGCCCAATTCGAACAGAAAGAATCAGTATATTTGGCGTCTTTAGGCTTTATACATGTCACCCTTTGGCACTCATGTTGATAATATCCCAAACGTTTTCTAGTCACATAAATGAATTTCTAAATACTCAAAAACATGATACTGATGGAGCCAATATTATCAAGAAATTGTTGTTTTTATTGCTTCTCTCTCTCTCTCTCTCTCTCTCTCTCTCTCTCTCTCTCTCTCTCTGAGCTGTAAGAAATAGAGGGTAAAACTAGTGTTCTACGAGACGTAAGATTATATGAAAGTCTCCTCAGTGTGAAGGAAGTGAGAAAGAAAATGATTGACCAAAAATTTTTAAGCTCTGATTTGCATTAGGAAAAATGAATATCTATGTATACACAGGCATATTATAGATCACACTGAATAATCAAGATATCTGAAGAACTATGCTAATCTAATAATTAAGGGATCTCAACAGGTTGTTATTATCTATGATTGGCCTAATTTTTATCTTTTCTAACAGAAACAAACTTGGTTTTTATATATTCAGGAAGAGCCAGACAAAGAAAGTGGTGTGCATTCCAGCACCAGCAGTTGCAAACAATAGGTCTAGTGCAGAAGTAGTTCCATCTGATAATTGGGCATGGAGAAAGTATGGACAAAAACCCATCAAAGGTTCTCCTTATCCAAGGTGATTCTCACCACCTCTATCATTTATCTTCATTCAACAATAACTACTAATCAAGTCATCTATTGAATCTTCTACCCATCTCCTCCTTGTATGTTGAAATTGAAACTGAGGTGGGGTTTTGGGTTCTCCATCTTCATAAAAGCGTAAATAATATCTAAGTTCTGCAAGTTTTTCCATGCTATACTCCTTTATTTGGGCTTAGGACTAGCACATGAACTAATAACTATAACGCTCCATTTTTTGGGCTAGGGACATGCACATGATAAAAATACGATATCATTTCCTACATAAATCCCATTATCATCCATCAATATCATCCATCAAAACTTTTGAAATGAACTCTCAATTTTAGTCTAAGACTTTGATTATTTTTGGGCAACGACTTTGGATTCAGCATTGCAGGTTACAACCATCCTAAACCGTCTCTCTCTCTCTCTCTCTCTCTCTCTCTCTCTCTCTCTCTCACTCTAAAATTTGCAGGGGCTATTACAGATGCAGCAGCTCCAAAGGTTGCTCAGCAAGAAAACAGGTCGAGCGGAGTCGAAATGATCCCAATATGTTAGTGATCACCTACACCTCTGAACACAACCATCCATGGCCTACTCAAAGAAATGCGCTTGCAGGCTCAACACGGACACAACCATTAAAAAAAGATGCAGCTTCAAAGAACTCACCAATCACCCCCATACCAAAACGAACAAACTCGAAGGAAGAGCCAAAGGAGATTGAGATTCACAAAGATAACCGATCGACCGTTGCCTTAGGTGGGTCATCATCGGCTACCTCGGGGAGTGTAAAAGAGGAGATAGAGAAGATGGAAAAGCCTACGATGGGCACAACTGATCGCAAATTCGATCAAGATTTCAGTCACCAAAGTTATGGACCAGTGCAGCTTGATTCCAATCAATCGGACGATTTCTTTGCCGATTTGGGAGAATTGGTGCCGGACTCACTGGATATCATGTTCTCTGAAGGATTCACAGGTGGGAAATTGGAGGAAGATAGAGGAAACAAACCCATGGATCCATTCAGCAGCCTCTTTGCTTGTTCAGGGAACTCATTTGGAGAAGCTGGGAAGGGTTTATAGCAAGACCTTGGATATTATGGCACCATTGAAAACAAGTCTAGTTTTCTTCTCATGGTGCAGTTACATCCAGGGTCTGGCCATAAACCTTTGATTCAAGCTTGAATCTCAAATGAGAGATCTTTATTTTCTTCAGTTTTTACATGTTATTTTACTTCGAGGGTCAGTGTTTGTTGATTAGGAGCCTAGAGACATGAGATTCACATTCTTGGAATATGGGAGGATGTGACAGAAAGCTGAGGAACAGTACAATTATACAGTTAGAACAAGTACATGTCTGAGAAAGAGGTGACTATGGAAAGCTTTGGAAAGAAGTTGATGTATGAGCTGAAGGGACTTCTCCTTTTTATCTTTCTACGAGTGGGGAAAATAATTCAAGTCACTTGGTCACATAGGGGTCAAAAGGTAAGGAGGGAGGATGATGGAACGTAGGGAGATCTTAATCTTTCTTAGTTATAATGCTCCAACTAGAGAGAGACTTTGACGTGTGTGCTGAGAGAGAGAGAGAGAGAGAGATTGTGGGCTCCCAGCTTTCTGTTTCTTGAGTCATTTTGTCCAACATGGTTAGCATCGAAGGTTTAGTTTCAATGTATAATCTTTTGAACATTGTTGTCTTGAATAACAACTTCGTGTTACTGTTACATGTTCCTATTCAAATCACTGGTTTTTGAACATCGTTCCTAATTGCTATTTGCCAGCTTAAAAACTGTAATGTGATAAAGATGTAGGGGTCGTCATAATCCGGATGGCAACAAGTCTGGTTTGGGGGCCTTTGCTGAGCACTATGAGGATTTTCAGACTCAACCTGAATCCAATCCATTTATAAATCAGACCGAATGTGTCAACCTTGAACTTTAAATTAATAGCTCACAAGCTCTATTTGAGTTGCCGGTTCATAGTGCAACTAGTCACGTTAGATTAGGTGTTGGACAGGTTGGTAGGTCAAATAGTTAGAATGGGCCAATCTCTGAACCTGAACCCTGACAAAAAGAGAAAAATGAAAAACTAAGTTGGGTTTGAATCAGGTTTACAGGTCAGTCCAAGAATTGGCAACCCTACTTTGACACCTTTTTTTTTCCTAGAAAACAATAAAAGCGTTAGAAAACTTTTTAAAAAATTACAAAAACTTGGATCTTAATCGGTTTTAGGGGTTTCCATAGGAGTGTCAAAGGGCTGGGCCGGGCCGGATAGAGCCTTGGTGGGCAAAAGTCCTCAAATGGCCTGCAGTACTTAGACTCTTACCCTACCCTCAAGGGCTAGGTCAGGGTCCAGGGACTCAAAAGGAAAAAAAAAATTATTATTACTTTTTTCATTGTTATCATGTATCGAGCGTTAATTGAGCGCTATCTTGTCTAATTTCTATTGCGAAGAGATCTCTAAGAAAATTCTTAAAGAATAGAAGCTCTCTCTAAAACTTTTTTTTATCGGAGAAAATCATATATATACATATATATACTTTGGTGACTTGAGTTCCATGCATACTTTTTTTATTTTGTCACACTTTTCACAAAAAAATTCAAGTACCAAATCATTTCAACGACGTATTATAAATTTGAGAAATTTAAATCGTTTACATTCAACAATCCTTTATGAATTGACATTACTTTCAGTTTAACACTGATATGACTATTAAATGTTCTTGGAGTGTAGTCACAAAAATAAATACACTTAAAAAAATTACTGTTATTTAAGACTTTAAAAAATTGAGAGTTATAAGTATTTAATTAAAAAGATATTTGGATCACCCCCTATCCTTGAGGTTCGATGCACATACAAACTACCTTTAAAAACTAGTTGGCATCCTAAGTCACTCTATAGAGGAAAAAGTATATCCTTATTAACAGGAGTATACCCTCCTTTTGTACTAGCAAGAATATATAAAAATAATCTAAGAAAACCTAAACAAGAAATAATAAAACTAGAAGAAAGGGATAGAGAACAACCGCGCGTACAACACTTATTGCTTATACATTAAGTATAATACAAAGTTTTAATAATTAAATAATAGAGAAGAAATGAACCAAGTATATGCATATTGGTTTTTAGGGCATCTTGTAATGAGTATGAGGATATGAAGTTGCCTTTATATCCTCATTTTTATCACTGATAAGTGACAGCTATAAGGGCATTTTAGTGTATATATATAAAATAAATAAAAGATGGAGGGTCAAGGCGAGAGCCAGTTCGGGCTAATAGTGTCCACGTCCGGCCCTCAAATTTTAGGGCCTGTAAAAAAATTGTCTAAGCCCGGCCCTCAAATTTTAAGGCCTGCAAAAAATGTCCAAACCTGGCCCTAGGGCTTTTCTTAAGAAACAAAACCCCTCGTTTTAAGGACCTTTTCTGGGCCAGGCCCCTTTGTCTCTGGGCCAAATTGACCGGCCTAGTTTCCAAATGCACACAATCACCGGATAAAATTCAATCTTTATATAGTTTATAATTCCATTCAGTACCATATGTAAGTATGTAATATTGTCCATTGCATTGGACATTTGAGTCTTTAAATTATGTGAAATCCATCAACCCAACCCGGACCCAAAATAAAAACGTACCCAAAATTTGAACTCATACCCAGTTTTCTTAATTCGTGTCCTCACTGACTATTCAGCTAGCGATCCATTCCATTTCTACCTAATTTTTATGCTAGTTTTAGCCCATGTGCATGCAAGATTAATTATATGACAGGGTGCTAAAATTCAATAGAAGTTCTATGAGCTGTGGTCCCCATTAGTAACTGCATATGATCATCAAAGCCTTTGATCCGGTGGGTAATTACCTCATCCATGACCCATTGTCAACATTAATTTTTATCATGTTACAGATCAAATGGACAACACTAAAATGATGACCATCATCAATTAAATGACTAGCTCAGATCCATTTAATTTAATTTTAGGGTGGAAGCCCACGAATTAAGGATGACAGCATGTCAGGTATTATACAGATTAGGTTAAATCCGAACTCGCTTACAAACACTCGCCTCGGCTCATACCGAACCTGATCTGTGACGGGTTTCTAGCTTTTGATAAAAAAAACCTGCCCAATAAGGCTCATAGTCGGGTAGGATTTAACACATAAAATACGTTAATTTAAAACTGTATACGGTAATGTTGTCCAAGTAAATAAGGGAAGAAGAGAAAGTAGGCGTAGATTTGGGGTAATTATTTAAAAGGTTCGATGAAAACTCAGCTTATTGAAAATGTCAATCTGAACCTTTAATTAATTAACAAGTTAGGTTCTGATTGAATTGATGGCTCATTATGGAATTAGTTAGGTTGGGTCAGGTTTGGTGTGTTTGGCTGGTCCATCAAACATGTCAACATGCTCGTGTGGATGTTTCTCATGGGAGACATTGCGCCTACTCTTTTTTTAAGATAAGTGGGACCCCTATGATTATTGACACTCCCTCACAGTCATTATCCCTCGCATGAATTTGCACAAGCTCAGAATTGATAGTGATCATCTGACTTTTATTTATTCTTGGATTGAAATCTTAAAAATTTGATGCATTTTAAAACATCAAAATCGAGGGCTATGGATCAATGGGTTACTATGATCTAATGGAGTTGAAGTTTTGTACTCGTGTAGGTCCCATCTACATTTTTCGATCCCCACCTACTCTTGATTGATGTGGCCATAGGTGGGCCCTACTAAAATACAAAACTTCTAGTAGGAGAATCTAAGGCTAAGGTTAAAGATCTAAGGCTAAAATGATTTGGTAGGATAATCATTTTTTTTTTTTTTTTTTTTTTTTTACTGTTGTTCACATGTAGTGCTTATTGATGTGTATTAATGATGATGCAGCGAATAAAAAAGCTACAGAAGAACACATTCAAATTTCTGTGGTTGGGCAGTGGGCTTATTTTTTATGATGCGACCAGAGTCACGAGGCGAGGCCACTTGTGCTATTTCTTGGCCTGTTTGTTTGTGTTAGAATACATAGAATTAATAACATTAGTGGTCAAGATCAAAGGCCGATTTTCAAAAATAATTATCAAATAATCTTTCTTATATAGAAATAAATTAAAAAAAAGATGGAAAATGAATAGCCAACCAACACCCTAGCAATTCAATATATAGGAAAGTGAAGGTCCATCTACGTCCCCATTTATATCTCCACCGTATATCGATCTTTCACCCCTCATGGCTCACCTCTTACCTCTTGAATAATTAAAGATAGAGTAGTTCATTTATTCATGAATTCATATGTATTTAATTCTTATGCATTTTAGTGCAAAGAAATAGACTGTGAATGATTAGGTATGGGAGGAGGCATTTATCACTAATCTAACCCTTACCTATCACTGACATACAATAGTGGACCAACAAAAATAGGTTTTGGATACCTTAAAAACATATTCCTATCATGATTATTACAGAGTGGGGCAGCATGTTCACACGTGCACATGCACGCGTGTGAATGTTCTCTTGAGCAGCTGGGAGTGCCTCTATGTTCAATGCACCTAACAACTAACCATCATGTTTTATGTCATTTTCAGTGTCACTCACCAGTCACTACATATACAGTCTCTGTTGGACTTTCTATCCAATTCATAAAAAGCTCAGGTAAGAAGTAAATGATCATCATCATCCTCATTATTCTTGACACTTCTCATAAGAAAATTTCAAATTCAGGCTTTTACTTATGATATTACTGATTTTTTTTTTAAAATTTAATTTAATTTTTAGGTTTTAAGTAATAATAAACACAACATACTGTTAATATATAATTAATTATAGATTTATACAATCTTTTGAATTTTACTTTAACAAAATCTGATTTTTTTTTCTCATAAGATTTCAAGTAATATTGGTGAGGATCCCTCCACAAAAACCATGGGAATGTCACCAAGTTGTTGCACTAAAATGTGATGTATTTGATGAGATATATTTGGACTGTGAACGAATACTACATAAGTCAATGTGGAAATTGAAATGAAAATGCATTTAGTCAGAGTCCCTGTGTCAACGGGGAGGGTAGGGACATGTCAATGTGAGGTCTGTCCGAGCCCAGTAATATTTATAACTGAGACCCTAAGTTACGCCGGACCCAGTTATAGGCTCTTGACGTATGCTCAAGGTCCGGCCCAAACCCAATGGTTTTAACTAATAAATTATCATTTACATCTATTTAAAAGTTAAAATTATATATATATATATATATATATTTATATGAGCAAGGCTCTCCTAAACTGAAGCTTGGCTTATTATAAGTTGGAATAAAGTTGGTTCTACAAATAAAAGTTGATTATATCTGTTTTTTTGCATGATGGAATTGGAAAATTCAGTTCTGATTGAATTTATCTTGATTTTGGAGATGATCATCATGTAAAAAACAACGATAATCGACTTTGATTTGTGGAACAATACTATTTCAGTTTAGGATGAGTTAAGCTTCAGCTTAGGAGAGCTGGCCCCTCTGTGGGTGGGTGGGTGGGGGGGGGGGGGAAGCGGCGCTCACCCTCTCCTCAGCTCAAGCTGACGGGAGATGGTTGTCCGCTGCCTAGGGTGGGGCCCACTGTTTGGTCCATCCAAATGGACCACACACAGCCCCTCCTGAATTGTACGTGTCAAACCAAAATTTGGCCCTGTCCGATTAAACTGACAGTTAGATGAAGTGACACCCATCCGAAGATTATACGACATTAAAATTTTGTGGCTCAAATGGAGATGTTAGAAATCAAGGATATGGCTAATTTTTTGTAGAGAGGAGGGCCCCGTGTGTCCTTCAAATCCCTCCATCCCCATTCCCATGCTGGTCCTCCAGGTGTGCCCCAGGCCATTGAGCAGACTCCCTTATCATCAGCTCGAGTTAAGGATAAGAGGCCTCTCATACTCAAATTAAAGTAATTCTTAGGTCATCTTTATCTAAAGTAGTGAGCGAAAATGATAGGTTTAGATCATTATATGTAATGGCGGAGTTAATAAGCCATACCATCATTATATAAATAAGGAAAAAAAATTTTTCAAAGTTTTTAAACAACTACAAAAGCAGGTACACTTAATTTACCTGTCAATGGTAATACAGATATTAAACATTATTACTAATTACAATGAGTACATATATATATATATATATATATGTAAGGGCAGGGCATGTCAACTGGCTTTGATGAAGAATCCCTGGCCCAGCCCTTATATCTAAAGGGCTTTCCTTTTAGGCACTGCCCGACTTACTAGTATGCTGATAATGGGTTAAGAATTATCATATATTAAAGCTAGGGATTTATATTTCAATTTTGACAGGCAGTTCTAAATTTGATCGACAATTATGTCTTCTTTTTTTTTTTTTTTTTTCAAATGTTCTACATTCTCTCTCCACTATTTATATTATGCAACTACACACTCAGATTTTTCTCATCAAATCACTTACCTCTACTCTCCACTAAAGCGCTTACATCTGCTCTTCACTTTTTAAAGTTTTAGTTCTTCATTTTTTGTAAAAACTCTCTTCTATCCATCTCCCTTTGTGGTCTGATTTTCCTATTTCCATTTTATGCAAATTGCTCTCTGGAAAGAGGTAATTTCATAATTTTCTTTTTAATGTATGATTATTTATTTTACAATGCATAGAGATACCGTGCTAGGCACGGATTTTTATGCTAGTGGTTCTATATATTAAGAGAATACGCAAGCTAAACTAATTTGGCAAAGTCTTGTCAGAATTATCCTACTATCAGTTCCCTTAAATGCCTAAAATGTTCTTATTATCCTACCATAAGAAACTATTTCCCTTGTATAATTACTGTCAGAAGGGTTGTGCTGAGAATCCTTCATTCTGTGGGAATGAAGAAATATTTCCATGGAATGATGCCAAGGAGGCCTAAATGTGCTGGGTTTGATCTGGACAAGCTTTCCACTCACTTGAACGAGCCCATTAACAGCCATGGTTGTGCCTTAATAGATCCCATATACCCTACTATTGAAAGGGCATGATTGCCTGGACATATTGGGTATGGACCACCATGCACCCAACTTTAACATGACCCAGCTAGATTCTATATTTTGGTAATGGATTCTCATTTCCCATTCTCCCAGTTATCCGATGGACTGACCCAAAACTACCAGCTGGTATGGACCACCCTGAACTTGACAGGATCCCAACCCATTTAATTATGCAAAGAACTAGTTGCCAATTTTCTTGGGATGCCAATAGTGGCAACTAAACACCCAAATGCTTTCAAAGAACATGTGATGGAATCTGCTAGCAAAAGAATTGTAAAAATAGAAATGCACCTTTTGCTTGAAAGAAGGGCTCTTATCATTTTTACACATGACAAAAGTTCTTTCAAATCTATCAAAATCAAGTACATTGGGGTCTCAAATCTATCAAAATCAAACACATTGGTCTCTCAAATCTATCCACTTCAATTGAATGGTTCTCTGCATTATTCAAAGTCACTTCCTTTCACATAAAAGTGTATTATTCTCACCTGTTAGGAATATTGCACCTTTGTTGGATGTGAAATGAGGCATCACATATTCATGTCTCAAGAAACTGTTATAATGATTTTACAAGGAAAGGAGCATGCATAGAGCTTCAGGACCATTATATTTTTGGTGAAAAAGAAATGTGATGTTGGTGAGCATGCATAGAGCTTCAGGACCATTATGTTTTTGGAGACAACAAACATGTGAAGTTTGTGATGTTGATGTTGATGTTTTAAAGGGTTCTTATCCCTTAAGCTCAAGTCATTAGATAATATCGGTTTAGGTAAGTAAAGCCAAAGATGAGATTGGATAATGCAATGGTACCATCCTTTGGATCTTGGCTTTTGTTCTTTTGATCATTTGGAAATGGAGTGGATGCGGCCCACAACAAGTAGCTTGGCCCAAAAAAATAATTATTCCTTTTTTTTTTTTGTAGAAAAAAAAATTGATCTTAACCACTGACTGGAGGGCCTTTTCCCTACTGAATGTTGCCAATGGTTGGAACTGTGATTTTCTAGCAGTTAATTTGCCTGCCTAATTCTGTCCATATTGGGCCGCTCGGTTTTGTTTTGTTTTTTTTGTTTTTTGGGCCCATAAGTAACTATAAGAGTGCTAATGAGTTTACTATTGTATGATGATATTGGGATGTTAGTGGGCCGGAGACCAGACACATGGACTGTTTAAGCTTCAGTCATGGATCACCTAGGGAACGAGCCAAACTTGATTTCCAGCCCACTCAGCAAAGTTCTGCCCAGGGCCTAATTTTAACAATATTTTGTGGGCAGTGCATGAATCTCGGGTCATTTATTGCTGCACAAAGCAACCTGGAGCTTGAAATTCATGTTCATTGCTGAGACAAAGGCTTTGGTTTTTCAGGCTGAACAAATAGCTGGACTTCATTTCAATTGACTACGCCAGCCCTGAACCTCATCACAGAGATATAAACATACCATCTAAGAAGTTCTCACGGGCAGGCCTGACAATAGCGATGCAAACGGGTATCCGATTATCCTATTATCCAAAAGTTGTGACTCATAAATAACAGGTTTGGAATTTGTTTTAGGTTACGTCTAGGCCCGGAACCAAATTTAGATTCCGATTGGTAAATGGGTCCAGTTCTTGGTCCATACATATTTTGACCCGTGTACGGGAGGGAGGCCCGGTATGTGAGTCTTTAATATTGCAAACTATAAGTCAAATTCAACTTTTGTTGGACATTTTTATGCTTAATCTTGGAGTTTATAGATTTGATGCACTGCTATTAGTTGAATGATATCCTTATTTAAAAAATAATATATATATATATATATATATATAAAGAAGTTAGAACCTATTTTGAAAGTAGATTCCGGTCTTCTAGTTGGAATTGGTTCCAGAACTAGATCTAGAACCAACAAAATAAGTTTCTGGTCAGAACCGGACCCGTTATTTAGAAATGAATATGGTCTCATAACTATCCCGTTTGCAACCCTACCTAACTCAATTCCAACACGTTGGAGAACTTGTTTTCTAGGCTAGTAGTCTAAACAGGCCTATTTTCTAGTCCTATAGTAAAATAGACCACGTCCGGGCCTATCCATGCTTAAAGACCCAACTATAGTCCTTGCAAGTTCCGATGCATTTAACAGAGGGTCATACATCTTTCGCTTAGGTCCTGGGCTCAAGCCTATTAGTCGATCTAAATGATCCATTTGATAGGGCCTACCTGGCTACCTCGGATTGAATGTGTCTAAAGAATCACATACTGAACAATCCTAACGAAGAAGAGTTTCCCTTTTGTTTTTTATTTATATTAGCCCCTAAGGTTTCTAGCATTTTCAGATAAGCCCATGTGGTTTCAGTATTTGCATATACCCCTCTACTTTTTCATTTTCATACCTTTTGTGCCCCAAAATAAGTAGCGTTATAGTCACTATAAGTTTTTAGAGTAAAATGACACTTTTGTCCATCTCTTTATACCTATGCATAATTTCAAAAGTTCGGATTTATTTTTCTTTAAAGTTGGTGAAATATTATAATACATTTAGTAGGAGAGAGTAACCCTACATAAATCCTCTTTTCTCAATACAAGGCTAGTTTCATTTAATCCAAATCGATCATAATGACATTCAACATGTGCACTTATAATTAGCCACAATCGACCCAAGCCATAAATGACCCACTGTTGGATATTGAAGAAAGTTCTAAAATAAATTATTAGACTTCATGTGCATGAGAGAGTTATAGGGAGAGAAACCATTAGGGCTTGGGATAAAATAATGATATTTTTGCAAATAATTACGTAGTCGTTTTTTTATAATAGATGTAAGGACAAAACTGTCATTTTTATAAAAACTAAACACAAACCTCCGAGACCTTCTAAATGCACTCACATTTTTTCTTTGTACACCTTTCTCTTTACACCTTCCATTGAATTTGAAAATCTCAAGATTTTATTTGCACACCCCTCGTAATACCTAAACTAACCATCAAACTCCACCCCTACCCTAGCCACCGCTGCCCCCTCCCCCAGCACCGCCGGAGGGGAAGAGGGAGCTAGAGAGAGAGTCATGGAGAGGGAGAGGGAGAGGGAGAGGGAGAGGGAGCAGGAGAGGGAGACGTGGAGAGGGACGGAGGGCAGTGCTACTAGGGTAGGAGAGGGAGAGGGATAGGGAGAGAGAGGAGTAGTTTAGGGATATACCACAAGGGTATATTCGAAATAAAAAAAAACTCTTAAAATGAAGGGTGTGCAAAGAAAAAAGGTGCGTGCATTTAGAAGCTCTCCAAAACCTCTTAGAGGTTGCCCACATTCTTGTTAGGACTTCTGATTTTAAGGACATGGAAGGTATTAAAATGAAAAGGCAGGAGGATATATATACAAATACTGAAACCACATAGGTCTATTTACAAATTCTAAAAACCTTCGCGAGGTATTAAAAAAAAAAAAAAAAGACTCTTGATCAGAATGGTGCCCTGTACTGATAGTTGATTTAGATGTCCAAAGTTTCAAAATACAACTGGCCTGCATTGTCTTTCTCCAACCTTTATTGGATCAGTCAAAAGGTTGGTCAGGCCTCGGGCTGGAAGACCTAAATTTTGAATAAGATTGATCTATAAGCTTGGCTTCATGATCAGTGAAAAAAACTTTGGGCCCCAAATGGACAATCTTGACATCTCCTAAATAGAGGAGTTCTATTCCAAAAACCAAGTCTAATTTCATTTTTAAAGGAAACAAAACTAACAATTTGACTCGACTTGGTACCCAATTGAACAAGGAAGACTCAGACCTCAGAATAGTTGATGATTCAAAGGCTCAACGGGGTTGGGCTCTCCAATGTACCCTGGGTCATGTCTGAGCCCACCTTTTTTGTTAATTGGGTAGCAAGTTGATATGCCCCAACTGTGTTTGCATACATTTAAGAGCAAACACGTCTATGCCTATTTAAATTAATTATCAGGCCCAAAACTCAAGCAAGTGTTCAGCCCACAACTAAACAGACCCATCATCCTTGGGAGCAAGGGTCCATTGTAAGTAGTGGGTCAATGAATTGGATCGGTCCAAGGATCTGTAGGATTTCTACTACCTCATTTCAAGTAGGACTTTCTATCAGATTAACAATCGGGTCGGATCCACATTTTGAAATTGCATGTTGAGCATAAGTGCTGCATAACTAGTTCGATTGGGTATGGATGAATCAATTACAATTTGTGGGTTGTTATCATAAGAAATGACAATTTGTTGGTTATGGCTAAGTTTGGGCCTAAATCCATGATTTCTGTAACCATAATTCGGACCCAGATCTAGGTCATTTACAGTCTTATCTGTGTCACAAAGATGGGTCTCTGGAAATAATTTTCTAGGAATACGTTGGGATGTTCTAATATTTTGTGGATTTTTTAGGAGCAAAAAGGGCAATTTTAAATTTAAATAAATAATAATTAAAATATTAAATAAACATAAGTTACTGTCATTGTTACCCAATAATTCTTGCCTCCTCAACCATTCCTATAATTTCACATTTTTCTCTCATGACATTTTCAGTATTTCTGTTCGTAAAATATTGTGATTTTCGGGAAACCAATAATTTCATGATGGATGAAATGAGAATGAACATCACTCACGATACAACCCTAAACCATAGTTATGAAGTTCATTTCGGTGGCTGTTTCGTTTTGGCCTTCAAATGAAAATTTTCGCCCGATTTGGGAATTTCGGTGAAACTTTTTGGACCTATGTTTTGAAAAAAATAAATATATATATATATATATGTATATATATATATATATGTAGACACACACACACACACACACACACATATGTATAAATCTGATCAAGGATTTATTCTAATTGAAATTTGATTAGGGAATATATTTTTTGGACATCTACCGGAAAAATCCCCTTTAATAGAGTAATCACAGTTGAGGACCATAAACTTTTATAATGACAACCAAGGAGCTCCAACTCAAATCATCTCTTTTTCTTTTTCTTTTCTTTTTTTTTTTTTTTTCGGTTTTGCCCTTTCTTTGTTGATATCAACGTAACCCTAATCCCAGGTTAAGGTTATTTTATGTTGATGTCAACAAATCTTCTGTCGACGTCAATAAATTTTATGTTAAATATTTAACATGTTCTGTGCACAAAAGTAACTGATGTCGACAAAAGTTTATGCTGATGTAGACAAATCCTCTGTCGACGTCAACAAATTCTATGTATAAATGAATAACCTGTACAAGGGTCACTTGATTGTGCTAACTGGACGTTTTTGTCGACGTCAACAGAAGTTTATGTTGATGTCAACAAATGTTTTGTTGATATCAACAAATATTAATTATGACAAAATGTGGGACTTTAGTTTCTTTCGATTTGAGTGAAGAGACCAGTTCTTGGGAATAAATATGTTTTTTCTTTTTTACTAAGATGAATAGGGAATATGGTTATGTTGACATCAACAAAGAAAGGGCAAAACGGAAGAAAAAAAATAAAATAAAGAGATGATCTGGGCTGGAGGTCCTTGGCTATCATTATAAAAGTTTAGGGTCTTCAAATGTGGTTTCCCTATTTAAGGAAATTTTTCTGATAGATGTCCCTATAATTTAAGTGGAACGCTTCTTATTCTCATTCTTCTTCTTGTTTTTCCTTTATTTCTGTTCGAAAGAGGGCTTAGGGTAGGGCTAGGGCTTTTTAGGAATTTTTTTTTTGCAACAAGTCCTTTTTTCAAAAATCATTTTGATCCAGATTCCGAAATTTTATAAAATCCACCGAAATTCCTGAAATCAGCTGAAATTTATGGATGTCTCGTTTTGGTATGTAGACCGAAACGAAATCTTATGGAAGTCTTGTCCGAGGCGAAATGAATTTCACAACTATGCCCTAAACCCTATATCTCCATTTCCTCATTTCATATTCCTACCCTGTCTACTTTTTTTTTTTTTGGTAAAATAGACTGTCTTCTTAGTAGTTTATATATCTTCTTCTCAGTTCATAATATCTGGTGATCTCTTTTCTTTTTCCTTTTCTTTTTTTTAGGTAAAGAATATCTAGTAATATGTTGGAATAGGAGGAAACCATACCTTTCCTAAGATTTATTGGGATGATAATGAACATTTCAAGCAATTGAAACTATTGTTACAAAAATGATAGTTTGAAAACTATAGTTTTTTCTGAAAAACAGTGATTTTTTTGTCAATAGATATTCTCCATTATTTTTTGTTTGCATGGAATAGGAGTGGAATACATAGGTATCCATAGTCATATAAGCTCAATTATTAAAGAGGTGAGGGGTGAAGAAAATCGGGTGAAGAAATATTAGGTAGCCATGTAGATGTAGATGGGACCTTGACATTCTATGGTTTGAATTACTGGGGTTATGACTCGGTATTCCTATCCCATGTTTCCTCAATTCAATCTACGTTTGATTCTTCATTTTTAACCCCTTACAGAAATATAATCGCAAGGATTCAATTCAGTTAAATGAAATAAAGGGGTCCAAAGAGGACCTTAACTGGATTTTGGTCATAAAATTAGAAAAAATGGATTTAAGGAGGACTACTAAATCCCAAAAAATTGTTGACTGGAGTTAAGTAACTCTAGTGACATTATTTAAATTTTAGTCACGAAATTGGTAAAAGTAGAATTAAGGAGGACTAATAGTTCAAAAACCAAAAAAAGTTTCATGAGTATTTTATGAAAGAATTTAAATCTTAAGGGCCTGTTTGGATGTTACAGGATAAAATATTTATAGATGTATATATTGTAAGAATTATATGACACATAAAAGAATAGTGTAATATTTGGATATTGTTATATTTTGTTGTTTGGCACTTTTTCGAAGAATGTATAAGATTTTTAATTGAATTGTTTGGCAAGTGTTATAGATTATAATAGTTATTTGGTAAAGTGTAAAAAGTAAAGTTAATACAAAAGGCAACTACTTTACCACTATGTTTCTCTCTCCCTCTACTTGACTTTACCGCATACTTTGTCTCACTTTACTTTACCTCACCTTTAACTAAAATGTGATATTTACCTTTGTTGGAAGTAGTATGTAGGCCTCGTGGACAGATTTTTAAAACTTTTGATCCACTTGACTCGGGGATCAAGTATACATAAGGCCATAAACCATATCAAGGATCCAATCCCTCCATCTCATTAATCATGTACAACAATAGAACCTATCTAATAGATAGAAATCAGCAGCACCATGCAACCAAAATAACCCACAACAATCAGAGAAGCAGATTATACCTTTGGAGACCGGTAGTACTCTAATGGAGAAGAAGACAATCAGCTAGATCAAGAACTCTTCTCGAAGCAAATTAGGATCTCCAAGACCTTGTTGTCTTCTACGCTATGACCTGTTATCAGATCTCTTTTCTCAAGAAGATTGGTAGAAACTTCAAGAGAAAACTCAACTAGAAACTCCAAGGAACTAGAAGAGAGATGAGAAATTGTGCAACACTTGCACACAAGGGGACTGGGCGTGCTCTCCTTATGATGGACGTCCAAGGGGGTTTACTCCCTTTTTTATAGCCTTTAAGCAACCCCTCTTACTAATTAATTAGAAGCCCAACTCCCATTAAGAATTAGTAACTTCCTCATTTCCAGTTATTATAGAAGTCTCACTTCCACAACAACTAGTAACTTACTGTTACTACTATTAGAAGTCATACTTCAAATAGAAATAGTCACTTTCTAATTCCTTGACTTTTGAGTTCAAGTAGGATTAGTATATTTCCAATAACTTGGGCTAACTAGGGACCACTAGGAATTCCATAGAAAGTTAGCTCTAATTGGGACACCACGACCCCACATCTCATGTGCAATCTGGGCCCATAGTTAATTGTAAATAGCATCACTATATAAATGCAATTGCACTCCAGTCTTAAGAATAAATTACAAAGAAGACCATAAACTTTCCGATTACCACAAGTAGGCCCCTCTATCAATATCCATGGATCAATTGGATCAAATATGTCCCTTCCAATCCTACATCAACATCTTATTATCATTAAGCCCCAATTAATCACAGTGATCATCAGTACCATCCAATTAACTCTTAATCGAGATGGGTGCGCACTTACTAATGACAAATTTCATTAATTAGCATAAGGGGATAATATAGATAAATTCCATCTTGACCATTAGATGTTCCCACAGTCCTACTACCACATACCCAAGACACCGAGGTGTTGACTTACAGTTGGCCTCACTCATTGGTGACTCAAAGTAAATGAACAGATAGAAACTTGAGTTCATTAATGTCTCATGATTGAGAGCTTATTGCAAGGGAATTATCAGAGCAGACCTTAAAATCGAAACAGAATTCCATAAGGTGCTTCTCATAGTCTTTCAATACATCCAATGTACCAGCACCGTGATCCAGAATCTTACATTCTGATGATCGAGACAAATCACACTATCTTATAGTGATCAAAGTGCTACAACCTTATCAGATGAGATGCCCAGTCTTATTATTGATTGTGAAAATATTTAAGTATAAGATTTGTGACACATGTCCCATGTGTGTGGATCTCATCCATACACATATATCACATCTAATATACTAATGGGACCCGGTTCATCTCATGAACCATCATGTCATATGTATTGGTCATGTGCATTAAGTAATAAAACATCATTCATCTCATGAAAGGAAGGCATAATTTTATTGATGAATAAAGAAATTAGTCAATTTATTACATCTTTTGATGGATTGTGTCCATACAATTTAATAATCTCCCACTTAGGCT
Organism: Camphora micrantha; assembly: GCA_003546025.1. NCBI lineage: Eukaryota > Viridiplantae > Streptophyta > Magnoliopsida > Laurales > Lauraceae > Camphora > Camphora micrantha. Next base: position 25,894,851 of record QPKB01000007.1, on the reverse strand, counting down.
CAATGTCAGTCAGGATTGCATCTCATGCCCATCCCCTCTACATGCTGCTCAAAGATTTTGGTCGTCAAAGGCTTACTAAAGGGATCTGTCAGACTGTCTGCAGAGGCTATCTTAGTAATAGCAATATCACATCTCTGCACAATCTCTTTAACTAAGTGATACTTCCTATGTATATGCTTTTGGCTTTTATGGCTTCTGGGCTCTTTGGACTTGGCGACTGCCTCGCTGCTGTCACAGTAAACTGTGAGCAACTGTCATGCCAAAGGTATCACCCCAAGTTCCATAAGGAATCTCTTGAGCCATACTGCTTCCTTAGCTCCTTCACAAGCCGCTACATATTCAGCCTCCAAGGTGGAATCAACGGTACATTCATGTTTTATACTCCTCCAGCTGATAGCTTCGCCACCAAGCATAAACACATAACCAGAAGTGGATTTCCTGGAATCCTTATCTGACATGAAGTCAGAATTTGTGTATTTGACTGGAATTAGCTCATCACTTCTATAAATCAACATGTAATCTCTAGTCCTTTTCAAGTATTTGAGAATACACTTTACAACAGTTCAATGTTCAGGTCCTGGATTAGACTGATATATGCTAACTAGGCCCACTGCATGACAGATATCCGGTCTAGTACATAGCATAGCGCACATGAGGCTACCAACAGCCGAAGCGTATGGTATCGACCTCATCTACTCCTTTTCCTCAGGTGTCTTAGGACACTGATCCTTGGAAAGGTGCACTCAATGTCTGAAAGGTGTAATACCCTTCTTGGAGTCTTACATAGCAAACCGTACCAGTACCTTATCTATGTATGCAGCTTGGGATAAGCCAATCATCCTATTTTTCCGGTCTTGATGGATTTTGATTCGTAGGATGTAGCTAACTTTTTCCAAGTTCTTCATATCAAAAGTCTTGACCAACCAAACTTTCACTATAGACAACATTCCTATGTCTTTCCCAAGGAAAAGGATGCCGTCGTCATATAAAACCAGAAAAACTACCCTGTCACATTTACTTTTCATGTACACACATGACTCATCCAGATTTTGACAAAAACTAAACGACTTGATTGCCTGGTCAAAACGGATGTTCCAGCTTTGAGATGCCTGCTTTAGTCCATAAATAGACTTCTGCAGTTTGCAAACTTTTGGCTCTTGGTTTTTAGCTACAAAACAGTCTGGTTGCACCATATAGATGTCTTTCTCAAGATGGCCGTTGAGAAACACCGTCTTGACATCCATTTGCCAAATCTCATAATCGAGATGAGTCTCAATGGATAAGAGTATCCAGATGGACTTAAGCATGGCTACCGGCGAGAAGGTTTCCTCATAATCGATACCCTCTTTTTGAGTATATCCTTTCGCAACAAGCCTGGCCTTAAAGGTCTCCACTCTATCATTTGGTCATCTTTTTCTCTTGTAGACCTACTTGCACCCAATATGTTTAATATTGGCAGGCAAGTCCACAAGTGTCCATACCTGATTTGAGTACATAAACTTCATCTCAGCTTTCATAGCATCTTGCCAACGTCCCGAATCTCTGTCATTAATTGCTTCATCATAGTTATAGGGATCTTGTTCCGGTTCTTCCGGGACTGCCTCGTAAAACTCTTTCAAGAACGAAAACTTGTCAGGGGGTCTAACAATCCTCCCACTACGACAAGACACTAGTGTAACTACTGGGTCTAGTAAGGGCGGTTCTTCCTCAAGTTCAGTCATACTTGGATTTGGAATTGATTGCTCTTGAATCTCTTCCAAGATCACCCTATCTAAAGATTTCCGATCCATCATATAATCTTCCTCCAGAAAAACCGCATTGGTGCTCACCAGCACTTTCTGCTCTCTAGGATTATAGAATAACCAACTTTTAGTTCCTTTAAGATATCCTACAAACGTGCATACTTCCGACTACGTTTCTAACTTATCCGTCTTAACCTTTAGCACGTGTGCTAGACAACCCAAAATATGTAAATGTTGTAGACTAGGTTTTCGCCCGGTCTTACGTACAAACTTAGATGGTATGAGGTTTAGTATGTACATTGCAGTATCCAAAGCGTATCCCCAAAAGGATATAGGTAATCCTGAGAAACTCAGCATAGACCTAATCATATCTAAAAGAGTTTGTTTCCTTCTTTCCGCTGCTCCATTCTGTTGAGGCATTCCAAGAGCAGACAACTGAGATAGAATCTCATTCTCTGATAAGTATCCCATAAAATATTCCCCTCCTCGATCTGATCGAAGAGTTTTGATACTCTTACCTAATTGCTATTCAGCTTCCGCTTGAAACTCTTTGAACTTTTCAAAAGCCTTAGACTTGCGATGCATAAGGTATATGTATCCATATCTTGAGTAATCATCTGTGAAAGTGATGAAGTACTCATATCCTCCTTTGGCCATGAAATTAATGGGTCCACACACATCAGTATGCACTAACTTCAATAAATCTTTGGCTCTATTGCCCTTAAATGAAAAGGGTCTTTTGATCATTTTGCCTTCCAAACAGGACTCGCAGACAGGCATTGGTTCCACCACCAATGAAGACAAGATACCATCTTCCACTAGCCTGTCAATCCTATTTAGGTTTATATGACCTAGCATCGAGTGCCAAAGTTTTGTTGGATTAGATGAAGGTGACTTCCTCTTTAATGATGGTCGGTTAATTGTTTCAGTATCATGTATCTCATACATCGTGGCAGTTAACAAATAAAGCTCATTGGTTACCTTTCCAGAACATATAAAAGTACCATTCTTCTTTATGACAACTTCAATACCAAAAGTAATAGAATAACTTTTATTCACCAAACTAGAAACTGAAATTAAATTCCGCGTAAAGATGGTACATATAATGTGTCTGACAAAACCAATTTATTATTTGAAAAACATAAAGTAACAACTCCCACTGAAACAGCTTCCGCTTTAGCGCCAGATCCTAGGTTGACAATGATTTCTCCGTCACTAAGCCTCTTGGTTTCCCTGAACCCCTGCAACGGATTACATATGTGATTAGTTGCCCCGGAGTCTATACACCAGGATTCTGAAGTACCAGTTACAAAACTAACTTCAGAAATAAGTGACTCAATCATACCTGAGGTCTTCTTCTTAGACAGATAATCTGGACAATTCCTTTTCCAATGTCCTATCTTACCACAATGGAAACACTTTCCCCTTGTCCCTGAACCCTTAGCCTTGGCCACGCCACCATTAGGACCATTTTCCACCTTAGGACCTTTCGGAACTGATTTCTTCTTGCCTTTCCGCCCTTTGCCTTTCGACTTGGACTTGGCATCTGACTTTTCTGTCATTAGGGCAGTTGGCTTCTTCTTCATAATCCCTTCAGTCACTACCAGCTGGCTAGACAGCTCAGCCAAAGTTAGATTTATTTTATTCATATTATAATTGATCTTGATATTGTTGAATGACTCTGGCAGTGACTCAAGGATTATGTCGATCTGCGATTCTGCATCAATTGCAGCCCCCAGTACATCTAACTCATTCAATAAGTCCATCATTTTCAACATGTGTTCATGATGTACAGATGTGCCTTCAGCCAACTTGGTGCTAATGAGCACCCTCATAGCTGCCTACCTGACAGGCCTGCCCTATTCCGCAAACATTTCCTTTAAGTTTGATATAATATCATATGCAATCTTATAGAATTGATGTTGGTGTTGCAAAACACTAGACATGGATGCCTGAATGTACATCTGGACATCTCATCGTCTTTTGCCCATTTGGTGTAAAGTTCCTTTTCTTCTTCTGGTGCATCCGGGCTAGGCTCATCAATGGGGGGTTTGGTAAGGACATATTTATATCCTGAAGCAATCAGGACAATATCCAGGTTCCGTTTCCAATCTACATAGTTGGATCCCACCAACTTATTATGGTTGAGGATGGTTGCAAGTGGATTGAAAGTACTTGAATTCATGCTTGAAAAACTGTAGCACATAACCATGCATTCAATTAATGAAGTTAAATGACATTAAGGTTTAGTATTCTACCAAATTTATATGGGAGTCCTAATAACCACTAAATTTAGAATACATCGAAATCCCAATCCTAGGGGTATGCCTCCTTGGGGAGTGAGAATACCACCTAGATTGGTGCGGATCAAATTTGGCCAAAAATTAGGATTAAGACTAACTATCCATGATCCTCATCATTCATTATTATTTAGGTATCTGATACCAAATAATGTATGACTCCCGATTAGCTTCGGTTTCTAAAATACATGAGGCAAATCCTTGGGGATACTACATCATTATTTTAGTTAAGTGTGACCCACCAACAAACATTGCATGACAACCGTTGCGAGTAGCTCCTCCTTGGGGAGTGGGCCCCCGCCCTGTCTCATCAATACTATCCATAGGAGATCCATATCTAGTAACCAGACAAATAGAAGCCCTCCGTGAGGAATGTCCATTCTCAAGATGGCACGAGGCTAATACTTTCTTTACAATGGACCTGTGGTGGAAAACCAAGAGGATTTTTCCAAATATAAATGCCCCGCTCCCACTTAATATTTTAGAATTGAGGACTTCCTTATAGGTATATGGGCTCATATATATATAGACATCAAATCATCTCATGATATGATCAATGATTGGTTCCAAGTCAAGTTATTTTAAGGAAAGTCCAGTTTCTAAGATTAGTGTTACCAATGGATCCATCTCATGGCTCCACCAACACTAATTAAAACTATTTCCAAAAATTAATTTGATTTGACCGATTTTGAAAATTTCTATGTTTGGATCAGATTTGGAAACATTCTAAAATAAGCATTCATCCATAAATAGAAAGTGCTAAAATTAGAAACTAGTCCTCTCTTTCACATGGCCCAAGTGGAATAGACTTTTTGGACTTCTAGACTTTCCAAAACTTTAGGATTCCTCAAATTCTTTGGGCATCTCCAAAACTCCTTTTGGTAATCTTCAAACTCTTTGATTAAGAGTCCAACTTCACTTTCCTTCTTCGTCTCGGACATCTCCAAAATTTACAAATTTAGAAAAAATACATAAATTCATATGCCTTGATAATGAGACTTACATGGTAATCTAAACATGGAAATTAAAAGTGTTATAAAGAAATTCACTATGCCTTACCCTTTCGCGGGAAACCAAGGAAACCATGATGCCATTTACACTTAAATTCAAATAAACTAATAACCATAAAAGAAAGTAAAAGTCTTGTGGGCCACATGGAGAGGACATGAACCTGTATGGTCACTACAACAAACTGCACTTTTCCCGACACTATTTGCCGACGCAGTGAAAATTTGCATTGGCAAAAGTCTTATTTCCAACGCATATTTGGACTGCGTCGGCAAAAGTCACCAAAATTGCTACTTATACCGACGCAAGCAAGACCGCGTTAGCAAAAGTTGTGGTAACCATATTGGCACCAACAAAAAAATCCCCCCAAAAGAGAGGGACAGTTTTGCCAACAGCTGTTTTTCTAAAGCCGACGCAATAATGCGTTGGCAATTATCTTGCTTATTAGCGACGCATAGATGTGCGTTGGGAAAGCTTCGAGTTTGTATTCGCACCATTGCCGACGCATGAGTTTCGTCCGCAAAGCCCCATCTATGACAAACTTACCTTTTCCGACACTATTTTCCGATGTAGTAAAATTGTGCGTGGGCAAAAGTCACAGAGAATTGCGACTACTTTACCGATGCAAGTAAGACCGCGTTGGCAAAAGCTGTTGAAAACCGTTCCCGACACTACTTGCCGACGCGATGAAAATTTGCATTGGTAAAAACCTTATTTTCGATGCAGATTTGGACTACGTTGGCAAAAGTCACAAGAGAATTGATATTTTTACCAACACAAGTAAGACCGCGTTGGCAAAAGTTGTGGAAAATAAGTTGGCAATTATTTTGCCTATTGGCAATGCACAGGTCTGCATTGGGAAAGCTCTGACTTCTTATCTACGCCATTGGCAATGCACGATTTGCGTCCGCAAAGCCCCATTTATTAAAAACTATTTTTTTTTGGCCTAAGAACACTATTTTTAACTCTTTGATTTATTCCCAACTCTATGCCGTTTTCAACTCTTTGATTTATTCCTAACCCTTTGGCAAAGCTGGCCCCGCTAAAATTCAATTTCTTATTAACTTATAGCGACGGCCATAACAAAGGTTGCCAGTAAAAAAAAATTTCAATGACAGCCTCAGCGTTTGGCGGGAAAGTTTTAACATCAGCCAATATTTTTTAGGGTAAAAATCACTTTTAGAGGCGGGCAGAATGTAGCCATTGTTAGAAGTTATTAATAGCGGCAACCATAAGCGGCCCCGCTAAAAGATAAAAATTATATATTTACAAAACCCTAAATTTATAAATTAATCTATTTCCCTCGTTTTTTCCTCCCTATATATCTTTAGTTTCCCTCGGTTTTGCTCATCTCTACAGTTTCTCTCTGTCTCCTTCCACTACATCCGCCCGAGACCTTGCCGATCAGAACGCCACCGGAGAAAAGATCCACTACAATCAATCCGAGATTCACTTCTCGTCAAGGTATAATCTCTGTTTGGGCCTTTGAGGATTTAGGGTTTTGCGGTTTTGGATTTTGAAGATTTACGTTTTTCTATCTTTCATCTCATCTCTGTAGATGTATTTATGTATCATTGTCGTCACCAAAACCCATATTTCAGAACCTTGAGCCGGCGAGCCTCCACCCCTTGCCATCTCTTGGTTGCCAAGCCCCCACTCCAATAAGGTACGAATTCTTCTAAACCAAACTCCTTTTGTTCGTTCGTTTGTTTTTTTTTTTTTTCTATTTCTAGACCAGATTCCTGATTGGAAAGAAGGAATAACGACAATGGAATATAAATCTTCTTTGATTTTAGTGTTTTTCTTTTTGTATTATTTGTTTTAGGATCTAATTGCTCATAATACTATAATGAAGTTGATCGTTTTCTATGCTATGACTCCTAATAGCTACTGGTAGGGTGCAGAAAATAAATGGCCATTTGTCTTCTAACATCTGATTGATTTGGTTTAGATGCAAACTTGAACTTGTAGGGGAATAGACACAAAAGAAACTAAAGAGAATTCTCATTGTCACTTTGCCTCTGCTCTCTTTTTTTTTTTTTTTTTTGATTCATTGTGTTTTGGGGTTGTTTGTGGTCATTGAATGGATCTTGATTTGATCAGTGTGCAAGAGTCTTGATTTAACTAATCAATTCCTGGAATAAGTAGTTGTAGTAGTATCTGATTTGTTGATTATACTGTCTAGGCATGAATATACTATGGTTCTGATAGTTCTTATTAGACCAAGTATCTGGAATAGGGTGGCTGAAATATCCTAGTGACTGATCTGTGGTGCCTGATTTGAAGTTTTCAGTAAGCATATAGATTGGTCTAATAAGAACTATATGAACTTGGTAATTTATGGCTTCAACTTGACACATCAGAAAAACAGGGCAGTATGTGAGGGTCACTGGTCCCATGAAACATGAGAGAGTGTGGATCAGCCATCTGTTGTTGTTTGTGATCTAAATTATAGAAATACCCACATTTGATTTCACAACTGGGAGAAATTTGCACCTTGACTTGCTTGTACAGGTGGGTGAGGAAAGATGAACTCTTGTGTGAGTTTTTAAGTCCCACAAGAAAAGCAGACAATATCTCAAAGACACTATGTGCCAATTGAGTATGTTAGATACCATCTCCCCTTGATTCATCAATTAGAGGGGAGACTATTTGATGGTCATTTTTGGATCTTCCCCTTTGTTTCTTCAATTTTTACCACCTCCACAGATAGAAATACTAAAACTCCTAGGAATTCAATTATATAAAACAAAAGGGCCATAAGACTTTGAACATCTCACCATCCTTCTTCACCACTGGAACTGATTTGTCCTCTTCACTTTTACTCTCAGAATCTGAAGCTTCGGTCTTTGTCTCAGGATCAACTAAATGACTCAACTAGGCATTCAAAATACAATATTAGAAACTTTTTATTTCACATTAATTATCATCAAATTTTCTACTTTAAAAAAATATAATATTATTCAATATACCATTGCATAATTAAAGAAAGAAAAATGCTTAAATATTTAGAAATGTAAACCTTTTACATAACTAATTTAAATCAGCTCTGAATCAGCTAAGCAGGGCCTACAAAATTACTTGACTCAAAATTCAATTGATGCGGGCTTGGGCAAGCTATTGCTAAGTTATGTAACAATGATACTGACTGTGATACAACCAATACTAAACATGTATGACATTCCTATGCAAAATTTGGCGCCACTAATAAATACCAATGTGCCGCTGAAATCCTGATGTTTATCATATCGCTTGCTGTATTTAATGCACCCTAATTTGTATCAACTAGACATCATTTGGCATTTAAAAAATGGTTCTTTTAAAAAGGAAGAACCACTCTAATGGCCCTACTTAGTATCTTCTGCTCCGATGGTATATGCTAACATGTTCGGAACAATTTCATAGCTTATTTCCCTTCATCTGGTTATTTAATACAGGATTGACAAACTGAGAAGGTAATTAAAAGAAGGCAAGCAAGAACACCTCCTTGTCCCGGACAGTAGCTCATTCCCTAATTCCTGCCAACTACCAGGACCTGTTGATAATTTGCATTTAGGAAGAAACTTTGGGTATTACGATAGAAAGACTAGGGCACTTGAATAACAATTAATGAACATTACTTTTCTCTTCGAATCTGGAGATATTTCAATCAAGTTTGATGTGAAAACTTCTTTGTGGAATAATAAATGATTTTCATGCTGTCTGAGTAATAGCAATTTTTATTTTTTTTTGCAATTCCATGTAAGTCAGTATCATGCCAATGCTCCTTTTGAAATTATTCATTCTAATGTTTTAGATAAACCTTTCTGTGTAGAGTAGGCTATAAATATTACATTACATTGATTGATGGTACTACTCAACACAACTGCACTTACTACTATTTTTTTTTTTTGTCAAAGTCTGAAGTTGCCTTACTTGGTAGTGTGTTTCTCTGTTGTGGGGTGGTTTAGGGTCTATGGGTGCTTATATAAAGAAAGGATGAGTGGGACAATTTAGTGGGAACCACTATTGATTATTATATCATAGCAACAAAGTAATAGTGACGAGAAAGAGAGGGACAGGTCGGCTGATTGACTGACTTCTTTGTTGCGCTTGTACCGACCATTAAATCCTCTGAATATGTGTTATTTCTAGCTGATCATGTTCAGAAAATAATGCATATGATTGAGCATGAACTGATTTGTCTCCACTCAACTCTAACAGTCTTTTGTTAGAAACCATTTTGAGGCCTCTGTTTTGTGCTTGAGGAATGGACATTCATCTCTACTTTGAATGCCATTTTTATGTCTAAGATATGGGACTGGTTTCATAGGCATGTTGGTCTTTCTCACCGTCCACTAATGTCGGTTGTATCACTTTGGAGAGTCTTTCTCATCATTTACCAGTTGCAACTCTTCTTGGTTTGTCATTGGCGCCCTTGTACTTTTTATCCATCGATGCCTTGAGCTAGGAACAACTAGATTCACAACAGCATGTCTCCATTCATGGACATAATTCTCCAAGTTGTTAGAGTGGATGCCTTGCATGTCCTACGCAGATTCTATAAAACCTTACAAGAGTAGGACTTAGGACATGTTCAAGAAGAGTCTTAAGCAGTGATTGCTGCTGTCCATTCTTCCTATTGCCTTCCCTTTTGGCCTTCCCTCAAGCCTTTCAACTCTTGTATTGGTTTGCTGGTTGTGTGTGTGAGGATAAACCACTCTCACAGTAGTTTGCTTTTGTTGTTGTACAATTTTTTACTCTCTTCCCTTATTTTGTTGTGGGACCCCAATTTATGATCCAAATTGATCAATGTCTGAGACTAATTATTTCCTTTCTAGCAAGATGATAAGTGCAATAAATTGTACATAAACTAGCTAACGAAGACCTTCTCTCATCTTCATTATTTTTTTTAGTTTTTGCACATTCATACTAATAACTATAGCAAATATAGTAAAACTAATTGCACCCAAAAATGATTAAAAAAAAGTGATTGCAATCAAATGATTACTACAATAATCTTTTACCCACTTTTGCTGCATAGGATCTTCTTCCCTCTCGACATAGTGAAATTGAGGTACGTCATTTTAAATTGGATATTTCCAATACAGCCAACATGGATATTTACAGCCTCATCTCATTGTTTTCCTCTTAGAAAATCCAACTGAATTTTTCTCAACATGAATACCTAAAAGTTAAAACCCAAAGTAGATAAGACCAAAAGGGCAAAAGTTCTGGATCCATTAGCTTGGATTTTGGGGATATGATCCCCAATTACATGGACCCTTTCTACAGAACCCTTATAATATAAGTTGTTCTGTCTTTTTTTATTTATTTATTTTTTTTGTATGTGAATGGTCGTTTTATTTATTGAATTTGGTCTTCACTGACTTGTCCTTTTATTTGCTTTCTTTGATAATAACATCTAGTTTTCCATCATATTTGGTTAATTTACAAACTAGCAGCAAAGGCCCAAGTTGAAAACATATTATTAGAAAGAAAAGTCTAAAAAGAGAAAAAATGTATTATTTATCACTCTTAAAATTATTATTTTTACTTACAAACTAGCAGCAAAGGCCTAAGTTTGATGAAAGCATGCTTTTAATTTGTGTTGATATCTTGTTTAGATTTCTCCGTTAAAAAGACTAGATATGGACAAGACTTGGACGACACTGGATAGTAAAAATAAGACGGCAAGACTTGGTCAAGAATATCAGAGAGGGGTGAAGTCATTTATTGATTTTGCAAGGGCGAATGCGGGGGAGGCTACTCAGATTTATTGCCCGTGTAGGGTTTGCTTGAACAGTCGTAGGCATGACTTTGGTACTGTGAAATTTCATATTCTCCATAAGGGTATGCAAGAGTCCTACAAGACCTGGATCTACCATGGAGAAACAACACCTCTAGTGAATGAAGTAGTCGAACCGGGACATGAGGATATTGATAGTGACTGTGAGGATCGAGATGAATATCCAGAAATGATGCACGACCATTACATGGGAACTTACATTGAGGCTGAGACCATGCACAGTAATGCTATACGTCACTTCGAAAGGATTTTGGATGCTTCTCAGCGCCCTTTGTACCCTGGCTGCTCTCCTGATAACACTCTGTTAGACTTTGTTGTTAAGATGATAGAGCAGAAGGTTGAAGGAAAGTGGAGCAACAAGTCGTTCAACAATTTGTTACAAATACAGAGGGCCATTCTGCCAGACGGTAACTTGGTTCCTTAGTCTATTTATGCTGCGAAGAAGATACTTCGTGACTTGGGATTGGGATACGAGCACATTGATGCTTGTGAGAATGATTGCATCCTGTTTTGGAAGGAGAATGCAGGTCTGGATAAATGCCCAGTATGCAGGGAGTCCAGATATAGAATCAATGTTGGGAAGGGCAAGAAGATACCTCATAAAGTGTTGCGGTACTTCCCATTGACACCGAGGTTACGGAGACTCTACATGTCCCGAAAGACTGCCGAGCACATGAGATGGCATAGTGACAAACGCAGAGATGACGGGATATGTAGGCATCCGGCCGATTGTGATGAATGGAAGGATTTTGACAAGGAGAATCCGGATTTTGCCACGGAGACTCGTAACATAAGGCTAGGGCTAGCCTCTGATGGGTTCAACCCTTTTGGGGACATGAGCACTTCCTACAGTATGTGGCATGTCATACTTATGCCGTACAACTTGCCACCCTGGATGTGCATGAAGGAGCCATTCTTCATTATGTCATTGCTTATTCCTAGGCCGCGTCAACCTGGGAATGATCTCGATGTTTATCTCCGACCCTTGATTGATGAGTTGAAGGAGTTGTGGGAGAATGGAGTTGAAACTTATGATGCTTACAGCATGCAGACCTTCAATATGCGTGTCGCTCTGTTGTGGACCATAAACGACTTTCCAGCATATGGTAACTTGTCTGGGTGGACCACGAAAGGTTACATGGCTTGTCCCCCTTGTAATGACGAATTCTTAGCGGTTAAGTTGAAAAGGAAGGTTGGTTACACGGGCCATCGAGCTTACTTGCCAAAGAACCACACCTGGCGACGCCTTAAGGACTTTAACGGTAAGAATGAGAATCGGGTGAAGTCATTGGACTTACCGTCGATGGAAAAGGTACAAGCACAATTGGATCAGTTGCCGGATACAAGGTTTGGGAAGCACTCTAGCAACAAGAAAAGACCTCGTGATCCTGAAGAATTGAACTGGAAGAAGAAAAGCATTTTTTATGAGCTTCCGTATTTTAAGAAACTAAAGGTTCGACACAACATCGATGTCATGCACGTAGAGAAGAATATATGTGAAAGTCACCTTGGCACAATGTTGTGCATGGACAAGGGGAACAAGGACACTGAGTATGCTCGTCTGGATTTGGCAGATATGAATATTAGGCCGGAATTGCATCTACGAAGTAGAAGCAATGGACGGGGAAATGAGAAGCCCCCTGCTTCATACACATTAGCTCCAAAGGAGAGAAATGGTTTCTATGAATATCTGAAATCAATCAAGTACCCAGATGGGTATGCTGCGAATCTATCGAGGTGTGTGACCTCGAAGAACGGGAAATTAGCGGGCCTGAAAAGCCATGATTGTCATGTTCTTCTACAACGTCTTCTTCCGATCGGCATGCGTGGGTATGTGAACAAAGATATATGCACAACACTATTTGAGCTGGGCAGCTTCTTCGAGGACATTTGCTCGAAGACATTAAGATGGAGCAACTTGGAAGTACTTGAGAAAAAGATAGTACTCATATTGTGTAAGTTGGAGAGGATTTTTCCTCCGGCATTTTTTGATGTGATGGTCCATTTGGCAGTTCACTTGCCTCGCGAGGCCATGATTGCTGGACCGGTGCAATATCGATGGATGTATCCAATTGAGAGGTGATTGTATTACCCATCTTTATAATGTTGATTAGTGTAATTGTATCTTAGTTTTCTAATCTTAATTGTTTGATCAACTATGTCTATAGGTTTCTTGGAACCCTTAAGCGATACGTAACCAATCGAGCTCGGCCAGAAGGTTCGATCGCCAAGGCATATATTGCCAAAGAGAGTGTTAATTTTATCAAGAGGTATCTAAAAGGAGAAATTCTAGAAGAACGGAATGACGATGGGGGCGATCGAGGCCCGGGGTTGGATGTCTTCACCCAACGCGTCCGTCCCTTTGCACCTATCACGAGGGCTCCCAACGTGTCACATAGGGAATGCAACTTGGCCCATTGGTTTGTGTTGTATAACACTCCTGAGGTCATACCTTATCTAGAGTAAGTGTTTGAGTTTAACTAATCATAACATGTAAATTTCTTTATGTCCCTATGTGTCACTAATATCACTGTTTGTCACTAATCCTCTGTGAAGGGAGCACAAGAGGCAAGTGCACGTGCCTGGGGGACGTAACATCACTAATATACAACGGGAAGAGTTCTCTGGATGGTTCAAAAATCATGTACGTACGATAAATTCACAATAAATTTTGTCAACCCGAAACATTATGCACTTGTGTAACCTAATTGATATGTTTCATGCTCTATTAATTAATGCAGATGAATCAACTTAGATCTCAACGGTCTCAATATGCAACCGATGAATTGTGGGCATTGGCAAATGGTCCGAATTGTCTGGTGCATCAATATTCGGGTTGTATGGTCAATGGTGTCCATTTCCTCACTAGAGATCGCGATAATTGTCACAAGAGCCAGAATAGTGGGTTGGTTGTTGAGGGGGAACACGATGGCAAAATAATTGACTTTTTTGGTTATGTGTCCAACATATTTGAATTGTCATACATTAATGGTTCTAAAGTGGTTTTGTTCAAATGTGAGTGGTATAATACCGGGCATAAAGATAGAATACTTATCGATTCACATGTCACAAGCGTTAACGTTAGGGGTCGGTGGTATGATGAGGATCCATTTGCCTTGCCAAATCAAGTAAATCAGGTCTTCTACGTCAATGATACCAAATTAGGCCCAAATTGGAAAGTCGTGGAACGTGTCAAGCATCGAGGAATTTGGGATGTGCCAAAGCGAGATGAAGATAGTGGACAAAATGTGACAAATGAGCCTTACCAACAGGAAGAAACCAATGAAAATGTTTCCGTCCCTGTTCAAGAGGATTTTTCCTTTCCTTACAATAGGGATGACATTGAACCAGAGATCATCCTTGAGGATAATGAACCAACAGACGGCCGTGATGAACTCATTGCCGATAATGGTGATAATGAGGATGATACATTGGCAGAATACGTAAATGAAGATGAAACTGATAAGTCCGAGGCCGATATTGATTCTGATATGGAATATGATATGTAAAATTGTATTTTTTTTTCATGTGTGTGGACAAGTATTGTAATGTTATGAATTCATTATTTTACCTTTCAGTCCGCATTTTAATGTGTTTATTTATATGTAAGTTGTTCTTCCTGCATGTGTGATCTAAGCATATTTGTTTTATTTTATGTCAATTTATTAATCATAGCGGCTAAAAATGCCTCCAAAAAGAAAACTTTATGTCAAGCCTGGAGCATTGAACCAGGAGAAAAATTCTTACGGGGCAAATCGAAATAGTAACATTCAAAGGAAAATCCCCAGATTAAATGAGCTGGGTGCACGGCCATTGGAACGAGCACTTGAAGGTCCAACGCGACGCCGGGTCTCACATGAAGAAGAAGATGATGAGGTCAACATGGAGTATAGGCCATCCAGGAGTGAGGAAGAGTCGAGTTCCTCGGGTGAAGATGACTTGGAAGATGAGGTAATAGTATTGTGAGTGTGATAGATCATTAATGTTACATGTTATTATATGGGTCATCAAACATCTTTCAATTATGTGACTTATTGTTGATTTATATACGCTCATTGATTGTATTATTCAGTTCGCAAACATGGCTGGTCAAGGGAGACAGAGACACCGCAGTGCAGTCAGTCAGTCACAGCGTGCTGCCAGTTAGTCTACGGTCCCAGAGCGTGCTCCAAGTCAGTCTACGGTCCCAGAGCATGATGCTAGTCAGTCTATGGTCCCAGAGCACGTTACCAGTCAGTCTACGGATAGTAGCGTTGGTAAGTAATATTGGACCCTATTATATTCCAAACTTCATTTGTTTATGTTTAAAGTAACACTTTACTTTCTTTTTTATGGTGGTAGCATCAACCTCTCGACATGTGCGGGGCAAGGTGGTGGGCTCGGCATCGGAGAAGAGGATGAAGGCTCTTGGTGTTAAGTTGAATGTTCCGTTGGGTGAAGTATCAGGGGCATTCGAGGGTGTGAATGCCTCCACATTCGCAGTTGAGCTAGGTAGTCATATCCGGAGGATTGCACCTTATGACAAACCAACATGGATTAAGGTTGATGAAGGGACCAGGGAGGCAGTCTACATGGCAGCTGAGGTAAACAAACAAACTTTGACTTCCTATTCCATATGCTTTGATTCTTATGCTTCTGGATCCAGTGATGTAAGAGGGGTGGTTTTTTGGTTGCTTTCCTTTGGCACTCATGTAGATAATTACTTGAAATTATCTAATGGATGTGGAACTTGATTTGTTTTTTTGCTTTTTAAATGCATCATTATTTATTACTCAACCTATGGAGTTTGAAATGACAGCAAAAGTTTGACTTCGGCGACTGGAAAACCGACCAGGCCGTGAAAATGGCCGTCCAGAAACTTGCCATGCATATATATAGGGAGTTCAGATCCGAGCTTCACATTAAGTATAAGCAGTTATTGGGAGAGGGAGGTGATCCGAGGCAGTACCCACCGGATCCACAGAGGGCGGACCAGTGGATATGGATGATAGAGCATAAATGGGAGATATGGATATGGATTTAGTTACCTGAGTGGAAGGTAACTAAATCCATTGTTATGTTCCCTCGAGCTTTTTCTAAATAAGCTAACTACATTCTTTTTTACTTGTAATTTGCAGCTTCAGTCACAGAGAAATTCAATGAGCCGGAAGGAAGTGAAGACGACTCATACCTCTGGCTCTCAATCGTTTGCACAGCGATTGTCAATCACGCCTGCTGAGGAAGCTCCTTCCTCCCAAGCAGAAGTATATCGGCAACAACATTGGAGCAAGAAGCAGAACAAGTGGATCACACCTCATGCTGAAGCGACATATGTGAGTTATTGAAAATTCATTAGTATGTCATACTTTATATAGTGGCATTTACATATATTATAAGTTTTTATATATTCTTTGAGAATTCAGCAAAGGTTGGAGTTAGGACTATCGCAGTCTGAGGTGAGCGGCTCCCTAGTTGCGCAACAACAATTGATAGAGGAGGTGCTAGGGAAGAGGGTCGCGAGGAGGCAAGGGTACCGCTCAAGGGGCCTAGCATCAATATCAGGCAGTACTGTGGTAGCGACTGAGGTGAGCAGCTTACGGCAGCAGCTATCCGAGTCACAGAGAGTACAAGAGGAGTTGCGGCTAAAGTATGAAGAGTCGCAGAAGGCACAAGAGGATTTGCGGCGTCAACAGGAAGTAATGCAAGATCAGGCAGCTACACAGGCGAGTCAAATTCAGATGCTGCTCCAGCGAGTCGGCTTAGGCGGTTTGGGTTCCACGGGAAGCTAGAGATTTGTTGAGGTGAGTACAGTTGCACAGTTATACTTGTTATTTCGCTTTTAGAACTGCATTGCTGCCTAGTTTCATCTGATTTCAGTTTTTCCATCTGAGTTTGGGAACTCTTATGTCCCAAAAATCATTTCTTTTAAAACTGTGTTTTCTGTTTAGTTTCATCTTATTTCAGGTTTTACATTTGAGTGCGGGAACTCCTAGGTTCTTTGGAGAAAGTTTTAAATCACTGTTTATTTAGTAATTAATTAGGTTATAGGAGATTTGCCCCTTGTTTCTCAGCATGCTTTTAGATTGCTTTACTGTTTAATACTATTCGTCCCTGACTCCTTTTTATTATAATGTTTTCTGTTGTTCAGTTGAATGTTCTGAACATCCATGATTCAAGTTGTTATGAGAAATTTGACCAGTAGTTTCTATTCATTTATCTAGTGGACCAAACTAGTTGTAGATCGACCTTATCTGCTTCCACATAAGTTTTGAGATTACTTAAGAAACCCATCTCAGAAACCTCATCCTCTTTAAAAGAAATATATATATATATATATAAGAAGTATAAAAAATTCTCTACAACCCCTTTTAAGCATATGGTACTGCCTATGGAAGTTTCTCTGCAAAACCCCACACAAGAGCTGCAGATTCATAAAAAGAAGGAAAAAATAACAGCACAGGTCCCCCTCTTTCATAATCAATTAGACACTAATCCCTGAAAAAAGAAGAAGAAGATTAACACATCACAGGTCCTCCTCTATCCTATACTCGGGTCCACCACTGCTTACAATTGAGTGCGCTGGACCTGGATAACCTTTGACATTACCATGAAAAAAAAATTCTTATTTTCCATTTATGGTCCACTGGGTTCTGAAAAAAATGTTCAATATAATTAGAGCATTCAACCAAGAAAAAACAAGAAGAAGAAGTAGAGCCCCACCAACAAGAATTGTTGGGAAATGCAAGAGAAAACCAACACACCCATCTACACCAGACACCAGGATTCTTTGGAGAATCATTACTATATATTATTATTTACTATTATTATTCATTTCAGATGGAAAAGAGAAATGGGAGAGTGGGGTAGGACATAGGAGATATAAGTGCAAACCCAAGTACAAGGCTTTGGGGTTGAAGCCCCCACCCATACCATCAGGCTTATGCTCAAATAGAGATATAAGCATTTCTCATAGCAGAGGTTCATCAACAGGGATCCTAGAATATATGGTTCAAGTCCCAGATTTTCTTCGTTTTCATTGACCTTTTCTATTAAATCCTATATTTGTCTGCATTCAAGAATCATCTTAATACTAATACACATACTCCTCGTATTACATAGACAGTGCTTGTTCAGTTGTACTCATTACACTTGTAAATAATTCCTCTACATCGTTTGTGCATCGTGAGAAAGTATATCATGAAGAAGATTATGGACTTGCACAGCGGGAACTAAAACTGGTGCAGCAGATTCTGGTGGTGGACCAAACATGTCTGATAGTCCTGTAGATGAGAGCTCATCCAATGATTTATAGTTCTCAAAGACATTCGCCAGGAGACTCTCAACTTGGGTTTCACAATCTAGTAATATGCTCCTCTGTAGAAATTACAAATGTTAGAAATATAAGATCTGTTGTATTTTCAATTCAACGGGAAATTTAGCACAAGAAACTATTTAACAACTTCAATACATTTACTCAAGGAAAAATGATGCAGCTAAAAGGCTAAATCCAAGACACCATTCAGCTTAATGGATATGCAGATGTTTAGAGATTTGATAGATCTAGGTTTGGTAGATTGTAAGTGAAAGAATTGGCTAACTGTAACTATGCACCCTAATTGGCAATGAAAAAAAATGGTTACCTGTAAGTGTGCACCCTGAATTGAAATTTTCTTTGGATATGTTGGCTTAATAAATGATCATTTTCTTTGTTGTTGGGATGTTGGAAATTAGACATAATATCATAGTGGTTCATTGACTCACTGTCTTTGTCACTCCGTTTCTTTGCACAAATCAATATTCTCAATTTTCTTTGGACATTTTGGAAGAATAAATGATTATTTGTTTTGCTTTTGGGCAGTTGGAAATCAAATATATATTATTATAGTGGTTCCTTGAAAGAAAATCAATATATTTTACAATGATAAAATGGGGAAGAAATTACATGAGTTAAAACACATTTATATATATAATTAAATATAGAACCAAAATTTCAAATTTCATTCAATAAGGGTTCAAAGATTCTGCAGACTTGGAATACATATATATGATGTATTCCAAGTCGCCAGTGGTACAAAGATTCTGAAGACAAGATATTTTTTTATTTAAGAAAGATAGCTTCATACAACACCAAATGAAATAAAGCAAACATAACAAACCAAAGCCAAAACTACAAAACACCTTTAAATTAAAGACCTGCACGGACCAAATTTTTATCCATTTTAGTATGCATGTGAAATGCTACTGGAATCAGAAACAGTGTCTGATGAGGTTTTCTTCTTTATATATATATATATATATAATCCCACCCCATTATCCCCCACCATGATTTGGTGAGAGAAAGATATCTTTCATAATATATGGTTTCTAAGATTAGCTTCTCCCGAAAAGCAATGCAGAAAGGGATAGCTACTTGCATGGCTATGGCTTCAAACTACTTGCGATTTGTGGCTAAGTTTAAGATAGTTTTTCTTTCAGAAATCAGCATATTCTGTTGTTGTTTGGCCAACCATGAAAGCTAGATCTGAATGGTCATTTTATTTTGAATATCTTCTCAAATTGTGCTTATAGGCTGACAACTTTTCATCTCATGCACATATCTTCTCAAATGATGCATTTCATCAGTGTGTGCACAGACTGATTTATATCTTTGAAAGTGTCACAGCCAGTGAAATCAATTCAGCCCATAAGTCAACTTGCATTGACATTTTTTTTGGCATCCCGACTTGAATTTAACAACCCCATGGTTGCGATTTGTGTACCTTCCTACTCGTCTACAGGCTCTTTACTCCAACATAATTTGATGTTCAAAATGTTAAGAAGTAAATCAAACCGAACCTTTGCAGAATTAATCTCGCTAAAGTACTTGTGTCATATGGATATTGTAAATTGATTATATAAAAGTATTATGCTAATTTAATATTATCTCATTATCCCAAGATCTTTTTTGGAGTGAATGCTCTGCCTTGCAAGAATTTATTGCTACTTATATTCTGACGGTGTTCTTTATTGGTTTTGCAGATTGATTTTGGATTTTATTGTGCTGGCTGCGGGCTCTTGGGGATTACCTTCTTTTATTTTGATCACAGACATTTGTATATGTTAAAATTTTTTAGAAATTATCAAGTAGCAATATTTGTGTATTTTAGAGATTTGTGGGTTTATTTTGGTTTATGGATGTAGGATATTTGGTTGTGGATGTTATTTTCGATTTGTTAATGAATCTGTTTTAAATTAGGTTGTGTATCAAGTTTGATGGTTTGAACAGGTATTCAGATTTTTATTTGTGGTATACATGGATAAATGAAAATTTAATTTAAAATAATAATAATAATAATAATCTTTCCTGACACACCAGCATGCGTTGCAAAAAAAAATAAAAATTCATTACAACATTTCTCGACGTGATTTGTGCGTCGGCAAAGTTGCATTTCTCAACGCTTTAGCCTAAAGATATAGCGCATTTCCAACGCATTGGTTGTGTCGGCAAAGGATTTCCAACGCATTGGTAGCGTCGGCTATTTCATGCATTCCCAACGCATTGGTAGCGTCGGTTATTTCATGCATTCCAACGCATTGGTAGCGTCGGCTATTTCAAGAATTCCCAACGCTTAATCGTCGTCGGCCATTACAACGAATTCCCAACGCACTATGAGCATCGTCCATTACCAGTAAATTCCAACGCACCATAAGCGTCGGCCATTATTATGAATTCCCAACGCGCTGTCAGCGTCGGCTATTACTAGGAACTACCAACGCACTACCAGCGTCGGCATCTATTTTGTTGACGCTGGTACTGCGTTGGCAAAAATGGTTTTCAAATCAGGAAAGATGGACTTTTTGCCAACGCACATCTTTTTCGCAACGTATTGGCCGACGATACAATGCGTTGGCAATTGTACAAGGATATGCCGACGCAGTTAAAATAGCGTCGGCTATGGATTTGGCTACACATGGTTGCCAACGCGCTGTCGACACAGTGAAATGCGTTGGGAAATCCTTTGCCTACGCAAAACCTACCTTTCCAGACGCGATGACTGCGTTGGCAAAACTGTATTTTGTTGTAGTGTCAGTATTAAGAACATAGTAGGAACTCTGTCTCAAAGGATACCATTCATCATCTCATGATGAAAATCCCGGATTACAAAAAGAAAAATTCTGCACACTTGTCCGCTCAAGCGGACTGTTTCAGAACTTGGTCCGCTCAAGCGGATGGAGGTCCGGTCGACTGGGACAACTGTGAATTCCTTCCAGGAAGGGATTTTCACCCTATTCTTGTATGGACGTAAGTGGTGACCAATGGGTGACCAATAGGTGACCGAAATGGTGACCGAAGTAGTGACTACTAGAGTAAATGAAATTGAGAAAGGATTGCAGATTAAATTCTAAATTTCCTGAATTGTAAGCCTAATTATTGAGGCTAATGTTAGTGATATCTAAACCTTCATAAGTGTTAGCTAAGGTTATCCTAATGCACAATTTAACTAAGTAATGTCATCTACAGTAACACGTGCAGATGGCTTTCTCTTGTCCGCCAGATACTGGTGCATAGACAGACGTGGCACTCCATTGTATCATCCTATAATTTTGTCCTCCTATCATCCACTACACGTCCCTTGCACTAAAAGTATGTTCTGATGCTACAAAAGTCATTGTAATTGTTAGTAGATCACGAACCATAACACGGGAAATATGCTTTTATAAGCTTTCCACCCACTAAAATATTAATACTAAATGCATCTTGCATCTCCAATATACTTGAGTGAAGATATTTTAATAACTCTGTCACAACATGACATGAGGTGGAAGATCGGTTTTCATCTATGTTATGGGCATTTATACGAAGAAAGCTATCACCACTCCTACTTTGTCTTAAATTTTTAGTTATAGCTATTATACCAGGACTATTTGCTATGTAATTTCTTACATTTTTCTTTTCACTTTGCCACAGTCTAATAGCATCACTTCTAGCAGTATTTTTATAAATTCTTTTAAATAGTGGATTTAGGGTATTTTGGATGTATTCTTTGAAAAATTCATTTTCAGCAAAAGCAAATGGTAATTCAACTAGTACAATCATTTTCACAAGTAGTTTTCTAACATTAGTTGCATTATAAGAAAAAACTCCTAAACTATTGCCACTAGTTGATATTTGTGTCCGTACCCCCTAACCCCCACCCCTTGGGTCTCAATATGTTTGGGCTCACAAGTGTCCTTATGTCTTTTTAAATGGTCGGTACTACCACCTAAATCACAAGTATACAGATTACTGTAATAATTATATTTTTCTTTTTTCCTACTTTTGCATATTTATTTTTAATCTTTATAATCTCAAATGCTTCCCAAACTTTAGAAGTTCAGGGTTCTTAGATGTTCCACGACCATTGCTAGTCCCTACTAGTCCCTGACGTGGTTATCGTTCTATCCGGACTTAGGGTTTGGATATTCCCTCCTTCAAAATGCACCAAGTGCAAAACCAATAACAATATACAGCCATTAGTTTGTGTAGTCTCGAACATCATTGTACTTGCATGTCCAAGGTGATCAATAACTTAAGATATGCTAGTAATGGATCCTTGACCATTTTGTAGGCCTGATAGGATGTCTTAATCAGTTATTCCCTATTCATATATGGGGAGCATATTTCTCTTATTTTCGATGTTTTTATGCGTCGCGTCACATCTAGACTTACCCGGCCTAAGCATTGTGACCTACTGGATTCATTGGGAATTAGCCCACGGTATTCGCCCTACTTTAACCCTGGATGTGCCCGGATCCTTAGGTGGTTTCTTGATTGGTATGCAAGCATTCAGTTGCCCTGCCCCTTCCGAGATATCCGAATCATCTTGTCATTTTTCCTATCCATTCGGGGTTGATGAGTGTTAAATATTGCATATTTTAACCCTTATTAGTCCGAGTTTTATCAGCATCTCAGATGCATATCATTTGTTTTACACGAAGATTTTATCATTCTCTCACATTAATAGATTATCAGATTATCATGCATAAATTCGATTATTTATAGCGCATTTTTATGTAATTTCTCTTGTGTAGGTGAGCCCCGCGACTACCCCAACCTTCCGGCTAGTGTCCCGAGGCATCAAGAAGAGATTTCATAAAGAAGTTACATAAAGAAATCTTAGGAAGATTTGAAGAATTCCAAAATAAGAGAAGAAGACTTTAAAAGGATAAAAGAAATCATTTTTTTAACACTAAAGATCAGTTGGTGTATTGGTTAGAGCATGAGTTGGTATGAAATAGGTTATGGGTTTGAATCCCAACAATTGTATATTACTTTTTTAACATATAAGAGTGTGTAATTGAAAATCATTAATGAAGATTTGAAGCTTTTTCTTGTGACTAAAACTCTTATATTAGGCTCTTTTTTGAAACTAAGTAATGTGCTTAGTTCAATTACATGCATGTTTTAATTTAAATTTCCTACTTGTGCCTTGATTGATTAGTAGACTTTAGATCTAATTATGCTAATCTCTCTCACTTCTCATGCTCTATCTCTACACTTGATGCTTGGATAATCTCAATTGTTGCTTTGTAGTTGGATTAAGTTCTCTCACTTAGCATGCTCTAAAGCTCTTATCTTTGATCTTTTGTAGCTTGATTTTGATGAATTATTATTAGGGTAGCTAGATGATAATCCAGGATCTTGCCTTTGATTTCCTTTACTTTAATCTTCATTGCTATATCATTCGATCCAATTAGGCAAGAGATTTCTAATTGGATTATAGATTTAGAAGTTAAATTAGAACTTGCATTGGTTGAATTAATTACATACTTAGTGGATTTTGGATTGCCTAATCTCTTATTTTTATTGTTGTTAATTTAAATCTTTGTTTGATTTGTTATTTTCACTTTTAGGTTATTAGATACACATTTTGCATCACTTTTTTTTAAATCCTACACATTTCACACCTCATATTCACCTTAAATCTTTTATTTCCACCACCATTCATCCACTAGTTTAGTATAACTTGTTAGGTTAGCTTAGTTCTTATTAACTTCGTATTTTAGATTGTTAATTAATTGTTTACATTGCATAGTTTAATAGTTTAATTGTTCACTTCAAGTGTCTGTATTAGCTATATCTTAGTTCAATTCTATTTTAATTGGATTCATTGCTTGTTCAATTCTATCTCCGTAGGATCGATAATCCGAACTCTTTAGTCATTTACTTCTTGACGACACCTTAGTCTTACGGTTAAGCATTTCACATCTAAGTGTCGATCAGGGGTCTTCATTTCTTGCCAGAATGCTACTCATGCTTCTGTAGAGTTTCCTTGACCTAGATGGACTATATTCTAGCCCAAAACTACACTATTTTCAATTCTGAATTACTTACACTTGACTGCTAACCCGACTCAGTAATAACTCGACTTTGTCCATTGAGATTCACTAATGGAACCTGGCTTGGGATAACCAATTTATAACTGTCTGATTCCTTCGATCTGTAATCTTTTCTAATTCCATTAATTGTATTAAAGTCTATAACCCCAAGAGACACGAGAGGGCGAGATAACCATGGACTTGGTGACCAAAAGGAATTCGTGGGTCCAATTGGGCGATGAGGTTCCTCCCTTGTGAGGATTATGGTCATAGGTAAGCCTTGAACCATGGGGCACTTTTGTTATCCAATGATAATTTTGAATTCTAGAGTATGTGAGATGATAAAATCCGATTGGACCCTGACCTTTCAAATAGAGCCATGACCCATAATTACAGAATAACATTATTACTATTATTATAATAATTGTTATTATCATCATTTCTGCAATCATTGTGATTACTGTGCCCGCATTGTTACCTGCGTTGATTGACATCATCATGATTATTGCATTTGCACAGTAATATAGTACCCCTCACCCCTGTATTTCCTGTATTATGCTCTATGGAAGAGCCGTGGTACTATATATCCTTACTGCTACGGGACCAGTGGATGGACCTTACCGATGATTTTCTTCTGGCCACTATGGGACAAGCGTATACACCCATACCAACAATCATGTTCTGTCACTGCTTCCCTGGTTCAAGCTGATGCCTTGGGGGAAAATCCCGGTGACATACACTCACTTGGACACATTGCTAGATTATGATACTGTACTTTTCTGTATCATTCTGTACTATTCTCTACTGGTATGTGTTTCATGTGACTATATACCATTCTCTTAACTATACACCGTACTAATTCTGCATAACTCTGTCTAAGTAGACTGTACTTATTTCACTTAATTAACTGTCTTCATTTCTTTAATTTAATGCATACTATGACATTTATATTAAATGCCTACTAGACATTCGTGTCTGACCCTACACTTGGTGCTGTAGATAGGATTGTCCCGACCTTGACCCTAGAGTGGTATCCAGAAGAGGCAGTTGCTGAGCCACAAAAGGCAAGTGATTGATATGCTAAAGTTGTCATATAGACTCCGCTCCTTGCACATGAGACATTATAACATGAGAGTCTTTCTTTTGGATTTTGTATTATATATGTTAGATTGTATGAACTCAATCCATCAGATGATGTAATAAATTGATTAATTTCTTTATTTATCAATAATATCATGCTTTCCTTTCATGAGATGAATGGTGTTTTACTACTTAATGCACATGACCAATACATATGACATGATGGTTCATGAGATGAATTGGGTCCCATTAGTATATTAGATGTGATATATGTGTATGGATGAGATCCACATACGGGAGACGTGTCACAAATCTTATACTTAAATATCTTCACAACCGGTGATGGGACAGGACATCTCATCTGATAAGGTTGCAGCACTTTGATCACTATAAGATAGTGTGATTTGTCTCGATCATCAGAATGTAAGATTTTGGATCATGGTGCTGGTACATTAGATGTATTGAAGGACCATGAGAAGCACCTTATGGAATACTTTTTCGAGTTTAAGGTTTGCTCTCATAATTCCCAAGCAATAGGCTCTCAATCCTGAGACAATGATGAACTCAAGCTTCTATCTATTCATTTGCTTTGAGTCACCAATTAGTAAGGCCAATTATATGTCAACACCTCGGTGTCTTGGGTACGTGGTAGTAGGACTGTGAGAACATCCAATGGTCAAGATGGAATCTATCTACATTATCCCATTGTGCCAATTAATGGATTTATCATTAGTAAGTGCGCACTCATCTCGATTAAAAGTTAATTGGATGGTACTAATGATCACTATGATTAATTAGGGCTCAAGGATAATAAGATGTGGATTTAAATTGGTGGGACAGTTTTAGTCCAATTGATCCATGGATATTGATAGAGGGGCCTACTTGTGGTAATCGGGAAGTTTAGGCTCTTCATTGTAATTTATTCCTGAGACTGGAGTGCAATTGCATTTATATAGTGGTGTTATTTGCAATTAACTATGGGCCCGGATTACACATGAGATGTGGGGTCGCGGTGTCCCAATTGAATCCAGCTTTCTATGGAATCCCTAGTGGTCCCCACACTAGCCCAAGTTATTGGAAAGATACTAATCCTACTAGAATTCTAAGATGAAGGAATTAGAAAGTTACTATTTCTATTTGAAGTGAGACTTCTAATAGTGGTAATATTAAGGTTACTAATTTGTGTGGAAGTAAGACTTCTATTTCAATTAGTACAAGAAGTGGGAAGGAGGTTGCTTAAAGCTATAAAAGGAGAAGCAAGAGGGTTGGGACGACTACTCTTGGATTTCACGCCAAGCCCTCCCTATTGTGCAAGAGTTGCACATCTCTTCTAGTTCTCTTCTAGTTCTTTGAGTTTCTTGAAGGGTTTTCTCTTGAAGTTTCCACCAGTCTTCTTGAGAAGAAGTGATCTGATACGAGACATAGCGTGGAAGACTAAGAGGTCTTGGAGATCCTAGGTTGCTTACAAAGAAATAGTTTCTTCAACTGGCAAGTCTTCTTCTCCATTAGAGCACAACCAGGCTCCAAAGGTATAATCTGCTTCTCTATTAATTATGGATTATTTTTGTTGTATGGTGTTGCTTGTTCTTTATCTTTTAGATAGGTTATTATTGTTGTACATGATAGATGAGTATGATGGATTGCATCCTGGATATGGTTTATGGCCTTATGGGTACTTGATCCCTGAGTCAAGTGGGTCAAAAGTTTTGAAATCCTATCCACGAAGCCCACCTATTTCCAACAATATATGTTGTACCGGCCTCCGTTGGCATTTAATTTTGGGAATGTAATTAATAAACCTTTTGTAACTTCTTACTTGAATCATATATTCATGTTTAGTTGTTTAACTCTGTTTATCTTCTGTTTATGTCATACCAATCTAATGAGGTATGGTACAAGTACGATGCAGCTAGTAAGACATTAGTTATGCAACATGCCAACACGGAATTCGATAAGCTCCGGACTTCGAGTTGCACCGCAATGTAAGCTTCCGCTAAATGTTCCATGACGGTGATAGACCTTGTAATTCTCACCAATGTGGATCCTGGTGAAAAGAAAGATTATGCTACAATAATCCCCAATAATCACAGCCCCTTAATCCTACCTTGATTTTGGGGTCGTGACAAGTGAATGGCATTCTTGTCATTTTCTAAAATAGGGGAGAAAATTGGCAAGAAAACATTGAAATTAGCGGATTGACCTTTATTGAAAGAAAGTCGGAAAACTTAAGCCAACTTTTGAAAAGTTACGATTCGTGTGTCTTTTTTTGAACTAAGCCAAAAACTTAATAAACCCATAATATTTATAAAAAAAATGAGAAAAATGACTCGGATAGCAAACTAAGTTATGACCGAGTCAAACAAGTCAATAGGTTTTTAATTGAGACACAGTCAACTAGGTTTTATCATGAAATTTTGTTAACTTATTTTTTTTTTTAAAACGAGAAAAATTGTTCAGATAGCAAAATGAATTGTGATTAGAGGTGCAAAATGAGCAGGGCTGCCCAGGCCCGGCACGGCCCACCTGGGCCTACAATGGTGAAAAGGGGAATAGCCCCATTTTTAATTTTTTTATGGACACTTTTATACCCTGCTCCTCAACTCCAATAATTTTATTCAATGTTGTAAATAGTGGCGGCCCAAAGTTTTAGTTTGAGAGGGGCTGGCGTTGGTCAATTAAAAAGGTCAACATTATTTTGATGTACTTTTTCATTTACATTCACTAAGGCAAAAGAGAAAATATATTGTATTTAAATAATAGATACACAAATAATATTTCTGGAGAATTTAAGGTACATAAACAACTTGTAACGGTCCATCTGATTAAGGGCTTCGAGTAAAAGCATAAAAACCCAAAACTTCACTACAAATAAACAAATGATCATACTACTGCCACACAACCATATCATCAAGGCCAACTCAAAAGGACCCCTAAGTACAGTTCCTATGGAGCTCTTCAATGACCAATATACTTAAAATGGTAATTCGATCTCATGCAATCGCTCGATTGCAAAAGTTGAGAAGACTTTCTTACCATGTGGGTATGAATCTTTAAAATCAACTTAAAAAATCATAAACTTAATCACTCCATT
Source organism: Camphora micrantha (assembly GCA_003546025.1). Taxonomy (NCBI): domain Eukaryota; kingdom Viridiplantae; phylum Streptophyta; class Magnoliopsida; order Laurales; family Lauraceae; genus Camphora; species Camphora micrantha. Next base: position 25,866,525 of record QPKB01000007.1, on the reverse strand, counting down.
ACATGAAAAACACAAGATAGCATATAAAACAACTCTAAATTTTTTAACTTACATGATCTTACACTGGACAAAAGTAAACTCCACAATTCATTTACGTATCAAATCTCTCGAGTACATGAAAATGGAAATCAAAGAAATAATAGGATTTTACTGGAAAAATCGCAGAATATAGCCATTTATCCAGAAGGGTCCAAACCAAATTTGCAGCATAATACTGAGTGACGCTATCGTCACTTTGCGCACCCTCTATATATTCGCATCGTCCCCTGTTTTTCGTTCTTTTTCTACCCTATTTTCCTCAGAAAACGTTCTTTGTCTACAACCGAAGGGAAATACTTTCTATGGGCCTGTTTTCTCACTTCATCAGTCATTTTAATTTCATTTTGGTGGTTGTTGATCTCCATTTAAGAGGTATCCGCATTTATGTCTGCTCTTTACAAAGCAACATGAAAAAAAATGAATATAATGTCTCATTTGTGATGCTTTTCCTTTTACTTTGGTATAAAAGTTGTTAGACAAGCTCACAAACATTTGTATTGTTTATTTTTGGAGTGTGAAACTCATTGCTTGTACTGTATTCTTGCATACGTTGTGCATATTTTTTGTAACCCCAACCACTTTTTATAATTTCTGAGTGTTGGGTGTTTTAGGCCATAGATTAACGTCTTCAGCCCTTCCCCCTAGGCTTTTTTGAATTTTTCTGTGTGTAGATCGTTTTAGGCCACTGTGTTATGCCTTTTAGCCTCTTGCAATCTCACACTTCTTTGGTTTATTAGGTTTTGCTGGCATTGGAAGTATATGTTGGTACAGTAATAATGCCTAAATACTCGTTTTTCTGTTTTTAATTAGGATGTCGGGTGGTGAGTTGATTGTCATCTTCCACTACGACGGGAAATTTAAATTCGATATGATTCACCCAGTATATGAAGGCAGAAATCAGAAGATGAAGTTCATTCAAAGCGACATAACATTTCCCTGATTGATGAACATAGCTCTTGAAACTTCACATTGGAAGGAAACCTGTGAAAACCTAAGCATACGTTATCTCCATCACAATGGCCACGTGTTTTCATTGGCTGCCATAGAGGATGATAGCGACATCAAGTGCATGTTAAACCTTGCAAACTACAATACAAATGGGATATTACTATACATCAATAGAAGACCGATTGGTCACGCGAAACACACCAGAGAACAGAGAAGGTACATAAGACATTTTAAATGTATTATAACTAATGCAGAATCCTATTTCTAGTTAATGTCTAATGCAATTCTTTCCATATGTTTATCTTGAAGGTCATTTGAGATGGACATGCATTCTCTACGAGGCAAACAAACCGATTGTTCGGGGAGCAATCATAATATGAAGTTCAAAGTACGTCCCGTACAAAGTCATGAAATTCCTACTGTCAATTTATGCGAAGACAATGACATTCAATTCTCAGCAGGGCAGAACATTGGTAGCGATGAATTGCAGAAAGAAAGTTATTCCGTTCTCAATGACCGTGTTGATGTACCGGACCTTCCTGATGACAGAGAGTTTGTCCATATTTAAACTGGGAACACAGGAACCAATCTTGCTCGCAATTCAATTGAAATAGACAAAAGACCTTCGATGTTGAATGTCGGAAAATGTAGCTCCCATACTCGGAAAGTTATATTCGAAGATGACATGATCCCGGAAGAATTTGATACAGAGTTGGAGTGCAATTCATCTCAGGAGATGTGGCTAGGGTGCAAATGTCCGAATCGTGATGATTTTAGGAGGACAATAGCTAAATTTGGAATATACAACAACTTCATTATTCAGCACTTGAAGAAACAACAGTTCAAGGTCACTGCACGTTGTAAGGAATGTGACTTCCCATGGCGCATTCATGCATCTATGAGTGAAAGCGGACAACGCTTCAAGGTTCGAACCTACAACCCAATCCATAAATGTTCGAAGCCAATGATGGGCACTGCACGTCGTCAGGCATCATCAGAACTAATTGCAGAGTACATTCTGGAGAAAGTACGACTAAATCATAACATTCGGCCAAAGGAAATAATGTATGACTATCAAATGGAGTTTGGTGCCACAATTTCTTACAGGAAGGCACATATGGCAAGGAACATTAACATGGGTACTGTCACCAATATTGATTCGTCCGACGATGACAGGTTCAAGAGATTTTTTTGGGCTTTTGGTCCTTGCATTCGGTCATTCACATCATCGCTTAGACCAATGATTGTGGTCAATGGATCACTTCTCTCCGTGGCAAGGACCCAGGAGTTTTGATGGTGTTCGTGACCCTCAATGCAAACCACAAGCTGTTCCCAATAGCCTTTGCGTTTGCGGAGGCAGAAAGACATGACAGCTGGGAGTGGTTCCTCGCCAATCTTTCTGTATCATTGGGAGAACCTACGAATTTGACAATTGTCTCCGATCGACAGAAGGGCCTTGTTCCTGCGTCAGCAAACGTTATTCCAAGTGCAAGTCATTCTTAATGTTGTCGTCATCTCGCAGAAAATATTAAATCAACTTTCAAAGATCCGATAGTTGTGATGAAGTTTTGGTGTGCTGCAAAGGCATACAGGGCATGTGAACATGAGGCGTTTATGGAAGACATTAGGTCAGTCAGTCAAAATGCATATAATTATATACACGGATTTGGTCGACAGCATTGGGCAAATGCCTTTGTTGAAGGCCGGCGATATAGCATGCTTATAAGTAATGCCGCTGAGTCCACCAACAGCGTGTTGAAAGGCACTCAATCTTTACCGATAGTTAAGCAAGTGGAGGAGATAAGAGCTAGATTAATGAAAACCTCGATATTACCAGTTGTTTGACTCCATACGCTGAGAAGATGGTAGAACTTGAAATAGAAGAAGCCCAGAGGTTGCACGTACGCGTTGCTAGTCTAGTCGAGTTTCAAGTTCAGTCTGCAAACTATGTAGACATTGTTCATCTTTATCGTCGAACTTGCATATGCCGCAAATGGGAAGTACTTGGAATACCGTGTTCACATGCAATCGCTTTAATGAGAGTGAGGAGTTATAATCCATATGATTTTTGCGACAATTGGTATCTAACAAGTAAAGTACAAGCCACGTACAGTGAGGTGATTCACGCTTCTGATAGCAAACAATGGGAGCACAGTTCAAATGAAAGAGTTCTACCTCCTCTTGCCACCAGACAGCCCGGTAGACCAATGAAGAATCGAATACGAATCGAGGATCGTCACAGATTGCGCAGGGTGTTCACTTGCTCCAATTGCAATGAGAGAGGCCACAATTGCCAGAGTTGTCGAAATCCCCTGGCTTAAAACTAATATCTAGAATATTTTGTGAGGACTGATGCCAACACAATACTCTCTTTTTTTGTAAGAGATTGTGTTCATGAAAATGGATAATACTCCTGTACATCACTTTCTGTACATCCTGTACTCCTTTTTTGTTAGAGATTGAGTGTGGATCATACTTTTGTACATCACTTTCTGTAAAAAACATTTGTTAATATTGAAATATAGACGTTACTATTGAAAGGTTGGCATTCCAGTATACTTTTACGAAATATGAATGTAAGAGTGCAATGCTTTTGAAAATCAGTGTGCAATTATGATGTACACTTGCAATGGCAATGCTCACAGTAATTTATTTAGGCAATTGTGATCATTTAGGGTGAAAATTATACTTTTAACTGTGATTTAGACCTCCAAATAACAAGAGAAGCATTTTAAAACCTCAGCAAATTGTATTCTGTTTAATGATTTGGCTGATATTAGTAACGCTATTGTCATCTTGCTCAGAATAAAGTTGTAAAATTCATACTATATTTGTGACGCTAGCGTCACTAAATTCAATGAAATAATACACATCAAATGACGCTATCGTTACTGTGCGCAGACCAAAGTTGTAACTTTCATGCTTCAATGTTGACGCTAGCGTCACTTAAATCATGCTTGATCTAAAGTTAAAATTGAAGCTGAGTGACGCTATCGTCACTTACATCAGTGATAAATCAACAACCTTTTCTTTCATTAAGGCAAAAAAAATTGCTACATTCATGCTAGATACACTGAGTGAAATATTTGCTAATAAATTTCATTCACATCCCAACAAATACAACAGTTGTAATTGTGAGCAAAAGTTAATAGATGGAAACAGATAATAGATATTTACATAAGACTAATTTCCATCTGTAAAAGAAGGTATTCCTTGCCTACACAATATGGAAACAGCTACAATTTCAGCTGTACAAAATTAACAAATACATCCCGGAATAAACTTAAAAAAAAGTGTCGGCATAGTCATTGAGTCAACAGATCAATTGGTAGACGTTCGTTGTTCAGCTTCTAACTTCGACCATATATGTCTACGACGATCTTGCTTCGATAATATGGTACATCAGCAGCTGTGAAGTCAATTGGAATACGGGCTGCAAGATGATCTGCGTATGCAAGCACGAAGACCCCACAATCATTTCCATTATCTTGATACGGTATCTTTGTCTTCACAAGTAGTGACCACACATCAGTGTCGTACCATCCATAGTTTGAGTATTGACTGCCGATGAAGTCAATTTGTTAATAAAAGATAAAACATGATTAGAATACAGCTGACAAAACTACAAAAAAGATTGAGGGTAGATCGTACTTACAAATTCTTTAGCGACATTAACAGTAGTCCTGTCAGACTTCAAATTGTTGTAAAACTCCCATCTTCTTTCTTCATTATATCCTACAAGCAAACTGAAGTGATGTTCATGCCACAATACGGATACCAATAGCCGTTTTTCCCTTGCTTCCCAAACCTTCGCCCCATCCCTTCCCCAACAATTATCTTGCAATGCATTTGTGTTGTTTGATCACCACCAACTCTGTTAAAATGAGAACATGTAAGATGCATATACAATACAAATGTACACATGCAATCATGCAATATGGATTTAAGATTCTAAGAAGCCTAACTTACACAGATATTGGGATCGTAGAAATGCACATCAGGGTACCAGTCCTTCAACATCTAAAACCACCAATACATTATATTTGTGTCGAACCAAGTGACGGCATCAAGGGCCTTCTTCAACGCACCAGCTAAAACCATCATGCAATATATGTCAAGTTCATCCCCCCTGCAGAGATTATAGTAACAAAATACTTTAAAATACGATTATAAATGGTGGCAAATGACAAGTAACGACTAAATCCTTGTAAGCTAAACGAGGGTTACTTTTCTTTGTAGAATCCAAGGAAGCTTTCTAGTATAATCAACTCTTCCTCTGTAAGAATGTAAGCCGACCGCACCAGCCCGTGGTCATAATCCTCGAAATAATGGGGGATCTTCCTCTCACGATACAACCTTTTTATCCGCCAAATCAATGTGTTGATGTCTGATTTGGGTATTTATAGAACTATTTAAAGCCCAGGAGGTTCATTTTAGGGAGTCATTAAGACATCATCTATTTGTAGCACGACTGGGGATGCGAAAGTAGTTGCTGCCAGAGGTGACATTGTGGGCGAATCCACATGTATTGGCTCCTTTAATGAAGTTTGCTCCTCCGAATATTGAAGTTTCCTTGCAGCCGGCGATAACTTGGCCCGATCTCTCGCCTTTGGGATTGCCCTTTTCCTAGACAATGTAGGCGACCGCTACAAGCACCACAGAAGTTTATAAAGAGAAAAAAAAATTTGGATATCCGCTTCTAACCCCATATATATATATATATATATAGATGAAATCAATTCGTATCTTCATAATTACCTCTTTCTCTACTTCGTCAGACTGGGAGGTAGAACAAGATTCTGCACTCAATCCTTTGAACGCATTCGTGAAAGCATCTTTAAATTTTTTTATTTTCCTCCGCAACCCGATTGTAAAATCTTCCAATTTAATCTTCTTGCGATCTGCACGTAAGGATGATCGCTCCATGTGATCCAAGAAATTAGCAACCTGAGATAAACAATGATGAATTTCTTAAACAAAATAGTTTTTATATTCATTTCAACTAAGTACAAACTCAATAGAATGATGCTCACATGCTTGGCAGCAATGACGTCCTTTGATTGTTGTGTACCCGAGTTGCCTTTATCTTTCTCATCTGCTGCCCCCTTAAATGGTGTTTCTAGTTGGAATTTCATCTTAGTTGCTGGTTGGGATCTAACAGGTGACCGCCGTCCTTCACCTTCCGCACCACAAACAATCTCCCTAATTGTGTTCAAGCCATACGAAAGAAGATAGGATTCACTGTGTTTGGCGGAAGAGTCCTTTTTCCTAGTTAAAACAAAATTCCTCCTTGACTCCCACATCTTGAACACATCTGGATGGTTTTGACTGTAGTCAATAACACATCGTTCGATGCACTCGTTCCTCTTGAATGGCAAGGAGAAAGGTGGGGTGACTGATTGTACAATGCCAAATTGCTTCGCTACGCGGTTTGCATTGTGCCCCTCGAAGACCCAATAATGGATAAGGACAGTGGTAGACGTGAACAGTTGCTTGTCTCCTTTTGGCACTAGGTCTTTGAGTTTCTTCGGCATCTTCTTGTATGGTTTCCATAAGAACTAAAAAGAAAACAAGACCAATAACCAACTCCATAATTCAACTAAATGCGTTGAAAAAATTGTTAAATAATTATGAAGTAAATGAGTACCCCATCATCTTGCAGGCTATTGATGTAGGCGCGGATTTCTTTCATGTTTGTTAACTTTTTTGAATGATCAAGTCTTTTCTCCGAAGTTTTAAACAATGGGAACTGAAGATCCTTCTGCCAACTAGGATCGGGCTTAGGGCACCTCTCAATTGCCATCCTAAAGTAGGCCCAAATCTGCAAATATGAAACAACAAAAACAGTTAACGCATAATGTAGAGTTGTGCTTACTAATAACCAAGAAATCGTGCTGACTGGTTAAAATATAATAACCTATAACAGCTGAAGAGGGCCTGTAAGAGTCTTAAGTAATGTAATTTTTCCACTTTCTTTTTTTCCCTCAACCTCCCCTTCCTCTTCACTATCATGTTCATCTCTTAACAATCTAGTAGCCCTTGCAAGCATCCTGTACATGCTCGCTAGGCATGCTGGACCCCAAGCATATGGCTCGAACTCACTAAAGAGTTCTAGCTGCTAAGCTGGCCCCTTTGCACTAGAAGAATTTACAAATATCTGACCAGACACCAGGAAAAAAAAGGTATGTTGTTGTCTTGCATACTTCATTCCTCTTTTTGGAGGGCTTGAAATTATCCTCCAACCATTTGAACTTTATAGTAAGGCCAATGTTGTCTTTTCCTGAACGTGGGGTAAGACCGAGCAGTTCTTTACAGACTTCCGGGACGAAGGCATTATTGAAGGTTCTTCCCGTAACCGGTTCATCATCTATAGGGAGGCCATAAATGTATGCAACGTCTTCCAAAGTGATCGTTGCTTCACCCGTGGGTAGGTGAAATGTATTGGTTTCAGGCATCCACCTTTTTACCAGTCGGGATATTAAAGCATGATCTATCCTCATATAGTCTATCTCTGACAAATGTGATAGACCTGCATCCCTTACATGCTCTTTCTGCTTTTACGTCAAGACCCATATCTTTTTGTCAGGGTTGGTATTGATGCATCTATAAGTTCCCGGTTCCACTCCTTTTAATATGGATTTTGAAACATGTAAGTATTGATCGTACAATAATTCTCCATTGTCGTCACCCTCGATGTCTTTCACCATCTGTTCAATTTCACACATTGTAATATGAAGCATGTACAAGTATGAGTTCACCAACACACTTGGAAATATATTTCTAATTCCATGGCATACAATTTTTTTTTTCTGGCAATGTTAAGATACGATATGACATTTTCATCCAATTCATGAGTGTGGTATAGATTTTCAAGTGATGTAAATTGTGAACCAATAAGTGAAACTAGTGAAACAAGAACAATAGTCCAATTCAAGGAAAAACAATGCACGAGGAGTACGACCAGCTGTTCTTTACTCGGCAGTCAATGTAGAATAGTTTGAATGACCTTCTGCATATAAGTAAATGGCATTCTTTTATTCCATTGGCATCATTTGTGGTTAATCATGGGTGTTTTATTAACAAAACAAATTTGAAAGCAATGCATTTAGTTTTCTCCTTTTTATTAGGGTCAAAAGTTTTAAAATTTTTTACTGTTTAGGTTGAACTTTCTCTCAATCAATCGCTTTGAAAGAAAGAAGAATATGGGCCTAGCAATATCTGCATTTGCAATGCTTCATGCCTTTGAAGGGAACAATCCTCATGATCCTAATTTGGCTGAGGTGACATTGACTATTGCAGGTAATTGAAATTGGTTGAGAACATTATTCTACTCACTATTTTTTGTTTTGTTTTGTTTTGTTTTACTTTTATATATCATTTTTCATTCTTATGGGTAATACAATAATTTGCTTTATTACCTATAGTAGTAACTATAGCATTATTTTTGATACAAGGCTTTGATGATGTTGATAAGTACATTAACTATATACTTGCAGCATTATTTTTAATTATTTTGAGTTTCAATGTTGTATACTAGTTTTTAAAGAAAAGGGTTTTATATATATCTGCTTATATTTATTGATGAGATTACTTGTAAATTAAATACCCTCATGTATGAGGATTGGTACGCTTACTTTTTGTAATATTTGCATTATTAATATAATTAATAAATGTGAGTAAGGAGGAAATGTGAAACAAGCAATAGGAAATGTGACAGGTACTAGTGTTATATGATGGATTGCGTGGATCAAAACTAGAGCTTAGAAGGGTCTCATCACATAACTAATCTCATAAAAATAGGAAAGCTACAATTTACTTGTGTTCTTATATAAGTGAAACCAGATGAAATTGTTTTTTTTTTTTTTTTTTTTTCTAGCAATGTTAACATACAATATGACATTTTCATCCAATTCATGAGTATGGTATAGATTTTCTAGTGATGTGAATTGTGAACCAAGAAATGGTATAAGATAGTCTTTTGCCATGATAATGAGGGAGGACCTCAAATGTCACATTTTATCGAACAAGTAGCGTGCGTGATGGCAAACAATGTGAAAATGACAAAATGAGAGAATAAAATGAACATAATAGGTTACAAAATGAATAACTCACACTCCAAACATACATGATGCTGCGAAAATACAGAATACAAATTCTATACCTCTCACGATGCATCAAGAACTCCAAACCAACCATAATGTCAGAAAAATATTTGCAAAAACGTAGCTAGTGTCACATACCTTCGCATTTATGTGCGATATCGGATAAAGGTTGATGGATTATAAAGAAGGAAGAAGGTAAATAGAGCAGTGTTGTCGCTCTGGAGAAGAAGGAAAAGTTACAGTTTTGAAAATGGTCAAAATAAGAAGGGTATGCGGACTTATAAATTAGCGAACAACGACGCTAGCGTCACTTACCCTAGATTAAATATAAAAAATAAAATAAACGAAAGTGGTACCAACGGACCACGTTAGTGCTGTAAATTTGGCCAAGACCCTTCCGGATAAATGACTATATTCTGGGATTTTTTCAGTAAAATCCTTAAGAAAGAAATAATAGATAAAAGAGAAAGCCAAAGTAATAAAATGGTTTAAAAGAGACATTATTTGAGTCTAAATTTGAAAATGGCACTTTCATCCAACCAAAAATTAGCTATTGGAACATGTGGCACTGAATTTGGGACTAGGAAGTGAATAAATTAAGGGGCTTCGGATCATAGTTTTTCCAACTACGATGTTGCAAATATTGCCTATACTTTGAAGTCATATCACAATATTTATTGTTATTTATAACAATCATCAATAAATATTTTTATTGGATACTTTTAGTTAGCTAATTCGAAAAAATCAAAAGTATATCAATTGATCATCATTAGATATATGCACTCACTCTCCAATCTTATCCTTCCTTTTCTCTTGTTGAATGACACGCATGCGCGCACACACATATATAAAATAGAATTCTTGGCTTTGGAAAACAAAGCCCCAAAAGAAAAAAAGAAAATTAAAAGATTGAATCACCTCGCTCCAAACAAAGCAAAACATCAACAAACACAACTACCAAGTAGAAAAGAAACATAACTCTTCTAATAGAAAAGCATAGAAGCCCCAAACCATCTAAGCATATGTCCTGCTAAAGGAATGAATCACATGACCTACTATTAACCTGCTGAAAACTGCATTAATCTCTCGTACCTGAGAGCTTACCCTGCTTGTAACATTTAAGTTTAGAACCTGGAGAAGAGTTTGCAGAGTCCAGCTAGAAAAGGAGGAATTAACTCTTAGAAGGGAAGTGACTTCATAATTTAAAACATTTAATTGCACGCTCTAGAGATGAAAATGATGAAAACTGTACATTAAGATCTCTAGGTTGTTTAGCGTGAGATTTGAAAGTGAGAGGGAGAGAGAGAGAGAGAGGGATCGATATGCAGAGAGAGAGAGAGGGATCAAGTGAGGGAGAATCAAAGAATAACAATGCCAAAGTTAATGCAATGTGCCAATGCTGGAGCTGAGACCGATTTGGGGACTTCTTTTTGTAGAGTAAGAGAGGGATCAACTACCGGTTTTTTTTCTTTTTTCTTTTTGAGATATTGCCTGGAGAGCTACCTTTAGACCTGACTTTCACTCATGAGAAGTCAAACTTTAAGTATTCCCTCATGTGATATCCTAGGGCATGCGATATCTCACACATCATACAACTCAATATTCTAAGGCCTTGCGATATCACAAATGTTACCCTGTGCAATATCCTAGGGTCATGCGATATCGTAAGGTCATGCGATATTGCACATTATTGTACGAATGGTTCTGCGGGAAATATTTAAAGTTTGACTATTGTGGGGCAAATGTCATATGTAAGACTAGTCATACTGTCAATATACCTTCTTTTCTTTTTGTTGGGAAGGGGAAGTCTGGGAAAAGGTGTCTACTGGCCTTTCTAAATGGGGTTGGGACAGACGGGCCATATAGCCCTCATGGGCTTTTTCCTAGTCTATGGGGGAATGAAGCCCCTAGATCCATGACATGGGTCCGCCCATAGTCATAAATTAATTTCTTAAAGGGGTTTTAACCCGTAGCTCATCTATGAGCTTTGAAGACCCTATACGTACCTTGATGTAGAGTAGAAAGATAAATATATATATATAGTAAAAATTGGTGGTAAAAATAGTTTACTTGTTATTTTTGTTTTTAGAGCATCTTAGAGTAGCTTATCATGGGCACTGTTATATCCTAACACTTTGAGATATTAATATTATGTGATTGACTCAAATGCTGTAGCACCCATTTTTTAAGGTTTATTTTTTATTGTACCCTAAATTGCAAAGGGGTTTCAATATTTTTGTAGCATGGATAGATCCATTCTCTTGTGCATTTGAGGCCATCAGGAAATTAGAAATCACTTTAGGGATTTTTTTAAACCTACTTCTTAACAAGATTAGTTGACTCTTACAATCTTTTGATTCATTTAGGTTGGAAATCAGGAAACTATTTTACCAAGACTCTTTCTCCCCTTATTTTTACTCTGCTTCCAAGCACATACTTAACGAACTACCCTTTTCTTTTGGCTCTCGGATGGTGTAGACAGCCATATTTTATCTCAAATATTTAAAAAACATGTAATTTGGCATTCCTTCGATGCACGGTAGACGGTAGTTCTCATTTGATGACTGATGAGATGAGCCATTGTATATCTTGTGTGATCCAAAGGACATATTCCCACCTGCAAGATCTTTTAAAGCACACAACTTTCTTTATATATTAATAAAGATTTTATAGGTGTGATATTACAAGGTTCTCATTATTATTTTTTACGATAACTTCTTTCTTTTATCATAAAATCTTAAGATTCTTTTTCCATTTACTTTCTTCTAAGAATTCTTAAAAATAATAATAGTGGATTCTTTTTTTATAATTTTAATTATTATAATTATTTACTATATCTTTGTGAGCCCGGGTGTTTGTTGCTATACATTATTTTAATATAAATAAACTATACATTATCTTTTCATAAATCACTTTCTCAAAAATTCAGTTGGAACTCTGCTCTGGCCTGTGTAGCCGGTCGACCGCACCAACCACCAGGTCGACCGCGTACACTAAAAACAGGTTCTCAAAATTCTGAAAATATCTCTCATAATCCTGTGTACCCGGTCGACCGCGCACATGGGCCGGTCGACCGCGTAAAGAGCCGTTGGGCCATTATGACCGTTGGACCCGGTCGACCGCATGGTCATGGGGTCGACCGGGCCCAACTAGCCGTTGGATTGTCTTTTTGTATAAAAGTGCATTCTATTCCCTAGAATCTAAGTTCATGATCTCTTTAAATAACCTATCTAATGTTCAAAATGAGCTAAATGAATTAAAGATAGGATGTGATGAACTAAATAAGGAAAACTTAGAACTAAGAGATCAATTAAAAAGGCAAGACAAAGACTTTAACAATTTAGAATCCAAGTTGAGTATCTCTAAGAAAGATTTATCTAATGCTCAAGATGAACTAAATAATATGAAGTCAAATTATGATGAGCATAATAGAGATAACTTAAATCTAAGAGATACTTTAAGAGACAAGATGAAAACATTTTCTATTTAAAATCCAAATTAAACTTGTCTAATGATTAAAGTAATTTGTAAACCTTGGAACTTGGATCTAATGTTAATAAACTTAAACTTGAGTTAAAACTTGCCCATGAAGAACTAAACAAACGTAAGGGATTTGAAAATGAACTTATAATGGTTAAAAATGAAAATTCAACCCTTAAAAAGCAAGTCACTCAACTTGAAAGCTACAACCAAAAGTATGAGTGCAAATTTACCCAAGGTGAAGAGAAATTTGAAAAATTATTTAGCTTGGGTAAATCTCAAAGAGATAGGACGGGTCTTGGTTACAATAGGAATATTTCACATGACCCTAAATTCACCAACACTTTTGTGAAAGGTGAGTCTTCATTCTCTAGCACTCATTCTCCCTTACCCAAAACAAAATGTCACTATTGTGGTAATGAAGGGCATTTCAAATTTGAGTGCAAATTAAGAAAAAGTCATATGTCTCAACCCATCTATGAACCTAAGAAAGTTAAAACTAAATCTATGAAGGGAAAGACTTTAAAATTAAAGGAAGACTCTAGAAAGTTCAAACAAGTTAAATCATTTCATCAAGAGTTTCCTAAGATAGATTTTAAAAAGACTAAACAAAACATAAATAGTCAAAATAAATCTATCAACAAGAAACCTCTCACTTTACCTCCTCCATCTTTGGAAATGAAAAATCTTTTGAAAAAGGTTGAAAAATTAAAATTAAAGTTCAAAAGACAAAAAGTGGGAGGAAAAGCTAAAAGAAGTGAGAAAAGTAAAAAGAAAATGAAACACCAACTTCCTAAGACAAATCATCAATCTAAATTTAAAGAGGTCAAACCTAAAAGATATGATGACAAGTCTAAAAGAATTAAATCTCCATCTCCTCTAGTTGGTAGGATTTCTAACATAGACGTAAAAGTCCAAGACCTTAGATGGATACCTAAGGTTAGACCTTTAGACAAATACTAAGATCTCTTTATTAGATAGGACCATCATTTTCTCATAGTCAAATGTGTTGGTGGTCTTAAGTCTAGTTCTTTGTGCTTCTCTTAGTATCTTCTTTTTGGTTTCAGTTATAGTTATTTTAGGTTTACTTGTTGATAATGCATTTTGAATTTAAAAGGTATTTTGTAATAAAATGCATGTTTTGTTGATCAATTTGATTTGAAAAAGTTCTATTAAAGTTATATTTTTTAATCAATTGATTTGTTTTTCAAATGTGTTTAAATTTGATTGAATTCATAGTAAACCAATATTTATCAAATTAAATGTTTTTTAAAAATCTTTTCTTAGTCTTACAAGTCTTTTGTATTTCAAAAGGAAATTTGTAGAATTGATTTTATAAAATCTCTTTTCTACTTCTTTTTAAGCTTGTAGGATAGCTGGGTTAGGGGGAGATTCAGTGTAGTTTGTCTCTGAAATTTTCAGGACATTTCTTCTCTCTGTTTCTGTTCTGCTGTCAGGTTTGCCCTGTTGGCCCGGTCGACCGCATGGCTTGGCCGGTCGACCGGACAAGCGCGCCCAGCAACTTAATAAGTTGTTTTTGTTTCTGTTCTGTTCCATTCAGTTTTTCCCAGTTTTTCCCTCCTTTAGCAGGTCGACCGCCCCTGACTGGTGTTTCCTTTTTCCCTTCTCTCCTGTTTCTCCTCTGGGTTAACCTCTTCTAATCCTCTTCTTCTTCCCCTAGCTTCCTCTATCTCACTGCTGGCTCTTCTCTCTCTCTCTCTCTCTCTCTCTCCCCTGTCACTGTCTCTCTCTGCCGGTTCCCTCTCTTCCTGATCTTTCATTCTCTCTCTCTCTCTCTCTCTCTCTCTCTCTCTCTCTCTCTCTCTCTCGTTTTCTCTCAGCTGATACACATTGCTCCAGGCTGTGTATAATCCTACTAGCTGATTCTAGAACTCATCCTCTCTGGTCGTCCAAGATCTGTGTTGAGCTGTCAAGCTCTGTGCTTTGTTTTTTTTTTTTTGTAGGTTCCCATCCCATCTTGTTTTTTTATTTTCTGTAGCTTCTGGCTGTAGTTGTGTCTTCCATCTCTTCTGTGGAGCTTTTGTAGCCTGTTGTGCATTTTTTTTTTGGCAGCTGTAATTTGTAGATCTTGTAGCTTCAAAGTCTGCACTCCAACTGTTTGTCAAATTGCCTGAACCAAAATTTTCAAAACTTTGAGGCATCTGTCTTGACTTTCAGACTTGTGTGAGCATCTTGACTATCAATGGCTCGCACCAAGCAGACATTTAGGAGGCCTAGCAAGAAGTCTAAAACAGGACAAGCTTCCTCTTCGCATAGATCTCCATCTTCTTCTCCCGAAGCTCCTCCTCCTCCTTTCGTGATTCGTTTTAATCCCATTCCTTCTCCATCCTCTGTTGTTAAATCCTTTCGGAGCAAAGGGATCATAGTTGAGAAGATGTGCATGTTGAAGATCTTGTAGACTATGATGTCCCTGCTATCCTCGAAGCTATAGGTTGGGGTAGCATTCTGACCTGGAGTGGCAACACATTTGCATCCTCTGTCCATGGTCTGTATGAATCTATTTGTGCCTCTTCTGCAAACTCCTTTACTATCAGATTCATGCATGGTGAAGAAGTTGTCACCATAGACAAGATTTCCTCCATCATGGGCATTCCTAGGTCTGATGGACCAAGGTTTATTTTTGAGATTCTGCCCCTTGATGAGAGAGAATCAGTCACTAGTGCTCTCTGTGGTCATCCTGAGATTTGGTCTGCCAGGAATTTTCTCCAAGCCTCCTCCATGATTCCTCCACTTCGTATTATTCACAGCATTTTCACTCATTCCATTTACCCGAGGAAAGGAAACAGGACGGAGGTAACCCCTTACATGGCAAATATCCTTTTCAAAGTTATCTCGGGTGTTCCTATGTGCCTCCCTTCTGTCATCATGCATCATATCGTTAGAGTTATCACAGGCTCTCAGCCCTGTGCAGCTCCATTTGGGTTCTTGATTACTCAACTCGCTAGTTCCTTTGGAGTGATTCCTCCAGCTTCCGAGAGACCGGAGACTACCACAGTCTTTAACAAAACTAACATTCTCTTGATGAAGCTTCCTCCTCCACGGCGAATAAACCCTATTGCAGAAGGTGATGCAGAGGTAGAGGCTGCAGAGGTTGCATTTGCAGATCCAGGAGCTGATCAGCCTCCTCCACCAGAGCCCCGTCAGCCTCCTCCACCTCAGCCCCCTCAGCCTCCTCAGCAGCGCAGCTTAGAAGACCGCATGACCTCTGTTGAACAAGTGGTGTCTTCTATGCGAGCAGAGCTTCAGGAGTTTCGTCAAGAGGTATCGGGTATGATGAAGAAGACCTTGAGATACCTCTCGAACATCTCCAGTAGCTGCAGGCGGCATGATGATGTGATGCCCCCTTCTCCTGCAGATTCTTCTTAGATCTTAGGAGGGCTTTCTTTTTGTGGGGAGTTGTAATAGATTTTATTTCATCTTGATGTATTTTGTTTATCAACTCTCTGTCTTTTTGATTACTGACCATGATATTTTGATTTTTTGTATTGGTCAAGTAATTTGTAAATGAAATTGTACTAATTTTCAAATTTAAATGAATGAATCTTCAGTTTCACTTATTCTTCTCTTCTTGTTATATTCCTTATATGGTGAATGTTTATGATGCTTTGAATCTATATAACTATCTTTTGTCTTAGCTTCATTCAAACACAGCATAGACAACCGGAATACATGATAACCTGTTCTGCATTTCATTTTCTATTTCATTTGGTAACAGGTGCTACCAAAAGGTATTTCTTTTCTCATGTATACAGGTTCCTTTGCAATTCGATGACAAAGGGGGATAGAAGATCCATCAAAGGGGGAGATAAAGAAGATCAGATCTAACTAAGGGGGAGATCTGTCCAAGGATCATAAAGGGAGAATACTTTTTAAAGTATACTGAAGGAGTTCAGAGCGCTTAACAGAAAAACTTAGAGCAAGGAGGAGAAAACTCTAACGAAGGGGGAGAAACCGAGGTTAAGCTACATTCAAGAGATTTCAAGATCTGAAGTCCTAGAAGTGTTGTGATTATCTTAGTTGCCATCAAATTGCAAAGGGGGAGATTGTTAGGATTTTTGTATGTTGCTAATTTGATGGAAGCACTATCTCTTTCAGTCATCTGATCACACACCCATTCATCGTAGTTTGGACCTTGAAATCTGGACCTTAGACTTGAAAATGCTTTTGATTTTCAAAGACTTCATCCTGCATGTTTTTAGAAGTTAAAATGTATTTTCGAAAGCCTAAATTCTTCGTGCATGATTTTGAAAAATCAAGTTTGAAATCGAGGTTCATGTTTTGCATACATATCTCTTTTTTAGAATCATTTTAGTATGCATAAAACATATTGGCTAAGAGTTCATCTTTTCATAAATCACTTTCTCAAAAATTCAGTTGGAACTCTGCTCTGGCCTGTGTAGCCGGTCGACCGCGCCAACCACCAGGTCGACCGCGTCCACTAGAAACAGGTTCTCAAAATTCTGAAAATATCTCTCAGAATCCTGTGAACTCGGTCGGCCGCGCACAGGGGCCGGTCGATCTCGTAAAGAGCCGTTGGGCGATTATGACCGTTGGACCCGGTCGACCGCATGGTCATGGGGTCGACCGGGCCAACTAGCCGTTGGACTGTCTTTTTGTATAAAAGTCCATTCTATTCCCTTCTTTCTAAGGGGCTGTTGGCATGAAATCTTGGAACCATTTTGAAGCCTAAAGAAGAGGAATAAGCTAGGAAAGCTAGAGGCCTATTGGAAATCAAATGTTTGAGATTTAAAAAGGTATATCTTTTAAGTTAACTTTGATTTTCATTCCATTGAAAATCATGCATGTTTAATTCTTTGTAATCTCATGTTTGCATGATTTCTAGCTTTAGTTGAGATGTTTTGCAAACAAAATATCACCTTGGAATACTAAATTGGTTTGCAAACATCCTTGTCTCAATCACATGTGTTTTTAATCTTTAAAACTTCATACAACTTGTTTAGCATGTCTTTCCAAGTCGTTTGAATTCTTCATGTGATTAGTTTATAACTTCAATCATCTTTTTCAGTGCCTAAATTTTCAAATGCATCAAGCATTCATTTGTGAGCTTCCTTTTAGAAAATGATTGAAGTAAACATTCATACACTATGAGCACACACCTTTGCTAGTTGTATGTGTATGTTTGTTCATGATTTAAACTTTCATATCAGCCTATCTAAGAGGCAAATGTATTGAGCTTAAATTGTATCTTTTTGAGTGTTTGTATAGACACTTCTTTGAGAAGAAATCTTTATCTTGTTAAGGTTATTGCTTAGCCTAAAGAAAAGCACATTGTAGAGGTTATTGCTTAGCCTTTGAAAAGCATCTTGTAAAGGTTATTGCTTAGCTTAGAAAAGCACATTGATAGGTTGTTGTTTAGCCTAGAAAAACATCGTTGTAAAGGTTATTGCTTAGCCTCTTTGAAAAGCATAAATAGTGGAAATCCGGTGAGGTGTTAGTTCACAAGCCGGTAGTAGATGTGGGCATTGAGGCCGAACCACTATAAATCTTTGTGTGGTGATGTATGCTTGTGGTGATTACTTTTGTTAGCTTCCGCATCTTGTTTGGTAAATCATCTTTTGTGACTAGTTGTTTTTAATAAAGTTAAAATTGGCCTTTATTAGTCTTAAAGTGTAGATCACCCTATTCACCCCCTCCTCTAGGGTTAGGATCCTGGACTTTCACCATCATGTCATTTTGTATTGGTCATGTGCAAACATAGAATAAAATAACATTCATCTCATGAATAAAGAATGAAATATAAATTAATTAATGAAATAAATCAATTTATCCGGATTATCCACTGGATTGAGGTTATACAATCTAACAAGTAATAGTTAGATTAATTTCAAACTAATAAAAGGATTTTAATCGGATACTAAAGTAATAGTTATATTAGTTTTAAGGTCAGGATTGATCCTAGTTTTAAGGTCAGGATTGATCCATGGCCTTATTTGCATGAGTCATAATAAAAAAATGGAGCCTACGAAAAAAAAAAAAAAAAAGGTCCCGATCGATCTTATTAGAAAAATGGATCCTATAAAAAAAACGTTCTAATATGAAGCCTACATGAAAAGGTCTGGATTGATCTTAGTGAAGAAATGGAGGCCATAAAAAAAAGGTAGGTCCTACCGGGAGTCGAACCCAGGTCGCTGGATTCAAAGTCCAGAGTGCTAACCACTACACCATAGAACCCGATTGATTTGGTCGGTCTATGTTAAATAAAAAGTGTATAATTCTCATTCTTATCTACCATGCCTCCTGTTTGTAAACCAGTCTTCTCCTCTTCTCATCCAAACAAACACATTTTCCTTTGGCACTTGGCGGCGACGAATCCGAATCCTCCTACAAACAATGGAGGCCGCCGGATCGGACTCGGACGGTCGAGAATTCAAGAATGCCAACGAAATGTGGAAAGAAGAAATCGGAGGAGAAGGCGAAGCCGACAAGAAACAGGAATGGTATCGCAAAGGCGTCGGATATTGGGAAGTAAGTAACAGCATTTCCCCCTTCTTCTCTTTCTCTCTCTCTCTTTCGGCCGTTGCTGTGAAACATTGCTTAAATCGCCATTTCGTAACGGTTTTATGATTTCATTTCTCTTAAAAACGTTATTTGGTTTCAGAACGTGGAAGCTTCAGTAGATGGGGTTTTGGGGGGTTACGGGCACGTGAACGAGGCTGATGTGAGGAGTAGCGAAGCTTTCCTGAAGACCCTTTTGGTAGAACGATTCGGCAGTGCAGGCCGGCATCTCGTAGCACTCGGTAATGTCCAGTATCGGATTGATTCTGTTTTGGGTTTCTCTTATCGGGTGATATTGTTTTGGGTTTTGGGTTTTCTGCCCAATGATAGCATACACACAAGAGCTAGTCTTTTTTTTTTTTTTTTTTGTAAGGAAGAATTGCTGAAAAACCCCTGTATATAAAATCCATTATTGTGAAACCTCCACTGAATTTTTATTTAGGGGCATTTGTTTGGAGGAGTTTTTGACAGCCTGTCTATGGAGCATTTGGAATTCACTGGAATTTCAAAAATTCTGATTTCTAAAATGTAAATTTTGGCTGAATTCTCTAAATCCCAGATTTCTACATGCTGGGTTGTACTTGAGCATTTGAGAGTTCTGCTGGGATAGAATTGGAAGAGTTTGTATTCTCTGCAACAGGAATTCCCAGAATTCTAGCATATAAAAGATTCTTCAAATGTTGTCTGCCAGCACCTTTTTTTTTTTTTTTGGTCAAATCCTCCTATTATATGATGCTGGAATTTGGAGAATTTGATAGGTTTTGATAGGCTGAAAGTGACATCGCAAAAGGTTGTGTTTTTGGAAAACAACTGAATTTGCTATTGGAAATCCCCAACACTGAGAATTCCTGTCAATAAAGACAATTGACTATATGATGCAAACTTGTGAACTTTTAGGCTAATAAACTTATTTGAGGACCTGACTCAAGAATCAGGATAGACCGGAATGGAGAAACATAATTCATCCAGCTAACCTCAACATAGTTGGGACAAGGCTTTGATGATGATGATGATGATGATGATGATGATGATGATGAGACTTGGCATCCTAGCATATATATAGAGTTAAAGTGGATGGGAAATATTTACACATTGAACATTTTGATATCTCATGGTGATGCAGGCCCTAGGGTTAGGGCTTGCGTGGAGTGCCAAAGTACCGTGTCAGAAGGCACCTCAAATTATCTCCAAAGAGATTTCAACACAAGGACACACCTCTCCGAGGGAAAACCCACGATTCTATTCAATAATCAAGTCTGAGATTCTCATCTCTACAATGTAATATATGTAGGTAAAGTAAACTTAGGGCCTAAGCAAATCCAATCTAATAATGGAAACTGTCCTAATTACAATTAGAAACATACTAACTAATGATAAAGGAAAGTAAAAGGAAATAAAGATATATTCCTCTAGCTTTGGTGGGACCACTTGAGGGCCTGTTTTGCATCATCCCTCTAGGTTGAAAGAAGAGTTCGACCTCGAACTCGGGTCTTCCTCATGTTGCATCTGTAGACGTGATGTACGTGAAGCACTTCCTTTGTGGCATGGGCCCTTGATCTCTTCTTCAGTGATTATGGTTTCTTTGGATAGAGTGTAACTTCCTTTTCACTCTTGATGGACCACGTCCAACATCTAGTGGAGTCAAGTCAAAGTGAAGAAAAAGATAAAAAAAATCTTAAAAGAGTGAAAGGCTAAAGATGTGTAATATTCATGCCAAAGGTGGTTATCCATATTAGCCTGGTGAAAACCGATAAGTATCAGCTGTGTCGGTGACATGGATGTATCAACCGTAATCAAAGTGATTTTATTTTGCCTGAAAGGAATAATATGAGAGATTTTTCCTGAAAGGAATAATATGAGTCTGTATCTACCATATTGGTGATTTGTATAATGTACTGCTCCATGATAGCCATGTTGGTGGTATGGATTGGATGCAGCATGCAGGGCTGCTTGGGTATCGCACTGAATTCTATAATTCTATATTAGTATCTTGAAAACCAATAGACCGTGAATATTTTTTTTTTTTTTTTGTTTTTCTCCCAATCTGTCAATATTAAAAGGGCAATTTATTGAATATCAAATGCTAAATAGAGTAATAGAGTTAAAAAATGAAATTATAATTTGATGAATTATGTTTTTCAGGTATCTAAGCTAAGTACTAAAAGTACATATTATTCTCATAAAAAAATTCTAAAAAAGATTCATGGAGCAAATGCCAAATCCATGGACATAAGGTGTTTCATGATCTTTGTCATCTATTATATCTAACTTCATTATAATAGTTCAAGAAATAATATTTGAATAATTTGGTGATGGAAGTGCATAATGAAATCCAAGGAAAGAATAAATGCTCAATGATAGAAAATATACATTTAAAACACATGATAGATTTAGGTTCAAAGGCTAAATTCATGAATCTCACAATTTCCCTTTCTTCTTCCTTCTCCAAGTTGATAGAAAAAGGAGGTAATGAAATTCTAAAGATTTGAACGTCCAATGGAAACCCAGTTTATCAACTCAAACATATCTCACAAAATCATTTGTGTTGGGATATTGGTGGCCTTAATGAATAGAGGTGGCTTGGTTTTGCCTTGCATTTTATCCCATGGTCTATGCAGATAGAAGTTAGAAACAAATTTTGCATTTTTAGGTGGGAATACCATGACCTCTCTCTCTCTCTCTCAGCTAAAAGGTCATGAAGTGTTTGAGGACATTAAAATTGTCCAACCCTGAGGTTGTGTGCTGGGCTCAAGTTACCATGAAAAAAAGAAGAAAGAAAAGACAGGAGTGTACAGATTTGCACCTATTGAGAAATGCCATTGGAAGTGGGAACTTGATTTTGTGTTTTCCTGCATGAATCCTAGACAAGAATGATTGGGACCTCTCTCTCTCTCTCTCTCTCTCTCTCTCTAATGCGAGCACGCACACACACTACAAAGTAAAATAAAAATAAAAATGGAAGGACTATTATAATACACAAATTATACAAGTGCAGGCTACTTATACACTGCCCACTAGCTTAATTGCCCACTTTATGTTTTTCAAACATGTCGGAGTTCTATCATAAATGGTGTTCCCTAATAGCCTGTTTCATTTGCTAGTTTTAAGCTACAAAGATTATGGTATGTCTCCTAAATTGTGGTGAAGTTCTTGAACTTCATGCTTGGGGGATTATTTACTTTGAATTCTTAATGGGATGAGTAGTATCCATAAATTCTTGTTTCCAACAGATTATTAAGAAGAACACACGCAATGTTCATTGAGCAAACTGTACTTTATAATTGAATATATAATGGTGTATTTATTCTTTTGAATATCTGAATCTGGTGCAGATTGTGGTTCTGGCATTGGAAGAGTCACCAAAAATCTTCTGTTAAGATATTTTAATGAGGTGCGGACTGTGCAGCGCTGATGCTGTTATTTTATTCTTTGTTTTATTTTATTTTATTTTATTTATCCTAAAGTATTGCCATACATGTTTGCTGAACATCCTGCATGGTCCTTTTACCTTCTAGCCCTAGTGGTTTCTCTAAATGTGTTTTATCTTCTTTCACGATCGAATGTGTGTATGTGGCAAATTTTCCAGAACATGTACCCTTACTTGTACCCCTTTTACTCCCTTTGTGGATGGTGTGCACCATGAGGCCCATAAGTAAGGTTTCTCTAAATGGGTTTTATCTTCTTTCACGATCGAATGTGTGTATGTGGCAAATTTTCCAGAACATGTACCCTTACTTGTACCCCTTTTACTCCCTTTGTGGATGGTGTGCACCATGAGGCCCATAAGTAAGGTGCAAAAAATGTGTACCATAAGAAAGGCGAAAAGTGGACCTTTATTTTCGCCCATCTATGATCCATCTACCTTCCTTACACTAAGGGCACATTTGTGTGATGCTGTACTTTCCTCTTCCGCAGAAATGCTTTTGGATAAGTGGGGTCGGACTTGCGTTTCTGCGCCAACGAGGGAAAATCGTTGCTTTTTGAAACTTTTCATTGAGGAATGGTGTCTGCACTGAACATGGGAAGAGGAAGTGGTACAGAGAATCTTCCGCTTTCCATTCCTCTTCGGTGGAAATAGAGCTATACAAACATCCCTCACTAGCCCCTATGAATTGGCATTGACCCTGATTTGACATCATCCAACTGTTACTGTTGGATTGATACTATGACATGTTTTTGAACAACAATGAAATTTTCATTGAACAGGAAAAAAGAAAGAAAGAAAGGCACCAAATAGAGGATATACAAAAAGAAAAAAAGATAAGGAGAAGAAAGAACAATGTACCATATATAGAAGGTAAGATATTTGTATCATATCTGAGGATAGGTAATCATATTTTAGAAGATGCTAATCCCTAATTGGGGGGATTGCAGCAGATTGTAGAACACCATTATAAGTAGAGGTGATTATCTCTTGGTAAGGTAGATTGTTCTCATTCCAAAAATCTCTCTGTATACTGTGTAGTACTTGTCATGCTATCAGATTTAGAACAAGGTGCCTGGGAAGGATACGAAACTTCTTCGGGAGCTCTCAGAGGAAAGCTAAAAGCTTAGTTTTCTCGATGGAACAAATCTTTAGGGTTGCGCTCATTCATTTATTTCCTTGAGTTTCACCGCATTAATTTCTAAATAAATTATATAATGATAAATCACATTAGTGTCATTCAGAAGCATAGTGATATTCAGAAGCATATGCCAGAACGAAAGAGAGAGAGTTATGTGAAAACCTCACATTCGATGCCTTGTCATCTTGGATTTCTGTTCTTTAAATAGACTTTACAATGCCTAAGATTAGGCTACAAATCAAGGAATTAAAACCTAATTAGATCAATTAGATCTCTAAGAATGAAAAGACAATGAATCTATCGTGCTGTATACAATCTATCTTTGCTGTACACATTATGACTAGGTCTCCTATTTATACTTGGGCTGGGCCTAATATCATACAAGTGGGTTGGGCCAAATATCATACAAGTTTACACTTTAACACCCCTCCTCAAATTGATGCGGTGAATCAACCAGCAACAATTTGCGAACCAAGAATTCATGCCGCGGTCGTGGAAGGCCCTTGGTGAAGATATCAGCAAGCTGGAACTCAGTGGAAATATGGGGAAGAGTAATGATTTTGCGATCGTATTCGTCTCGAATGAAGTGACAGTCCACTTCAATATGCTTGGTTCGCTCATGAAATACAGGATTTTTAGTGATTCGAATGGCACTTGTGTTGTCAGCATGAAGAGGAGTCGATTGAGTCTGGGAGAATCCAAGCTCGGAAAGCAACCCACGTAGCCATAGGATCTCAGAACAAGTGGAAGACATGGCTCGGTATTCGGATTCCGTGGAAGATGTGGAGACTCTATCTTGCTTTTTACATTTCCAGGAAACCAAGGCTTCTCCTAAGTAAACACACCATCCTGTAGTAGAGCGACGTGTGTCCGGACAGCCAACTCAATCTGCATCAGAATAAGCAGTGAGTGTAAGTGGTGTGCCAACTGGAAAGAATAAGCCGCGGGTAGAGGTACCAAGGATATATCTAATAATCCGTTTGACTGCCGCCAAATGATGATGCCGTGGGGCCGTCATAAACTGACTGACCAGTTAAGAGAGATCTGGTCGAGTAATGGTTAGATAGACAAGGCTACCAACCAAACGACGATAGAATGTAGGATCAGAAAGGAGATCGCCGTGTTGTTGATGAAGCTTGGCATTTACTTCCAACGGTGTGTCGACTGGGCTAGAATCACCGAGATCGGCGAGATCCACTAGGTCAGTAGCATATTTGTGCTGATGAAGAAACAAGCCTTTCTTTGATTGATGAACTTCCAAACCCAAGAAATAATTCAAAGGTCCCAAATCCTTCATATGAAACTTATCTTGCAGAGAGGCCTGTATCTGTCGAATCATATCACTGTTAGGGCTAGTAATAATGATATCATCGACATACACAAGGAGAATTGTGGATCCTCTGGATGAATGAAGTGTGAACATCGAAGGATCATACGGGCTCTGTATGAAAGAAAGCTGAAGGAGAGTGGTTCGGAACTTGTCCAACCAGGCTCTAGGTGCCTGTTTAAGGCCATATAATGAGCGTCGTAACCGAGCAATATCGGTCTTGGAAGAAGAAGGAATTCCATTAGGGAGACGCATGTAGACTTCCTCTTTAAGATCCCCATGAAGAAAAGCATTCTTCACATCCATCTGATATAGGGGCCATGACTGAGAGGCGGCTATTGCAAGAACTGTACGTACAGTTGTCATTTTGGCCACGGGAGCAAAAGTCTCCTCGTAGTCGATACCATACTCCTGCCTGTTTCCAAGTGCAACTAGACGAGCTTTGTAGCGATCCAAGGATCCATCAGACTTTAATTTCACCGAGTATACCCACTTGCATCCAATGGGTTTGACAGAGGAAGGACAGGTAACAATGTCCCATGTATGATTTGTTTGAAGAGCAGTAAGTTCTTCCCGCATAGTCTGTTTCCAACAATCATGCTGCACTGCCTGAGAGTACGAGTTAGGAATAGAAATAGAAGACAAAGTGGTTAGTAATGAAGCATGAGTAAAGCCATATCGATCAGGTGGCTTTATGTGGCGAATGGATCGGCGAAGAGTAAGGGGCTCCGGAGGTGGATTAGGTGCATGATCAGAAGCAGGAGGCTCCGGAGGTGGATCAGGTGCGGGAGCAGGAGCAGTCAGGGTAGGCGCAGCGAGAGACCCAGAGGCAAGATCACCTGTAACATTCCGTCGTTTATACACAAAATCCGGCTTAAAACGAGTAACAGGTGGAGGCATTGTATCTGAAAATGATGGTAAAAAAGAGAACGAGACAGAGTCATTCAAATCATCATGCCTTTGAAAGAAATATTGATTTTCAAAAAACACGACATTTCGAGACACTCGAATTCTTTTGGCTTTAGAGTCATAACATAGATAGCCTTTTTGATTAAGAGCATAACCAAGAAAGGCACAGATGGAGGATTGAGTTGTTAACTTAGTGCGCTCAGTGGGAGGAAGAAGAACAAAACAAACACACCCAAAAGGACGAAGATGATCATAGAGTGGATTCTTTTGAAAAAGTCTAAAAAATGGTGTCTGGTTGTCTAATCTAGATGAAGATAGGCGATTTATGACATGCACAGCGGTTGAGAGGGCTTCGGGCCAAAACCTAGTTGGAACAGAAGATGTTAACAAAAGTGAACGAGCAATATCCAAAAGATGTCGGTTTTTGCATTCAGACACCATTTTGTTGGGGGGTGTAAGGACAAGATCGCTGGGAGATAATGCCTTTGGATTGCAAAAATGTTTGAAAGTTCGTAGAAACATACTCCCCCCCTGAATCAGACCTAAGAATTTTAATGGTAGTGGAAAATTGATTCTCAACATAAGACAAGAAAACTTTAAAAACCGAGAAAACATCAGACTTAGCATGCAAAAAATAAATCCAAGTAAAACGACTATAATCATCAATGAATGTAACAAAGTATTTATAATGAGAATGAGAAAGAACGGGTGCAATACCCCACACATCACTATGAACAATATCGAAACATTTCATTGCTAAAGAATCATGAAGAGGAAAAGGAAGGGTTTTCCCTTTCCCCATCTTGCAGCTATCACAATTAAAAGAAACATCCTTAAAAGAAACTTTATTGTCATTAATTAAACCAGAATTTAATAAAAACATCAAATTTTTGGAATTAGGATGTCCTAAACGATTATGCCACAGCTGGCATTTATTATGACTAAAATGGGAAAACAAAGCAGACTCCGAAGGGAGCTTTTCTTTTGACGAAATCTGGAGGGGAAACAGTCGTCCCTGCTTAGGGCCCTTCGCTAGCACGTTCCCCGATACTTGATCCTGCACAACACAACCAGAGCGAGAAAACAAGATGGAGCAATTACTATCAACAAGTTGACCAACTGATAACAAATTTGTGGTTAAGCGAGGGGAAAGAAAAACATTATGCAAGGGTAAGGAGTGAGGAACCTGTCCAACAGCAGAAATGAGAATACTGCCACCATCAGCAGTATTGATGCAGAGGTCTCCATCATACTTCCTAATATGAGTCATATTGGCAGGAGAGTGTGTCATGTGATTGGAGGCCCCTGAATCAATATACCAGGTGGATACTGAAGAGTTTGGATTACCTGATAGGCCAAGTGCAGAGAAAGCATTTATGATCATTTGCTGGACCATTTCCGGAGTGAGGGTAGAAGAAGAAGTAGCAGCAGGTGGTGCAGGCATGACTGGTGAAGAAGCGTCAGGAAGATGAGCAGAGTAGGCTCTCTGTTGTTGTGCTCGATTCTGAGGTCGCGTCCGGCATTCTAGAAGAACATGACCTTTGGTTTTGCAGTAGGAACGAAACTTCTGGTCGCACTGAGTGGAAACATGTCTGAGTTTGTGGCAGCAAAAACATTTGACCTTGCTCATGTCCTGCCCTTGAGGCTTACCCCTGGCAATATAAGCAACATCGATAGGAACAACCTGAGGAGCATTCTGTGTAAGTGCTGTCTGAGTCACCAAGCGCTGTTCCTCTCTAAGGAGTTCGCCCAGACATGATTCGAGTGAGGGGGATGGCACCCTGCTCATTAAGTTGGACCGGACAGTTTCAAATTGTGGCCGTAACTTCATTAGAATCTGATCCCGCTGACTCGTCTGATGGATTTCTTGAATAGAGGCTAAGGAGGCAGCAGGGAGGTCAGCATAAATAAGCTCAGCGTAATCAGTCCACAGACTTGTAAACTGAGAGTAGTAATCCGGTATCGACAAGGTCCCTTGAACAAACTGCGAGATTTCATGTTCTAAATGAAACCTGCGAGCAGAATTTTCCTGCAAATATATCTTCTTTAAATAAAGCCACATTTCTTTGGCAGTCTTGTATGGGCGAAGGTTCAGGATAAACTGTGCATCGACAGACCCCAATATCCAGGTCATGATCTGCCAATCTTTAACCTCCCATTTAGTTAAGAGCTTGTCATCAGTTGGTGGGGGATCTGAATCATCAATATGACCCCAGAGTTCTTTACCCTTAAGGTAAATTTGAAATTGAAAAGCCCAAGTGGTATAGTTTTTACCATTAAACTTGATCAACTTAATATCTCCTGTCTCCATAACTATTAATACAGATATATTCAGCAATCCTACTACCAGCAGAAGAAAAACAACTTGAAGACACACAAACAACCACCAGAGAGTGCAAAAAATTAACCAAAATAACCAAAGTAGTGTAGCACCAAACAATCACATAAGAGCAAAATAATTGAGAAGAAAGCAGTGGTAGTAGGTAAGAGAACACAGAGAAGATGTAGCAAAATTGGCTCCAAACAAAAATAAAGAAGCCAGACGACCTTGAGATCCAGAGCAGGAGAGATGCGTGGGCCCCACAACGTGATCCAATCACAGATCAGAGGACATTATCCTGGAGGAGATCAAAAATGTGTCCTCTAGTCCAAGTTTGATTGGATTTGGAGAAATATCCACAAAATTGGATGGCTGAGATGAAATCTTTAGGAGAAAAAACGTCAAAAATGCCAGAGGAAGGAGTGAATAGCACCTGATCTGATGAAGAAAAAAATCCAGAAAAATCTTCAAAAATCCTTTGAAGAATAGTCGATCATCATTATGTAGATTGCGGGCTACAAGTGATTTGATCAGAGATGGGCCACTTTGATCAGAGATATCCCACGCAGAGAGAAGAGAAGAACCTAAGCTCAAGCTTTAGAAGTCTCTCAGAATGAAGAAGGAAGAAGATTTCCTAGAACCTGAGCTCTGATACCATGTCATTCAGAAGCATAGTGATATTCAGAAGCATATGCCAGAACGAAAGAGAGAGAGTTATGTGAAAACCTCACATTCGATGCCTTGTCATCTTGGATTTCTGTTCTTTAAATAGACTTTACAATGCCTAAGATTAGGCTACAAATCAAGGAATTAAAACCTAATTAGATCAATTAGATCTCTAAGAATGGAAAGACAATGAATCTATCATGCTGTATACAATCTATCTTTGCTGTACACATTATGACTAGGTCTCCTATTTATACTTGGGCTGGGCCTAATATCATACAAGTGGGTTGGGCCAAATATCATACAAGTTTACACTTTAACAATTAGCACTTATTAATTATTAATTTATTATGTGTTATATCCTTGTTCTCTCCGAACTTCACTTTTACATGTCTTTTTGTATGTTGCTTTAAGACTTAAAACATCTTATTCATATGAAAAAGAAAAAAAAGAATATCTTATGTAGCTCTTCCGCGAACTGTTTATGTTGAATGCAAAATACTTTGATGCAGGTGGATCTAGTTGAGCCTGTATCCCATTTTTTGGAAGCTGCCCGTGAAAATTTGGCACCGGAGAATTGCATGATTTCAGACACTCACAAGGCTGTCAATTTTTATTGCATGCCTCTTCAGGTAATTTTATCTTACATCCTGAACATTCTAAAACTATGACACTCAAGTTCCTTATAAGTGCATGGGGTATCAGTATCATGTTTACTCAAATAATTGCATGGAAACTTCTTGTAGATAATTTTAACAAAATCCTATTTTACGATGTTCTAATTAAAATAAAAATAAAAAATAGAAGTTGCATATCAGTTTGGTCCCTTTTATTTTCTGTGAAGTCTAGAAACCTTGCTTAGTATTGAAGTCTCAGATGGGATACTGATGTAGTCCTTAGGGTTAGGCGTGCTGGAAAGTGCCGAAGCATGTGTCTGCATACACTTCAACAAGGCTTCGTAGAGACGATAACGAGGACGCACCTCAATGGGAAAACCCAAATATAATTAATCAACTCTGTGAGAAATAAATCTCTTACGATGCATATAAATAAGAAAAGAAATCTTGATGGCTAAGAAACCTAATAACCTAACTTAGGTAATAAAATAAGAATCCCAAATGAAATTGGAAACTTAATTCTAATTACAACTCTTAAATAAAATTAGGAAACTAACGACATATAATAAAAATCCTAAATTAACTTGGGCCCTACACATGTGGCCTTTGAGTTCTATCATGCATCATTTTCCCCGCTTGAAATGAACTCGACCTCGAGTTTGGTAAATGTCTGCCTGGGTCGAAAATCAATCGAACAAACTTCTGATCCGTTGGTTGGACTTTAGCTTCTCTGCACAACATCGAAATTGCATTTGCTTGTTTCCTCCAATTTGAATTATGCCCGGCACTTTGTTTCTCTTGACAATTGGGTTTTGCATGGATGTTCAATTGAACCGTTTGATACTTCATGTGTAGAATTTGAACCATCAAATCGCAATCTCTGACTACATGTCGTTCATCTCCAAAGATGAAGTCAATATGAGGAATGACAATGGGTTGGTTTTCTTGTGAAAGCGTTGGACCAGTTGTTAGATCCATGTCTTCATTGTTCACTTTTCCTTCCTCATTCTTTACATCTTTTCATCGACGTCATCCTCTTGTTTAAAGGTGGTTGCATTGAATTTTACCTTGAAATTTTCTATTTCTTGACCCTTTTCCATCATTGCAAGAGTTGCTTGGAGTTGATTGACTGTAGTCGATAACTGAGTGACAGCCTACTCAATCTCGCAACGTTTGCAGAAAATTTCTCCATGGATTTAGACATGATGTGTAGATCTGCTCTCCACAAATGCGTAGGCGAAAAGAAGTCTGAAATCTGTGCCCAGATGAACCTAGAAAATGCGGGGAAAAAAAAAAAAGGAAAAAAGAATAAAATCATAACCTTTACTTAGGGTCAAATCCGGCCCTTGACTCTGCTATTGTCACTGGCTGATGTTAGCAGTAATTCTGGTTGGGTTCTTTTGTGCAGTCGGGTCGGAACTAACTTGATCCAACCCAGATCTGGAAACCAAGCCCAAGAATCATAATATCAAATAGTAGATTTGGTTTGGTGTGGCACGTGGCGCGAGTGGCATGCCGCATGTGTTACTTCCTCTTAGTCTTTGTGCTGGAGAAAGAAAAGAAAGGGGTTGAAAGTTCCTTGTTTCTTTTTTCCTCCTTTCTGCTTGGTCGCAATATTCAAAGAGGCTTCCTTTCTCTTTGTCGACTTGCTGATGGTGATGCTAATTCTGTCGTGTTCGCTGTTGGCGACAGTGATTCGATGATGGTGGAGAATGCGACTGTGAGGTTTCTGATGGTGTTCGATGCGTTCGTTGCTGCAATGAAGATGAAGATGACAAAGGCGCTGGAGATGCTGGTAAGGCACGACATGTGATGTTGTTGGAGATGGAGTACGACCAGTGAGGTCAGGTTCGCTCTCTTCTTAGTCTTCTCTTCTTCTCTCTCTCTCTCTCTCTCTGTTTTTTTTTTTTTTTTTTTTTTTTATCTCTTGGCTCTGGTTCGGCAGGAGTTGGATGGAATATATATATATATATATATATATATCTATGATATATATATATTTATATTTATGGGCAGTGGAGATGAGTTTGGGGATTCTTTGGAATGGGTTTGATTTCAGAAGTAGGAGACGACGTATAGGCGGCGTGAGTTTATGTTGGTGATGAGATTTTGAAAAAGAGATTTTGAAGTTTTGATATGGGGCCGGTCCCAGCCAGCATCAAAACTGCAGCTGGCCCAGCCCAGCCCAGCCCAGCCCAGCCCAACCAGCTTATAAAAGGAGGCACGTGTTGAAAGGAAAGAGGGAGTTAAAAAAGGCATAACAGGTGCTGTCTTTGGTTCAATAGCTCTGGGCAAAACGAAAGGTAAAAGGGGGGAAAAATGCCCATCGACTTTGACAGCAGTAGCAGAAGAAAGAACGAAAAAAAAAAAAAGAAATGAAAAAGAAAAGAAGCAGCAGCAGTTTGAAGTAGCAGCAGCAGTACCTGTTCAGGCGGTAGTGCCAGCCGCCAGGTGGTTCGAGCGGCAGCGGCAGGTGGTTGGACCAGTAGCAGGTGCTCCTCCTCTTCCTCCTTTTCTTTGTCGAACGAAATGAGAAGCAGCAACAGATTCCGTTGCTGCTGCTGCTTCTCTTTTCTTGGTCGAACGAAATGACCAGCAGCAGATTCCATTGCTGCCTATTCTTATTCTTCTCAAACGAAAGGGGGCGAATGAGATGGAATCGGTTAGGGTAATTTTATTTTACTTTTACTTCTGGGTAAAAAAATTACATTTAGCCCCTCAATTTTTATTTCGTCCAATTCGGCCGAAATTCTGGATTTTTGTCCGAATTACAAAAATTCGGACGAATTGCACTGAATTTTGAAACCTTACTATGTGATATAAAGGTGGGGGCCCTCACATTTAAGTTATTGGCATTGGATATGGATGTGAGGCCCCCTACCTTATCTCTCATAGCAAGGTGAGAGATGCTCTCATAGGAGCATCTTCCTATATATATATGGTGTTGTTCGGTTCGGCAAAGGGTTTGAACCGAAATAACTCCGAAAATTCGGCTAAAACGAACAGAATTTCGTAACTTTGCTTTGAGGTCTATCCAGCATCAAATACCCATATTCATATTGCTAGACTAGATAACAGGAAATGTGGGGTCATATTCTTGCTTCTGCACCTCTGGTTGTATCCAAATGTATCGAGTTATCACCATACATCATCATCATCATCATGTTGGGGTCGGCTACATGAATTTTGTTTCTCCATTCCGATCTATCTTGAGTCAAATCCTTAGATAAGTCGCACTTCTTCAGATCTATTTTTGCTTTCTCCATCCACGTCCTCTTTGGCCTACCTTTTCCCCTTGGTGTGCCGTCAACCTGCATAGCCAAACTTTTCATTACCGCTGCGTTGGACATGCCCAAACCATCTTAAATGGGTTTCTCTAATTTTATCCTTCTTAGTTTTAGCACACATCTACCTCAACATTCTCATCTTTGCTGGTGCTTTTTGATTGGCTAACATTTTGCTCCATAAGTCATAGTTGATCTTATCTGTCTTGTAAAACTTTTCCTCATAAAGCACTCCAGAAGCAAGTCTCCACTTCAACCATACCGCTTTTATCATATGTTCCACATCTTCATAAATTTCCCTATCCTTAGTAATTATCGGGCCAAGATAATGGAATGAATTTGTGGTATCTCCAAGGCTTCAATTCTCATAGCTCTTTGTATATGTCCACTGAAGTTACAATCTACATCTTCTATCTTTATACGGCTTATTTTAAAGCCTTTGGATTCTAAAGCCTTATGCCATCTCTCGAGTTCTGCATTCATATCATCTTTTGATTCATCTACCAACACGGTATCGTCTACAAGCAACATAAACCAAAGTGCCTTCTCTTGAGTATGAGCAGTTAACTCATCCATAATTAGCGTAAAGAGATAAGGGTTAGGGTCGACTCTTGATACAAATGTATGGCCACTGGAAACCATGGTTTAAAAAATGGACCGAGTCTAACTCGAACTCAACATATTCCAATTCAGGTCCTATGGGACTCTGATAAGAACCAAAAGAGAAAAGAGAGATAGATGGTCCAACTCGAGGTTGGACATCCTCCTAAATCGTCCAATTCGAGGTTGGAGAGCCTCCTTGTGCAAGCACGGATTTTAGGGATAAATTCTGATACCTTTCTCATTAATTCTTCTCTACTAAATAGAGAGTGTTGATTACATAGATAGGAACAAATCCAAGCTGACTACTATAATCAAGGATAAATAGTCACCAAATAAGAAAGAAGATTATGCTGATTAACTCCTATGCAATCTTGTACCTAATTGATAAGATTAGGCTGATCACTCTTGCCTTATCTTATACCTTATTTAAGCAATTTCAAATTGACCTATTCTAGATTTGGCCCACCGTATTAGTAGGCTTATTACCTGGTCCAATGACTTAGCCCTTTTCAAGCACTTGGGCTTGACTCTTATCATTCGATGCTGTATGAGTAATGGGTTATTTGTTGCTTCTTCTGTCTTTAAAATAAACAATTGTTGATTTTTGCATTTGTGGCTGGGCCCAAACTTTTCATCGTAGTTATAACAAAGGCCTTTCTCTCTCCGGGATTGCATCTCAAGCCAAGTGAGCCGTTGAACAGGCGGTGTAACCCGCTGCATTGTGGGCCTTAATGGTGGAAGTTGCGGCAGTTGATGTGGTGGTTGTTCCATTCCTCATATGTGATGCAACTTTTCTTCTTGCATTCGAGCAAGCCCAATCGCCGCGGAAATGTTTGCGGGTTTGAACATCTTGATCTCTGCTACAATTTCATCGTTGAGTCCCCCAAGGAAGTAACGAACTAATGCCTTTTCGGGCCATCCCACTACCTGATTTGCCAAGCATTCAAATTGAGCTTGATATTCTCTTACGGTACCTGTTTGTCGAATTCGAGAGAGTGCTTCATCAAAGTTCTCATACTCAGTTGACCCAAAATGTACACAATGGCCTTTCGTAACATCTCCCATGTTAACTCGTTTTGGGTCTTATCATACCACTGGAACCATTGTACTACTTCCCCATCTAAATGAAACGAAGGCAAGAGAACTTTTGGTCTTTTGCAGTCTTTTGATATTAGAAAAACTGATTTTCCCTATAGATCCATGAGGTTGGTTCCCCGCTTGAGAGCTTTGGAAAGTCTAATCTCGCGATGAGGGGTTGAAGCTGTCCATTGTGATCTATGGTGTTTTGTTATTACTGGAACCCTCTTGTGTTGACCTGTTAGGAAGAAGGGAGAGTATGTGGTCATATTTGGCATCCATAGCTGCCAATGTAACCTTGATGTCTTGCAACGATGCCACGCATTGTTTGACTTCTTCATCAAGCTTGTCAACCTTTGTTGTTAGTACTTCAGTTCTGGTATTATTAGTCATGCTAGTTAAACCAGGAACAATGCTTTGATATATTTTTTTCCTTCTCTCTCTCTCCTTTTTTTTTTTTTCACAAAGACTGGCAAGTCACCTCTTTGATGGCAAGGTGTAATTAAACCAGACTTTTAGCCTTGTTTTGTAATAGAAGAAAGGGATGGCAGTTGACTGTAAAATATCCTAGACTTCCTGCCCAAATCAATTTCAAGAATCTTTTGTAAGCTTCTGTGCACTTACTGTGATGGGATCGGTGGGGAGAGAACGATCTTCCGTCTATGACGGGTAGATGAGGCGATGTCGATGCAAATGGTCGGACGGGACGACGTGGCTGGCGTCGTGTCTCACGATTGGGCTGGATTCCTCTCTTCTTCTATGCTCCTTTTCTCTTTTGCTCTCTTTGTTTGTTTCTTTTTTTTTTAATGGAAGTGAAGAGGCTTTGATGGTGGATGATAGAGGAAGATGGGGTTGAAAGAAGATGTGGACCAGTTGGCGGAGGGTTTGATGGGATGAGGAGGGACGGTGGGTTTGGGTTTGAGACGGGGACAAGTTTTAGAGGGACTTGAAGGAATGGACCAGATCTAACCCGTGAAGATGTAGTAGGCCAGAATCGGTGCTCTGATACCAATTGATAAGAACCAAAAGAGAAGAGAGATAGATGGTACAATTCGAGGTTGGACAGCCTCCTAAATCGTCCAATTCGAGGTTGGAGAGCCTCCTTGTGCAAGCACAGATTTTAGGGATAAATTCTGATGCCTTTCTCATTAATTCTTCTCTACTAAATAGAGAGTGTTGATTACATAGATAGAAACAAATCCAAGCTGACTACTATAATCAAGGATAAATAGTCACTAAATAAGAAAGAAGATTATGTTGACTAACTCCTATGCAATCTTGCATTATAATGGATAAGATTAGGCTGATCACTCTTGCCTTATCTTATACCTTATTTAAGCAATTTCAAATTGACCTATTCTGGATTTGGCCCACCATATTAGCAGGCTTGTTACCTGGTCCAATGACTTAGCCCTTATCAAGCACTTGGGCTCGACACTAATCAATACGCCAAAAGCCCCAGGACTGATGGAACACGTCCAATTAAGTCTTATACCCATTTAGCACCGTAACATACCACCACGCTTCTGCGGCTGACGTCCTTGGCAGCTCTCACTCTGGCGGCAGGTAGCCCTTTTCCCCTCTTCAGACGTCTCGCATTCTGCTCCAGGTAGCCCTTTCTGCGACGGCTTTCACTCTGGCAGTAGGTAGCCATTTTCACTATTTTTTTAGACAGCTCTCACCCTACTCCAGGTAGCCCTTTCCGTGACTCGAATCCGAGACGTGGAGGTTGGCTCTGATACGAAATGTTATGGACCTAACCAATACGCCAAAAGCCCTAGGAATAATGGAACGCGTCAAATTATATTTTATAACAACTTAGGACCGTAACAGACCACCACGCTTATGCAGCTGACGTCCTTGGCGGCTATCACTCTGGCGGCAGGTAGCCCTTTTCCCCTCTTGGGATAGCTCACACCCTGCTCCAGGTAGCCCTCTTCGCGGCGGCTTTCACTCTGGCGGTAGGTAGCCATTTTCTTTATTTTTTTAGATGGCTCTCACTCTACTCTAGGTAGCCATTTCTGTAACTCGAACCCGAGATGTGGAGTTTGGCTCTGATACCAAATGTTATGGACCCAACCAATATGCCAAAAGCCCTAGGACTGATGGAACGCGTCAAATTAAATCTTATAACTATTTAGGACTGTAACAGAGCACCATGTTTCCGTAGCCGACGTCCTCGGCTGCTCCAGGTACCCCTTTCTGTGGTGGCTCTCACTTTGGCGGTAGGTAGCCCCTTTTTTCCTTTTTTTTTTTTTTTTAGTTGGATGGCTCTCTCTCTACTCCAAGTAGCCCTTTCTGTGACTTGAACCCGCGATGTGGAGGTCGTCTTTGATACCAAATGTTATGTACCTAACCAATACGCCAAAAGCCCTAGGACTGCTGGAACACGTCAAATTAAATCTTATAATAACTTAGGACCGTAACAGACTTAGACTTGAATCATGAGACTCGGCCCTCCAACCATTTTATTTGAAATTGGGAATCGGCCCGCTCGGCCAAGTCCCATGCGACTTGGCCCAACTTGGCCATGGCTGAGTCGTGTCCTGAGTCCAATTTGTTAAACCTTGCTGGAAACTCACCCGTCTCTGCATAGGTAGTTCTCACACTTCTTACCGCTCCTTCATACATATCATTAATAATATCAATATAACTTCTTGGTACATTCTTTTTATTTAAAACCTAAAAAGTCAAATTTCTAGGTACCGTATCTTAAGCCTTTTCTAAATTAATGAAGACCATATGTAGATTTTTTTTTTTTCGCTCGATATTTTCCATTAATTGCCTAAGCGAAAAGATAGCTTCCATGGTTGATGTTCCTGACATAATATAAGATCAAATTGATTTTTAGTTATCTTGGTCTTCTGTCTAATTCTTTCCTCCTTTACTTTCATAACTTCATAGTATGACTCATAAGTTTAATCCCACAGTAGTCGATATGGTTTTGTATATCTCCCTTGTTCTTATATGTAAGTACTACAACACTTCTCCATTCATCCGGTATTTTTTTTGTCATTAATATCTTATTGAAGAGCCTAGTTAACAAAATAGCCCTTACTTCTCCTAAGCATTTCGAAGCCTCTATCGAAATGTAATATGGACCCATAGCCTTTCCTATCTTCATTTTGTTTCAATGCTGTTCTCACTTCCACCACCCTAATTCTACGGAAAAAGTATGTCTTGCTAACAAACTATCCTCCCTTGATCTTGTATCTTCTGCATAGTTTTCATTTAAAAGTTTGCTAAAATATTCTTTCCACTTTTCTTTTATATCGTTGTCCTTTACAAGAACCTTTTGGTCACTACTCTTAATACATTTGACATGGTTTAAGACCATACTTTATCCCCTCTCATTCTCTTGTTCCCAACCTATTATATAGGTCGTCATTATGTACTTTGAACTTTGCATTACCTACTACTTTCTTATCTTCTTTCTTTTCCTTATATATCTCATAGTTTTCCATATTCCTAGTCCCCTGCCAAACTTTGTAATGACATCTTTTCTCTCAAACAGCTTCCTAAACCCCAATACTCCAACAACAATGTTTCTTTTATTGTAGTGTCCTTTTTCATTCGACTCTGCAAGCATCTCTTTTGTATCCTTCTTAATACAAGTAGCCATTTGATTCCACATCGCCATAGTTTCTCCCTCAAAATTCCATTATCCATCCCCAATCACTTTGTCCTTAAATACTATTGCTCTCTCCATTCAAATCCCTCCACCTTGTTTTATGGCACATTTTATTTACTACCCTTCTCCTTCTACTTCTAATGCAAATATCTAAAACTAGTAGCCTATGCTGTGTGGTCAAACTCTCTTGTGGAATAACCTTACCTTATAGTCTTTACAAGCCAATTGATCATGTTTTCTAATTTGAAAAAAAGTTTATTTGGCTCTTGCTAGTTCCACTTTATAGGTAATTAAATGCTCCTCTCTCTTTAAAGCCGGTGTTTTCTATTCCAAGGTCAAGTGCTAATGGAAAATCTAAAGATAGTGTCACCTAACTTATTCATTTCTCCAAATCCTTGTCCTCCATGAAGTCTCTCATACCATCTATTATCCTTTCGTGCACGCCCATTTATGTCTACTCCTAGGAGAATCTTGTCACTAGTTGAAATTTCTCGTCGTTAACCATCCATCTCCTCATCTAATCTTGCTTGGGAAGCATATGCACTAATGATATGAATTATGTTTTCCTATAACACTAGTTTAATCGTTATAATTTTGTCACCTAACCTCTTAACCCTCACAATTTTCTCTATCAAATCCTTAACTACAAGTATACCCATTCCATTTCTTATATTGTTATTTCTTGCGTAAAAAAGTTTATAACCATCAGTGATCTCCTTAGCTTTATCCCCTTTCAACTTTGTCTTTTGTAGACAGACTATGCTAACTTTTCTTCTTTTCATTATCTCACCGATTCAATGCTCTTGCCTGTCAAGGTTCCTATATTCCAAGTAGCAAGTTGAATCTTCCTCAGACTAATTTCTTTAGCTGCACTCGTCTAGAATAGTGCGGTGGCCTTTGCCTACTTTTCACTACAACCGGGTGGCACTGTGGTGTGTCGCTTAAAGCGAGGAATGTTCTATCGTGATCTTGAAATGTTGTTATCTTAGAAATCATGTTTGGGTTGTGACAAAGTTCTACTATGGCGGTCAACCTACCTAATGCAACACTACTCCTTTACTTGGGCTTGGGACTAGTAGTAAAAACTGGCGGAGTTATCTAGGACCATTCCAGTTACAATGATCTTGCTCTGCTGGAACTTCTACTTTATTCTTTTCATAAGCTTGTAAGTCTCTCTCTCTCTCTCTCTCTCTCTCTCTACACGCACACGCACACGCACACATGTATATATATTTTGAGGTGAACGTTGCTATTTTGCTGGTAACCTTCATTTGCCTCATTGTGACAGGAATTTTCTCCAGCAGTTGGAAGATATGATGTTATATGGGTCCAATGGTGCATAGGGCAGCTTGCAGATGATGACTTCGTATCATTCTTTAAACGAGCAAAGGTAAATATATTCCAAACTATTCAGTATGAATGAGGTAATGTAATTCTCTGAAGGCCCCAAAGTGTACAGGAGAAGGGCTGAGACCCAGCCTGAGGTGGACCACTATGCAGGGCAGTAACATTAACTTGAATATATAATTAAATGCATTCTTAATAAAACCCAAAGCATGTGGGACCCACGCTACATATATTTAACTGGTGATATAGCTTCTGCGCTGCGTTCAATGCTACCACTTCTCTTTCTCTCTCGTGTAAGTTGATTATCATTTCCCTTGTGTGAGTACTTCTTGGGAACCGCCCTTTTGGTGATGAATCCCAACTCCAAAGGCTAGATACGTTGAAGAGAATGTTTCTTTTTCCCTTCTTTTATTCATAACTGTAGGAAAAATTAAATGTGACGCGGAAGAGGAAATCAAAAGAGGGTAGATGTTGAGTGTATAAGAGAATTATACCTTGACACCTCTAAAATATAATATGGACAAACAAAAAAGAGAGCAAAAACCACTACATAGGACCAGCACCTAAATAATCTTTAGAAACAGACCCTTCGCCAACATATCAGCCACCTCATTTGCCGACTTGACAACTTACTACCACGATTACACTTGAAGACAGTGATTTGATCTCACTCAGATAGAATTGGGATTTCATGGTCCCACTTTCTCACCAGCGACTCATGAAATTGCATTAAATGAGTCATTCTCTTGTCTCCACTATCAATGAATCTTGAAATGAGAGCAAATATCTCCTCAATGGTTCTAGAATGGTGAACACCTCTGCTTTATTGTAATTTTTAATTCCCACAAACTTGTAGGATGAGAAAACTGCTTGTCCTTTGTCATTGCGAAGAATACCACCTATGCTGCAGGACCTCATTTTCCTCTGGTTCCCTGTCTAGGCTGAACTTTAGAATGCCTTTCATAGAAGGGGACCGCATAATCGTCTTCATTTGGGGGACTACAAAACATACATGCTTCAAATTGTGAAGAATGAGGTCCAAATTAAAATTGTCATACTCTTTCCTTATCAATGCTGTTTTACTAATCTCACAGTCGCCAAATTTAGAATGTCCTCCCAAGATGCCACTGAAGCTTTAAGAACTTTGGAGAGACTAAAAACTCCATTCCTTTAACGTCCACCATCGTCGTTGAATGATCTACTTTTCTTAGAAATTATATCAATATTCTTTCCAAGTGTTCTTATGCAACAGGTTACTCTGAAATGGAAAAATTTTTTCCTTATTTTTTTGCTCCATGATTATAAGTCATAACTCTATCTGCAGGAAGATCATATTAAAACAAGAAACGCCAGTACAGTGACTTAGTTTAATATTTTACTCATCTTCATGTTAACAAAGTGTTCCTGAATGATTTGTTTAAGTAAACCACCAAATACTGAAAAGGCAAAACGATCCTGGAATATGTTGAATCTCTTCCTTTGCATTAATGCGGATCCTTTCTGGAACCTGAAACAAAGAGATCATGAGGAAGATGTATAACACTACATTGGGATTGGCTTGCATATCACCATATTGGTTGGGCAAAGGACAATGGTCTGTTGTTTGGTAGAAAGTAATCGAAAATGCAAGGAAAAACAAAGAGAAAAGAATGAAAAGGACAGTGGAGAAGCTTTTGCCCTCCTCTAATTGGAGCTACTTTCTTTTCCATTGATTTCATTTCTGCTAAACAACCGGTAGTTGTATGATGTAGTGGGTACAAAGCCTGTGTCCAGGGTAGTTCAGAGGTAAACTTTTCTAATGGTTTATTTTTGCTCTGTTACCATAAGGGTTTTCCCCCCTCTGTTTGGGTGCGCTATGGTCTCATTAAGGTTGAAGTCTTCTCTTCTCAGTGATGGAAAATCATGCAGATATGTGGTCTCTTATATAATTTTTTGAACTATGAATCTTTCTTGTAGTTGTAGAAGTGTTATTGCATTCTTGAAAATAGGATTTTGTACATTGATGCTGATTACATGCTTCCTTTCATTGCATCTTTGGGTGCTAATTAACATTTCACTGCTCAGGCTGGCCTTAAACCTAATGGATTTTTTGTCGTCAAGGAGAATATTGCTAAAAATGGTTAGTGCGCTCTCTCTCTCTCTCTCTCTCTCTGCATGCGCGCGCGTCTATGTGTGTGTATCTCATTGTGTCTGTGAACGTGCAAACAGAAGGGTACATATAAATGTTATTGCATACTTAAGATACTTAATAGTGTTGGAAAAAATATATGAAAAAAAGAAAAAATAAAACTTCAATAGGATTGTTCAAGCAGTGACTTTTTTATTTTCAGACTTCAATGAGGATGCCCAGGGATTCTAGAAGGTATATATTATGTGCATGATCCCACGTGTGCATGCAATGTGCAACATGAGTTTTCTTTGAATGAGTCTAGTTGTTAGGCTTGTAATGAGGAATGCGTGCACGTAGGTTGTGGGTAGTTGTATTGTCTTGTTGAGAAAGACCACTTCTTAGGTTTGTTGCTATTAAGTAGGAAACTCTGGGTGAGTCATTGCTATCTAGGATAGTTGCTTTCTTTTAGGAGTTGGTGGAAGAGTCCTGTTGTAAGCTGCCTATTATAGGTGCATTTGAATCTAATAATGTATAGGTGAGAACAATTATCCAAACATGTCTCCAGATTCCTAATTTTCTTCAAAATTTGCCCATGAAGTGTTTTTCTTTTTCTTTTTTTTTTTTTTTGGGGGGGGGGGGGGGGGGTTGGCTTTGGACAGACAGAGGATCGGTGCATTAGTGGGTTTGCTGGACAAGAGAGAATGTTAGTTTGAACATAACAGTTTGGTATGAAAGCCAGACATAGAGGATCAGTGCATTAGTGGGTTTGCTGGACAAAAGAGAATGTCGAAGGAGATGCAGGAAATGTTCCAAGCTACGAATGCGTGTTCTGATGTTCTGATCAGCTTTTGGTCAACCGTGGTCCTAAGGAGAAGGCTCAACTCATCGAAATGGGTTCTATACGACCCCGACCCTAGTTAATTGAGATTAAGAGCAGTTAATGATGCTTAGTTTCTGATTTGGTAGGTTTTAGGATTTATTAGTTGGTTCAATCGAATTGGGAGTTTTTAGACCTTGTTCGGTATCTTGGAGGACCTATTTTCAATTTAAAGGAAAGTAAAGGGTATTTTGAAAATTTCATAAATAGGTCAAATTTGGGCTCTTTGGATAAAGGAAATTATTTTGTGAAACGTTCGTGAAGGAAGCATGCCCTTTCGATGACTAGAAATTCCTCTATTCCCTTTTTGTTTTTTCCACTTATTATTATTATTATTATTTGTCAGAACCACTTAAGTTAATGTACATGGCATACTTGTAATTACCCAACCCCCTTGCCTATGTAAGGACAAGACCCGCCTAGCCATTTCTCTTTCTTTTTTTCTCCTGTTTCTTCCTCTCTAAGCCATCGAACTAGCAACAGCTGGCTAGTGCATGTTGCCTCTTTCTTCTTCACTTCTCCTTCCTCCATTTCACTCTTCCTTGCTAGGGCAAGCCTCCTCGACTTCCTCAAGCTTCCCCCATGCCGGAATCTCTCCCTTCTCTTGGTTTTTCACTTACAGCAGCCCCAATACCTCACGTTTTTCTCTGTTAGAGGCTTAGAGCTCTTATAGGTAAAGCTGCTCTTCCTTTTTTTAGATTCTAAAATGCATGCTCTAATTCCATTTTCTCCCTGGTTTTCTATTTTTAGGGCTTAAGTTGGTTAAAATTTGGGGGAAAAGTGGTTTGGTTATTGGCAATTGGAGCTAAGGCAAGTAGACAATTCAAATTCATATGTACATGCGTGCTCTATTATCTTTGATTATTAATTTTCATTCCACATGCTAGACACCCTCTCTTGCAAGCCACAGGACGTGTCAGCTAGTGGCCTTGAGGCCTCAGGCTGACTGGCTAGTGACCAACAGGACTGCCTGTATGCGTCCGGCTACTGGGCCCAGGCTAGCTGGATATTTGGCTCAGGCAAGCTGGCCAGTGGTCCCCCTGCCTCTAACCGCCCAACCACAGAACTACTACTCCTTGGGAGTTAGTTTTGGCCCTTAGGCCCAATCCTTTTGGTGGCCCTCGTAGACCCCCACCATTTGATCAATTTGTGGGATACCCTCCGGTTCCCTTTGATGAGAACCTCAAACTTAGAATTGAGAGTAGTCTTGGACCCCCGGACTCTCCAATGATGTTTAAGTATGAGGCCAAAGGTAAGTGGTGTTTGAGCTGACAGTCATGGAATTTTCCAGAGATATGTGTAACGTGTGTGAGCAAGGGATTTTGGATGTAACATACCATTTTGGAAGCACCAGGGGAATAATGAATTACAGACATCAGGGATTCTAGGATCTCATAGAGTTGAATAGTATTCCTACGCACATGGAAATGTCAATCCCAAACTTACACAAGGTCCTTGTAACTCTCCCTTGAATGTGCAATTAATCTTTATGCCAATGTACTCCGTTATGTGCTCTTAAATTACATGACATGTGCATGTATCCTTCCTGTGTAGATGTTGTCAATGTTGTTACCAAGTTATGTCCCTCGTGACAGTGACCTTGAATGGACTTGGGAAACCCCAGTTTTGGTGATGTTGACCTTC
Organism: Camphora micrantha; assembly: GCA_003546025.1. NCBI lineage: Eukaryota > Viridiplantae > Streptophyta > Magnoliopsida > Laurales > Lauraceae > Camphora > Camphora micrantha. Next base: position 25,822,442 of record QPKB01000007.1, on the reverse strand, counting down.
TTTATGTAATTATGGATTGGGCAGGGAAAGGATAGTATTGCCAAGCTATAAAACCACAATCTATGGAAATGGAAATCTACAAGAGACCCTTTCCTAGCTAATTCCCAAGTTACTTGGAAAAGTCAGTCCTTATGGCTTTGCTCGCATATCTTTTGCCTGCTTTTCGCCTTTAGACTCGACAAGATCCATGGTTATGGGCATTCTAGGGGGTGAGCTCGCAATCTTGCGGCACACTTCTTCTAATTGATCGGATCCGACTTTTCCTTTCTTGTTGGGGCCAAACTTGTCATACCAAAATGCTGCATGTTTGTGGTTAGCTTTGTATAATTGAGCTGAACTACCCAATACCCCGTCTAATACCATGATATACTATCATGTCTTGTCCCGTCCTGTCCCATCCTGCCACGAACATGTTAGAAGGTTATCAGACTTTAAGGGTCTACCCAGAATGAGTTTTGGACCATGTATATCAAGCCTGTATGTGAAGTAGTTCCCCTCCTTGCACCCTTGTTTATGTCCGAGATGCGAGAAGTCTCTAGCCAATACATGTAACCTTGAACTCTCGACTCTGCTGTTTACAATCCAGCACAGTTGGACAAGGCTATGTGAGGATACCTGTTATTATTTTACTAGCGGCAGTCTAGCCCTAGCTGGGAGTGCCCTACGGCTTCTTCGGTACCACATCTGTTGTATGTTTGTGACGACCCACGAATTACTAACTCCTTTATGGAGTCCCAAGTTACCAGTAATTTTCATGCTTTATATTATCATGCATGCTCTCTGCCATGATTTTATCGTAAAGCTGGGAGAATGTAGCTACATGGTTTGCCATTTTGCTTAGCATGTTATACAGGTTGTAGGAACTGTTATTTATGCTCTTTTTCAGTCTTTACTCTTGCATGATCTGCAGTGCTAGTGTTATCATTGATATCCTGCCAATCATGTCTTGTTTCTATTCATTAATTGGATATGTATGAAGCATATGTTTATGGACTGCGTACTTGCTCAGGTTATTCGTAGCCTGACGATATTACGCTTGGTGCTATAGGCGACAGAGCCCTTACACCTGACACGAAGGGTAAGGCGCTTGCAAAGGATCCGCATGAGTATGTTGAGTGGTACATAGATGACGTAATCTAGGGCCATCATGCTATTGCACAAGAGAGCCATCAAACAATGTCTTTTGGGTTAACAATTTCTTTTGTATTTTGATATTTTGGGTTGTGGCCTTTGTCTTAGCCTGAAATCTGTAATTAGTACTTTTGTAAATGACAACTTTGAGAGAAGGGTTGGCCCCATCTCACAGCTAGTCGGCTATTTTTGTTGTAGAAGACCGATTCTCAAAATCTGGTCATTTTATTCCCATGTCACATCCTTATACAACAGCTATTATGGCTCAAATTTTCTGTGATCGCATTTTTAAGTTGCATGGCGTGCCGCAATCCATCACATGCGATAGTGACCCTACTTTCAGAAGTGATTTTTGGAAAGAATTATTTAGGTTGATTGGGGGTATGGGACTGATTTTACACTTTCATTTCATCGAACTAATGGACATACTGAAGTGGTCATTCGGATGATTGAGATGTATTTAAGGTGTTTTACATGCTCTTAACCAAATGACTGTGTTTGATGGATTGCATGGGCTGAGTTTTGTTACAATACAAGCTGTCATTCTTCCACAACTATGACCCTGTTTGAAATTGTTTATGGGCGGGCCCCACCTATTATTATTATCTTATGTTCCTGTAACAACCAAAGTGGAAGCTGTCGATCATGAGTTGAAGGTCCATCATCGTCTTGAAGGTCCATCATCGTCTTGAAGCAGTTACGAGCTCGATTGCAAGAATCACAATCCCGTATGAAGAAGATATGATTAGTGCCATGTAGATAGGGAGCTTGCTCTTGGAGATTAGGTCTATCTAAAACTTCAACCCTATCAACAGTCTTCTGTAGCTCTCAGAAGAAATATGAAGTTATCCCCTTGTGGGACCAGTGGCATATAAACTGAATTGAACTCCAGAATCAAGGATACACCCAGTTTTTCATGTCTCCCTACTGAAGCAGCAGCTTGGAGCCAAAGACATTGCGCAGCCCTCAACAACCCCCACAACAAATCAACTCTGAAGACGAATCTCTCATGCCAACACCGCAGGCAATTCTTGGTCGAAGAATGAAAAGGTGACATGAAGTTTCATTCGCAGGATCTTTCACCAGTCGGAGCAACTTGGGATCAAACTGCATTTTGGGGATGTAGTTCAAACTGCATTTTGGGGATGTAGTTCTTGAGGACTAGGACAAAATTAGAGGGGGATCAAACTGCTTAATCAGTCGGATGCGGGACCTGGCCTTTCCCCTCTTTGTGGGCTTATTTTGAATAAAATTGAGAGTCTGGATTTTGTTCATTTTGATTTTTCAAGGAGAAATAAATGGGTACGCACTACATTTAGGGGATGTAGTTCTTGAGGACTAGGAAATTTAGAGGGGGATCAAACTGCTCAATCAGTCCGATGCGGGACCTGGCCTTTCCTCTCTTTATGGGCTTATTTTGAATAAAATTGAGTCTGGATTTTGTTCATTTTGATTTTTGAAGGAGAAATAAATGGGTACGCTTCGACGGATAACCCAACCTCCAAGAGGCATGTATGGATAATTTTCTCGTCTATTTTATTGGATTCAAATGCACCTTTTAGTAGGCAGCTTAAAACAGGACTCTTCCATTGACTTCTAAAAGATAGCAACTATCCTAAAGACTAGCTACCACTCACCCATAGTTTCCTACTTAATAGCAACAAACCTAAGAACTGGACTTCCCCAACAAGACAACACAACTGCCCACCAGGTCCACAACCCACCTACACCCATTCTTCTCAACAAGCCTAACAACTAGATTCATTCAAAGAGAACCCAGGTTGCCCGTTGCATGCATACTCAGATCATGCATATTACAGTATAACTTAGAAATTTCTTTCTTGAAGTGATATATGTTTTAAAATTATAAATTACAAGCAAACAATAGAAGCACTTGATCTAATTGAGATTCAGGTGTTTTATATGCAATAGTCAGAAAAATGAAGAAACATTTTGATCTTGAAAGATGGCTATACTTTGGTTGCAATGCAAGCTAGCATTACAGAAACTTTTTCCAACCTTTAGGGAGGGGAAGATGGAAGCACGGTCTCTTTTTGGCTTTGGATATGGAGTATGGACCACTATCTTTGACCCTCTGAAAGAAATAAGATTTCATTTTCTGGAATTGTTATATAACAAGAGCATAATCTGTTTGCAAGATGGAAGAAAGTGAAGAAACTGTTCCAAACAAAACAACAGATCCCAATTTTGTTATTTTACCTCTATAACCTGAAACAATTTAATTAAGGAGTTAGGTCAGTGTAAATCAGTTTTGCACTACGAACACATAAATGCATAATGATTTAAAATATTGGCCGGTAAGTTGTGTATCAGCCAATTCGAATCAATAATCCTTTTAGACTGCACAGATATCTTGTTGGGATATCAGTAGTGCTTCAAGTCACGAAAATCTCTAACAAATATCAGAGGTGGCTGCTGCTGCATGCTTTGGCTGCCAGTGCTCCAGATGTTTGCTGTTTTTCCATCTTCTTGTTCTTTCTCTTTCCCTCTCGAATAAGCGGGGCGATTGTCCTTTCCCTTTATTACTTCTAAGCTGTCTGGAATTTGTAGCTCCACAGAGAGGCCCATCTATGACCTATTAACAATCCAAACTGCTCAAAATAAGTGGCCCCCTTTTTGCAGGCTTTGGCAAGTTCCGTTCTTATTGGAGATGTGCCTACCATCATTGATAAACTAGTCAATTCTATTCAAACAAGCACTCCCCTGTCATCCAACTTTCAATGGCACACACGACACAACACAACACAACACAACAAAACCAAGATCAATAGTTCCATAGGTTACTGAATGGGAATATTTTCTTGAAACTAAAGGTCTCAGAAGAATTAACCCAATAATTACGCAAGAGAATTGCAGCTCAATATCAAATTTGACGCTCCTACCACTTGCTACTCTGGCGACCAGATAGAAGAATTGTTTTAAGAAAATGATAAAAAAATTCTGATTTTTGAATAAATGAAATTCCGCAAACAATAAAACTAAAATCAGAGGAAACGGAAATTTATTACTGAAGCCCAACCCCTGGTTCATGTACAATTTGAAGAAAACCTAGATATTGTCAATATAAGCTTTGGTAGATCAGTACTGTATGAATGAAATATTGATGGTTTATTGGAATAGCAATTATGAATGTAGAAGCATGCCTATGTCTGCTAATAGACTGCCAGATAAGAAGGAATTCAGACATCTCTATTGTCCAAGTAATTATTTTTGCCTTTTGCAAACAACCATGAGGGTGGTGGTATATGTCACGACCTGAATTCTGGGGCCCTATTAGATTCCGGGTGGTGACTAATAGGCAATATTCACCATGCATAAATCAAAAATTTTTTTTTTTTTTTTGAATTGCATAAATCAAATAAGTTCACATAAGGAATTAGGCATTTCCTAGTAAATCACTTGAACATGTATTTAAGTAAAAATCCAGCTTTTACTCATCAAAACAATTCAACATCTTTGAATAAAATAAACCGTTACAATCTTTAAGTAATCTATCTGAACAAACTAAATCAACAAAACAAAATTATTACTCTTCAATCTTCTAGATGATTCTGTCCTCTCAAGTACGCATCCCAAAGTCCATCTCTTGATCATCATTATATACCTCGGTCTCTAAGTTTTGGTTACCTGGCAAGGGGCAATCCAGTTGTCAGTGGAAACTGAGTGATAAACATTCAAATCCATCTACATGATATACACCGCAATAAATTTTAATAACACAGGAAGACTTTAATAAATTATGGAAGGTGAGTAAAGTAGCTTCTCACAATACTAACAGTATCGTGAATTCATGTTCATTCATCTTTCATTACAACCACCTAGTCATCATGGGATCAAGTACCAGGAGTACAAGTTCACACACTGTACCTCAAAATTCTCATATATGCATATTACGGTGACCCGTCGATCAACATCATCACAGTGGTACCAGAGGATCAAGTCCTCCCATGGCTGACCCATAGTCATAGACAACTATCCACGGTTGACATGAAGTCAGACAATTATCCACGGCTTACCCGAAGTCAGACATCACATGATCACATGGCCGCTGTACAAAGGATGCCATCTTTGCATAGTACTAGTGGTCTAAGGTGTGTTCACGGTAATTCCAACTATCACCAAGCCCTCTCAATTCATCATAAACTTGGGTTCGAAATTGTTCCACAATCCACACTACAATCCATTACCTATAATTGGGCTGGTTCCTGAAATCAGCCCCATACGCTAAATTTCTGGATTTCAGCTGCCTGTCTGATTTGATATTGGTATCTGAGACGTATGGGGATAATTGCATAACCATCCCTTTAATAGAAAGCAACATAGTACATGTATGGCATGTCAAAACACTTTCAATTACAGTGATACATATATAGTCACAACAATAACTTTGTTACACCAGATGCATGTCATAGGCATCATACAATAGATGTAGCCAAGTAAAACCAACAGTCATGTAAGTATTTATACAACAATCTATCAATAAACAGATGATAGAATAGAAGCCATAAAATTCAACTCATTAGAGTAATAAACTATGACCAGCACCCATCCAAGTGGTTCAGCCTGATTCCAAGGACTAAGTCTTGAGTTCAGCCTTTTGAAATTCGCTTGTTAGGAGTTGGCCAAGGCTCCTTTCCTTTTTTTTTTATTTTTTTATTTTTTTATTTTAAACATAACTTCAGATTTACAATATGGCAACACACAACTCGATAGTAATGCACAAATCTAGTCAACTCGGGATGTTTAATCATTAAACAACCAATGCCAACTCTAAGATAGGTCCATTCACAGAGAGAATCTCATCTACTTGGGTTTGATTGAACTCTACACTTGTGATCTAGATCAATTATAATATATTAAGCTGGAAGGTTTTGGATCTAATTTTGACTTTACTTTTTAATTTTGACTAGAAGTTATTTTCGGTTTCTACAACTACTGGCATGTTATTTCGGTTTCTACTACTACTAATATACTCTCCCTCCACTTTCCACTAATATACTTCCCCTACTTATGGACTCCCATCTTACCCCTTTCTAACATACATAGAATCACGGGGTTTTGTGCTACTACTACATTACTATTGTTACTACATAACCAAAACTGCATTCTTAACATTTAAAGGACCAATTAGGTGGGCCTAGTTCATTCGACCAATTTTCCAACACCGATGGCCATGCTTGAAATTTCAATAGGGAGGGAGGGGGTCATCCAATGGGTTTGAACCAAGGATAAAAATATCAGCCGCTATGCTTATATCGCCCGTAGCGGCAATGGCCGCTACGCTAAATGCATATTATCGGCGTTCGCAACTGTTGCGGTCCGTAGCGGCTGCCACAAACCTGTAGCGGCCGATACACACCGATACATACATGTATCGGCCGCTACAGAAAAAAAAACCCTAACCCCCTTTCATTCGATTGGTGAAAGAAAAACTGAAAATAAAAAAAAGGAAAAGAAGAAGAAGAACCATACAACAGCAACAATAGAAAGGAAAAAAGAAAAAAAAATTAGCAACTAAAGAAGAAGACATACCTGGACTGGAGCAGCAGCGGCTGCAGCGCCGCAACACCACCACCATCATCGTCCGCATCCAGCTGCAGCACAACGCCTGCACTGCCACCTGCTGCTGCCATCCTCTCCTTTTTCTTTTTTCTTATGCTTCTTCCTCTCTCTGCATATCTCGATCATCAAAGGCGAAGCGGAAAGAAAAAAAAAAAAAAAAAAAAAGGCATCGTATATGCCCTTTTGCTATTCTCGACCCTTCCATTATAAAACAAAGTGAAGGCTTTTATAACTCCCCAAACCCTATTCGTGGTGGAATTGTGCATGGGGTCTACATATTGATGATCCAGCTGTCACAAACTTGCATTTTTAATAATATAATAATTAACATATTATTATACATAATACTTTAATTGAACAAAAGCATAGCCAAATTTGGCCCTTGAAATTAAGTCCCTAGCTATATTGACTCTAATAAGCAGGGGCTCTAACCAAATGTTACTCTAATAGAAAAATAGGTCCCTAACTAGATTTTACTTTAAAAAATTGAGCCCCAGCCAAATGTCAATTTAATAAGAATGAGCCTAGCCAAATTTTACTGTAATAAGAAATAGGGCCCTATCCAAGTTTCACTATGATAGAAACAATAAATTCCACTCTAATAAAAAAAAAAATAGGGTGCTAGCTGCTTTTAACTGTGATTGGAAATAGATCCCTAACCAAATTTCACTTTAGTAGTAACATGTTATGTGCAGTTGTGTTAGATTGCTTATTTGGATTTTGAAATGCATAATAGTGATATAATTTTGAAGACACTATTTAATTATAAGCATTTTATTAATTTCTAACTTAGTATATTATAACTAATCATAAATCAACATAAATATATTTAGAGAAATAGATCAATATTGTCAGTGGTTCAAGTGACACAGGACCTCATCCAATGAGGGGACCACTGCTCTCCCTTATCTTAGTTACTTTTGTAAAAAAAATACATTTTCTAACATTTTCCAATATTCTGGATTTTCTGAAAGTTTTTCAGAATTTTTTGACCCTTTTTTCAAAACATGCCGCTACATAGCGCCGCTACGCTACGTAGCGCCCACTTCGTAGTGTTTTAGCGGTAGGCCGCTACGCCTGCCGCTACCGCTATTTTCATCCTTGGTTTGAACCCGTTTTGTAACATATGATCATCATATTTTCATCCTTGGTTTGAACCCGTTTTGAACATATGATCATCATAATATGATGATCTTGTTGGTTATTTACATAATTACAACCACCAATGCCAGTGTGGCAAAAGTATAATAACAGACAGTCCAGATATATGTGAAATCAATTTACAGCCAATTAACATACAAGATGTCAAATTTAGTTCCTATATGGTCACATGTAACAACACAAAACAGTCTATATAATAATCGATTACAATTACATATAATAGTCAATAAGAAATGCTTGTAATAGTCTACTTTAGTTTCCATACAGCAGTTTTGCAATTACAATGTGATTATATACTTATTAGTCCATATCAGTCAGTTACTGTTCACATAGCACCATTCCATACAACAGTCTCATATAACATTTAGTTAGTAGTTCACATATACTACTCCCAATATTCCTTCGATTACTAGTTTACATTGACACTCAGTTATGCAATCAATCCCAGGGTCAATGGTTGTAGCGGTTGCTATTGGTACAGCCTAGTCATAACAAGCCATTCTATTGGAACTTTTCACAAACAGGTAGCATGCATTACGTTGGTTACAACAGTCCCTATATTTAGACCAATGGGGTTCTGCGGCTGGGTTTCTTTTAAAGCCCATATCACTCGGCCACACAGAAAACTCACTGCTAGTCCATGATTCCTATTAGTATCTATTTATAAAGGGTTTCAAACGGTCTATATCCATCCATCAATCCAATAACACTCTATTCCAGCATGCATCTACATCCATCAATTCAAATATCTATGGATTAGGGCTTCTACTAGTTCCTTCATAAGGAAAATACCATGGTATAACAAGTAGATTTGAGTGCTTACTCACCTTATATTTGCTAATTCCTTGCTGGTCCTTCTTCCTCACCTTTGATTCTCCTTTCTATCGTAATAGTCTCCTTGCCCAAGACTAGTTTGTAAGGTTTGGAGTGAAGTGGAGGTGAGAATGGTAAGAGGAGAAGAGAGTTTTATAAGGGGAAAAAGGCTGCCAACATAGAGAGGATGGGATCGAGTCGTGTGCTGGTTTTCCTAGTCTATTAGGAGTAGTGTGTAAAGCACAACTCTTCCCTTATTCGATGCGAACTAGTCATGGGTCCCCTCTGTTTCTCTAATAAACTAAAACCCAATGGGTCTCGTCTCTTATAAACATAATACTACAACTTATTGCTTAAGCCAAAGGGGTCCTACCAAAAAATCTCTTAACCCTCTGATAAAGCCCCCAAAAGATCACTAGATTAAATACAAAAAGGGCCCACTTAATACCACTAAGTTTTTATTAAGAAAGATTAGATAAATATGTGACAGGCCCCTGACCCCCAATCCAGGAGTGGTACCCACTAAAAATTTTATTTTGTTAGTTGTCCAATGGCTCACTTGGTTTTTCCCAAGGGAACCAGAATATCCATAGCATTACCATCAATATAATAACAACCATCCAAAATAAATAATACTTATAAGACCACAATATATATATATATATATATATCCAAGCGATATTTAATAATATCCAATCATTATAGGAAATCAAGGAAATTAAATGTTGAAGTATTAGAAAATATTTTAGCCCTTAAATTAGTGTCGGGTATTAGAGTATAATTCTCTAAAAGCTCTTCAGTGAGCCCAAATTGAACAAAGCCGTAATGCAATATTGAGATGGGATCCAATATTGAACACCGAGGGAAATAATACCTTTGATTCAGTTTGTGTCTTATTTACCAATATTTCCAGCATTTTGTCGGAGAATCTAATACATTCTTCCAAAACTAAGATAACAGTTGATTAATTGAAGATGCCCAACATTATCTGATTTTAGATGGTATAACGATGTTTTTTTGACTAAGGTATATAACTATATATGCTACAAAATGCAAATCAAGAGTTTTGGAAAGAGAAGTTTATCTCTTGTCTTCCCACTTTATTTGCTTCTAGAGTCACAGCTTACTCGAGGAAAAGCAAATCTAACATATTTTAAAAACATTTGACAAACTAATTTGATGAAATCCAAATGATTTTAAGAAAAGCCCCAAATTTTAAAAATAAAAAAAATCCTAGATCTACACTAAAAAAACTAGATCTAATAAAAATCAAGTGAGCAACATCAAATTAAAGTATTTAAGTCAATAAAAAACTTAGATGTTTTTTATACAAACTTTCAAACAAAAAAAAATCAGATTTAAATAAAAAAATTAAAAAAAATACCAAAAGTGCTAAAATATACAATATGGTGCTCCAAAACTCTAGATCTAGCAAGCCTCAAGCATTTCTATGATATTTTGAAGTCCAATTTTGGAAAAAAACTCAAAAGAATCACCAAAAATCTCACCAAGTAATATCCCTCTACTTCCGTGTTCTTTCCCGCAGAGAAATCCACCAAAATCTTGAGAAAGTCTTGAATTTTGGAGCTTGGAGAGGTCACACGGTGAGAGGAAGGCTCAGGCTCGGTTTGGAGAAGAAAGGAATGAAGGAGTGAACGTAGCTTAAAAAAAAAAAAATTCGCTGGCTGATATTTTGGCCAATAATGATATTTTCAAAATATCGGCCATTATAACGGAACGTCCGATATTTTCTGGCCCATATTTTGAAAATATCGTCCATAACTGGCGTTATTTTGACCATAACGCTAACTTTAGCATTATGGGCAAAATATCGGCATGGTAACGGCTATTGAACCCTAGTCCACTCACTCAACCCCTTAGGAGTCTCCTCGACCTCTTAGTCTCTTGGTGCTGTCGCATGTAACACCAAAGGCTACATCATCAGACAATTGAGCAAGTAAATAGGTATAAAAAACGTAAGCATGATGTATCCATAAAGAATAAATACAGGTGATCATATGATGGTAAATAGGGTCTACAACTAAGCATGCATGAATGTATGAGACACAGAGAATCAGATAATTACTTATCTAATGAAGTCCTAGCAAAATAACATAATCTACATAAGCTACATCCTCTCAAGACGGTTGTTACCGTCATGGATGAAAATATCTACGTAGTGGCGGATGTATTGGCTATAGCGGTGGCCACCGCCACGCTACGGCCGATTTATCACCCATTGCACCTGTAGCGGCCTTTACGGGGTGAGAAAATTTCCTACTTTCCAATTTTTTTTTAAAAAAAATACATAATAAGACTTATTTCTTTTATTCTTCTCTCCAAATAAAATTTCTACACAACTTTTCTACCCTTTTATGTTTAAAAGAACACCAAAAAGCATATGATCTTACCGAGTTACAGTCGATACAGAGAGTTCTTCTCAAAGATTCTTCTCTAATTACATTCTATTAGACACCCCCTTTGATAGATGTATTTTTTTTCTCTAAGTACTCTTAAGTCTTGACTTTATGACATAGTTTTTTCTTTTATGAGCCTTTCATTAGTTTATAAATTAGCATAACTAAGCAACATGAACACATGTGAAAAAAAGTGATCATTACTATTATTTTCTATTTATATTATACAGCGATACAGGACCTCATACAATGAGGAGACTGCTACGCCCCCTTATCTTAGTTACTTTTGCAACAAAAAAAAAAAAAAAAAAAAAAAAAAAACATTTTCTCTCATTTTTCAATATTCTAGATTTTTTACAAATTTTTCATATTTTTTTGACGATTTTTCCAAATCGCACTGCTACGCTAGCGTTTTGGGGTCCGCCGCTACCGCTATTTTCATCATTGGTTACTGTGATGAGAGCATGCAGATATAATAATAAACAAATCACTGGTACCTTGGATTCCACGAGGAAATTTAATATCATAGTGTGACCACTATACAGATAATAGTGTGGTAGCTGGAGGATAGAGTCACTCACACGCAGGGACTATGCTGTAGCTAGCCAAAACAGATAAATACAGTCCATGCCTTGCCGCGTTTGACTACTGTAGGACCGAAGCTAAGTGGTGCCTACTTAGGAATAACATACAGGCTAATGCTGGATATGTATTTCTAATGGTAATAGCTAACTACTTTGAAACAAACTTAACTTTTAATATCTTGTACTTAGTGAGTACTCTCTCAATCTTAACAGAGCAGGTAAAGAAAACGAAATACAGATCATAGATGAATGGGACATAGGGATTCATTAACTAGCCATGCGAATACATATATAGGTATACACAATGCATGATAAGTGATAATCAGGGAAAGTATGCTATTGGGTCTAGATTACCGACTAACATCATTAATCAATAATGTAGCTTTAAGGTTCCTGTCATTGGCATTACTGAGGTTAATTTAACGAAGAGAACCCTAAAATAACACATCTTTGATTTAGCATTACTTTATGTGAATTTAGGCAATCTGTAGGGGATGTCAGCTCAAAACATCACCAACTAGGTAAATATTGTAATAAGGCTGGGTAAATATTGTAATAATTGAGAATATGCCTAAAAATATAGGTTAAAAGATCATTTTGGAACCATTAAAAAAATGAGTTCATTTTGGAAAACTGTGACTTTACGGTTAGCCGTGACTAGGGTACCGTAACGTCACAGACCTGAGGACTGAGCTTCCAAGTTCCTTTTGAGTGCTTGGCAGGGTTAACCGTAAAAATGCACTATGGTATATTGTACAGTTAGCCTACGATTAACCATAATTACCCCACAGTTAGCCATAATACAGTTCTCTTAAAAATCACAGTTCTGGAATTGTAACTGTAGTAGATTTCATGGTGGCTTTCGGTTAGCCGTAGGTGACTTACGGCTAGCCGAAAGTATCAGAACTTTTGTGGCTGTATTCATTTCGAATCTATTTCATAAGTTTTATTTACCTCTTTATATTAGATTATCGACTATTGAAGCTCAAATTTTAGACATAAAAAATTCTTTTTTCAATCTCATAAACCTTCATTTTAACCCATTCAAAAACCAAATTTTCTTATTTATAACATACATATTGAGCTAAAAATGAGGTAATCTAACATGAAAAGTCTTAGATTGAATGAAATTTAACATCCATGGAATGTAATTATTCATGATTACTTGCCTTTGGGTGGGATTCCAACTAAGCTTTCTAAGTTCACCTAAACACCCAAACTCCAACTTACAAAGCTCCTACAACCAAGACCAAATGGAATTGGAGCTACATGAACTTGTAAACAACTTCCAACATCTTACATACTCAACCTAAAAAGAAGCAAGACTCAGAAATGGAGGAAACTTACCAATAGAGGAAGAAGAGAATTGGAAGAGGAATAAAAGCTTGGCGAAGAAAAGTTTAATGAAGATGATGAAATTTCTTTGTTGATTAAGCTAGAGCAAGAGAGAAAGAGAGGGATGGAGAGCTGAAGAGAAGAGCTTGGAATCAGCTAGGAGGAAGAAGAGAAGTGCAGACAAAGGTGGAAAAATCTGGAATTTGGAAGAAATTGGGTGGATTTTTGGAAATTACAAAATAGCCCTCAGTTTTAGAAAGTGAGGAATTATGATAAAATGAGGCATCAAATCATCAAAGTCGAAGAACAAAAGTTGCTCAGAATAACGTCCTCTATCAACGAGCCCAAAAACACGAAAATCTAATATTTACAAATAACCCCCTTACCTTCACTCAAAATTGCAAATAGGTCCTTCTAGGTCCAAAACCCATCAAATCTATCCTATTCTTAATCTAACGCACAAAGCTAATTAATTAGCTACTAAATAAGATTATTTAAATAATAAACACAATTAAAAACCAAGAATCTCATAAGAAGAGCAAGAATCTAGGATTTCAATGAACCTGAGATGCTGGCAATTTGGAGGCCAGGAGAATTTCATTTCATTTTATTTTATGAAGTGACACCATGGATTACTCATGATGAGTGAGGGCCATGGAAGCTTCAGTGTCGTTTTAACGAGATCAAGGCCTTGGCTTCTCATTTTCATGTGGTTGGGTCAACGAAATGTGATGCAGTACGGAAGCCCAGGAAAGCCATTGGGGGCCTATGTAATTGACCCAGATGGGCAACCCGGTCCTTTGGGTGAGAGCTATTGTGGCATGCTATTTTTATCCTAAGTCTATTTCCTTGTTTAATTAGGGAATTAGAAATTTAATTAGGGAATTGTTTCTAATTCCATTGTTTGATTAGGATGAGAAACTTTCTATTTAGAAGTCTTAATGGCTAAGAAATACTACTCTATATATAGTTGGACCCTTAATTCTAATTGGGCATGTTAATTAAAGTTTTCTGAGTTATCTTCAGTTTATGGTGTGTTTTATGGTTGTGAGTGAGCCTTAGGGCTGGAATCCATCATTGGATTCGATCAATCCTTCGGGAAATTGATCTATTGCTCGATCGCGGATCCGGGTTGCACCAAAATGTGTTGGCAGGTGCTTTAGCAAAAAAAGGGGTGGTCAGGTGTCCCCTTGGGAGGTGTCCCTCTTGTAATTGTTAACTATGATTAGTTGAATTCATTACATGCATTTCTCTTTGTATTACTTCATTATTTTGGGTTCATCACCTACATTCAAACCCAGCTAGTTTTAACTTTCATATCATAATAGGTTCAAAAAAACCTAGTGTTAGAACCCTAGTGTTGTGTTTTAACGAAGATCTTTTTAATGGATTCCACTATAGTCGAAAATAATATTGCCCTTCCTAGCTCACTCTTTCCCCTAAGAAACAATCCACCACTCTAAACCTTTTAAAGTTTAATCATCTCCAAGTGTTGTTGGGACATCAAAAGTAAACCCTCATGGACAACCCTATCAAGACCTTAGGTGGATTCTCAAAGGTAGATAATTAGACAAACCTGATGATAACATGATAATGCATCCGTCAAATTGCAACACACAAAATCCCTAACAATAATTTTTTGTAGGGTATAAGTGTCTTATATCCAGATTTTCCTTTTGGGGATTGTTCGTACGTTGTTAAGCTTTTCAATAAAATTTACCATTTTTTTGGGTAAAAGATAACATTTACTAGTTCTAAAAAAAATAAAAAAAATGAAAAGATTATATATCACCGCTTTCATGCATCCTTTTCTCAGAATGAAAGATTTTTTTCTTAATGGTCCTTTTATTAATTAGAGAGCATGTCTGTTGCTCTGAAGAGCATCAGGTATTTTACCAACTCAATATTTTACAGGGTTTGTCCTGGACAAGGATGATCGGAGTATCACTAGATCTGATTTATATTTCAAGGAGCTGTTCAATCAATGTGGACTGCATATTTGCAAGATAAAGGTTTGTTCAGATTGTTTCATCATCATCATCAAAGCCTTGTTCCAATTATGTTCAGGTTGTTTGTCTTGGCATAAACTCAATTAGGCACGTTGTCCATTTTAGAATTGGCCAGTTATATGCCTCTTAACTTATCTCAATGCTAGCCCAGTTTCGATATTGGACAAAGAGAGTTCTTGAAAATAGAACCCTAGCCATAGGGATGTGTTGCATTCTGATATCATACCACTCCCATACAACTTGGGCCCATTATTTGGTTATCCAGACAGCCTGATGAGACCATTGCCATGTCTTATAAACCTTCCTAATTTGAATATTATTTCCTTTTTAACTCCTAAAATTGTCTATTCAGGCAAAAGATTGCAAGGCTTAGAAGTTTTCAATCTAGAAACTTTTGGAGGCTTCCTCTCATTCACATTAGGCCCAAATATCAATGATCTGGATTATGTGGATTATGAGCTCACTTGTATGGAAGGGGTGGGAACGAGGATGGATTATGAGTTATGACTTGGAATTCCTCATTCAACAGATCAGAACTCTCAGTTCTGTAGTTACCTTTCAAAACAAAAACTGAAAAAAATCCCAACTTTGGTTTTGTGGTCAACATGTATGCTGGTAGTTCCCTATGTTCCTATTATGATTCATCATTGGACAGTGCATGACCTGAAACCATTGCTGGTGCTATGACCTATGAAGCATTAGCCATCCACTGTGGGTTTCCACCAGGTGAAATGACATGGATGACTGTGATTTAGGTGCCTGGTCCCAGAATACTGTCGCTAAGATGGATTAGCTCAATTATTGCCCTTACTGTTGATATGGTTGAATGGTATTCATTGGTTTTGTTCTTGCATTTACTCCTCTTTAGGTCATATTTTTGGATTTTGTTTCAGGATCAGAAGGGATTCCCCAAGGAACTATTTGCTGTGAAAATGTATGTATTGACTATTGATTTGCCGAAAAGAGTTGATGGGAGCAGAAAAAAGATGCAGTCATATAAGCCTGCAGTCATCAAATCATAAATTTCTTCCTCACAAGCCGATGAACAAAGTAACCTTCCTCCAATCACAAATTCTGCCACTTCCCATCTGCTTCTGTCTACTTGACATGAATAGGGAAGACCACAGTTGGCATCTTGTGGGCACTTGTGCGACCGCGTGTTGTTGTAACCATGCATTCTACATCAGGCAGTCTGGATGTAGAGAAAATAGGTCGTAGCCTACCACCATTTTCTTGTAACTTTTCTCCACATCCAAATGTATCCACTTTAGGCTTTCTGAATGATGTTCACTGCTAGAGAACGAAAACTGAGAGACTTATTCGGATGAGATGGAAAGAAAATGACACATGATGATCCATATAGACTTGTGGTTCTTTTTGGCAGAATGTATTAGCAAGAGAGGTAGTGTTTTTATTTTTTTAATGTTATTTAAGACTACATGCAAACCTAATAGTGGACAGAACAGAGTGGATGTGTGCAGTTGATTTTGGAGCTGTTTTGCTTCTATTTGTTGCAAATCTAGAGTAGGTTTCTAAATGTTAGCTTGAATTGCCAACACTTATTATTATTATTTTGTCCCCCTTTGGCTGGTCGAGGGTGAGACATTTTTTTTGGAAGACACGGATCGATCCCTAGGCATATGTGTGATTCTAAGGTGCCAACACCAGTTAACCATGAGTACGTTGGCAAATTACAAATGGTTTTGATTTGGAAAGTGTCCAGGGTGCCTGAAAAGGAGAAGGATATTGATGCCATGGTTTAAGAATCCAGAAACATGACGGCTGGAATAGGGGACTTACTGAGCTAGACAATTTAAAACGATGCAAACTAGGATTGAAAATGTCCCCGGAAGGGTTTAGGCCTAATCATTCATTTATATGTTGTTTATTGAGCATAGAATTTATGCCTTGATGGACCGTCAGGACCTTAGAATGAGGCTAAGGCCTAGCCCTTGAGAACTAGACGAGCTAGGCTCATATCCATTAGAATTAGGTTTACCAATTATACTATATTAAAGTCAAGGGTTTTAAAGTCAATTTTGACCATAACTACAGATTTTGACTAGGAGTTATAACTCCCCACTTCCAATATGTAACAACTCATCTCCTCCACTTAATGTAACCTCCTCTTCTTCCCACTTTTCACTCTTCTATGAGGACTTCATGTTTTTCCCTATTTTAGTCATCAAATCATTGTCATGAGTATTTGAGGATTGAATTTGTGTAATATGAGTTTTTCTTAATAAATCAATAAATATACTTTTAAGTTATTTCTAAACAAGCTTTATGCTAAGCACGGGTTGTTGTGCTAGTTGGGTGTCCCGCTAGGGAGATGTTTGCTCAGGCATGTATCATTGGCAACATTCAAAGTAATCCTTCTGTTAGAGTTCTGATTCTAAATATATAACAACAGCATTATATGATGAAAATGACCAAATATGTAAGGGTGGTTATTTTTGTTTTTAGGAAATAATTATATTCAATTAACATATTAGCTAACTGGGCCTCGATCCAGAACCCTTACTTGAGTCCGGATCTCACTACAGGTCTTTAGTTTAAATTTGGGTCAGGATACTGGTCCTTTAACTTGGATTGTTTTCAGGTCTAGGTTTGGCCATGGTTTGCTTTTAGTAATTCAGGTTTGGTTCTTGGTAAAATACGGGCCTAACCCGAACCCAACCTGTTTCTATCCTTCTGTGGTAGAGGAAACAAAGTGGGACACCGGAAAATGGTATAGTCCACGTGGGGAAAGCTGTATTTTGTATCCAAGGATTCCAAGTGGGGAAGAAGGGAGAGTCTCAAGAGGAGAATGCGAAAATGTCAAGACACACATTGTGCAGGTAAATTAGTTTTCTCTCTTCCATTTTCCTTCCATCCCTCTTTTTCTAAATGCCTCCTTTAGATTCAAATCCTGGCTAACTATGCTGTTTCTTTGACCATTTGATTAACTTTGACTTATTTGTTTGATTGCATTTTCCTTTAAAGCTTTATAAAATACTTGCATCTTAGTTCATGCATGTGAAACCCAAAATCATATATAAAGCCAGTGTATTGTAAACATGAGCTACATGAGATGGACTCTACT
Source organism: Camphora micrantha (assembly GCA_003546025.1). Classification (NCBI taxonomy): domain Eukaryota; kingdom Viridiplantae; phylum Streptophyta; class Magnoliopsida; order Laurales; family Lauraceae; genus Camphora; species Camphora micrantha. Next base: position 25,804,324 of record QPKB01000007.1, on the reverse strand, counting down.
TCTCAGGAAGTGAAAATGTCTAGTATTTGACACCTATTTTCATTAGTGACCTCCCATATTTTACCTGGCAAACATGGATAGGAGGGTCTGCATGTGCCCCATGGGCATGGACGGAGGGAGGGAGGTCGAGTGAGGGCAATTGCCCCCACTCACCTTTTTAAAATCTCAATAGTATAGTAAGTCTTTCCACCCTTAATTGTCATGGGTAAATTTGTCATTTTTTTAGTTTTGTCCATTTTTCACCTTTTGGTAAAACTTAATAGAATTCCAAAAGACGCATGGGGGCAATGTTGTCATTTAGTCATTTTTCTATTTTCTCCCCTACTCACCTTTTACTACAAATAGAATTCCAAAAGACACATATGGGCAATGTTGTCTATTGTCATTTGGTTGATTTAGAAACAACAGACACGGCAAGGAGATGTCACTTTCCACTTCTTTCTTTATCTCTCCTTTGTTTCTTTCAAGTTTTATCTTTAGCATATTATTCCTCAAGAGTAACCAATGGCCTCCTCCTTTTTCTTTAGAGATTCAACTTTTTTTTTTCATAGATTATCATATCTAAAATACCGGTACATCTTCAGCCCATTCCATTTGTTTTTTTTTTTTTTTTGGCTTGTATTTGTTTGCTTATTGAATGAATCTATGTTTTTTTTTTTCAGATGTCCTGTGCATTTTTTTCCACTCTCGTATTTGAGAGATAAAAATTGTATTTCATAGACCAACTAGAAGACACTTGAATCAAACTTAGATAACAACTGCGCAATATGAAGTATTTTTTTATTGTATGGTAGTGATTGGATAATGAGGTCCAACGATGGATGTAGTGGGCCTCATCATCCCACTTTGACTATGGTCGTTTGTGGAATGCTAAGGTGCTTGGTAATCACATCCATAAAAGACAAATATTTGATGGTAATCTAATTTCCTATTGCCAATGAGTTGAATGTATTTTTTAATTGATAAGGAAAAGCTTGTGACCGTGTCAATTGGAACATTATAGATTATATTATGGGCGAATTGGTTTCGGAGAAGACACCAAGGTGGCGGGTTGGATATCACTGAATAATTCTTTGATTTCCTTTCAGTATTGGTTCATTCTTCACTCTCTTACCGTAGTAAGGATTCTAGAGGTGTAAGGCAAGGGGATTCTATTTTACTTTGTAATGACAGGTAAATCTATTCTAGAGGGTATTTAAATTCCAATTTGGAAAGACACGTGAACACTTCTTTTGATTATCCATGATGTCATCAATGTGGCCCATCCCAAGATCTGCCTCACCGGATAATGATTAATTAGATATGGGGTGCAATAAAATTATGTTAGTTTTTTTTATTTTTCATTTAAGTTTTCACATAAATTTGTGATTAATGCATTTTTTAATGAAATATGTGGGTTATGTCTTATGAGGATATTATAAGCTGATCAATGATATTTAGTGAAAATTTTAATTGCTCTTTGCCCCCTATAGAAGAAATCTTTGGCTTCGTCCCTACCCATCGCATTAGTTATCAGCTGTCTAGAATCGTGGGCTCAAAACCAAAGGCTCTTGAATTGGGGTGGGCGGGTGACACCCTTCGTTAACAAGAACATAAAAAAAAAAAAAAAAAAAAAAAAAAAACACCCTACTTGAGATAGCAGCCAATGTGTTCGGCGTATGCACTATCACTAGTAGTGCCAGGTACTGATGAACTGACAAGAGCAGATACTCTACTTTATCTCAGTTCTCATAGGAAAAGTGGAAAAGCTTTCTGATACAGAAAATGAGAGAGTTCCCACACTTGTTTACAGGGGATCAATCACCGTTCACCTTGAGCGCATTTGTCGGTGTTCTTTGAATCTTATGACGATGTGTGGCCGACTGGGAAACTAGAGAAGATTGATACACCCGGTCGATCATTTTCGATATCTGGTGTAGGCTTGGCTGTTGATTGTTTGATACATCTGTGCACATCAAACCAATACCTATGGCCTGCTTCACTTGCACAAATGTGATGACCGTTGTCTTCATTCTCTCATCTATTACCTTTCGCACATGGTGACGGTAATGTATCTTTATCCACTCTACAAACCCTGTTTCACCTGTCTCAAATCCCTCGTGGGGGCTTCTGTTTGATACCAGTTCCAACAAGAATACCCCAAACTTGTAAACATCTGAAAATCAGCAGTAAAAAGAAAACCATTACTGAAGATATTTTTTTGCTAGTGTTTGTGAAACCATACAAGCATACAAACATACAAAGGAATGCTTAAAAGAGAGTTCTTTAGTTTGAAGTAACAAACCTTTTTCTCGAGCTTTGCTCGATGGATGGAAGTCATGGGGAATGGGAGATGGGTAGGCCACTTGTGGATTTAAAGACCATACAGATCATTGATTTGATGCAATTGTAGATGTTCCCTTATGCGACCGCCTCTAAGAAGTAAAAAAATTATTGGATTGTCTTACCCCTTGTTATTTTAGATAATGTCCTGTGCAGATATGAACTAAATCAACAAATGAAATCAACAGTCCATGGGTTAATGAGGAAAATTGTAAGAAGTAGAAAACTAATCACTTAATTCCTTCTTGATCAGAGTTACAGAACAGAGAAGGGATGTGATTTCAATATTCGACGAGGACCCAATATCATGGACACACAGCAATGCCACAACCCATGGACACTAGCATCAACTGTTGAAGAGATAAGGCTGTGATATGGGCTTCAACGAATTTGATGATAAAGCATGTTAATAAAATGGAATCAAGAGACTGATGCTTTGATAACAAGCAGGAGTTACCAGAGTTGAGAACACTATTGGAAATTCACTTGCTTTCAAAACTATTTATCTTCTTTGTAGTAATCTTTTTCATGATTGGTTGTTTCCTCATTGAGTATTTTTTTAAATCAATGAATGTTTTATTGTTGCTTCTAGAAAAAGAGAAAAAGAAAAAGAAAAAAATGATTATGATAAAGGAGAACAAGATTTAAGACATACTCTTAGAAGGATTGTTTTTATCTTGAACCTTAAGCTTCGAAATCAATGGCTCGTGATCATTAGACAAGAAAATGCTACTAGTCCTTATCTCACATCCTACTTGAGGCCATTGATCTTGCAGATAACACATTGCTTCAACCACTCTCATCAAAACCTTCAACCTATGCTTCCATTGTGGATTCCTAGACAACCATTCAACAACCGTGTAACCATCGGTCCATCTCATCGCCACTGCTCTGAATTCCCTATTATCGCACCAACCCAACACCTGAACTAGGTTCTTGTGGTCCAATTGAACAAGAATTCTACATTCTTCGACAAAGTCTCTGCGAGATTCAAATGAGAACTTCCCTCTATGTATTTCAATTAACCCTTCACTCCCATCTCTCAAGATTCCTTTATAAATCTCAACTCTCTTGTTCCTCCCCACCAAATTTCCTTCTGAAAATCCATCTGTGGCAGCCTTTAGTACCGCTTGTGTGAACTTATGCTTCCTCTGAAGAAAAAATGGTAGAAGATCAGGCCGCTGCAAACACCGCCACCCGAAACAACCAATGATTCCAACGACAAAAATGAGAAGAAAGACTTGTAGCACAATTGACCCCACATTGAATTTTCGATCCTTGGCCAAAAGACCGGAACGAAGAAAGCTTGATGAATTGAACCTCGCAAAGTAATGGAGTCTCAAGATGTTGCTCTCGCCGAATTGATTGTAAGAAAGATTGAGAAAAGTGAGGTTGGTGAGATTGGTGAAACCATCAGTTGGGATTTCTCCAATGAGGCCATTGTAACTTAAATCAAGAGATTGGATTTGAGAACAGAAGAGAATGTCTGAAGGGAAAGACCCCTTGAGCGAATTGTTGGAGAGGTCAATTGTTAGGATGGTTAAAGGGCAGTACTTCCAGAAGAAGGTGAAGGACAGGTACAGGGGAGCAATCAAGGGGCGGGTGCTGAGGTCGATCTTGGTGAAGGAATTGCTGCAATTCGGGTTCTTGGATTCATTGCAGAGGTGTTGTGCCACGATGGTTGATTTGAAAACGTCAGAGATGTCACCGGAGACAGCATTGCAGTATCTGATTAATGGGTTTTCTTTGCAGTTTTTCAAGATTGTAGAGCGGAAATCAGGGGGTGGTGGGAGATTGAGATCTTCTATGATATTTGAAGAGAGGATTAGAGAGATTGATATTGATAGTAGAGAAAAGGAGAGAAGGGCTATCGCCGAGATGGGAGCCATGGAGAGAGAGAGAGAGAGAGAGAGAGAGAGAGAGAGAGAGGTTTGAAATTTAAATGAAGGCATAACGGTTGGGTTTCGAGTGACAGTTGAAAGAAGCAGGTATTAGTCTTCCACACACTGGCATGGGAGGATGACATCCTCCATCCAAAGTGTGTTCCTAGTTTCGAAGGCCATCATCACCATTCAAATTGCAAAATTTGAGACCAAATGGATAGTTAAAAGATGATGGATCCAGATTCAATCAGTAAATCAGATGGCCAAGCTATCAGAGCTATTTCTTAGTGCTCTATTGAGCAGAGGGTCACTTTTGAACAACATTGATTTGGTCGTTCATGTGCCCTGTGTACTACTACAACATTTTTTTTCTCTAATCTTTGTAGGGCCGTTTGGCACTGTTTTGATGTTGTTTTCGATTATGTATTTATATCAATTGTGTCGAAACTGTACTCTGCAGAACTTGTTTGGTGACATTATGTTAAATTACTCTGCTGAGAATATTCTATACGAACTTAATTTGGTAACACTATTAAAGTTTGTTCAATAGAATCGAGCAAGAGAATCATAGGATTTACAATATGGAACCCACCTTTTATTATTTGTAGCACTCTATTATTGTTGTATATGGGACTCACCTATAGAAACTAGAACATGGTACCCATCTTTAAAAATCAGAACATGGGACCCATATTCATACGATTTACAATGTGGACCACCTTTATAGGAATTATAATGTGGGGCCACCTTTTTGTGAATGTAAATATGGGACCCACCATTAGAAATTACAACGTTGCACACACCTTTAGAAATTAGAATATTGGAACCACATTCATAGGATTTACAATGTGGGTCTACCTTTTGTGATTATGACCATGTGATCCACATTCATAGGATTTACAATGTGGGCCCACCTTTATAGGAATTATATTGTTGAGCTATATTTTTTATTAATTGTTAACACAGGACCCACCTTTAAAAATTACAATGTGGATCCTACCTTTAGAAATTAGAATATGGGGCCACATTCATAGGATTCACAGTGGGAGCCACATTCATAAGATTCACAGTGTGGGCCTACATCCATAGATTTGCAATGTGGCTCGGCTCTACTTTTTTCTAAATGTGATCATATGACTCACCTTTAAGAATTATGAAGTAGGGTCACTTTTTCTATGATTATGGACACAGAGCCCACCTTTAGAAATTACAATGTGTTGCTACCTTTAGAAATTAGAACATGATGCCATTATAATGTGGTCCCACCATTATAGGGTTTATAATATGAGCCCATCTTTTGTAATTGGGACCATGTGACCCATTTTTAGGATTTACAAAGTGGGGCTACCCTCTTTGAGGTTGTGAACATAGGCATACTTTTAGGATAAGCAAGAGGATTTGGAGTCTTTAAAAAGTTATGCTACAAAACTCAACGCATCTCTTTTTAGACAATGAAAGTGTGACACGCGTCATCAGTGATACACATATCCGATTCTCTCTCCTATATATTTTCCTACAAAGGTGGATATCTTAAAATACTAATAAATCATTGGCTATTGGATAGGGGCAGAAACTCCCCTTTTGAGATAAGGGAGTTTTTGAGAATTTCCCGTCTTTAAATGATCTTCATTTAAAAGGAAAGAGATAAGGTAGGAAATAACTGTGCCACCAAGTTGTTTCTTTTTTTTCTTTTTTCTTTTTTTTTTGCCAACTTTCCTATGCTAGTGGGTTAAAATTTTGGAATTCTTTCCGCCAGAATAAAATTTGGAAGAGTGATTTACACTTGCCAAACATGTTTTCTTTAGCCTCATCTAGAGGGAGCATGGGAACATCTCAATGGCGCAATGCCAAACGCGCACTAAAAGTAAAACCCATCAAATCCAATCAATGGCCAGAAATGCAAGATTTTAAGAGAGTTAGGATCCACTATATCTGTATATATCTCCACTGAGGTGCCTACTATTTTAAAACTGAAGCCTCGAATTAATTCTTCCCACTCGAGTGTTTGGAGAGATGTCTGAAGATAACTTTGAACTGGTTATATTCACCATTTGATTAAAACTCTCATTTAGGAGGAGAGGTTGATCCAACAGCCGCCACAATTCATCATCCCATCATACTTTCTTGTTGCTGATATGCAATGGTGGACCATGGTTTAAAATATCGGCCGATACTGTTCGTATCAGCTGATACGAACCGGTATAGGCCCGGAGTGATATTGGTATGATATCGGTATCGTAACGGTCCATATCGCCAAAATATCGAGTACATATCGGCCATTACGGCTGATATTTTCAAAGTATCGCTCTTAACGGCTGATACAACCAAACTTGTATATATATATATATATATATATATATATATAAAGAGGAAGAGGAATAGAGAAATATGCATTTGCAGAAAAAAGGGGAAACACAACAACAACATGCAATTTAAAAAAAAAAAAAAAAAAGAAAGAAAGAAAAAAAAAAAAAAAAAAAAAAAACATAACTATGGATCACCATTTCTAAAGAAAAAAAACACATATATAGATTTTTTGAGAGGCTAAATGTGGTTGGCTTCGTGCCTTTCTCCTCTTCTTCCTCTCCTCCTCTTCTTCTTTTTCTTCCTCTCTCTTTTCCTCCCTTTCCCTCTCTCCACTCGTTGTTGTGTCTTAGGTGAAAGTGGTAAAGGCAGAGGGGGACTTTCTCTCTCCATTTGTTTCTTAGGGAATGAGTCTTCCACATTTATTGTGGCGCACATTTTTAAAAATCTAAACTATATAAATGTAGGTAGCCTCTTAAATGGTCTCACAAATCACAATGAATTTTTGAATTTGAAAATGTAAACCATTAAATGCCCTCCCTTATTCTCTAAACTACTAAATGCCCTTTTTTTAGTTTCCCCACCCAAAATAAATGCCCCTTTGGTCTCACAAATCACAATGAATTTTCGAATTTAAAAATTTAAACCATTAAATGCCCTCCCTTATTTCTCTAAATTATTAAATGCCCCTTTTTAGTTTCCCTACCCAAAATAAATGCCCCTTTTGTATGGAACCTCAACAAATATTAATTAAATTAGTGTTGGCCTAATGTCACATTGATCACTTATAAACACACAAATAAAATGTTAAAAAAGTAAAAAAGTATCCAAATGCTTTATTTCATTAGGAAGACTCTAACAAGGTATACTAATAAAAACTCTAATCCACTAAGAATAAACTTCCTTCTCATGAAGATAAAAATGTAAAAATATTTACAAATCAACTACAAAGAGTAACAATTTTTTTAATTGATTAGATTTGGAATTTAAATTGTGGTTACTTGATTGATTTTTAAAACTATATGTATGGATTAAGGATATAACATTAAGACTTGACATATTCAACAATTTCAGATAAAACAATGATACAAGATGCTTTGCTTTAGGCGGACCGATATTTTGCTTTACGATGTATACTAATGGGAAAAAAAAAAATTGTTTTTCTAGCATTTTCTAATATTCTGAATTTTTTAGATATTTTTTAGAAATTTTTGGGATTAAAATAAAAATTCACACCGCGACGACTGCAACAGACCGATAACCACGACCGATACCGATATCATATCGGCTTTTTCTTCGGGCTGATACCACGATTTTGAACCACGTGGTGGACTCATGATTTTTATTTGTCGTTTGAGAGGGCGAGGGCTTATTTTTGGCGGGGCATGGCTTGTTTGACCCATAGCTCCTTTTGAGCCTTTTTCCAGGTTTGACAGGGGCGACTACCCCAAAAACCCAAGCTGTGGGTCTGCCCCTGCTGACATGGGATAGTGGTGCTATACCGTATCTCATCTGTATTGGTCGATACACACCGATATTTAACCTGCTGAAACGACCATATGTGTCGGTCCATCACTCTTTAAGCAACATTAGTGTGAGCTTATTATAAAATGTCGAAATTTAGGTGTTTAGACTTTAATATAGGGCCACCTCCAACTTTATGAAGTAATTAATCACCAAACAATATACTAACAACCCAAAAAAAGTTAAATCATTTTTTATGGGAGAGAACATCGAAGCGCTAGCAAATTACACCCCTATACTGGTATTCCAGTTTTTCACCAGAATAGTGTCTACCTATCAAATCCAATACCTTTACAAACAGTTAGTCCTTTTGAATTGGAATCAGACCTTGTTTGGCTCTAGTCAACACATTAGTCACTATTAGATGTTATCATTAGATTTTAATTAGGAATAGTTAAAATTAAGGGGTAGGGTCATTTGATTTTATTTATATGGTGGACCCCTTAACCCGTGAGCTAACTAATCCATCCCTGTCACCTTTGATTGTCATGCCCCCAAATGGGTGCCACAAGAATCTGTTTTTGGCTAAAAATAACATCTAATAGTTGTGCCAGGACTGATATGCAAACAAAATGGGGTACCTACTTTCTCTTTGTAAAAAGTGCAGATTTTTGGAATTTCTGTTTATTCTGGATTTTTCAGATGGGTTCTTAAATTCTCTGATGCATTTTTAGAAATGTTCCATACGATTTGGCAAATACAGTGTCTCAAACCCATGATGCCAAAACACTAGATTACAAGTTGTTCAAACTTAATAAAAAAGGTATTTTTCAACTACCGCAAGTGGCTCAGGTGGTTGGCACTCCAATTCTCGACCTAGAGTGTGGTGCCCCAGCCAAATATATATATATATAGATATATATATATTTCAACTTTTTTGTGGGCCAATCACAAGGGCAAGGTGAGAATTAATGTGATGATTAGATACTCTCTATATTATGAATGATCACAACCATCTACTTAAGCCCCCTAAAGTATATGGAATCAATGTTGAGATAGTAACTATATTTTATCTTGAAGGTTCTTTACAATGAGGGTTAATGACCCAATGGATGGCCTACATTTTCGATTTAGTTATTTATCTTTTAATCCACATGGACCATTTATGTTCAAGGGTCCTTTAGGTGCAAATTTTTTATTTTTTATACTTTCAAATCGACTGCGATAATTAGCTGAATCAATGTCAAATTTGTGTTTGTTCATAAGGGGTAGATGTGTATTGAACGATTGGATCCATCTTAGTGGTCCCCAAAATGACAAGAATTAGAGGCAGTTTTAAGTAATTTGTGTTGCATATCTATTATTGTGAGGGAAGGCAAGATGAAGTGAGTATAGTTAGCATTGGTTGGATGTCCTAAAAAACACAGGGCATGATTGTATGAATACCAACAATGACGGTTGAATCTTTCCAACCCAGACCGTTTTCCTATTCTCACTCGGCCTTCAGTTAATTAGTCTGCGTGACCACTGAAACATTTCTACTCCTGCAATTGGATCACTTGATTGGTGACAAGACAAAGCTTTGCTGTTCTTGTTGTTGATGATGGTGATGATTATCATATTGGCGCATGAGCAAAACAGGAGCTGCATATTGCATAGAGGCCAAGTTTGGACATTTGGAGCCCATGTTTGTTGGTGGGGTCCATAATCATAGGGCCATTTACAAAATCATAGGATCCCATGAAGGACAGTAGCAGTTGGAACTAGAACAAAAAAAAAACAGGGGCTCTCCCAGCACAACGTACATGGACCACCTGAGGACTATGGATCACTTCAGTAGACCCGGGACTACGACAATTGGTCAATTTTTCACCATTCTCTCTCAACCATAATGATGAGAACAGAGAAGAATGAAACAGGGGTCTTTGTTCTTCAATGAAATCTTTTGAATTGGCTCTCTTTGTCCGGATTTCAGCTGGGAAAACCTCTCATTCAATCCAAAAGCCATAAAGCAGGACTTTTGAAGTGAAATAAGAAGAACCCAGATGGCCGAACTCGATGAATCTCAGCAAAAACCACCTTTGAAGAGCATTGATGAAGAGCTTTATGTAGCTAAAGATGCAGATGGAGAAAAAAGACCAAGAAAAATTGAAGAATCTGATTGTGAAAGTGAGGAGAAGGTGGAAGACACGGAAGCGGGAACTGAGAAGATGGAGATGGACGACGATTCACCTTCGAGCGTCGAGAGCTGCTCCACATTCAGGGAGGAGAGAGACGCACTACGCGATCTGAAAGCCAATGAGAAGGATAGACTGTCTGAATTGAAAGAAAAGGTCGCAGAAGTGTTCCAAATAGAGACAGTTGGAGATGAAGATGAAGGTGCCAAACAAAATGAAACAGAAGAGCCAACCAGAGGAAATGAGGAGAAAGAAACAGAAGTTGATTCGCCTTCACGAGTCGTTGAGAAGAGCGCACTTTCTAAAATGGAATCAGGGGATGAAGAAGGTAAAACTAAAACAGAGGAAACAGAAGAATCCAATAAAGAAGTTCAAGAGAATAACGAAGAAATGGAAGGAGGAAATGTGGATCAGAATAAAATTAATGAAGTTTCTTCGCGTTCACAAGCCATAGAGAAGAGCTCCTCATTCAATGAGCAGGGACTATTCAAGGAGGAGAGCAATTTTCTATGTGATCTAAAAGACAATGAGAGGAAGGCCCTCTCTGAATTGAAAGCAAAGGTCGAAGAAGCGATTCTCCAAAACAAAATCATCAATAAGGAAAAAGAGAAATCAGAAGATAAAGAGGGTGAATTGAAGGAGAAATCCACCGCAGAAGGTGAAGCGAAGTCCACCACGGAAGCTGAAGAGAAAGCCATAGAAGAATCCCAGAGGAATGTCACTCTCTGGGGCGTGCCACTTCTGCCTAGCAAGGGCGCAGAGAGCACTAATGTAGTCCTCCTGAAGTTCTTGCGGGCTCGAGAATTCAATGTCGATGAGGCCTTGGAGATGCTGAAGGATACACTCAGATGGAGAGAGGAATATGGCGTCGATTCGATCCTAGACGAAGACTTAGGCCTTGATTTCAGCCAGGTCGCTTACATGGAGGGCACTGACCACGAAGGGCACCCTGTTTGCTACAACACATACGGAATCTTCGTAGACAAGGAGCTGTATCACAAGACATTTGGGGCAGAGGAGAATTGCAAGAGCTCTTGAGGTGGAGAGTGCAGATGATGGAGAGAGAGATCAAGAAGCTGAATTTTGAGCCCGGCGGCATCTCTTCGTTCCTTCAGATCAATGATCTCAGTAACTCACCAGGCCCGTCAAGGAAGGAGCTCAGACAAGTCATGAAGCAGGCTGTTGCTCTACTACAGGACAACTATCCGGAATTCGTCTCTACCAATGTAAGCCTTTCTACCTTATCATAGCTACATTTCTACTTGTGAAATGGCAGAAATTATCAAAATTTAGTTGGGTTCAATTGAAACCAGGCCATTGGAATTGCATTTTAGGCCTGCCTTTAGGCCACCTATGATTAATTGTTTGGATCAATTGAACCTGGGCCATTTCAAATGAAATATGGAAGTTTTAAGAATTGGTTTAGAGGATTAATCATGTAGGTTATACCTTGAATTATCCATACTAAATCATGATATATAATATGATCTATGGTAAACAAAATCCAAAGTCTGCTAAACTTGAGGCAAATATAAATACTTCTAAGAACATGGATTTTTGTTTGTTTTGGAAGGCATGTACACCTATAATCTAGATTGCTCAGAATAAGGTCTGATCATGTAACACTCCAATCCCACATCGGATGTGTGAGGCGCCCGGATCCTGGCTATAAGTCCGGACCTCCGCCTATTGCAGTATGAGGCCTTTTGGGACGCCCACGGGCCAGCCCAGAAACAAAACCGTGCGGACCAAGGCTGGTGGGATGGATCTGTGACAAAATGGTATCAGAGCCGAAGACGCCTCAGCATGAGGCCTTTTGGGACGAGTCTGTGATGAGAATCACATTGACTTGTGTAGTTCTCAACCATTTGATTTATGGTAAATGAAAATGACAATCCAAATCAAGTTACAACCGAAAAATCTAATTGATGGTGCATGAGGACCATCAACCGTGTTGAGTGAATTGGCATATATTTGTATTCGTGGGAAGCTTGAATTATATAGCATTCGGAATGGAAGCTATGGATTGATTATAACAACATAGGTGTAATTCGGTTGACACAGTTGCAAAGGGCTAGATCGGCATTTGCAGGGTTGGATCCCAAGGATCATGTGTCACAAACCCAAGCCGGATTAACTTGATTTGTCTGCGATTCAAGGAGTGATTGGAGTTCCGTGGATCATGGTGTTTCTCCCCTAGTTTCGCAATTGTGAGGATATGAGAAATTCCTCAACTTTTTAAAACTCTTCGGAGGAAGTTTACAATATGCCAAAACTCAAAGTCTAGAGCTCACCGAATTTGCGTCATGGCACAAGATACCTAACGTCACGTAAGACTGGAATTAAAATTTCACAACAAATAGTATAATAGAGCAAGGCAATATTTCAGAACTCATTCCCATAATATATTAAAATATTAGTCACAAAAGTGACTTTCCCAAGGCCCTGAAAAATAAGGCCAATAAACCAAAAAGGTACAAAAGACACTAAACTAGAAAGGCTATTTTCCAATACATGTGACAAATCTCTCGCGCAGACCCGATGCCCTAGAATACATCATTTGCTCTGCACTTTACATAGCCTTACGGTTTCCTTGGACCATCTCACTTCCTTACTTAGGGGTATGGGTGCCGTTACGTACAACACCAACGTAGACTTAGTCTAATAAAACAGACTAAATAACGTGATCAAAATAAAATAACAATAATATACTACTTCAAAATAGAATAATAATGATAGTAGATCATCAAATGAAAAATATAAGACCAAACTAAGTAGAACTATGCAATAAATAACAGTAGTAGAATAGAATTATAACAGACAAAACTATGTAAATAATCATAGTAACCTTCCCCCGACATCACAATGTCTCTAACGTGACTGTGGAAGGAAGCCTCATGCACAGATCTTGCAAACTAGCAAAACACATCGCTCATTCTCCCAATGGTGACTCCAACATGATTGAGGGAGATTCAGGAGGTACACTAGAATACCCAACTGTCTCAACTGACTGGGCGCGGATTGAACGGACAAAAAGGAAAAAGGGTACAGAATACCACAATGGTAGTCAAACGGGCTCAACAATGCTAACAATAGAAGGGCAAGGCTACAATGCAGCGCCATTGCAGTGTAGTATGGTGCATCCCCCTTCTTCAATGCATTTTGAGACCGACCTTTTTGGAATCCGAGCCGCTCATTAGCCTTATCATCCTATGCGGCGATCAACCTTTAGATTATTTTTCAAATATGTAAGATGGCCACCATTTGGTTTTTCTGTATTAAAACACGTGATGAACTTCTTCTTGTTTTTATGGTTTGGGATAAAAATGGAGAGAGCCCCTCATGTGTGATTAACCATACGGCTAGGCCAATGTAACCATTTTTGAAAATCTAGAAACAACTAATATGATGGGTACTAGAGCTAATTAGCGGCGCATATTTTGAAAAGGTGCACCCCACATCGCATTGAAGAAGTGGGGTGCATCATACTACAATGCAGTGGCGCTGCACTGTAGCCCTGGCCACAATGAAAAATTACTCAATAAAATCATTCACTTACCTATACCGAAGTCTAACCCGATTTGGGCAATATTTCGGTACACAAACGGAGCTTCCTAAATAGGTGGAAATGGTGGAGTCGGATCCTAGTCACTAGGAAGGTAGTGGGCATCTAGGGCCATGTTCACAAACAAGGGAGACTGGAACCATGGATCTTGTCATCTGGGGGAAAGTACGAGCAATCGAGTGCCCAAGTATCCAAAGGCATGCTTATATATATTTTAATTACCTAAACTAAGGCCATGTTTGTTATAGGGTGGTATTCATGCATCCTACATGAGGATGGACAAGTGGACTGAGTAAAACTTTATCTAACTTACTGATCATTGAAGGCGCCATTCCTACTTTCCATTATAAGCATGGATTAAAAAATCAGCCGACACCCGTTCATATCGGCCGATATGAATCGGTAAAGGTCTATATCGGTACGCTATTTTGCCGCGATATTGAGATAGACAAAATATCTCCAAAATAGCGGTAAATATCGGCCGAGATTATCAAAATATTGGTTTGACCGATATCTCGGTCGATATTTTCAAAATATCGGCCGAGATGGAGTAATAGTAAAAACTCTATTTTTTTATTTATTTTTTATTTTTTTATGTTTTTTCCATCTTCTTCTCCTCTCCCCTCATCTTCTTAGAGCATCCATATCTCCATAGCTCATTCTTACACATTTCCAAATTCCAATATTATTTCTTGAAGAAATTATTTTATTTGGTAAGAGAAAATCAAATTTACTCCCTTATTTTTACTATTATGTGTTTTTTATTTTTTTATTTTAAATAAAACATAGAAATGAATGAAAAGATCATTGAGCTTGTCACTTGTGTTGTGTTCTTCACTTAGATGATAGATCTACACACTTTCATGCTAGATCTACACACTTTTATCTATCTCACCATCATATTTCAGGTTTTAATATGTTATCTTCATGGTTTTGAATTTTACAACTTATATGATGGTTGAGTTAGTATTAAATGATAATTGATATGTTATCTTTATTTTCTTATATTTTACACTACTAAATTTATCACGAGCCAAAATAATGGTTGCATTATATGAAATACTGGAGAAGACAACGAACTGCAATATAGACATGACTCATAACTTAAGGTGATCGATATTTTGACTTATTGTTGTTACTAATGGAAAAAAAAAAAAAAAAAAAAACACCGTTTTTTAATATTTTCTAATATTTTGGATTTTTTGGATATTTTTGCGATTTTTTTTGGATTAAAAAAAATTCACACAGCGACGACCGCGACGGACCGATAACCACGACCGATATCGATATCACATCGGTTTTTCGGCCCGACCGATACTGCGACTGAAACTGCATTTTTAAACCATGATTATAAGTCATGGGATGCCATCACCATGCTTATACAAACCTTCACTACGTGTCCTTAGAGTCCAAATAGTGGAGATTACATGCCTCTTGGTTCTCTAATGATTTTAGTTATTCAAGACTCTAAGGACACACGCGCGACTTGAAAATGTACAGAGCATGCCTCTGAACAATCCTAGTAGTGTGTCCCAACTCAAGCAACAACTCCTTATAGCTCAACTCCAAGTATTGGATACCATCGGGTTATATGTCTAATTTTATGTCCTAAGGTTCGAGGCTCAAATTAAAAGAACCAAGGTTTATAGTTCTCAAATTGATCAATTAGAGTGGAAAAACATTGGCCCTAAACATTCTACACAAATTCCTAGATTACCTAAAAAAGAAGTGGGAGGAAAAGGGTTCAAACAACCAACAAATATGACCCTAAGAGGGGCCAATTCTGTGCACTCGGATATGGGACCAAACCGGTAGGTCCATGTTCGACCAAATAAGACTCTGGCCGAACATGGGCCACGGCTAGCTATGGGCTTCTCCATTGCTAGTCGTGCCCTGTCATGTCCCATTTAGATACCGAAAGGCAGGGCTTGTTTTCTAGGCATATTTCCTCCCATCTATTTAGGACCTTTTAGCACGGTATGGAGGGTTCATTTATCATCAAATAGAGCCTTTGAATTACCATTAATTCATTAACAAGAATGTATAATTAAGCATGTGCTTTTTCATGGTATTTTAAATAAAACATATGAGTAGAATATGAAGTCATAAAAAAGCTAGCATACATGTGATCAAATTTAAATTGATCACTTGCCTTGAGTTTCTTAGGCTCCCAATTAGCCTTTGAACTCACTCAAATCAAAGCGGGACCCATGCACATATCCCAATGGTCGAAAATCTTATGAAAGACCAAAATATTTGAAAATGGGTAAGGAATTGGAATTAGGCCTTGAAATTTATAGTTCCCCACTAGAAATTCACCCTCTACAACGTACTAAAAACTTAGAGCAATCCATTACCTCGAAGCAATCCAAAAAAGCTGAGCCCAAGTGAATTTGGTCATTCTTATAGGTATTTGCAACCTTGCCATCAGAACTTGTGGACATAGTGAACTTGACCTCTGAATTAATTTTCTAGCCAATGAAATGGGTCGTATTCTACATGAAAGTCCCACAAAGTAATTTCTTATTTACAGCGAGCCAGAGTGTGACAATCTTTGAGGTTTCAGATAAAAAGTCAACTTTTCCAAAAGTTATACTTTGGCCAAGACTTAAGTGTATAACAAATGACCTGAACGGAGGACTTCTAGACATTGAAAGAGTGTGGAGTCTTTACAAAAGTTTCTCCAAATTAAATAAGCTTTACAACAAGCTGGAAATCAAAACATTAGGAGACTTTTAGGGAAAATTCAGTTTTTACAAAAAAAAAGACGACTATGTCCCTAGTAAAATGAAAAGTCGTAGGGTTTTCAAGCATCAAATGCTCACTTTTTGAACACGAAAGTTTCCCGACATTACTCAGACTACCTAACGATCCTAACATGGTACTTTTATGAAATACCCAAAAAACCCTTGACATTGACAAAGTGTACCAACATACCATTTCTAAGTCGAAACTTGGTCGAAATGCAGTCAAACAAATTTAAACCTCAGTCAAACACTAAGATCTAATTAATTATCCATTAAAGAAACTTAATTAATATCTAATCAGTGTAATTGTGTTCGGGGTCTTACATCATGCAGGTGTGTTGTTGAGTTGGAAGAAGATTAAAGGGTTTGTAGGTAACAAAATACTCTAACAACGACCATCATTTTGGTCTTCTTGATTTGCCCCTTACCTCCAATGGAGGGAAACCTTACTTATAGAGCAACCTGAAGGATTGAAATAAGACCATTCCCTTTTTTAAAGAGAGCCTAATTTACTGATTAGAACCATCTATATTCCATGGGAATAAAGTTTAGAACTTGAGTTCAATAACCCTTCCCGTATTAACAGGGAGTTTAAAGGATCTCTAGATTTCTCAATTGCAAGGAGCAACATCGATTGTAGATTCAAAAACATTTAGGAAATGTAAACTATTGCGACCCCAGACCGGGTCAAAGGGCCTAATCCGGGATAGGGACTAATTAATGTATATGAATGATTGGCAATGCCATATATTTTAACCAATACGTACACGAGTCAATAAAAGATACCACTCGTGCATGCGATTTTCCACAGGTGTCCGCAGTGAGGATTCACATCAACATAATATATTTGTTTAAGTGCAGAAGCATGCAGCAAATCAAATCCATGATTCATTCCTAAATAACAAGACTATTAACATGTATATGAATAACTGATGTCAGAATGAGCAATGAACATTAGCATTTCCCAAAATATAAACTTAGAGTTTATACCCAAAAATAATGGCCAATAAAGGCCAGTACAACCAAATTAGTTCCCAAAATAATGAGTTAGACGAAATTCCCAAAATGTGGCATCTCAAAGCATGACTAGATGTTTACGTGATATCGTCAGCTTGCCATTCAACTATATGTTGCGGTTCACCGACCGCCTTCTCTGGTTCCTCCTCGGGGTAACCAACGGCTAGATCCGAGTACCAAAATAGTGGATCAAACACAACGGTTTGGCAGGTGAGTGAAATGATATAACAATGATTAAAAATAATGATACCTTGATAAAACATTGAAACCTGTATAAATAATGAGTTTCATAAAAGTAAATGCATCATTTATCAAAAAAGATAATTGCGATACAATATATGTAAAGGTACCAAAAAATCAGGAACTAGCAAGATGGCAACCACACAAAGCTAAATCTTCTCTCACTAAAGTAATGAGAGCAATATCAGGACGTTAACCTCAGTCACACAAGGTGAGGAGAGTTAACAATAATCATGAATACACATATAGATGGACGGAACCGCGGTAGCGAACCGGGTATCGAGATAGGACAGAATCCAGACTGTAGCTGACAGGACAAGAGGGGGAACTCCAAGTCTGTGGATCAGACCGACAAGGTCGTCCGAGCTTAATGGTGCCGACTCATAGGTCATATGTAAGAAATCAAGACAAGTTCATATATAAACGGGACGGGGTGGGATGCCCCTTAGGCACAAAAACACTTTATATCAGGTCAGGCATGAGCGGGCTAACAAAATGCTAAAATGTAGTTTCAATATATTTCGGGACATGACAAATTATAAAGCATGAATTTCGGGATAAGTATCGAGATTCAAGAATTGTTCAAGGTGAATAGGGATCCCGTATGTCAATTTGGTATAACTTGGTACTCCTTGAGTTTTGGAGACATTCTAGGCTCCATACACACCTTGGCAAATTTAAAAACTTCAATGAATTACTGTGATTTGGTTTCTTTCTCTTCATTCTCCAAAATTCTAGGAAGGTCGGTTACTTGGCGGTTAGCAGACGGTTAGCCGCTAATGGGTTCGGCGGTTAGCAGCTGGTTGACCGCTCCTTCAGAAGAGAAAAGCAGCTCTCTGGAATTATAGCCGAACCTGGTTCGGTTAGCCGCCGGTCACCAAGCGGCTAGCCGACAGGTGACAGCCAGTTGACCGCCTAGCTATGGGAAATTCACACTGTGTTCAGATTTAAGCCTTTTCTTCCTCCAATCAGTTCTCTTCATTTCCCATTCATTTCCCTGCAATGAAATGAACTAACAAGCTCCTCCAAATCATTATTCGACACTTCCCAAAACTTCTATAAGCATTCATCCAATCTCCTCCTTCTTCACCCCATTCAACCAAGAGAGAGAGAAACAAGGAAGCCACCAATCACAAAAATCCATTGAGTTATTTACAAGAGATAGATGAGGGCTATAAACAAATGTTTCCAAGACATTAAATGAGCTAGCAAGATTCATTCAAGAGCATTTATTTTAAAATCAATGCAAGTTAATAAACATGAATAGAAATGACAAAACCAACCACATTTCTCATAAAACCATTTAATGCTCAAACTATCTATTCATCCACTTGCCTTGAGTCTCTATCAAGCAAATCAAGCCCTAATCACACTCTTCTCAATGATAACCTACAAGACATCAAAAACCCCAAATACAACCCATTACAAACCCTAAATAGCCACCAAAATAATGAAATAGAAAGAAAGAGGTTTCAATAATGGAGGTGAAGCTTCTCTAGTGTTACAAGAATACAAATCTAGAAGATGGAGAGGGTTGCTTACTTGGATGACTTTCAAATGGAAAGAGTTAGCTCAAAGAAAACCTCAAAGTTGATGGATTTCTCTTCTAAGAGTATCAATGGAGAGTTCTCAAGGAGAGGAAGAAGATGATAACATGCATTCCTCCATTGGCAAGGGTTTGGTGGTGGATTGAGATGGAAGAGTAAGAAAAACCAAGGAGAAAACCCTAGGGTAGGAGCTTTTCCTTCCATAAGAACAAGGGAAAGAAGAAGAGGAGGAAAGTGAAGGTGGGTTCTCCTTATATAGAGAATGAAGGTGGGTCCCACAACTTAACAAAATTGTCGGGCTAAAAGCATGGCTTTCGGGACTTCAGGTGAGTTCGACGAAGAAGAGAAAAACGATCGCCGAAATATCTAGTTTCTAAAAAATATATATTTCAAGGGTTTTGGTGATATCGAATATTGTGTCCAGATTTTGGGGTAAAAGACCATTTTGCCCTCAATTTGAGAAAAGTCGGGTTTCGGAATTCCAAACGGTTACGAGATCAACATAAAAGTTGTAGAGATTAACGAGATGAGTAAAACGAAGCTAAAATAAGAATTATCGGAATCTCGAATCATCCCCCAATCACATGCGAAGTCACTAAAAGAAACCCCCAAAGGGTCCCACTAAATCAAGAAGGCACTCAAAATTTTTCAAAGCTATAGCAGAAGATATTCTAATCTCAACTTAATCAAAATCCACTAATCACGCTTAGAACTAACACACAACTTAATTAAGACTAATCGAGGTCACTCGAGTCGGGGTCTTATATAAACCATACAGTTAAGTGATGATATATCAATCGCATTATCTATTTCATAGTGATGATAACATAAAAAACGTAAAACTTGGATTTTTCATCAAAACTCTGTCTTCTCTGTGCCTAAAAAATGAATTGGTATGAAATACAATCCATTGAATTGTGTTCAATGTGGTGGCATGAAAAAGAAAAATGTAAAATTGGTTTTTCTTCCTTCTTCAACCCCACATAGTTGGAAAGAATACCACCGATATTGATCTGGGGTGTAAAGGCTAGAAAAGCAAGTCCTACCTAATGTGAATGTAAGTTTCTGCACCAGCCTACATCTAAGGAATAAGGGAAACATCCAAATGTGAAACCTCGCTATTATTTCTTGTAATTTCCAATTTTGAGGTGTTTATATCTTCATGAATATTAATTTCGGCTATGATGCATCCATTTGCCACTAATTCAAACTCAAACCTATTGCAAATTGGGGTACATCCAAAAATGAAAATTGGCTATCTGATTTGTGATTCTTTCTTGTGATTGGATTGTGCAGGTCTTCATAAATGTTCCTTTCTGGTACTATGCACTGTATGCTTTTATATCTCCATTCTTGACACAAAGAACAAAGAGCAAATTCGTGTTTGCTCGCCCAGCCAAGGTCACTGAAACTCTGCTCGGGTAAGCTTCTCCTCTAGTTGCATCTGTGATTGAAATCTCTATTAGCTGAGTCCTACACTATGACATAATATATTCAATGAAACAATTTTGCATGGTGAAAGGTACATTCCTGCTAAAGATATTCCCATACGTTACGGAGGTCTGAAACGAGAGAAAGATGACGAGTTCTCCAACGAAAATGGTGAGATTTCAGAGCTCCTTATCAAAGGTGGAACAACTGAAATTATTGAACTACATGCACCAGAGGTACACTTCCATTCATTATGTAATTTCTATTGGTAGTGACCACTAGTCACATGTTGCAAGACTAAATGAAACATCATTTTTGAACTAGGTTGTGCAAAATAAATAAATAAATAACTTTGAGATTATGCAAAATCATTTTAAACTTATTGATTACTATAAGACCTATTCGTAGAGTATGTGGGAAAAGTTAAAGATGATTCAGAATCCAAGTTTTTCACTCTCTTTCAAGGGGAAATTCTCCACCACCAAATAGTTTCTCCTCATTTTCACATTTGGATGGAACTCCTTATTTCTTAACCTAGCAGGGAAATGGCCATTTGTCACTTTCTCCTCATCCAAACTAGCCCTTAATTTCAAAATAGAAAAATTAGCCCGTATTGTGGGCGTGTTTGGATGGATGGTGAAATGACGGAAAGTGAGGTGAAGCATTAAATCAAGAGAAAATAAAATATAAGGGGTTATGATGGTCTTTTATTTTTTGTGGCTTTATATGGAATCTTTTTTACTGTTTTTGGAAAAAAAAAAAATTTTGTCATTTAGTGGAGAAAGGAGGTTGCTTTTTTAACCTTTTTATAAAAAGTAGGAGGGGATTTTGAATTTGTGTGCTTTTAATATAACCTCTTGCCCTTTTTTTATTTGGATAATGGAAGTTTTTCCTTACTTTACTTCATTTCACCATCCATCCAAATACAAGTGGTGAACTGAATTGATGTGAGCTAAAGCATAAAAAATCAAGAGCGAATAAAATATAAAGGGGTTATGATGGTCTTTTATTTTTAGTGGCTTGATAGGGAGTCTTTTTAACTTTTTGTGTGAAAAGCTAATGCTTGTTGTCA
Organism: Camphora micrantha; assembly: GCA_003546025.1. Lineage (NCBI taxonomy): Eukaryota > Viridiplantae > Streptophyta > Magnoliopsida > Laurales > Lauraceae > Camphora > Camphora micrantha. The sequence continues at coordinate 25,782,555 of QPKB01000007.1, read as the reverse complement.
TTTAGTGGAAAAAGGAAGTTTCTTTTTTAATTTTTTTAAAAAAATAAAGAAATTTTGAATTTAGGTACTTTCGATATGACCCCTACTCTTTTCTTGTCTGGACAAGGGAGGCTATATATATCTTGCCTCAAGTCTGCTTTTCTATGTTTATTTAAACAGACTGGAGCAACTCTCCTCTGGGACTTGACAGTGTTGGGTTGGGAGGTCAACTACAAAGAGGAATTTATCCCAACAGATGAGAAATCATACACCCTTATTGTTAGAAAAGGTAAGAAGATGGCTGCAACTGAGGAACCCATTCGCAACTCTTTCAAGATCAAGGAGCCTGGCAAAGTCATTCTCACAGTAGAGAATCCCACCTTCAAAAAGAAGAGAGTGCTCTATCGTTACAAGGTCACAAGCTGATCTTCGTCATAATTGACAGAAATGAATGAAAATAACACTAGTATATTGTTTGGATGTATGCAGATTTTTTGATTCCTCACTCTCACCCATCTACTAGTCCATTCCATGTAATTGAATTTAACTGGGGCCCAATTGTGATCAAGTCATTCAATCACAGGGCCCATATTCATTGTAATTCACATTATGATGTATGTATTTAAATAAAAATGCGTTTATATATATTAAAGCTGTTAATTTTGACCAAATTAGTTTTAATTTTGATCGTCCCAGTTTTAATTTTAAATTTAAGTGGGGCCGGACCAATATTGGAGCCTACTAATAGGATAACAACTAGTTGGATTAATTTGGTACATGTCAAGCTAAACCATAAAAAGTTAAAATTTATAAACTAGTAAATATTTTAAATCACAACCTCTCATTTTGTAAGACTTTTGAAAATCTACGCTAGCCACTGTGACCATAAAATTTTTATACAAAAGGTTTGTTAAAAAATTGTCAAAATTAGTTATGGATGGTGTAGGAACCTTGGCCACAAGAGAGATGAAAGATCCAATTTATGTCACTGTTGCTTCAAGGAAATATGTACTGTATCAAGGCTTTCAATAAGGGTTCCTATCATTGACAATAGTAATAGAGGAATTCATCAAGACCTTTGGCTTCATTTTATTCTGAAAGTGCCTTTTGACTTATGGGAAATGTCTTAGATTTAGCTGTTATATTTATATTTTACTACTTTTTATTATATTTGTATTTAAGTATTTGCTATTTCTGCTCCCTTTTTTGTTTTTTAATTGTGTTTTGTATCAATGAGGAGAATTATACGACACAAAGAAGTGCATGATCCATGGTCCATGCGGCCCTCTAAATCCAAAATGTGTGTGTATACAAGATGAATGCAGCAAAAAACTATCCTAAAAGATTCAATGAGTGTACATCAATTGATAGTTATGGTTATCCAAAGTGCATGAGGAGAGATGATGGAAGGACTAATAACATAGGCGATGTTACTGATCGACCCCAAGTGCAGGGCTGCGATGCAGTATAATCCTTGAGAGTACAGGGTCGAATCCACATTGAGCAATATGTTTGAGCACTTTCCAACTTTAACCTAAAATCAAACCTAAATAGAAACTAATCAAATTACACAAAAACTTGTCCAAATAGTGAAAATTAATAATTACAACTTTACAAATAAGAAAATAAATCTAAACTAAGAAAAGAAACCTAGTCTTTTCAACCCTATTCTAACTAGAACCTGTAAAAATAACAAACTCATCAAAACAACCAATTTAACATAATATATAAATTAAAAACCTAAATCTACTTTCTAAATATCAATTTATGAAAACATGTATGAATTATGCAGCCTTAAAAAGGAACAATGCAATTCTAAGCAAGTCTCTAACTATATGATAGATGATGTAAAAATTTCTAACTATAGAAATTGTTGTGTAGGCCCAACTTTGCTGGACTGCACGACCTTCGTAGGATACCCTAAACCTAAATCTAATTGTTGGAATCAACTCTCTGATGATGCATGAACAAAAAAAAAAAGGACTTAAAACAAAAAAGATATGATCGCCTAAAGATGCCTAGTCGAACTAGTTATGTTGCTGAAATCTGATATGACCTTGTTGGGTACCCCTGCTTGAGCCTTTGTTTGACACACTTTCCAATATTATTTTTGACTTAAATTTAGGGTATTCAAAGATCTATTCCCAGACTTTATGTTTTCCAAATTTCAAGGCAAACTCCTTTGTTTACCTGGTTTTCAATTCACGTACTATTGGGACACAGTTTGCCCAAAACTGTTGAAACAATGCAGTTTTTTTCAATGCTCAATTTCTCCCCTTCATACCAGTTCCGGAATTTCCCTTCTTAATCAGTTATTAATTGTTGTATTTTCAGCAGCAGAAACATGTTCAAACATGAAATCTAAATCTAATGCATGCAATTAATACTTTCCAACCATAGATCATGCAAAGACATAAGTAGAAATTGCACAACCAAACATTGAAAGATTGAAACTGATATTTCTAATTCAGAAAAATGCTAAAAGAAAAATCAGAATACTAACTGAAAAATAAGAATAAAAATGGTGGAAAAAGAAAAGGCGAAAAATTATGCATCCGAGATGTTAGAACTCAACACTAGCCTCAGCATTGAAACAACGAGCAATCTAGATCTTTTTCTCTCTTCTTAGAGTAGGGAAAGATGCAAGCAATTTTGCTCAATGTGATTTCTCTCGACTCTGATTCGCCAAATTGATTTTCAATGCCTAGTCTAAACATACGATATATCATCTCCAAAAATAATATATGAAAGAAACTATAACAATGAAAATAAATTGCTTACCCAAAGAAAAAGCTTATGCATGCAGAATCAATCAAAGATATGCTTTTTTTATTCCTCAATCTTGGAGTACATGAAATTAATAAACTTCTCTCTTCATCATTTTTTCAAACCAATATGTGCCTCATAATTAGAACTAGAAGGGAGAAATAAGAAGGCGATTATAGAGAGAAAAGGACGGAGAGATGGAGTGGTGGGAGTCCTTTAGAGTGTGCAATGAGGCTTGGAGTTCTATAAAGGGGGCTGGTTCTTATATAATTTTTCACACCTCCTCTTTGCAACTCTTTGTTTCTTTTTTGAATTGGTTTCTTTTGATTAACTTCCAAGCCATGCTTCTAAGTAGGAAAGAGTTTGACGTTGATAGATTCCCTTGCCTAATTGAATTATCTTGGAAAGAAAGACTTTCTTTGGAGCTTCCTAGAATTTACTCTCAAAGATTGCAAGTGATGTGTGAAGAGAAGCTTTCCAAAAATTAGAATTTTTTGCAATTCTCATTTAAAACTGTAGTAGCCAACTTTCTGAGGTCATATCCCCCTCAGTTTAGCTCCGTTTGACACAATCTCAGGCTCTCTGAATATCTACTTGAAAAGAGCTTTCAAAGGTGGCTAGATTGTGCTGATTTGACACTCGGTTTGAGAGTTATTGTCATTTTAAGTTGCTGCCCCTAAAAAAATCCGAGAATAATTTTGAAATACTCCAACTTTCCATGTTGGACTTTGTTGGACTTCAAGAGTGCCTTGAATCTCTTTCTTGCTTGGTGTCTTCATTCTAGCTTGCAACTTTAACTATTCAACCTTTCTTGCAAACTTTCTGATATTTTCTTCTCCCTTGCTTGCTTTTGAACTTCAAAATTACTAAGCACACATCTTCTTCCCAAATCTAATTTTCCTTTTCTTGCATGAGTTTCCATCTTAATCCTTTAACTTTTCTTTTGACCTCTCTCTCACATTGCATCAATGTGCGGGCCCATGCTCTTGATCTTCCCTACACAAATTGAAAGAAACAAACTTATCATTAATCATATGTAAAAAAATATATGTCGACCACACGGGACCCTAACATGTCTAATGATGCACCAAACTAACAACCTTTCTAAAAATAGCACATAGTGCCAAAAAAAGCAGGTATGCATTGATGAAACCAAAAAGCGAATTTGTTGCAATGAGTTTGATGATGAAAAACCCTAACCTCACAAAAGTCATGCAATGTGATGAATTTTGATCTAATTTTCAAATTTATGCCCAAATGCATGAAATCATGAAATTGAGTGTATTTCTATGCAATTAACCCTAATTAAGTCCACAAATATACATGAAATGATGGTAAGATGACCTAATTTTGTGGACTTATCAGTTAGCCTATACAATAGTCGGGTGGTTCCATATAACCCTTATTTGTCATGAAAATTTAATGCGCACATAAATGTTGAGATTCACAGCCAGATATGAGTAATAAAGTATTTGTATACATACATCCACAATGAACCTAATAGAGCAAGAATCATTATCAAGGAAAGCAGTTATGGAAGAGATACATCTGAAACATTGCACTACAAGGAAATTGATGAAATTAGATAATACTTTGATTGTCGTTATGTTTATGCACCAGAATCATGTTGGCGAATATTTGAATTCAAACTTCACCATAAAAAAGAAACAGTATAGCGTTTACAATACCATTTAGAAAATCAACAAATTGTTGTTTTCTATGATAATGATATTTTATTGTCAATTTTAAATCGACCAGGAATGAATAAAACAATGTTCATAGAATGGTTTACAGCAAATCACAAAGATCCAAATGCAAGGGGACAAATATATGTTGACTTTCCAATGGAATGGACTTGGAAAAGTAGTGAAAAGGTAAGGTGTAAAAGGAAGCGCCAAAAATGATTTGGAAAATTATATTATGCACCACCTAATGCAGGTGAGAGGTATTTTTTAAGAGTGCTCCAACATATTATACGTGGTGTAACCAGCAAAAAAATTTTACGGACAGTCAATGGGACCGTACAAGATACATTTAAACAAACATGCATGCTTAGAACTTGAATTGCTTGATTATGATAATGAGTGGGACAATGCAATTAAAGAATCATCAGTTTGGGCCATGTAACATTAATTAAGAAACATGTTCGCTGAGATCCTCATCCATATCACATTTCCATAGGATATAAGAGCATAAACGATCCATAGATTGAATATTAAGGTTCAAGTTATAGAATTAGAGAAATGGAAACAAAGAAAAGAGCAGTGAAAGCGAAGTATTAATTAAGGTTTACAATACCAAAGAAAGTGCAAAACTAAAACAACTAATCATCATGACCATCCAAGCCATAGGTCAAGGATAAGGTGACGTCCATGAGAAACTCAACGCAAATGCTGTCTAATGAACATCATCAGAATTCCACTCAGTTAATTACTGCGGAGTCATGCCCATCCTCAGCATCTGGGGCAATAGCATTGAGTTCCTCACTTGTAACACAGTGTAGCACCATTAGACTAGGCTAAGCAAGATAAACAAAATATATAATGTAACATGCGGAAAATCAATAGCTGGACATATATAGATTATATGAGGTCAAACAAGTATAATCTAGGCATGATTGGTGCAAGAATAAGCATGTAACTGAAGAATCATAAATGACATATATATATATATATATATATATATATATATAACACAACAGAGCAAGATGGCACACATAAGCTACATTATCTTAAATAAACATGTAAACATGAAATTAAGTGAGAGCGGGATAATAGAGGAAAACAGAATGGTACCACTAGTAGACAAAATGCCCAAAACTCTCCATCGTGGACCTAGGGTGCCGGTCAACCCTTAGAACATAACCCCATCTGCAGAAGGTCAAAAATATAATTAAACCCACACTAAGGTCTTATTTTGATAGGGTTGAATCTAAGTGGTGCCGACTCATGGAATGAACTGTACAAAATAACATAATATAGTACAGAAGCAAATTAATATCATGTAGTACATAATCAGAACTTATCATAGGCATAACTGAGTATAACAGAAGTTGGCATAAATGTAAAATGGTGCATAAAACAAGATATACATGAACTAAACAGATGTATGATCAAATCATACGAGAATACTGGAAACGGAATGCAAATGCATGTATATAGATCATAAACGGAATCGAATATATAAATCAAGCCAAGCCTACGGTCTTGGAACACTTGTGGTCTTCACTGTCCAACTCAATGTAGTACTAAGGATTTCAGCATTGTTGGGCTACAAGGGAACTCTTGGAGTTACTTAATTTGGACGTCAAATCCCTTAGTATAACACATTTGGTTAGGAATACAATATGAAGATTCACGATGTTCCTTGTGGTTGTATGGTAGCTTACACCTCACCCACATAAATTAAAATTTCATTAGGCATGATTTAGGGTTCAACGGATCCATCCTTAAGGTCAAACTATTGGGCCAAAACCATCTAAGCATTCTATGGTTCTTCACTTGTCTCGTGGTACAGTCCGATTGCCAAGATTTTCAATTCAAATTCACCCTCTCTCCCAACCTTTGATCAATAATATGTATGGACCATTGAATTCTACGCTTCAAGGACTCTCCAACGGTATGTAGAACTCCAAAATCAGACGTACGGATAAAAAGTTATGGTCGTTCAAAAATTTGTCCAAATTCTGCTGGGCGAATAGACTTGGTCGGCTGGCCGAACTTGTGGCCGAAGGTAGCCAAATAGGTGGCTGAATACCTTGAGGGGAGACAATATGTAGGCACGACAAAAGTTACGAGCCAAAAATAAATGGCACGGGCCCGCGGTCGTTTGATGGATTATAGGGAGGACCCGCAACAAAGGAAGAAGATTTACAAAAGACAGATAAAAGGGCCGTTTCCGTAATATCGGCTAAGGTAGGTTGGAAACGTTGCCTTCGTCTGTCAGCAAAAGCAAATGAGAAAATAAAAGAAGGGAATGAAGAAAACTCCTTAGGAGTCGCGCCCCAGTTCTATTATATTGCCAAGGCAGGGAGAAGAAAGTAGAGGATGCACCCGACTCTAGGATTAACCCTGCCTTCGTCTATAGATGAAGGCAGGTGAAAAGAAAAGAGAGGCACGTGAGAAGGACCCTATATAAGAAGGGCGCACTGATCCTAAAAAGGGGAGAAGGCGGGACAGGGAGAAATCTCGTATAGAGGGGAAAAAGGTGTTCCTAGAGGCTTTTGGGAAAAAGGTCTTCCTAGAGGCTTTCTTCCCTTTCAAAAGAAATCATCCCTATAATTTCTCTGTAAACAGGAGTACTAGTAGTCCGAATATTGGACAGACCAGAAGCTTAGTGTGTAGCCCGAGATCTCTAGTTGTTGAAATAGAATTGCCATACGCATGCACTTTTCTTCTTTCACATTTACACTACATCGCACCATATTATCTTTTCTGTTTACAAACACACACACACACACACACACAAACACACACAAAAAAGAAAAGATCCTAGAGGATCTTCCACAAACAATATACAAATTTACTATTTATCTTTAAATTTTAGGCATATTTACATAATGATAGACATCTATTTTTAATTATAGTATATGTATCTTTTTTTTTTCTTTTTTTTTTTTTTGAACTTCTATTTTTGGAAAATCCATCATTACTAGGACTTGTAAAAAAAAATTCCTTTTTGGTTTTTATACCTATTTTTAAATGCATAAACAATTATTTTTCTTTTTTTATTTTGGAGATTTACACCTTAAATCCATATTAATTTCTCTTTCCATATAAAATCTCTCAGTTTTTATTATCTTCCATATTATATTATATTTCTTAAAATTGTGACTCTTGTCATGATCCTAAGACTGCTTTGTATTTCCTTTTTATGATTTAATCTTGTTCCTGTTATGGTAAAAAATAGATAGTAAATTTAGTGTGATCTTGCGGTTGAAGTGTTGGATGATTACATCAATAAGTAATGATTGGATGATTACATCAATAAGTAATGATTGAGAATCATGAGATAGCCCAATGGTAAGGGCATCTCATTCTCACTGAAGTGGCACCCTTGGCGTTGGCATACCAAGGATGAGCTACTAGTCGAACCTAGACACTTTGGTGAGAATTAGATTAACTTACCACCAGGCTATCTCAAGGTTTTCTGAAAAAACTCTGGGTTTCTCCATTCTTCTTGAGCTTAAATTGAGAACATCAACCATTTGAGTGAATTTCTCTTCACATAGACTAGACTGATCTCTCTGTACACTTACATCTAAAGTAAACCTCCTAATACGAGTATGAGCTCATTTCATTAAGACAACAACATTAGCAATTGTCTAACCAACTAATTGGAAGGAAATTAGAGAAAGAACATGGATGTTAATTAAGGACACAGACCAAAAGAAGGGTTGTGATTTTCTTATCACCAAATTTCTCTTATGATTGACCGACCCAAAGATAGAGAAAAATAAATGATTGGTGTTATTTATTTTATCCAAACATTTTAATTGACAAAGAATAAAAGAAAATAATAAGATGCATCTTTACAACAAAGTCAACCATGTAATATCGCTTGCGATCAATCCACTCCCTTCACACTCACCTATCTTTGTGCCTTGAAATGAAGGTAGATCTAATCCTAACTGAAGTAACATTTACAGTAATAAATCTGCAGCACCTTCAAATAGATAGCTATCATATTCCAATAAGAATTTGTAAGACCATTGTGAATGTTGTAGTCTCAAAGAGCAGTTAAATGCGATCAGTCCTCGTCATCTCAATCTTGCTTGCAATAGTGGAAATTACTGAACGTGATATTTAGCGAGTTAAGATGGACCCTAATGGCGGATCGAGAAGATTAAAAAGAAGTAGTATTAAACAAGATGTCCATACAAATGAAGTATTTAATAAGTTGATAATTTCACGTACATGATCGTGTGGCCTAATGGATAAGGCGCTCGCCTCCGGAGCGGGAGATTGTGGGTTCGAGTCCCATCACGATCGTTCTAATTTTTTTCACTGCAGCTTCCAGCAGTTTAATCATTCGGCTTCCAGTTACTATTTGAGAATTTTTTTTCATAAAAGCTCTCTAATGTATTCAATATTTGTGAATCTCAATACTTCATTCATGGTCGTTCTAATACTTGGGCCCAATAGTTATTTAAGACTGTTTTACGTGAAAACACCTAATTTGTTCCATATTTGTAAATCATACCACTTCATTGATGACAAATAGATTGAGTCCAAGGTCATTCAGCCTGGCCTATTTAGATGGGGCCTTTTCGTATAGAACGTCGAACCGAGTTCCTTAATTGTCCTCTAAGGCTTTAAGTAGGAACTGAGTTCCAAAGTGGGGCCCTCGTATTGAAAATTTGTATCGCTTTCGATAAGCTTCCTCCCCGTGCATGGGTATTCTAAAATTTTGCACTAGTAAGAATTGGTTCTGTTGTAGGATTGGCCATTTCATAAAACATTTGATTAAAATGAATAGTACATAAGATTGCATATCACAGAGGTAGACCCAAGAATTCTTCCTTTGGGGGCCATTATGTAGGGAAAAAAAATACACTTGAGAGGGCCACATATTAAAAAAATACATGTAATTTTCTAAATATAAAAGGCCTTTTTTGATAATTTTGAGGGGAGCATATGTAAAAAGTTGTAACATTTCCTTAAACTTAAGGGCGTTTTCTAAAATTTTGGGGGGCCGCGGCTATTGCCGGCCGCTCGGTTTCTGCAAGTGGCATAACACATCTTTTATCAAACAGTCAATCCTGCGGTGGGACCAACAAATGAGATGGAAAAAAAAAGAAAAAAAAAATCAGCATACAAATGCTATCCGAACAGTGAGAGAAGAAATTTCAGCATCTATGCTATGTTTGAAATGGCAAAAATTCAACATGTAACAGGGTATAATTATCTGGATTCTCGACACCCAGCCACTCTTAGTCGTCCTTGAATTTGCTTTCAAGAGTAGGATCATCAAAGTGGTACAGGCATGAGATGAGTCTGACACCTTGAATTTGCTTTCAAGAGTAAGAACATCAAGGTGTGGTACACGTGAACTGCAAGACCAGAAGTCACTCTCAAAGTTGACACCATGTAATTTGGGAACGTGTATATCAAACTTCAGGGAATAGAACCAAACAGCCAGAAAGCAATACAATGAATGCCTTGGCTTGGTTCACTGGTGCCTGGTGGACCCATCCAAATTGCCGCTTTAATCAGAATTGGGTTTTTAACGCCATCACCTGCAAGGCTGCAACAACTAAATATGATGTTGGCAGCTTTTGAGCTCATTGGAATAACAATGAAAAAGTCATATCTAAAGGCTATTGGACCCAGCTCTAGCCAGGTCCCACTATGGATGCAAGCTTAACATGTAGAGTGAAAGCCATGTATTCATGTCTATGAGTGCATAAGATGAGCAGGCTGCTGTTATGGGTATAACAAACTCAAGAACCCAACAAGTAAACAAGGCTTGGAATCTCTATGATCAAACGTCCAAACAGCATTAATTCTCATAATCAAACAGTTTCAATTCCCACAAACAAACAGCCCCAGTAGCAATGATAAATGGGCTGAAATTAATAGGCTTTTAGTGGTTAATGGGTTGCCACAGTTACACATGGGCAATGACGCAATTGTAGGCTAAACACGACTGGGTGTAAGGAGATCATCAGTGGTCTCTATAAAAAATGGATTGTCCTGGTCCCAACATCTAAAGTGGGGCCACAGGTCTAAATCTGTTGATTGCCAAACATAGCAGCAAATGGGCTCTCAGAAATTCACCACCTCTTCCTCCTTGTGTGGGCTTTCTTCCCGCTTGTGCTGACTCTCTCTTGTACTCCAACCCCCTTGGCTGAGGTTTTATATATATATATATATATATATATATGGGCTCCCAATCATATAATTGCACATGGTTTACAATAAAACAATTTTTTTTTTTTTCGATATGTAGGTAACAATAAACCCATTTAAGTCATCAACACTAAAATAGAGTGGTCTTATTCTCACTGGATATGAAGCAGATCACTGGCATAAATATGTCAACTTGGTAACAAATTGGTCCTCGGTTGCTGACGAGTCCGGTGCGGTCATATAATTCTTTCTCTTTAAAGTTGAATGTTGGTTGGAAAAAAAAGAAAGAAAGAAAAACCTCAATTCTGACTTTAGAAGAAGCCACATCAGCTTTTTGGGGTTCATTTGTGACTGTGTTCTTTTAAAAACACATAATATTTGCCTTTTCAATAAAACTAGCATGAAGGCCCTATGCATGCACAAGTTAAGTATCATGTAATCTGAATATGTAATATTTTAAAATTAATATTTCACATAAAACAAACTTGCCTCTTTCTCAACTTTGTTGTCTTCTGCAAATATATTTTGATTTCGTGCCTTAAAGATTCTACATTGCATTTGCCTCATCTAAGTCTTATCCATCTTTGAGTTAGAATAAAGGGACACATAGAGGGAGGTTGGGTGGGAGATGTGTAGAAAAGAAATGTCCAGAGGTGGTGTGATGGAGAGTTTTAGGGGAGAAATGGTTTAAAGATATGAAAGGGGTGTTTTCATTTTTTAAGAGATTGATTCAAAGAGAGATAAAAAGTTGGCATGTCCTTTGGGCATGTCTTTTGAAGTAATAAATGGGGCTAATTGCCGATGTGGGGCAAGGAAAGAGAGATTTGAGCTTTTTTGTGTAACTGCTTTCTAATCACTATTCAGCTTTAAAGAGAAAGAATGTGTCTCTTGGGCTACATATGTGCCTTTTTAATAAAATGTGTCTCTTGGGCCCATTTGTATGGATGTGACCCAATTCAAAGGGATGCCTTCCAACTCTATAAATTAAGGTTATTTTTAAAGTTTTGATATAGTATTCAAAAAGAGCTGAAATGCATATGAATCCTTTATTTTTAAGATGAAACGTGTATGCTGAAGTGGATTAAAGGAAAAAAGGTTTGGTTTTCATAATTTTTTGGTTGATTTAAATTTTTTTAATAGATTTATATGAAAGGAATTTTAGTTTTAATATATTATGTAGGTCACACGAGACTTAATATGTGCATTGCACAGGGGCTTCATGCTTGTCGTTATGCTTGGGTAGAAACATTAAAGAGTGTTGCTACCCATTCACAAAACTAAGAACAAAGCTTGGCATGAAGACAGTTTCAATATAAAAGATTAAGAGGTTCAGTGTTGAGGGGGAGCATTGTTAGTCAACACTGACTCAAAAACAAGTGGGTCTCTAGAACTCTCTTTCCCTTTCCTACTTTTTCTAGAAAGACCCACTCCAAGTGTCTCTCTCTGACTATTCTAGAATCCACATGAGCAATCCCACCTCCTCACACAACCGACTACATGTAGAAAATTCTAGTGACTTCAAACCGACACAAAACATGGTAAAAAAGTAGACCACATGGATCATGCCTCCACCACATGGACTTTAGTTGAGTGCCTATAAATAGAGGTGCATTGGGTAAGTAAGGAGATCATCAAGTGAATTGAAGTGACGTCTAGCTCAAGCGTAGTGAGTGAAGAGTGAAGTGAGACACACAGAAGTGTGTAGTGAGAAAGTAGTGTGAGTGCTCTTTTGTAGTGAGTGAGTGTATTGAGTAATTTGTAGTGAGTGAGTCTTTTGCTTGTAAGAGTGTAGGCTTAAAGTGTGTGTAAGTTGTAAACTTTGTAATAGTGTATTTGTGTAAAATTTATAAAGTGGGTTCTTGTTCATAGTAAACTTTGTAGTTTGTAATTAAGCTGTAGCTAGTGTGTTTCTCCCATTATCCAAGGTATCAAAGCCATCTTCAAACAAAGTGGTATCAGAGTTAGGTTCCCCTACAAGCAGAGATGGCATCAAGCTTGGTTCAACCCCAGATCCCGAAGCTGACGAAGGAGAACTATGAGAACTGGAGTATCCAGATGAAGGCGTTACTCGGATCGCAAGATCTGTGGGAGATCGTCACCGAAGGATACGTGGAGCCCACTGCAGAGCAAGAAGCTGCATACACTCCGGAGCAGAAGATTACCCTTAAAGATCAAAGGAAGAAAGACAAGAAGGCTCTGTTCCTACTCTATCAAGGAGTAGATGAATCAACCTTCGAGAAGATTGTTGAAGCATCATCTAGCAAGAAAGCATGGGAGACCCTGAGCACTATCTTCAAAGGCGTTGATCGAGTCAAAAGGGTCCGTTTGCAGTCACTTCGAGTAGAGTTTGAAGCCACTCACATGAAAGAAGATGAGAATATTTCTGATTATTTTTCACGATTGCTTGTCATAGTAAATCAAATGAAGAGAAATGGTGAAAAGATAGAAGATATTAGGGTTGTAGAAAAAGCATTGAGATCCCTCACAACCAAGTTTGAGCACGTGGTTGTGGCTATTGAGGAATCCAAAGATTTAGAGACTCTCTCAATAGAAGAATTAATGGGATCACTCCAAGTCCATGAGCAATATATGCAAAAGAATAGTGGCTCCATGTTCTTGGAACAAGCACTAGAGTCAAAATTGACTCTTAGTGAGCAAAAGCCCTGTCACGGAAGTTGGAAGCGGGGCAGTAGCACAAACAACAATCGCGGCAGAGGTAAAGGGGGAGCAAATCCTCAAAGTCAAGGGCAATCTCAATCAAGGAGCACCAACAATCACGGAAGAGGAGTTGGCTGAGGTGGATTCACTTGTGGTCGTGGTAATTCAAGAAATGTTCAATGCTACAACTGCAACAAGTTTGGACACTTTGCCTCGGAGTGTTGGAGCAAACCCGCGGAACGGGATGAGCGATCTAACTTCGCAGAAGCGAGAGATGAAGAAAAAGAATTGTCCACTGTTCTCCTAGCACAAGAGGAAGGCTATGGCCAAGAAAATGTTTGGTACCTGGATTCCGGCGCGAGTAACCACATGTGCGGGAAGAAGGAACTCTTTGAAGAGCTTGCAGAAGATGTTAGCGGAAAAGTAAGCCTCGGAGATTCATCAAAGCTTCAGGTACGAGGTAAGGGAAATATTAAGATTTATCAGAAAGATGGTGTGCCTGTATATATCTCAAATGTGTATTACGTACCCAACATGAAAAGTAACATCCTTAGTCTTGGGCAACCCCTGGAAAAGGGGTATGTAATACACATGGAGAATCTCTCTTTGTCATTGAGAGATATACATGGAAGGCATATAGCTCGAGTCCAAATGGCGAAGAATCGCATGTTCCCACTCTATCTTAACACAAAGTTAGAGAAGTGCTTCCATGGACTTATAAATAATGAGTCATGGAAGTGGCATCTTAGATATGGGCATCTTCACTTCAATGGGCTCAAGCTATTATCCACTGCAAACATGGTGCATGGCTTGCCAACTATCGAAAAGCCCGAGCATGTGTGTGAGGCATGCACACTTGGCAAGCAACAAAGGAACTCATTTCCAGTAGGGAAATCATGGAGAGCAAAAGCACCATTGCAGTTGGTTCACACAGATATTTGTGGACCATTGGAGACACCTTCTCTTGGAGGTAATAGATACATCATCACTTTTATCGATGACTTCAGTAGAAAGCTCTGGGTATTCTTTATCAAAGAGAAGTCTGCAGCCTTCACTACCTTCAAAAATTTCAAAGCCCGTGTAGAAGTAGAAAGTGACTATAAGATTAAGACACTTAGATCTGATAGGGGTTGAGAGTACACCTCGAAAGAATTTCAAGAGTACTGCAGACAGTGGGGTATCAGGCATCAGTTCACAACTGCCTATACACCACAGCAGAATGGAATAGCGGAAAGGAAAAACCGCACCATCCTCGATATGACGAGGACCATGCTCAAAGAAAAGGGTCTGCCAAAAGAATTTTGGGCAGAAGCTGCTGCGTGTACAGCCTACTTACTCAACAGATGCCCTACAAAAAGTGTCAGGAATAAGACACCACAAGAGGCATGGAGCGGTCACAAACCAAGTGTGGCCCATCTAAAAATATTTGGGTGTGTTGCATATGCCCAAGTACCAGAGGCAAAGAGGAAGAAGCTTGATGATCGTGGAGAAAAGTGTATCTTTATCGGATACAGTGAGGAGTCTAAAGCATATAAACTCTACAACCCACTTACTAAAAAGGTAGTGGTAAGTATAGATGTAGTCTTTAGTGAAGAAGATGCATGGAGGTGGTATGAAGAAGACACATCCCAAGAAAAGCCTCTTGAAATAGAAGAGCATGAGATGCATCTTCAAAACCATGAAGGCCCGCGGCAAGATGATGCAATATCTCCACATACAGCACCATCACTTCGAAGAAGTCTTGAAGGACAAGATGGATCATCAGCAAGCAGCTCATCAGCTCGAAGCTCTTCCTCCTCCATCACACCAATCAAGATGAGAAGCCTAAGAGACATTTATGAAGAAACTGAAGAGACCAACCTCTTATGTCTCTATGCTGAATATGAGCCTCTCACCTTCCAGGAAGCAGTGAATGAAGATTATTGGAAAAAAGCCATGGAAGAAGAGATTCACGCCATCGAGAAGAACAACACTTGGGAGCTTACTACACTCACTCCAGGCCAGAAAGCTATCGGTGTCAAGTGGGTATATAAGATCAAGCGCACGATCGATGGAGAGATCGGTCGATATAAGGCGAGGCTTGTAGCTAAAGGCTACAAACAGCAATATGGCGTGGATTATGAAGAAGTCTTTGCTCCTGTCGCCCGACTTGATACGGTAAGAATGCTAATCTCTCTTGCAGCACATCATAGTTAGAAAATTTACCAACTAGATGTTAAGTCAGCATTCCTAAACGGTATACTTGATGAAGAAGTATATGTAGAACAGCCAGAAGACTTTATAGTAGAAGGAGAAGAGCAAAAAGTATACCACTTAAAGAAAGCGTTATATGGGCTAAAGCAGGCCCCACGAGCATGGAATGCTCGTATAGATAGCTATTTAGAAGAAAATGGGTTCTTCAAATGCCCGTATGAGCATTCAGTCTATATGAAGAGAAATGCTCATGGAGAAATGCTCATAGCATGCCTCTATGTTGATGACTTACTATTCACTGGGAATAGCTCCCATATGTTCGAAGAATTTAAACATGCTATGTTCAAGGAGTTCGATATGACCGACTACGGACTAATGTCCTTCTTCCTGGGTATAGAGGTCAAGCAGCAGCAAGATGGTATTTCCATCTCACAGAAAAAATATGCTAAAGAACTCCTTGAAAAATTCAGAATGAGCAACTGTAATCCTATAAGCATGTCTGTAGCAACAGGCTCAAGACTAACAAAAGGAGAAGGAAGAGACATTAATCCGACACTATTCAAAAGCCTGATAGGAAGCCTAAGGTATCTCACAATCAAAAGGCCAGACATTGTCTATGGTGTCGGACTTTTGAGCCGATATATGGAAAGGCCAAAGGAGTCACACTGGATTGCAGCCAAAAGAATCTGACGGTACATCAAAGGTACCATGAATCTTGGTCTTTTCTATGGCTATGGCAATGAAGCCAAGTTATATGGATATTCAGACAGTGACTTGGGAGGTGATCAAGATGAAAGAAAGAGCACTACAGGGTATGTGTTCTATCTTGGATCTACGGCCTTCACATGGGTCTCTAAGAAACAAAGCATTGTAGCTTTATCAACATGTGAAGCCGAATACGTAGCAGCGTCAGCAGCAGTCTGCGAAGCTATATGGGTGAGAAACCTCTTGGAAGAATTTGATCACCCACAAAATAAATCCACAACTATACATGTGGATAACAAGTCTGCCATTGAACTTGCTAAGAATCCTATACAGCATGGAAGAAGTAAACACATAGATATCAAGTTCCATTTCATAAGAGATCATGTAAAGCAAAGACAGTAAAGCTGGAGTACTGCAGTACCACAGAACAAGTGGCAGACATCTTTACCAAGGCTTTACCGACAGACACATTCACAAAACTAAGAACAAAGCTTGGCATGAAGACAGTTTCAATATAAAAGATTAAGAGGTTCAGTGTTGAGGGGGAGCATTGTTAGTCAACACTGACTCAAAAACAAGTGGGTCTCTAGAACTCTCTTTCCCTTTCTTACTTTTTCTAGAAAGACCCACTCCAAGTATCTCTTTCTGACTATTCTAGAATCCACATGAGCAATCCCACCTCCTCACACAACCGACTACATGTAGAAAATTCTAGTGACTTCAAACCGACATAAAACATGGTAAAAAAGTAGACCACGTGGATCATGCCTCCACCACATGGACTTTAGTTGAGTGCCTATAAATAGAGGTGCATTGGGTAAGTAAGGAGATCATCAAGTGAATTGAAGTGAAGTCTAGCTCAAGCGTAGTGAGTGAAGAGTGAAGTGAGACACACAGAAGTGTGTAGTGAGAAAGTAGTATGAGTGCTCTTTTGTAGTGAGTAAGTGTATTGAGTAATTTGTAGTGAGTGAGTCTTTTGCTTATAAGAGTGTGGGCTTAAAGTGTGTGTAAGTTATAAACTTTGTAATAGTGTATTTGTGTAAAATTTATAAAGTGGGTTCTTATTCTTAGTAAACTTTGTAGTTTGTAATTAAGCTGTAGCTAGTGTGTTTCTCCCATTATCCAAGGTATCAAAGCCATCTTCCAACAGTTTTCTGATTATTTACTTGTGGGGTTTCCTTGTTGTTTGATAACATGGTTTTGTGATTTATGACCGAATATGAAAAGAGGTTCAAATGTAACTATTTTTTATGGGTTCTTTTTTTTTTTTTTTTTTTTTTTAAATCTCCGTTCTTCAATTCGATGGAGGGTTGAATATTCCTCCTCAAGTAAGGATCCAAATCTCCATTGTAATGGAAAATATCAATCGAGAGGGAAATGATGCTTGTAGGGTCCCATTTCGATTCGAGGATGTAATCCTTCTTAAATAAGGATTTAAATCTTCATCTAAATTGAAAAGATAAAAAGGAAAGATGAAGCGGGCATGACGTAGAAGATGAAGCAGGGTAGAAAGAGTGAGGAGGACAAAGTCGGGAATATGAATTGGAGAAGACAAGTGGCAAAAATAAAGAGATTAAGAGGAAGCTTCTTGCCTTCTTTCCTTTCTATCCTTCCTACTTTCGTCTTTATTTTACCTTCATTCTTTTCTTGATCTCCTATGTCAAATGGCCTCCTTTCCTCTCGTCTCTACTCTTCTCTCCTTTCCTTTCTCCAACGATCTTTCCTCTTTCGCTTTCTTCCGGTCTTTTCTGTCGAAATAGTAGGGGCCGACCTCTTCAGATTGTGGGGAACAGCATATCTTGGTACCTTCAAACTTATGAGATGATCATTTGAGCAAGTCATAATGAAATTTAACAATATTTGTTTAGGTTGTGGGGGCCTCAAAGGCAATAATCCAAGTATATTAATGGCTAAATTAATCTATGGGGTCCATGATTTAATAAATCTAAACATGGAATCCACTATTGTCTTTAAAATTTGCTATTAGATACATCTTTAAGACAGGATTATATGTGGGACCAATCCATTTCGTTGGATGTATTTTTATTATTTTGGATGGAATACACATGGGACACACCATTTCTGAAATTTTCCGTTTGAATATTGCATGTTTGGTATTTGTATTGGACCACACACGGACCCACGTACCCATATTGAAAATTTTACATTAGAAGCAATATTTATTTATTTTTCGGATGGAATTACACATGGGACCTACCCTTCTATTCAAAATCTTTCATTGGATGCATTCTCTCTATTTTGGATGGGGTTTCAAGCAGGACCCACCCATCTATTGGAATTGAATGCTATTTTTCTATTTTTGATGGGATTACCCACCCATCTATTGAAATTTCTCATTGCATGCTATTTTTGTATTTTGCATTGGATTACACGTGGGACCCACATATTTATTGAAGTTTATCATTTCACGCATTGGTGAAGTATTATGGATAGGGGCTGCCATGTCGGTGCAATGGATTTGATGGGCCCCATTATTATATTCTCTTCCGACGTGGGAGCCATAGTTAATTATCCTTGGTCTATGACTGATTCAAATCCAATAAATCAGAGGCCAAGATCACTCTAGTATCTGTTTTTTCGTTCCACAGTACCTGAAAAGTCCGTAAGGTGCCCATTTTCAGATTTCCTGGAAACTTACAAACCGCCCATTTTCTCTGATCTTTTCAGCCAATTGGACAAATGCCCATCTCAATTGGTCACGATCAGAAGTCAAGGTCTTCACAGCCACGCATAGACAACGTCATCGACTCCGCCAGCAGAAACTTCACCACCTCCTCACCCCTCTATAAATAGACCCCCTCACCATACCACAATAACCAACCCAAAACAAAGGAAAATCTTTCATTTCCTGTCCTGGTTAGCCAACATGACACTCTCAATCGTCCCTGCCCTCTCTCTCCTTTCCTTCCTCCTCTTCCCTCTTCTCTTCACCATCACCGATGCAGCCACCTTCGACATCCGCAACCAATGCACCTACCCTGTCTGGGCTGCCGGTGTCCCAGGGGGTGGCAAGAGGCTCGACCCGGGCCAGTCATGGTCCATCACCGCCAACCCTGGCACAGCGAAGGCCCGCATTTGGGGGCGTACCGGTTGCACCTTCGATGCCAATGGCCGGGGAAGTTGCAAGACCGGCGACTGCAAGGGCCTGCTCGAGTGCCAAGAGTATGGAAAGCCACCCAACACACTGGCCGAATACGCGCTGAAGCAATTTGCCGACCTCGATTGGATTGATATATCCCTTGTAGATGGCTTCAACATTCCCATGGAGTTCAGCCCCACCTCAGGTGGGTGCAAGGTTATGAGGTGCACTGCTGATATCAACGGTCAGTGTCCTGCAGAGCTTAAGGCAGATGATGGTTGCAACAACCCCTGCACTGTTTATAAGACTGATGAGTATTGTTGCAATTCTGGTAGCTGTGGGCCCACTCCTTTGTCTAAGTTCTTCAAGGACAGATGCCCAGATGCTTACAGTTACCCTAAGGATGATCCCACGAGCTTGTTCACATGTCCTACTGGAAATAATTATAAGGTCATCTTTTGCCCATGAGGCTTGTCTGTCCTGTTCTCTGTCTATCATATGCACTACTATTCTAAACTGCACTCAATAAGATGGAAAGCTAGAACTTTGATATTCTATGCTGACAAATAAAGTGTTTCTCTGCCATTTATGTTTACCCATTTATGTTTATGTTATATATATACACTAGTGGAGCCCTGCATATGTAATGCAGTTGCAAGCAACACACTCTTTCAGTATGGTAATTTAGAAAAACAAAATCATTGAAAAACTCAATATTAACAATTCCAATGGAGAATGACCGGTTTACATATAGCTCATTTTTTTGGGCAAATTAAGCAATTTACAATCACTCATTGTTCCTATGATATTCAGTAGAAGCTTCAATAATAAAAAATGTAAGAAGAAGATAGAATAACAAGATATATGGAAGGAAACTAACTGAAAAAAAGTTAAAAACCAACATTTTCTGGCCATATATAATTAGACAAAACACTACTTAATTTCAATATAGATCGATCGTCCGGCCTATTTTTCATTAAAATTTGTGTAAAACCTAGTGCTAAATACATACCAAATTTATGTTGAGAAGCACTGAATAGCAGTAATACCAATACAAAGAAATATGAATATCATGGAAAGAAACAAGGTTGATATGTCAAGATGAGGGCCAGAGCAACAACTTTAAAAGCTTTCTTGACTTAAGATGACACCACTACCAAATTTTGAACCATGTACATTTATGGCACTTCTGTTAGCTTTTTATGTATCATAAATCAATTCTGTCACATTCTAATTTTGTAATAAGTGAATCTTTGAAACAAATATCATAATTTGAAGCAAGAGAACCAACTACGAAGAGATCTTTAGGCATGCACTCTCAGGATGGGCACAACTACTTCCTTCAAACTTCCTAAGAAAATTTAATGGAAAATTCATTATCCTAGCATTAAAGGAATGTGGTTACAATGTTGGACATGAATCAAGTCCAAGAGTAATACTCGTTCGACCTAAGATGATGCCTTGGATGAAGCATGCAAAATCATAAAGAAAGATAATTAGCACCCTTAAACACAGTTTAGCACGTAGAATGATAATGAAGGAATGCATGTTGCCAGGATTGCCTAAAACAAAAAAAAAAAAAAAATAGGGGCCCTAAAGCAATCATTTCAAATCAACATAAGAGGGTGGATCTAAAAACATGAGTCGGCATATCAAAATGGTGGGCTCCATTGCATCATACTCATAAAAACTTGATAGGAAAAATAAAATACCTTATCATAACTAAAGAAGTAATAAGACAAGCCATTAGTCACTTGCATTGGATGTTGGTTTGATATGTAGTAATAAAATTTAAAAGAAAACCAACTTACATAGAATGAAGAAATCAAGAAAAGGCTTACATAACAAAAATCTGCATACGCTTGCATATTCACAAAAAACTTTTATGACAACTTGATTATCCAACTACTAAGAAAATGAAGCATATAAATAGACCTTAAGTCTCTCCAGAGCATCTCCGTATCTTTAGGTAGTGCACCCACACATCAATGAAATATTTTCCTCATTTCAACCCACTAATGTCACCCAAGTCCTCATCATTAAGCATAAAAACACCATACTTTCTTAGTAAATATCTTCACAATCAGTGATGAGACTGAGCATCCCATCTGATAAGGTTGCAGAACTTTGGTCACTATGAGATAGTGTGATTTATTTCGATCATCAGAATGTGAGATTCTGGATCATAGTGCTGGTACATTGGATGTATTGAAGGACCATGAGAAGCACCTTATGGAATACTATCTCGATTTTAAGGTCTGCTCTCATAATTCCCTAGCAATAGGCTCTCAATCCTGAGACATTGATGAATTCAAGTTTCTATCTATTCATTTGCTTTGAGTCACCAATGAGTGAGGTCAAATATAGGTCAACACCTCGTGTTTTGGGTACATAGTAGTAGGACTGTGAGAACATCCAATGGTCAAGATTGAATCTATTTATTTATCCCCTTGTGCCAATTAATGGATATGTCATTAGTAAGTGCGCACCTATCTCGATTAAGAGTTAATTGGATGATATTGATGATCACTGTAATTAATTGGGGTTCAAGGATAATAAGATGTGGATCTAAAATTGGAAGGGATATGTTTGATCCAATTGATCAATGCATAGATATTGATAGAGGGGCTTACTTGTGGTAATCAGTAAGTTTATGATCTTCTTTATAATTTATTCCTAAGACTGGAGTGCAATTGCATTTATATAGTGGTATTATTTTCAATTAACTATGGGCTCGGATTGCATATGAGATGTGGGGTCGCGGTGTCCCAGTTGGAGCCAGCTCTCTATGGAATCCCTAGTGGCTCCCCACTAGCCCAAGTTATTAGAAAGATACTAATCCTACTTGAACTCTAATAGTAAGGAATTAGAAAGTTACTATTTCTATTTGAAGTAAGACTTCTAATAGCGATAATAGTATGTTACTAATTATTGTGAAAGTGAGACTTCTATAATAATTAAAAAGGAGAACGTTATTATTTTGTAATGGGAGTTGGATTTCTATTTCAAAAAGGTAAAGAGGATGATTGCCAAGCTATAAAAAGGGGAGCAAAAGGGCTGGGACGTCCACTCTTGGAATTCACGCCCAGCCCCCTTTGTGCAAGTGTTGTACAACTCCTTTCCACAACTCCTCTTCCTCTTCTAGTTCTCTTCTAGTTCCTTGGAGTTTCTAATTTGGTTTTCTCTTGAAGTTTCTACCAATCTTTTTGAGAAAAAAAATCTGATAGTGAGTCATAGCGTGGAAGACAACAAGGTTTTGGATATCCTAATTTGCTTCAAGAAGAGTTCATGATCTAGCTGATTGTCTTTTTCTCCATTAGAGCACTACCGGGCTTCAAAGGTATAATCTGCTCATCTGATTGTTGTGGGTTATTTTGGTAGCATGGTGCTGCTGATTTCTATCTATTAGATATGTTCTATTGCTGTACATGATTGATGAGATGGATGGATTTTATCCTAGATATGATTTATGGTCTCATGGGTATTTGATTTCTGAGTCAAGTGGATCAAAAGTTTTGAAAATCTGTCCACGAGATTCACCTACTTCCAACACTTAAATTATGTCGTTCGCACACCACTCGTGATTGTCATCAGGCTAATATGCCTGGAGCAGCCCCTCCTCTAAATAGAGTGGCTCGGTACCTATGCTCTTGACATGGAGTTCAGAAATTTTTGGAGCCTACACTTAATTAGTTAAAATCCGGTGAGGAAAATAAGGCCCATTTGGTTTAGATGGGGTTTGAACTTCACATTAGAAGTACCCTTAAGCCTTGAGGTTGATCACAGGCTAAATCCGATCGAGTCATTGGGAATTGATGTGATCAGTGGCCCTTTGCTCAATTCCAATCATTCATGGGGCTCGCTCACGTAAGTTACGAATTATTTATTTATTTATTATATTCTCTTCCTATTTGGGAGCCGTAGTTAAGTATCCTTGGGCCTATGACTCATTCAAACCCAATAAATCTTAGTTCAAGAAAACTATAGTATTTACTTTTTCGTTCCACAGTAACTGAAAAGTCTGTACATGTGCCCATGTTCTCAGGGGCGGATCAAGGGGGGGGCCCGGGGTGGCTGCAGCCCACCCCAGCTTCCAGCCCAAAAAAAAAAAAATAGTTTTATATTATTGGAGTCCGGTCTATTCATAAGTCACAACTCAAGTGAGTGAAGTGACAACTCTCAAAAGTCAAAACCCATTCATATAATGTAGTAGATTTGAAACCACTCTTATTTCTCTGTCTCCTTCTCTAAGTCTCTCTGAGTCTCTGTTACAGTGTTACCTCTGTACCCTCGGTTGCTCGGTGCTGGCGAGTGGCGATTCTCTCCGGCGAGAACGACGCTCTCCGGCGACTCTCTCTCTCTCTGCCTCCAGAGTCCAGATCTCAGGTACCAATGCATATTGACGTTTTACCCATACATATTGCTGATAGCCTGATACACATGTAACACATCAATACAAGCAATTAGTTTATTTTCATTTGTCAAATCTGAATCACCAATGCAATGGAAACATGCTGGTAGTTTAGCTAATTAGCTGGAATGCTTTGTGATATCTTAGATACTGCATAATTGAAATGTCCTCATCCTTGGTTCTGGATGAATGCAACAGCTCTCCTGTCAAGAATTGAAATATGGTTTATCAAACAGCCAATAATAGGGTAGCAAAGAGCCAAAGACTCTCCTATCTTCACCACTTCCCAATCATCACCTGCCCTTGATGGTCAAGATCCAATGGGTTCCCAAAGCACAGCGGCTGCTCAATGTCAGGCCCACTTTCATGAGACCACTGTGCCAACGTAACTTCATTTTAAGGGTTTTGGGTCTTTTGGGTTTGAATCATTCAATGGGTTTTCTTTGCATGGTCATCTATAGTCACTTATGGTTGTTTTGTGTGTGACTTTTGCAGTAGAGATGTTGATTTTTAGAATGTTAACGTAGATTGGTTCACACAAAAAAAAAAAGGGTGTGAAAATGATAATTTTGTCTTTATATTTTACAATGTACCACTGTATCTTACAAGGATTTTGATTTTATGCAGTATCTAAGATATCACAAAGCATGAGGGCTAAATTATATTGTTTTAGAGAAAGATTTTAAATGTCAATACATCCGGACAAAAGTCGGGTCTTAGAACACCTATACAGTCAAATCACAAAAAAAATGGGGTTATGGTCCAACATTTGAACCATGTTTAAATTTGGTTCCAAGTTTGGGTCACTGCATGGACCCTAAGTAAAATTTGGATCCAAGTTTGAGTAGGGTTTCATGCTGAGGGTCCAAATACCCAATGCCAGGACCATAACTTACATTATATAATATGTAATTAAGAGTACGACCCCTTAACAAAAAGGTGTAGGATACAAGTTTATATATGAAATATTTGGGTATGGATTAATTATATTTTGTTTTTTGAATCTAGGGTTAGATAACACTATGCTTGTGAAACGTTTGTCTTTCATACAAGCCAACAGTGGATGTGACATGGCCTTACCTTGAGGGAAAAAAAACAAAAATACTGTGGATGGGCTGTGAACTTTTACTCAATGGGCTTGGTTAAAAAATTTGTCAAATGAATGAGCAATGGCCCACATTCAATTGGTGACACTGCAGCAATATTTCTTGATGAAGAGTTGACAGTTCTTTTCTATGTGCTGCAAACTGCAAAATGTAGTCATGGGCCCCAGTGAAATGCATGTTTATCCATGATATTGGGAGAGAGGGTTGGGTGATGTGTTTGGTTTTCTCATTATGAATAAGCATCAGGCAGAAAATCAAGCCCCACAGGTTCATCCTAACCCTCCATTTAACAATCCTAAATTTCAGAGATCTATTTACCATAGAATCTCTTGAGATTCAATCTATGGATAATAAAAGGTGAGATGGTTGTAAAATTTAAGCTATTGCCAGATGATCGAGTGGATGATAAATTAAAGCCCAAGCCATCACCCCAAGCCACAACAATGATGTTGCAGTTAAATCTTCATATATCTAAATTAGATTTTCTTTGAATCTACATATGAAATTTATTTTAAAAAATGGGTTTATAAGGTGTTTTTAGCTCTAAGATTTATTAAAATAATCGGTCTTTTGTATTGTATATTGATGATTATTTACTATCTTAATCTTAGGTTATAATGTCGCATCATCAAGCGCCCAAAAAACCAATAACTCTTCTATCGTTCTATAAGAGAAAAGATGATAAATCCGAAAGTGGCAAAACTTCCACATCTATTCCTGATATTTCAAAAACTTGATGAGGATGAGCGACGTCCTACCAAAGTTCAAGTTGCTGAAATTGAAGGAGTTAAACCTTCTTCTCGAGTCCAAAGAGTTGTAGTTGAACATTCTTCCAAAGCTCAAGAAGTTGCACTTATGGAAGTTGATGTCACTTCTTCATTTGAATGTGATCCGGGTAAACGCATTGCTATATATGAATACCCACTTAACAAACATGATGAAGTTCGGGTAGCTTATCTTAGAATGGGACCTTGTCGACCTACTCATGAGAAAGAAAAAGATTATCCGGTGACCATATTTGGAAAGCAAGGTCGACGGTTCAACGCTAATTGGTACAAACTATTCCCTTGGCTAGAATATTCACTCTACAAGGATAGAGCATATTGTTTTTATTGCTTTCTCTTTGAAACAAATCCTCCGAAGCATCCGGTATTTACCATTGATGGGTTTCAGAATTGGAAGAAGGTTAACAATGGGAAGAAGTGTCCTTTTTTGAAACATGAAGGTGGTCTTTGTTCTCCACATAGGTCGGCGACAATGTATTGTGAGAATCTAATGAATCCTTCTCGACATATAGATAGTGTTTTCAATACACTTTCTAAAGAAACAATTGCAAATAATCGGTTGCTTCTCCGAACTGTTATTCAATGTATTCGGATGCTTGCACTACAAGGGTTTCCTTTTAGAGGACATGATGAATCGAAGAAATCAAAGAATTGTGGAAACTTCATTGCAATGTTCGAGTTTTCGAAAATGTTGAACAAGAAAGTTGCCAAAATAGTAGGTGATTGTCCAGGAAATGCCAAGTATACCTCACATGGTATTCAGAAAACACTTTTGCATATATTTGCCGAAAATGTGAGAAAGAAAATACGCGAAGATGTTGGTGATGCAAAGTTTTGTATCCTTGTGGATGAAGCACAAGATAATTCACATAGAGAACAAATGGCTATTATTCTACGATTTGTTGATCGTGGTGGTTTTGTTAGAGAAAGGTTTTTTACTATTGTTGGTGTTGAAGACACTTCTGCGATAACCTTGAAAGAAGAGATTTCCAATGTTCTTGCTCACAAGAATTTGCTTATTAAAAATATGAGAAGCCAGGGTTATGACGGTGCTAGTAATATGCGTGGTCAATGGAATGGATTACAAGCATTATTTCTTAAGGAGTGTCCTTGTGCATATTATGTGCATTGTTTTGCGCATCGACTACAACTTGCATTAGTTGCGGCTTCCAAAGATGTGCCAGACGTTTGGTTATTCTTTTCGAAGTTGGCATCCATTGTTAATCTCCATGTTACGCCTAAGCGGAAGAAAGAGTTGGAGAAAGCTCGAAAAATAGAAATTGATAATTTGTTGGCAAGTGGTGTGCTTGAGAGTGGACGGGGTGCTAATCAAGTTCGCACATTGCAGCGAGCTGGAGATACTCGATGGAGCTCTCACTATGAATCTGTTTGTAGCTTAATAGAGATGTATGATGCGACTTGCACGGTTCTTGAAAGCATCATGAAGAATGGGTCTAATAACACTATGCGTGGAGAAGCTAAGGGTTCTTATGTTGCTATGAGAAATTTTGAATTTGTCTTTATGTTTCATTTATTGCATAAGACTATGGGAATCACAAATATACTATGTAAAGCTTTGCAAGTAAAGTCACAAGACATTCTAAATGCCATGGGTTTAGTCTCAAGTACGAATGAACTTCTTCAAGAGTTGAGAGAAACATGTTGGGGTAGCTTCCTTGAGGATGTGATTTCTTTTTGCAGAAAACATGACATTGATATTCCTGATATGAGTTCTCGTCATATGATTGGTACACGCCGTTCTTGCCAACAGAATGATTGTATTACAGTTGAGCATCATTATCGCGTTGATATTTTCAATGTTGTAATAGATTTCCAGTTGCTTGAGTTAAAGAGTAGATTCTCTGAGGAGGCAATTGAGCTTCTTTCTCTTAGTTCAGCTTTGGACCCGAAAGATGCTTTTAAGTACTTTCATATTGATGATATTTGCAAGCTCACTGAGAAGTTTTATTGTGAAGACTTCACGGAGCAAGAGATACATATTTTGAGAAGTCAATTGCAACATTATAAGCTTGATGTGCATTGTCATCCTCGTTTTCAGAAATTGTCTACCATTTCTGAGTTATGCCAAGCTTTAATTCAAACAGAAAAGTCAACTATTTATCATTTGATTGATAGATTGATTCGTCTTGTCTTGACTCTTCCTGTTTCCACGGCGACTGCCGAACGAGCCTTCTCAGCTATGAAACTTGTCAAAACACGACTCCGTAACAAGATGGATGACGAGTTTCTCGCGAATTGCATGGTTATTTACATCGAAAGAGAGTTTGCAAATGAAGTCGACATAGAGTTGGTGATAGATTAATTTGATAAGAAGCCACGCAAGTCAAGATTTCACTAGTGTCATGTTTTAACTTTTGTTTGTCTTTTGTCATACTTGTCAAGATCTATTGTGAAGACATTTTTTTGTTGATTTTGAGTAGTATAATAAAAATGATCACTCTTTGAAGATAGTACATAGATAGTTTTTGTTGGGATATTGTTGCTATTTTTTATAGTTTTTGGTGAGATATTGTTGCTATTTTTGTAGTGTAACTTTAGTGCAGCCCCTCCAAATTAGAAGTCCTGGATCCGCCCCTGCATGTTCTGATTTCCTGGAAACTCATAAACCGCCCATTTTCTCTAATCTTTTCACCCAATTGGACAAATGCCCATCTCAATCGGGCACCATCAGAAGTCAAGGACTTCACGTAAGTTACATGTGATTTGTTTTATGTGTCCGGATAAGGACATGCGCCTATCTCGGGAGCCACCTATAGAAGATGCCATCTTTGTTTTTTTCATTCTAAAAAAGCAATTGGGTGTACAATTAGCTAAAATCACATTTTGTATAGGTGGTTTCAACGAACCAGAGATTCGGACTCTTGTTTTATATATGACTAGCGCAGCAGGCCTACGATGGATAAAAAAAAAAAATTAAAGTTTTAATTAATTAAAA
Source organism: Camphora micrantha (assembly GCA_003546025.1). Classification (NCBI taxonomy): domain Eukaryota; kingdom Viridiplantae; phylum Streptophyta; class Magnoliopsida; order Laurales; family Lauraceae; genus Camphora; species Camphora micrantha. Next base: position 25,754,046 of record QPKB01000007.1, on the reverse strand, counting down.
TTTTTTATAAGTATTTAAAATGACCTGAGATATTCTGAAATTTTAAAAAGCTGAAAGATTTTAGAGAAATAATAAGTAAATAGTAGATATTTTAGGATATTGATTTGATTTTATTTGTGTTTAAGCATAAATTGATCGTCGCTTTCAAAACTAAATGTGAATTTTGAAACCAATCGGCTTCCGTGATAGGCCCCTTAAATTACTCATACCGAATTGCTAAAAGGAGAATAAGGAGAAAAGTAGTAAATATAGACTATGAAAGTGGCCACTTTAATTATGAGTTTGGAAAGAGAAAAATCGGCTTTCGCAATAGGGCCCTTAGATTTATTTAGTTAATTTAGTAAAGATAAATATGATAACAAAAGAATTCTGATAAAGATGGAAACTAGTGAGATTTTTGGGAAATATCAAGTAAATAGTAGATATTTTAGAAGTTTGATTTGATTATATTTGTGCCTAGGCATGAATTGAGTGTCAATATTAAATGCGGATTTTGAAATCCATTAGCTTCCATAATGGGCTCCATATATTAATCATTCTGATAATGAAACGAAAATAAGGATAAAAATGTAGTAATTACAACTTATGAAAGTGGCCCCATTAATTGTTGGTTTGGAAAGGAAGAAAATCCAGCTTTCATAATGGGACCCATATATTATTCAAACTTTGAAAAAAATAAAATAAAATAAAAAAGTTGGCTTTGACAGTGGGCACCACAGATTAATAAAAAAACAATAAAGATGAAGTTGACTATGATATATAAGTGAGCCTTAGATCTTTATAATTTGGATCTAGTATGAAGGTCCCCCAAATTGATCTACATATCCACCTATTATAAAAGTCATTACCAACTTGATCTCTATATTTCTCACCAACTTCTTCTTCTTTTTTTCTCTTTTTGTTTGTTTAGTAATCTGTTGGACTCATTGAATGTAACGTGTGTATAAGGAGAGAAATCATGTGATAAGGTAGAGATTTTAGGGGTAGAGGGAGAATTTTTGGGGATTAATTAAGAGAAATCGCGTGTAGAAAGAGAAATTCCAAGGGAAGTAAATTGAAATTGATTAAAGAGGCAAAGAGAGAGATTTTAGGGGAAATAAATGAAATAGATTAGAGAGAGGTGACTTTAGGAGGTAGTAGAATTAGAGATGATGTTAGAAAGTTTAAAATTGAATGGAAGGAATTTCAGGGGAGTTGGAGAATATTTATAACTTTTATTTGTGATGCCACGTGTCATTTTTTTGGATGGCCATATGGCGCCCTTGAAAAATAAAAAAAATTGAGGATGTGCCATGTGTCGCACTCTTGCGAAAAGATTGCTGCTTTTATATATATGATAATAATTTGACTTATATTTTCTTCTCTCTCACACACCCCAATTGAAAATTTGAAATACCTTTTATAAGGCTCACCAATTTGTTGGGAGTCCATAATATATCCAGATTCTCCGTGGGCATGTCTCATGGCTCCGGGGGTGGACCCATGAAATTAAACCTAGTGGGGATCTATGTAAATGAAATATTGGAAAACGGAATAAATGTAATATATATATATATATATATTAGGTTTAGAATTTAAAGGGGGATTTTAAAACATTTGAACTTTTTTCAGATATGAGTGGAGGCTTCATCCCCAATGCTAGAACCTGGGTCCGCCCCCGCATGGTTCATAGATTCCCAAGTACATCCCTGTAAATACATCAAAGGGACCTAATTCAGAAACTCTAGATTACTTTGCAGCATGCGGTATCTATATATTAAATTTTAGTTAAATCAGAGTTATGCTCACCCTCGGATTTATCACTTGGAAAAACATGATTAGAATATATTATTTTTCATTTTATTCACAAGTTTTAAATTTCAATCTGATGGTGGGATGGTGATTTTAATTTGGATTGGGATAAACCCAATTGGTGGGTCCTAACCTAATAATAACAGCTGATTAGACTTCCTCATCTATTTAATCTAGGACTAGGAGATGGGCCGTGCATCAATGGCCTGAAAAGTCACATTTGCAACAGCTAAATTAAGATGATTGGATGAGGTTGAAACTTGAAACCTTCACCTCTTATTACCTCTTATATAACAAGAGGTATCTGTACGTCTCATCCCACCTCGTGCTGCTCCCATCCAGGTGGAACCCACTGAAGTCGTGCCGTCGCCATTTAGCATGATGCTGCTATCCAAGAGTGAATTAAGCACATGCCACTTAATGAAAGTGAAATTAGACAAAAGAAAAAAAAAAAAAACAAAAAAAGAGGAAAGAATAGAAGGAAAGTTATTTTAAATCGGTCGGGGACATTCATGTGTATCTTAAATCGGTCGGGAACATTTATGTGTATCTATCCTTTACTGAGGACGAACTACATAGAGCCTACTTAGAGCTCTGCTGAGTATGTGATTTGGAGGGATGAAAAGAGACATTTTGGATGGGCCTATATATTAAATTATAGGTCAAGCACATGCCTCTAATCCCTTCATATGTGACCCATAAATTTAATGATCTTATATTTAAAAAAAGAATCCAACCCTCGTTCTAATGGTCTAATCCATTCGGATTAGTGAAAACTTATTGAATCGAGTGCAATTCAAGGGTCCATACGTGTGAATGGTTCGGATGGACCGTAAATCAGACCCTACTATGATGTTCCTCACCCAATGCAAAAAAAGACAGATGCAACAAACAATCTATAGTCTCAATCCCATGGAACATGAATCTGGGGGAAGATATTCCATTCATAAATTTTATAACAGCCACAACTAGTGCTAGCTACTAATAAGGTCAGGTCTAGACTGACATCAGTAGTATTTGAAGCAACAACAGAGGACCCAATAGACCTGAGTACTTTGATAATGCACCCTTCATTTGTCCCAGGACACAAACACGGATCTAAATCACAGTCAGACAATTGGGTCCAGTTCTGGGACCAGCTGTACATATCATGAACCTGACCCATTTCAGCCTCAGAGCGACTAAAGAATGGAATTGGTGGGCAACCCAAGTGGAATTTTTTGTTCTTTTTTCTGGACTTATCTTCGAGAAGTTAGTAATTTGCACGGACATTAAGTGACACTTCCACAATCTCTATCTTTCAAATGCTGAATTCTACCAGAGAGTTATCTAGGATTTTCTGTTTTTCTTCCTTATTTCATCTTTGATTTGACAAACTAGACCAAACTTCTCATGATTAAAAACTAAATTAATCCCCGGTCTTTATGTGAGTGGTGTCTGCTGTCCTATCTACTTCTTGAATCTATCCAACCTTTTGTGTCCATATCACACGTGGGTGGCTTTGACTTCGACACATATGAAATCACCAATTTTTTGTGGAAAATAAAATGAGAAAGAACAAATTTTCATAGTTCCGTGTTGACATTTTTTAACTGCTTCCCAGCTCATATGGAGAGAGAATTTTCACGAATTATGGTAAATGCCGGTTCAGACCATAAAACCATACAACCTTTTATTTTTAGCAATTTTATGCACATAGAGGTAAAAACATCACCATGAAAAATCTTTTTATCATGTTAATGTAGTGTTTTGTTTTCAAGAGGTAAAGTAAACTATGTAGAAACTTATTCCATCAATATAAAAAAAAATTTATTTTATCGGTATTTAATTGGTCCCAATAAATTATCATCTGAAAAAATATTTTACTTCATAAAATACAAGTAATGTGAATATTATACCACTTTTCCTTTACATAATCATTAGCATTAGTTTTCTATTGGCTTGTCTTGAGCTTTTACATTAGTTTTTCAATAAATTATTTAAATACGGACTAAATGTAGAATCTTAAAAGTAGAAAACAAGTCTTTACGTTCCCAGTTTCCGTAGAAAACGAATTCACAAGTTTTCCCTCGTAATACTATGGTTACTAATTTTTAGTGAGGCATTAAAAGCACAAAATAAAATGCTGTTAATTTTCAACTAAAAGATGCAGTTGTATATAAGCACGTACCCGTCAGGCATTTGGGCATTATCATGAGCCATGACAACAACGGTACCTTTGTGCAACAACGTCATGTAGAAAATCCGGGGAAAAGTATAATGCACTTACGCTGTGAAATTCTTTTATGGTTTAATGTAATTGCTTTATGTTGAGAAAAAGTGAACATATCAGCTCTATTGTTTACAATATCAGGAAAAAGTGTTTTCCATGGGGAGATAGGGAAAAAGATTTCCCAGCAAAAATCACGGAACCAGTTCTCCGCATGCACAAACATGCCCCTGCACCTTATTCCTCTTTCATATTCTACTTTAAAAGGTTGAAGGTTTTAAAATGTACTCTTTATGCTCTTTAGTGGGCTTGTTTGACAACTCTATCCTTTAGAGTCAAGTGAGGTAAAGCCCTAATTTCTATATATATATATATATATATATATATAAAACCCCACCAAAACACTTTAATTCAAATTTTCCACTATATGTTTCAAAAAAAAAAAGTCAAAAAGTAGCCTTATTTCACCACTAAAAAACAAAAAAAATACTCCATATTTCAATAAAAAAAAGTTAAAAATATTTCATAAAAAATAACTAAAAATAAAATACTATCATAACTCACTTATATTTTATTATTTCCTCAAAATAACCTTTACTCCACTAGTAAAGCCTCCAAACTGGCCCACCAAATGGCCCACTCTCAAATGAAGAGCCACGTCACCACCCCATATACCTATTACATGTAGAATCCCTCTCCCCACTAACACCCCAAACAAATAGCACAAAAGTAAAGAAAAGGGGCCCACCCTTTTTCTTCTTGTTCAACATGACCCTCTCAATGTTCCTAGACCATGATCTCTTTTCCTTCAACTTCTTCCCTCTCCTCTTCACCATCACTCATGCAGCGACCTTTGACGTCCGCAACCAATGCCCCTACAATGTATGGGCTGCTAGCGTCCTGGAGGTGGCAAGCGGCTCCACCCGGGCCAGTCGTTGTCCATCATCGGCAACCTGGGCATAGAGAAGGCCCGCATCTAGGGGCGCACCGATTGCACCTTCGACACCAATGGCCACGGAAGTTGCAAGACAGGCGTCTGTGAGGGGTTGCTTGTGATTAGAAGTACCTTATTTCTAGGATTACTGTTAGAATAAATCTCTTAATATTAGGGTTGCGTTATTGCTTAGTTGACGATTTCTTTGTTTCATGTACCACGTAGAATTAGTTGAGCTATAGTGGGCTGTTTTTACTCATTCAGTTAGAGTTTTGTAAGGCTATAAAATGCCAGACACAGTTGCTTTCAATAAATAAGTCATTCATTCAATTTGTCTTGAGTTTTTGATCACTTGCAATCATCTTGATCATCTGTTCATAACAAATTGGTATCAGAGCTCCCACTGGGCCTGAGATAAAAAAGAAAGCCGCAGTCTTTCAAGTGACTTGCAAACACAGGAGAGAGAGAGAGAGAGAGAGAGAGAGAGAGAGAGAGAGAGAGAGAGAGAGATGGCGAACAAAGGCAATAACAACTTCATCCAACCATCCATACCACGCTTTGATAGTCACTATGACCAATATTGGGGCATGCTGATGGAGAATTTCTTGAGATCCAAGGAGTTTTGGAGCTTGGTTGAGACAGGTTATGTGGAGCCAGAGGCAGGAGCAGCCGTGACTGAAGCACAACGAAAGTGACTCGAGGAATTGAAGCTTAAGGACCTAAAAGTGAAGAATAACCTATTTCAGGCAATTGATAGGACTATTCTGGAGACCATCCTGGAGAAGAACACCTCGAAGCAAATCTGGGATTCGATGAAGAGGAAATACGAGGGGAATGCAAGAGTGAAGCTTTCGATTCTTCAAGCGCTGAGGAAGGAGTTTGAGACCCTCGAGATGAAAACAGGTGAGAACATCACTGAGTACTTTGCTAGAGTTATGTCTGTTGCCAATAAAATGAGGATTTATGGGGAGCAGATGCGAGATGTAACAATTGTGGAGAAAATCCTTAGATCTTTGACTGACAGATTCAATTACATAGTCTATTCAATCGAAGAATCAAAGGACATTGATGTGCTCTCAATCGATGAGTTGCAAAGCTCATTGATTGTACATGAACAAAAGTTCCAGAAAAGCAGTAGGGAAGAACAAGCCCTAAAGGTGACATCTGAAGATAAGTTTGGAGGTAGAGGCCGAGGCAGAAGTGGTTTTAGAGGAGGGGGAAGAGGCAGAGGGCGTCAAGCCTTCGACAAAGCCATTGTGGAGTGTTACAAGTGCCATAAGCTTGGCCACTTCTAGTATGAGTGTCCTACTTTGGACAAGGAGGCAAATTATGCTGAATTGGATGAGGAAGAAGAGATATTGTTGATGTCTCATGTGGAGTTGCATGAAGCTAGGCGTGAGGATGCATGGTTTTCGGATTCTGGGTGCTCAAATCATATGTGTGGAGACAAGGCTATGTTCTGTGAGCTGAATGAGGGGCTTAGGCAGCTGGTGAAACTTGGAAACAACACAAGGATGACAGTGCTCGGGAAGGGAAATGTCAAGTTGTATTTGGATGGCTTTCATCATGTTGTCACAGATGTGTTTTATGAACCTGAATTGAAGAATAATCTTCTGAGTGTCGGACAGTTACAGGAAAAAGGTCTAGCTATCCTTATCAAATCAGGGATGTGCAAGGTCTACCACCCTATGAGAGGTTTCATTATTCAAACTAGGATGACAGCTAATAGAATGTTTGTACTGTTGGAAAGGGCTCAAGTCAAAGAAGCTTCCTGTTTCCATGCACCTGCACAAGACCTTTCCATCTATGGCATTGCATGTATGGCCATCTTAGTCATAAAGGATTAAGAACCTTGCAATACAAGAAAATGGTTTGACGATTACCACAGCTCCCTACACCAACTACACTGTGCAGTGCTTGTGTAATTGGTAAGCAGCATAGAGATCCCATCCCAAAGAAGAGCCAGTGGAGAGCATCTTAGAGGCTACAACTCATTCATGCTGACATCTGTGGCCCAATCACACCAACCTCAAACAGCAAGAAAAGGTATTCCTTGTGCTTTATTGATGACTAGTATAAAAGCATGGGTTTATTTTTTGGTAGAAAAATCAGAAGCTTTCTAGTCTTTCAAGTATTTTAAGAAGCTTGTTGAAAAAGAAATTGACCAGTTTATTAAGTGTTTAAGAACTGATAGAGGTGGTGAGTTCAACTCTGTGGAATTCAATGAGTTTTGTATGCAGAATGGAATCAAGAGGCAGCTCAACACAACCTACACTCCTCAGCAAAATGGAGTGGCTGAGAGGAAGAATAGGACAGTGATGAACTTAGTGAGGTCCATGCTTTCAGACAAGAAGATTCCCAAAACCTGCTGACCAGAGGCAGTGAACTGGACTATGTATGTGTTGAATAGGTGTCCCACTCTTGCAGTTAAAGACATGAGTACTCCAGAAGAAGCATGGAGTGGAGTGAAGCCCTCAGTTGAACACTTTAGAGTGTTTGGATGTGTGGCACATGTCCATGTGCCTAATGCAAGAAGAACCAAACTGGAAAACAAGAGCTTTTGTTGTGTGCTGCTAGGTGTGAGTGAAGAATCCAAAGGTTACAGGTTGTATGATCCTGTTGCAAAGAGAGTTGTGATTAACAGAGATGTAATTTTTGAAGAAGAGAAACAATGGGACTGGGATATGAGTTACAGGGAGCAGTTACAAATGGATTTGGAATGGGGAGAAGAAGAGAGTGGCACTGATGAAGATGGAGCAGAAGAAAGTGGTAGTGAAGGTGATGAGACAAGTGGGAATGATACCGAAGGCTCAGGAAATGCTTCTTCAAATACAATAAGTGAAGAAGATGTCCATTCGAATGAGAGAAGAGAGATACATGCTCCTATTTGGCTGAGAGACTATGTCTCTAGAGAAGGATTATCAGAGGAAGAAAATGAGTTGCATATGGCACTTATAGCTCCTGCTGATCCACTAAGCTATGAAGAGGCAGTGAAGAGTTCCAAGTGGAGGCAAGCTATGGATGCTGAAATAAGGTCAATTGAGAAGAATGAGACATCGAGTTTGACTGAATTACCAGCTGGAGCTAAGAAGATTGGAGTGAAATGGATATATAAGACCAAGCTTAATGAGTTTGGTGAGGTGGATAAGTTCAAGGCCCGGTTAGTTGCAAAGGGTTATGCTCAACAACATGGTGTGGACTACACAGAGGTATTTGCCCCAGTTGCAAGGATGGACACTGTACGCATGATCATTGCTCTAGCTGCACAGAGAAGTTGGCCTATCTATCAACTCGATGTTAGATATGCTTTTCTTCGTGGAGAATTAAGTGAGGATGTGTTTGTGGAGCAACCAAGAGGCTATGAACAGAAGGGAGGCGAGCACAAGGTTTACAAGCTGCATAAGGCCTTGTATGGACTAAAACAAGCTCCTCGAGCTTGGTTTAGTCGCATTGAGGCTCACTTTACTCATGAAGGGTTCCAGAGGTGCATCAATGAGCAAACCTTGTTTGTCAAGCAAAGCAGTGGAGGTAAAATTTTAATTGTCAGCGTTTATGTTGATGACTTGATTTTTACTGGTGATGATGAGCAAATGATGTTAGAGTTTAAGGAGTCAATGATGAAGGTATTTGATATGACTGATCTGGGAAAGATGAGGTTTTTCTTGGGTATAGAAGTGTTACAAAAGGATGATGGGATTTATGTCTGTCAAAGAAAATATGCACAGGAGGTTCTGAGACGTTTTGGAATGGGAGAAAGTAATGCGCAATGATGAATCCTATTGTTCCTGGTTTCAAAATTGGGAAAAATGGAGACGGTGTCAGAATTGATGAGACCTACTATAAACAAATAGTAGGCAGTCTTATGTATATCACTGCTACGAGGCCAGATATGATGTTTATTGTGAGCTTTATAAGCAGGTTTATGGCCAGACCAACAGAACTTCATTTGCAGGCTGCAAAGAGAGCACTAAGATACTTGAAGGGAACTGTTGATTATGGAAAATTTTTCAAGAAAGGTGGGAACAAGGAGTTGATTGCATTCACTGACAGAGATTATGCAGGAGACTTAGAGGATAGAAAGAGCACGTCTGGCTATGTCTTTATGGCATAGCCATAAAGAAACAACCTATAGTCACTCTTTCAACAACTGAAGCCGAGTTTGTGGCAGCTGCAGCCTGTGCTTCCCAAGCCGTGTGAATGTGAAGGATTTTGGAGAAGTTGAGTCATGCACAAGATGGTAGCACTACTGTGATGTGTGATAACAGCTCAACCATCAAGCTCTCAAAAAACCCTGTTATGCATGGACGCAGTAAGCACATTGATGTGCGGTTTCATTTTCTGCATGATTTAACTCGAGATGGAGTTGTTGAGCTTGTGCATTGTGGTTCTCAAGATCAAGTGGCAGATTTGATGACTAAACCACTTAAGTTGGAGGCATTTCTGAAACTTCGAGATCAGTTGGGAGTGTGTATGATGCCTAGAGTAAACTAATTACTTATACAGTAGTTAGTTTAAGGGAGGGAATGATGAGAAGTACCTTATTTCTAGGATTACTGTTAGAATAAATCTCTTAATATTAGGGTTGTTATTGCTTAGTTGACAATTTCTTTGTTTCATGTACCACGTAGCATTAGTTGAGCTATAGTGGGCTGTTTTTACTCATTCAGTTAGAGTTTTGTAAGGCTATAAAATGCCAGACACAGTTGCTTTCAATAAATAAGTCATTCATTCAATTTGTCTTGAGTTTTTGATTACTTGCAATCATCTTGATCATCTGTTCATAACAGCTTGAGTGGAAAATATATAAACAGGCACCTAACAACTTGGCCGATTACGCGCTGAAGCAATACGTTGACTTCCCTTGTAGATGCCGTCAGCATTCCCATGGAGTTCAGCCCCACCTCAGGTAGGTGCAAGGTTATAAGGTGCGTTGCTGATATCAAGGGACAGTGTCCAGTAGAGCTTAAGGCAAATGATGGGTGCAACAACCCCTACACTGTTAATAAGACTAATGAGTATTGTTGCAATTCTGGGAGTTGTGGGACTACTCTTTTGTCTAAGTGTTTCAAGGAAAGATGTGTAGATGCTTACAGTTACCCTCAGGATGATCCCACAAACTTGTTTACATCCTACTGGTACTAACTACAACGATATGTTCTGGCCATTAGGCCTCTCTCTCCCCTATTCTCTCTGTCGATTACATGTACTTCTATTCTCAACTGTACTGAATAAGATGGGGAATTAGAACTTAGATATTCGATGCTAATATGAGGGCCCCAATACAAACAAAATAAAAGGAAGTGGTGCTCCTACCATTTATGTTTACGTTACATATATGGAGCGTTTTAGTCTCTCTCTTGCCATGTGTGATTACTCTCTCTCTCTCTCTCTCTCTCTCTCTCTCTCTCTCTCTCTGCGCGTGTTCATGTCCATATTGCAAGATGTCATGCCCCGCTGATTTGCACAGGAATTATGTGTGAGGTTAGGGGACCATTAAAACTTTTCTAAACAAACCACATATCGTGACCCCCAATCACGGCCCCGCAGGATCGACGTCCACGGTGAGGTATAAGCATTTCCGTGGTTAACCATAAAAAATAACGGAAGCTTCCTCATAAATAGAAGGTACGAATAACATTGCATAGTACGCACATCATTAGATTAATGAGGTTAAAGTTTAGCAAAAGATAAACGAAAGTGATTTAGTTACATGGACACTACAAAAACTTGGCTCGGTAAAGGAATAACTACAAACTACTATCCGAAAGGTGTGGAGGCACTTGTGTGCTGGACATGAAGACTCAGATTATCCCATTGGCACACCACTCGTGATTGCCATCAAATTAATCTGCTTGAAGCGACCCACCCTCCTCCTAAAAATAGAGGGATCGGTACCTATGCACTAGGGCTGTCAAAGGGTCGGGCCAGGCCGAGCCTCGGGTTTCCCTAGCCCTAATCTCAATATATGCAGGGCCGGGCCTGAGCGGACCAAAGCCCTCAGAGGACCTTTACTATCTAGGCCGTTATCCTACCCTCAAGGGCCCGGGCTGGGCTAGGGCAGGGCTCAGGGCTTCAAAACAAGAAAACCAAATTTTTAACACTGTTACCAAAATTTGAATGTGACCAAGTGTTATGAGTGTGATCAAGCGTTATCCTGTCTAACCTCAAATGCAAAAGAACCATTAAGAAAACATCCGTTATGTTGTCTAATCTCAATTACAAACAGACCATTAAGAAAACATCGGGAGAATATTAGTCATCTCTAAATACTTTCTTTTATTGGATAAAGTCATACATGCTTTGGCGACTTGAGTTGGGTTCTAAACATATGATTTTATTAATTTTGACAAAGAAGGAAAATGGTTAAAGAGTATGATCTATTTCACACCTTTAATATGACTTTCATACAAATTTTCACATATGAAATTATTCCAGCAGTGTCTTATCTTTGAGAGTTTTAAACCATTTACACTCACCTACCTTTTATCAAATGACATTATTTTTAATTAAACATTGATCTGACTGTTACGCATTCTTGGATTTCAGTTACAAAAATAAAAGCACTTAAAAGATACTATTCGTTTAAACTTTTAAGAATTGAGAGTTATAATTATCTAATTAAAAGGATGTTTGGATTACCCTATATCCTTAAAGTTCCATGTGCATACAAACTAACTCTATGAATTGGTTGATATCCCAAGCAACTCTATATAAGATAAAGTGTATCATTATTAATAGAAATGAGTACACCCCCTTTTGCACTAACAATGATTTATAAATATAATATAAAATGCCTAAATAAGAGGCAATAAAACTAAAAGAAAGGGATTAGAAGCAATTGCGTAACACTTATTGATTATTTATTAAGTATAATACGTAACTTAAGTAATTAAATATAGATGAAATGAACCAAGTATGTATGCATGTATGGATTTTTAGGATATTTTTTAATGGGTAATAGGGTATGAAATTGCCTTCATATCCCCCATATTACTACAAAGTGATTATGATAAGGGCATTTTAGTATATATTTACATATATGTATTTATTGTATATAAAATAAATAAAAGTAAGAGGGCGAAGGCCAGGGCTGGGCCGGGCTAGTATTGTACAAGCCCTGCCCTTAAATCTCAAGGCCCGCAAAAAATTATCCAAGCCCAGCCCTAGGGCTTGTTATTAGAAACAAAAGCCCTCATTTTAAGGGCTTTTTGAGGGCCAGGCGGGCCCCCTTTCTTAGGGTCAAATTGACAGGCCTATTATGCACTGAGTATAGCATCATTAGACCACGAATAACCGACAAGTTAACATATTAACACAGATATGCAATATCAAATCAACGTAAAGACAATGTGATCATGTTAAGTCCAATGATAGGAGTCTAAGCATAAAGCTCGAATATCAATATACAGTGAACAATAAAAGACAATGTCCTATCCTAATACACTAACAATATAGGCAGTCCACATATACCAATACACCATGGGATATTCTCACTACCCTCCCATCTTCGAACCGAGTGTGCTAGAGGATAAACAGTAGAAAAATAACGCGTTCAATCAATAAATCGAGCATTCAACCTATAAAAATACATTGGATGGTTAGTCTGTATGAATACATTGGGGTTTAACCGGGGATAATCACTCCATCGAAGTTCCACCTGAAACAATTATAACCAAATACCGATCTAGAGTTGTAACCCAATCCATTTATCATTTTACAGTACTCCCACAAAGGTGCCCCTCTATGTTTGATGTTAATGGCTGAATGGTGCCTGACACAAGAATCTTAAGACAATCAGCGAGGGCTGGGTTTATCCTGCGTGAACAAAATTCAACAATCATGAGGGGAACTACTTTTCCATCAATCGTTTAGTCACTCCAATCAATCAATTTAATTCTTTTCAATTCCAACAATAGTAGTCATCCGTAAGCCTTTACAATCAAGATCACTTAGCCGCATCACGTCCGTCAATACCGATGACAATCAATGGGGATTCGATCTTCAATCAATCTAGGTTCTCATAGTGATCCCGACAATAAAAGCAATATAATCTATAGAACATGCATGAGGATTGTGGACATCAATGCCAAGACAATATAAATCAATTTCAATCATTCAATAGCCAAGGAAGACAAACAATCCAATCCTAGGTCCGTCATTGTCTTCCTAATACCAGGCTTCACTACTCGATCTAAGGAGAAAGTGGGGTCTTTGATATCCTGTCATTCCCTTGGTGCATCATTCATTTTTAATATCGTCTTAGCTCACTTTGTCCCAGTCCAATGTAGATTGTACATTGTTTCTTGTCCGACAATTTGTAAGGGTATGTTGGCTCAGAACACCCCTCAGAGTGGCCACCTATTTGGTTAGACTTGGTACCCTAGACACCCTATAATGAAGACCAATTGATGGACCACGTACTAGCGAGGGATGTTGTCGCGACCCTGGACTGGGTCACCAAGCGAGCAGGCCTAATCCGGGATTGGGACACTAATGGATGGGATTGATTGATGATGAACATTTCGTACCATGAATTTATTGTAGCCAAAACGTATACGAGTCAATAAAAAGATGTCACTCGTACACGCGATTTCCCACAGGTGTCTGCGGTGAGGATATCACAACAATATGAATATTTCTTTAAAATGCGGAAGCGTGTAGCAAATCTAATTCATACTTTCAAATCCAAAAATACCAAGACTGATAACATATTTATATAACAGAATATCAGAGTGAGCAATAATCATTAGCTATACTCAAGAGTAAATTAAAGTTTACATCAAGATCATTTAATTAAATTTCCCAAAAATAGAGGCCAACAAATGCCAATATAATCAAAGTATCAAATTCCCAAAAGAATGGCTAGTCCCAACCCAAAATGTTACGCAACTCGGGCAACCGAATGTCTAAACGATATCATCGGCGTGCCACTCTAGTAAACATTGCGGTTCTCCGACCGCCTCCTCAAGCTCCTCCTCGGGGAAACCAACAACGGGACCTGAGTATCAAAGCAAAGAGGTCAAACACAACGGTTTGGCAAGTGGGTAAAAAGGTATAACAATAATTTTCATAAAACGAAACTATCATTTATTGGAAAACAATATGCAGTATAAAACATGTAAGGTATACAAGGGAATCGAGAAACAAGCAATATGGCAACTACACGGAGCTAAGTCTTCTATCACCGAAGTGACAAGAGCATATCGAGATGTTGACCTCAATCGCCAAAGTGAAGAGGTGCAATATAAGTTACATATACATATATATAATAATAATACGGGACATGACCACAGTTGCGAACCGGGCATCGGAAACCACAGTAGCAATATGCGGCATTGGGACAAGACCACGATAATAACAGAGTAGCGGGAACCAAACTGCAGCTGATGGGACGGGAGAGAGATTTCCAATTTGGTGGATCAAACCGGCAAGGTAATCCAAGCTTAGTGGTGCCGACCAGGGTTTAAAATAACGGCCGTTACCGTGTCGTTATATTGATTATAACGGCCGAAATTTATAATGGCCAAAAAATCGTGTAAATAACGGCTCGTAACGGCCGTTATTTTGAATATAATGGCCAAATCATTATAACGGCCGTTATATTCAAAATAACGGCCACTATATCGTCTGACGAAATTTTATTTTTTTTTTATCATGTGTAGTCCTTCTTCTTTCACTTCTTTCTCTTCCCTGAGAGCTTCCTAAGGGTTTCTAAAGGGGTGTTACAACTTTTAAGGCATGGAGGAGACCTAAAAGTTTAGATCTAAGCTACTTTTGGATGGATTTGTATGTGGGGAAAGCTAATCAAACTTAAGGGACCTCTTTGGTAAGCTTATTTTTATATTTTTTTTGGAGTTATTTTCAAGATTCAACGTCAAAATAACTTAGAGGTGGTTGAGATGTGTCAGTGATAAGTCCAAAATATCACATATTTAATTAATTAATTCATATAAATTTGTGGACTTAATTAAAATAAAATGCATTGAATTCATAGATTTGCACAAAATCATGCAATTAGACTCTTTTGGTTGAATTTAAGTAAAAATCTCTTAAAAATGCATGTCTTGGTGAAATTATCAAATTCTGTATTTTTTAGCCCCATGCATAGTGGTAGGACCCGATCCAAATTTGTCAAATGATTTGAGTTTTGACCATGTGATTGATCACAAGTGGAACCCACCCTGTTTGAGCACTTTTATTCACTATCATTAACTTAACCAGGTAATGCCGGTGGGATTTAATTTTATTGCATCTAGATAATCACCATGCATCATCATGTGACCTGACTTGTAATATGGGACCCATTGCTTGCATTTAAGTCCGAGTAAACAGTATCCAAAAGTTGGGTTTTATACATGGGATGATTATTAATTTAATAAATTTATACACTCTAGTGAACCATGGATGTTATGACCCACTCAGTGGGCCCACATTAACACCAATATCATCATGTTTATAAATTGTCTTATGTGTAGGCCAAAATGGGACCGCAAGGGAGATGCACGTCCATAGATCATTCCAAGTCATTACAAGGCGTAGTGGGACCCATTCCTATTGCTAGTTTGAAAAAATCTCAAGATGCAGTTTTGGAAAATTTCAATAGAAATTGAAAGAAGGAGAATGTCCAAGCCACCTCAAATTCACAACATTTCAAGTTCAAGTGGGCCCATTTTCAATAGAGAATCAAGCCAAATCAAGGAGATTATAATGGGCCCAAGTGTCGATATTTGCAAGGTATGAAGAGTCCTAAAGATGGAAGATGCATGGTTGCACTAAAGAGTTTCAAGTTTCAAAAAGACTCCACTAGCAGTCCAAGATCCTATTATCAAGGTTACCAAATGCCACAGGTTGCATCTCAATCAAACAAGTTTTTTTTAAAGATTTGAAAATTTTCAAATATTTAAAGGATGGCAAGGAGTGCATGGACGTTAACTCCATATGTATTATGGAATTGAATCCCTCTTCCTCCCCTATTTTTTCTCTCTTTGTTCTATCCCATTAAATCTTTTCTAATAATTATCTCCCATCCCTACTCCCATTCTCACGAGGAACTCTCCTCTCCTCTCCTAATTTTTCTCCCTTTATTCTCTCCCTCTCAATTTCTAACTCCCTCATCTCTATCCTTTCTCTCTCACACACAACGTCCCTCTCTCTTTTCCCTTCTACTCATAGACACAACACCCCATCTCTCTCACGTTTTTTATTTTTTTTTCTTCTCTCTCTCTTTCTATCTCCACTCTATCACACGGCCATCATTCTCTCCCCATTAATCTCTTTCCATTTTTTCCCTCCATCTCCTACATTTCTCACTCACCTATTATACGAGGCCAAAGAAAAAAAATTGATGTGTGAAGGAAGAAGAAGAAGGATGGACGTATTATACTAGGCCAAAGAAAAAAATTTTGATGTGTGAAGGAAGAAGAAGAAGGATGGAGGGGTAGATTTGCTACTTGTAATCTAAGGAGAAATGGTGTAAGTTGATTTATTTTAGTTGATTTTATGGGTAAGCAATTTTTATTCAAAATTTGATTTTCAATTTATTAATCTATTTTCTTTATTTACGTCTTTTTGATGCCTTATTTTTTAACGATATATTGCATGCTTAAAGGCCGCTAAATACTGAAAATTTTCGAAGGAGACTAAAGTCTTTATGAAATTTCTCAATATTAATAAATCTGATTTTTCAGATTTTGGGTCCTTAATGAAATCACCCATATTTTCAGTATTTAAAAAACAACTGAACCCTGACCCTTAGATTGCAAGGCTCTCTTTCAATCTTGAATTTCAATTTAATTATTTCTGAATTTTTAATATCTCAAATTGGTTTTCTGATTATTTTTATGGTGAATGCAGTTTTTAGCATAGATCTATTAGACTAGGTTTCTAGTTTAGGATTTTTCTTTAATTCGATTGTAATTAATTTTATTCAGATTTGTAATTAATATTTAATTAGAGTAGGATTTTATATATATATATATATATTTGATAGGCTAGCACTAGTTTTCGATTAGGACAGGTACATTGTGATCATTGGCTTCCTGTGGATCAACCCGGTTTCACCGGTTATTACTACAATTGTGACGACCCTACACTTGGGGCACGATCAGTTAGATCTATACTTTTGGAGCAAAAAAAAATTCAAGTTTTAACACTTTTTCTAATATTTTATATTTTTTCATTATTTAAAACTGAATTATTTTAGATTTTTTCTTTTTTTTTTTTTTTTTAAGATTGTGTAATAAATGAACCAAAGGCTTTATATTGAGTTAGATATGATGTTACTCACTAATTTTTCCCTAGATCTAGTGTTTTAAGGTGTAGATCTAGATTTTTTTTATTTCAAAATTTGGGGCTTTTCTTGATATCATTTACATTTTTCAAATTAGTGTTCAAATGCATTTATAATGTGTTTGTTTAAAATAGATCTACACTTTTGGAACAAAAAAGTGTGAGTTTTAGCACTTTTTGTAATATTTTCATTTTTTCATTATTTAAATCCGAATTATTTTAGTTATTTTTTTTAAAGATTGTGTAAATGTGTAATACACTCATGAACCAAAGGCTTTATATTGAGTTAGATATGATGTTACTCACTAATTTTTCCCTAGATCTAGTGTTTTAAGCTGTAGATCTAGATTTTCTATTTTCAAAATTTGGGGCTTTTCTTGATATTGTTTACATTTTTCAAATTAGTGTTCAAATGCATTTATAATGTGTTTGTTTAAAATAGATCTACACTTTTGGAACAAAAAAGTGTGAGTTTTAGCACTTTTTGTAATATTTTCATTTTTTCATTATTTAAATCCGAATTATTTTAGTTATTTTTTTTAAAGATTGTGTAAATGTGTAATACACTCATGAACCAAAGGCTTTATATTGAGTTAGATATGATGTTACTCACTAATTTTTCCCTAGATCTAGTGTTTTAAGCTGTAGATCTAGATTTTCTATTTTCAAAATTTGGGGCTTTTCTTGATATCGTTTACATTTTTCAAATTAGTGTTCAAATGCATTTATAATGTGTTTGTTTAAAATAGATCTACACTTTTGGAACAAAAAAGTGTGAGTTTTAGCACTTTTTGTAATATTTTTCATTTTTTCATTATTTAAATCCGAATTATTTTAATTATTTTTTTTAAAGATTGTGTAAATGTGTAATACACTCATGAACCAAAGGCTTTATATGGAGTTAGATATGATGTTACTCACTAATTTTTCCCTAGATCTAGTGTTTTAAGCTGTAGATCTAGATTTTTTTATTTTCAAAATTTGGGGCTTTTCTTGATATCATTTACATTTTTCAAATTAGTTTTCAAATGCATTTATAATGTGTTAGTTTAAAATAGATCTACACTTTTGGAACAAAACAGTGTGAGTTTTAGCACTTTTTGTAATATTTTTCATTTTTTCATTATTTAAATCCGAATTATTTTAGTTATTTTTTTTTAAAGATTGTGTAAATGTGTAATACACTCATGAACCAAAGGCTTTATATTGAGTTAGATATGATGTTACTCACTAATTTTTCCCTAGATCTAGTGTTTTAAGCTGTAGATCTAGATTTTTTTATTTTCAAAATTTGGGGCTTTTCTTGATATCATTCACATTTTTCAAATTAGTGTTCAAATGCATTTATAATGTGTTTGTTTAAAATAGATCTACAGTACTTTTGGAACAAAAAAGTGTGAGTTTTAGCACTTTTTGTAATATTTTTCATTTTTTCATTATTTAAATCCGAATTATTTTAATTATTTTTTTTAAAGATTGTGTAAATGTGTAATACACTCATGAACCAAAGGCTTTATATGGAGTTAGATATGATGTTACTCACTAATTTTTCCCTAGATCTAGTGTTTTAAGCTGTAGATCTAGATTTTTTTATTTTCAAAATTTGGGGCTTTTCTTGATATCATTTACATTTTTCAAATTAGTTTTCAAATGCATTTATAATGTGTTAGTTTAAAATAGATCTACACTTTTGGAACAAAACAGTGTGAGTTTTAGCACTTTTTGTAATATTTTTCATTTTTTCATTATTTAAATCCGAATTATTTTAGTTATTTTTTTTTAAAGATTGTGTAAATGTGTAATACACTCATGAACCAAAGGCTTTATATTGAGTTAGATATGATGTTACTCACTAATTTTTCCCTAGATCTAGTGTTTTAAGCTGTAGATCTAGATTTTTTTATTTTCAAAATTTGGGGCTTTTCTTGATATCATTCACATTTTTCAAATTAGTGTTCAAATGCATTTATAATGTGTTTGTTTAAAATAGATCTATAGTACTTTTGGAACAAAAAAGTGTGAGTTTTAGCACTTTTTGTAATATTTTTCATTTTTTCATTATTTAAATCCAAATTATTTTAGTTATTTTTTTTAAAGATTGTGTAAATGTGTAATACACTCATGAACCAAAGGCTTTATATGAAGTTAGATATGATGTTACTCACTAATTTTTCCCTAGATCTAGTGTTTTAAGGTGTAAATCTAGTGTTTTGGGGCTTTTCTTGATACACTACAAGAAGTTGCACTTTTAGCGACATTTTTTGCCGACGCTTTTAGTAATTCGTCGGTAAAGATATACTTTTGCCGACGAAATTGTTAGCGTCGGTAAAAATTAGCATTTTACCGACATTTATAGTAAAACGTCGGCCCAGTCATACTTTTTACCGACGTTTTATGGATAACGTCGGTAAAGGTATATATTTTACCGACGTTTTATACAAAAACGTCGGTAAAGGTGTTCAAAATATGTTCACCCTCACCGATGAATTAAAAATCGTCGGTAACATGATTGTTATTTTATTTTTTTTATGTTTTATTTTACCGATGAAACACAACGTCGGTAAACGTCTATTTATATTCTTTCTATTTTTATTTATTCTGTTGCCGACGAAAAAAACGTCGGTAAAAGTATAAAATGTTCTTTATTTATGTTTTATTTTACCGACGAAAATAAACGTCGGGAAAAGTATTTTTTACTATTTGGTCTTTTACCGACGACATGAAACGTCGGCGAAAGTCTTTTAATTTTTTATTTTTTCCCGTTTATTTTACCGACGAAAAATTAACGTCGGCAAAAGTAATTTTATATTTTTTATATTATGTATTATTGTGCCGATGAAAAAAACATCGGCAAAAGGGTTTTATATTTTACATATATTTATTGTACCAACGAAACCAAACGTCGGTAAAATAAATATCAGTAAAAGTATTTTATGCTTTTTATTTTTATTTCTTATTTTTCCGACGAAAAAAAACTTCGCTAAAAGTATTTTTTTTAAAAATGGTATATATTTTTTTTCAATATAGTTATCATGTTTATACACCTTTGTAAAAAAATATACCTTTTCTTGTACCTATATTCAATATAAAATATGCATGCAAACAAAAGTTGCTAAATAAACAAATAATCATCACCATTTTTCATCAAATCATTTATCTCATTAAACATATATTACAATCAATAATGATACAATTACATATAAATGTCAAATATACATAAACAAATAAATTAAAAAGAATAAAACACCCCTAGAAATTTGCAACCGACCCCAAAGCGTCCATCAATATGCAAAGACAAAAATAACATTAGAATCATTTCAATGAATGAAATTATAAATGAAAGACAAACATATATATATATATATAAATCTTTTCTTAAGTTATTCGGCGGCCTGCTTTCCAGCTTAAGTGTTGAGAATCAGGCGGTTTTTTGTGTCTAATTCGTTTACCTAAAGTCCGATTCACTAACCGTCAATTCGTAGAAGTTACTTTGGCCTTAAATAAGGTACCCATGTCGGTTTTTGATTTGTTTGGCGGCCATTTCCCGTTCCGGACCCCCAACGGGCCGTTTTCGAGTCTAAGTATTGGAAAATTCGATGTTTTTGCTTCTAATTCTCTAATTGAGAGTCTTATTTGCGAACCGTCAGTTCTTACAAGTCATACTAGCCTCGAACGAAGTGCTCGTGCCGGTTTCTGATTTTTTGGGGGGCCGTTTCCCGTTTCGGGCCCCCGGCGGGCCGTTTTCGAGTCCAAGTGTGTTGGAAAATCCGATTTTTTTGCTCCTAAATTTCTAACAAGGAGTCATATTTGCAAACCGTTAGTTTCTACAAGTCACACTAGCCTTGAACGAAGTGCTCGTGCCGGTTTTCAATTTTTTCGGGGGCCGTTTCCCGTTCTAGACTCCTGGCGGGCTGTTTTCGAGCCTAAGTGTTGGAGAATCCGATGTTTTCGCTTCTAAATCTCTAACCGGGAGTCCTATTTGCAAACCGTCAGTTCCCGCAAGTTACTTTAGCCTCGAGTGAAGTGCTCGTGCCGATTTCTTATTTTTTCGAGGGCCGTTTCCCCTTTTCCAGACCCCCAGCGGACCGTTTTCGAGCCTAAGTGTTGGCACATCGTCGATTGTCGCTTCTAAATCTCTAATCGGGAGTCCTATTTTGCGAACCGTCAATTCTCACAAGTTACTATACTCTCGAGCGAACTGCTCTTGCCGGTTTTCGATTTTTTCGGGGCCGTTTCCCATTCCGGACGAATTCTTTAAAATCAGAGACCTTTACCGACGATTTTTTTTTTTTACTGACGAAAATGATTGTCACGAAATTTATTACCGACGTTTAATTTTACACATCGGTAAAGCCCTGTTGTTTTTTTCCTCCCCCACCACAAAAAAGCCCTATTTTATCCTCTCTCTTGCTTGATCTCTCTGCACTCTCTTGATCTTCTCTCTCTCGCCCTCTCTGGTCTCTCTCTCTATCTCGCTCAGCCCTCTCTCTCTCTTACCCTCTCTGATCTCTCTGATATCTCGCTTAGCGACGTTTCCTTGAAAACGGTCGGCAAAGTTCAATTTTATTATTAACTTGATTTTAGGGAAAATAAACATTTCTAAAAATAAAATGAAACATTATCGACGAATTTTATGACGTCTGTAAAATGAAAATACAAAAGCGGAGTCCTTTATCAACAAATTTTTTTTCTCGACGAAAATTAGCATCGAAAAATTTATTACAAACGTTTAATATAAAACGTCTATAAAATTTGATAAACTTTTTTACTTGCTTTAAATAATAAAAAAAATAATTTTGGGCAATTAAAAGTCATTTCTTGCGACTAAATATAAACATCCCAAACGTCCCACTTCTTTTTTTTCCCTCTCCCGCCTCCAATTTTTGCTCCAAAAGCCCTCTTTCCTCATTCCCTCTTTCCTCATTCTCGCTCTCTGCTCCTCTCATTCTCGCTCTCTGCTCCTCTGCTCCTCTCATTCTCGCTCTCGCTCTCTGCTCCTCTCATTCTCGCTCTCGCTCTCAACGCTCTCTCTGCTTTCTCTCTCTCTGCTCTCGCTCTCTCTGCTCTCTTGCTCTCTGCTCGCTTCTCACTCTCTCTCTCTCTCTCTCTCTCTCTCTCTCTCTCGCTCTCTCTACTCTTCTCTCACTCTCGCGCTCTCTCTCTCTCTATCTCGCTCTCTCTCTATTTCTCTCTGCTCTCTCTCTCTCGATCGATCTCTCTCTGCTCTCTCTCTCTTTCTCTCTCTCTCTCTCTCTCGCTCGCTCGCTCTCTCGATCTACTCTTTCTCTCTCTCTCTCTCTCTCTCTCTCTCTCTGTGTGTGCTCTCTCTCTCGCTCTCTTTCCCTCTCCCGCTGTCGCCCCTTCTCTCTGGTATGCTCTCTCCTCTACTTCTCATTTTTTTTTTCTAGTTAGGGAAAAAAAAAAGTATGCCCTAGCGATTTTTCATCTCTATTCTTTCATTTTTCAATTTTTTTCTCCCTCAGGTTTGCAATCCATCTCTCTGCGCTCTCGCTCTGTCGATTTGCTCACGATTTCTGCAGCCATCTGAGGTATGATTTTTTTTTAAATTTATGTGAATGTAGATTGTAAATGTGTTTTCATGCTTGCAGATTTTTTAGTTATTATTTTTTGTGATGGTGGTGGTGTGACAGTGGCAATGGACAGATGGAGTGATTTTTTTTTATTTTTTAAAGGTTTTAGCTGTTTTGCAAGGATTTTTCTTTTACTTGGCTTGCAATGTTGAAAGGAGTGAATGTCAGGATTCTCTCTGTTCTATTAAACAGTGATATTAATCACTTTGATTTGGTTTCTACTGTTCTATTGCCCTTCTCTTACCTATGAAGCGCTGAACATTTATATATATATTATTCTTGCATTCCTAGATTTTTCATTGAACGGATGAATTTATGCATGTTTAAGCTCCTAAGCCTGCTTTTCATGTTCTGTGTACTTGTTTAACCTCTCTTTCTTGAGATGAACGGTAAGAAGTTCAGAGAGTTGAATGTTACATAATGTCCTGGCTGCACATTTTGCATACCATATATGCAGTTACTGTGAAATATTTGTACAATATGGAAAAAGCCATTTATGTTGTAAAGTGATAGCAGTGTATGATGGTTATGTGAGTGTATTGTAGATCATGCAACGAGAACTTTACCAACTAGTGCTTGAAAACTCAGCTGAGTACGAGCTGACCATCTCTGGTTACTACTGAGTTGGTTTGGTTTGGACTCATCCAAGTTGACTTTTAAAGGGGCTTTATAGTATAAAATAGTGTTTTTAATTTTTAAAGGGAGTTGAACAAAAAAATTTAAAGGGAGTTTCTACAATTTATATTCCCTACTCCCTAGGGTTTGGGGTTCCCAAGTCCCAACCTCTATATACCAATTGCCATCTTTATATATTATTTAAAGGGGGAGTTTCTGCAACTTTCTTATAGTCCCTACTCACTAGGTCTAGGGTTCCCAAATCCAACCTCTGTATCCCAATTCCTAACCTTCACTTCCCAGGCTCCTTCACTTTCCTAGTGTATATGGTTTCCAACCCCCCCTTAACTTCCTTAGGGTTTAGGAACTTGATTAAGTTGGGGTTTAAGGTCCCAAATTGGGTTTGTTGACCTAATAAGGCGATGGAGTTGCAGGCTTTCATGGTCTATCCCTCATCTTACAAGCCTTCTAGCCACCTTTCTTCCATAAATTACTTGATTTAGATGCAGTTTATAGACTTCCAAGCCCCTTAAAGGCCCATGGGAGCCGGGCCACGTCCCGGGACAAAAAAACCCGGGACAAGTAGCATTTTACCTCCACAAAACAGCCATTTGTCAAAAATTCAAGTCGCTCAAAGGCTCAAAGCACACTCCTCTTATATACACTAACAGGAGTTGATCTCACTAGTGCCAAATTTTTACTTTAAACAGCTCAAGTTGCTTGCAAATTGACTGTAGTGAAGTTCGACTGCTTCAACCCAGGGATTCACATGTGAGATGTGACTCGCATCTAGTGTACGCAGTTGCTATTGCAGCTTTTACCTGTTCATGCCTACACTAGGTGCCACTGTGTGGTCCTTTTCAATGTTTAAATCATTCATGAGGTCACATCACATCCTTTGAGGCATCTTTCATACTCGTCCCAACCCACTCATGTAATGGATTATGAAACTCTTCTGTATTCTTTCATTTCACCACCTTTTGAGTTTTTCAACCAGAAACAAGGTTATCTTAATCATGTATAATGCCACTCCCAGGTTAAAATATGGAACTTGTCTTCTTTCAACAAGGTAATGATGTGGAAAGAAATTTATTGACTCGGCATTTCCATCGGTTCAAGCAAAAGTCATCCATCTGATCCCAGGACTTCTTGTAGGATGAAATTAATTTAATGCCTCTGGATTAATACCTACTATAATCCTTGATGTATATTGCCTTTTCAAGAGATGGGTTTGTAGAGGCTGATATAGGTTGATAAAAATGAAATCACAACATTACATCTGATACCAATAGACATCTGATCTTCTTTATAATGATACAACCACACACAACCCAAGTTCCTAACCACAACATTACATCTGATACCAATAGAATAGACATTTGATCTTCTAAATACTGGTACAATCACACACAACCCAAGTTCCTAACCAACAAAACTGAGCCATTGATCCGTGGTGGTTTTTGTGAGAAGGAAGATGCCTTGTAAATGAGTTATCAATGGATTAACAAATACATGTGTATTGGTTTTTACTTTCTAGAGATATTTTATCCTATGAACAACTGTATATGCAGTCCAATTCTATTGATTTCACTTGGACCCACCTTCAAACAATGCATGCCCTTTCTTTTGTTGGCATCCCAGCTGAGGGTCCCAACCCTGTCAGAGTCGCACATGTGAGAAGACACAACTCAGGCAAGTCCTTTCAAATGGACACACACATGAGACTGTCGCAATTATCCAACCATTGTATCATATCCAATACTTCTGTTTTTATTTGTAAAATTGTTCTATTATGTGAAAACAACATTCTGCCAACCTCAGTTGGACAGGATAAGATTCTGAGGATATTTTATTTTGACTAAGCACCATTTGTGGATGATAGTTTTGTTCGTTTTTGTTTTTAAGAATTTGGGTGTTCTTTGGGCTTAAGCCATTTTTCTTTAAACTTGTTTTTTATTTCCAATGACTTTGGGAACAGATGCTAAGCACCATTTGCGAGTGTGGGATGAAACCTATGCATAGGGAAGTCATACTTTACAGGAGCCAATGAAGATTCTGATTCTTGAGCCAAACAGCTGGTTTTTGTCACCTTACTACCCTCATCATAGCTCTTATCATGATTATAGTAATTAAGCTTGTTCATTGTATCGTACACATCTGATTGCAATGTGATAAATCCATCCTTCTCTGTTCATTGCTCACTGGTAATGTCTTTTGCACCGTGTCATACTCATTATTCATCTCTATTCTCTTCATCTATTTTTATCATTCTTCATTCTTGTTTGAGGAACCAATCAGGTTTTCTCCATTTGTTTGTCACCTTTATTTAGTCACTGTCATCATCGTCATTTATATGTTCCTTATCCTAAATAGATTGTGTTCACATCATTTGCGATGTTTGTTGCAACTTTTGTCATCATGTTAGTTCATGCCTTTTAGTGGCATTCAAAGTTGAAAATGCATATTACAGTGATTTTCCTGTGCAATTGTTAACTAAAATTTCTATCCAGAGAACCTCAACATGAAAGTACGTTGTGATAATCAAACTCTAATTATTGACTGAATCTGAATGGAAGACTTGGGTTGTTTAGACTTGAACAGAACAGTTAGAGAAAACAAGTGAAGAGAACTGTCCACAGTATAAGCTTGAACAATTTTTATGTTTTGGGTACCTCCAACCTAGCTAGGAGGGTGGAACCCAAGAGAGCCCACACCATGAGAGTCCACACAAATGAAAATGATAGCCCATAAAGTGGAAAGAGAAGTCCACACACAGAGAAAGATTAGCATGCTGCCTAGGGATCTCTGGGTTGTGACATGCATGGTTGCTAACCAACAAGCCAGGTTAGAGAATTAATGAGAATTAATTCCAAAATCTTTGGGAGCAAAAAAGAAAAACTAAAAAACCGACTGAAGGTTGACTCCAAAATGATTTCCATTTCCATTTAATGTAAATTGCTGACATTCACTTTACTAATATTATTAATTTCTGCTAATAATTATTTATTTTCCTTGTCACTTTGCTTTAAGCCAGATTGAAGATATGCCTCGGGATAATCGGGTGAAACGTGCTCGGAAGATCGCAGATGCACTCGGGTTAGCTCGTGTAGACAATACACCTGAGGCCTCAACACAACCTCCACCAGCTGCTCTTATAGTTACACGGTCTGGAGGATCAGGGAGCACCCCTGATTTGGCAGCCCCCCAGCCTCTACCGATTCAGCCTCCGATCACACAGCCCTCGCCGTCCCAGCCTCGGCCGTCCCAGCTTCCGACGAGTCCTCATACAGTCGGAAGCAGCGTAGGTGCGAAAATTATTTGCTTCTAAAATCCTAAATTCACCTAAATTTCATGATTTTTGTTCACTAACTCATTTAGCACTGTCATCTTAACAGCATCAGCCCCAGTCTCGGAGGTTCCGAGTCGTGTAAGGGGTGTTACGCGAGGGAAGAATGTGACAAAGCTGAGGAGACAGCTGGGTTATAACATCCCGGTCCCGATCCCCATCTCCAGTCATAGGCCAGAAGGGGAACATGCCCCATCACTGGTTAACCATCTTGGGTTAGCCATTAGAGAGGGTGCCCCAGTCAGGCCCCATGGTTGGAAGAAGCTTGACAGTGGGATCAAGCTTGCTGTCATTACTGCAGTAAAGGTAAACTGAAACGAGAAATATCAACCAAACTGATTATAGTTGTGCTCCTCATTACAATATCTGATTATATTTTGTTACTAGTAATCTTTGTATGGCTCTCCCCTAATTGCAGCAATATTTTGATATCGGGGACTATGAGGGCGATATGCAGCTCAGGGCGGACATTGACCGCCAATGCGGGGTTTCGTACAGAAGTTGGAAGTATGAGCTGCATTGTCACTATCTCGAGCTGTAGGAGCAGGGGGTTCCTCGACCCCAGGACCACCCGGCAGAGGGTTGTGATCTAGCTGACTGGCAGTTGATGGTCTCACAGTGCTGGGAATCACCAGCATGGAAGGTAATTTTGGGATGTTATCTACAACAATTGATTATATTCCAACGTAATTCTATTAGTAATGATTTTATAAATGACTGCTATTGTATTATTGTTTTTCTATGTAGGCGAAGTCGAAAAAGGCTCAAGAGAGTCGAGCCAAGCTGCCATATAATCATACTAGTGGCTCCAGGTCATTTGCATCGAGGATGTCTCTGATGGTACTAATTATATTCATATGAAGAAACTTGATTAAGTTTATTGTTTTATCAATATGTAGCTGCGTTACATTATCTAATACAAAGCTATTTCAAATGATAGATGACACAGAATGCCGGTCAAGCGCCGCCTATTACTCAGTTTTTCCGCGACACCCACTACAGACAAAAGAGTAATGAGTGGGTAAATGAGGTGGCTCAGCAGAGACATGTACGTTTGCTAATAAATCATTTATGACCAGTAATGCCATAAAACCATTCCAAATCCCTTATTGATTTAAATGGCAGGAGGCCTTGGTGCAGCGGACTGAGGAGCAGTCACAGCCCTCTGTCACAGCTCCGATGACTGAGGAACAGATTGTTGTCGATGTGCTTGGGACGAGGTCGGGATACTTAAAAGGGTATGGGATATACACGAGGACCTCTTCATCTTCCACACAGTCTCGGGCACCGGATCCTGAGGTGATTGCACTGCGGGAGCAGCTAGCTGAGCAGGGTAGGAGGCAGGCTGAGCAGGACAGGAGGCAGGCTGAGCAGGACAGGAGGACACCTGCACTTGAGGCCCTTGTTCAACAGTTGGCAACTGCGGCAGGGATGGATCCGACCATCTATTTCGACATCACGAGAGGGACCACTTCTGTTGGTGATGGCACAGCTACTGGAGATCATGATGCGACCCTTTGGTTAGTAGATTATTCTTTTATTCATTAGTTTTCCATTCAAAGGATAGAGTATTTTTAATTGTGGGAGTGTTTTTAGTATCTTCTTCAATTAAATGCTAAAGAATCAGTTTGTTTCCATGTAATTGGATACATTAGAACTCATCATTAGGTAGACTCCAACAAAGGATTATTAGAGAGGTGATGCGTGAAAAAAATAAGGTGGAGACCTAGATGAGACTCATAGTTTTTGAAATAATAAGGTGATGGCTAGATATTCAATTCCATTTTCTCAAAATTCATTAGTTTTCCACTAGTGATCAAAATAATTATATGAGTCCCTTCATGATTATCAATACTTGATGAGCCATATCATGGCCCCCGGAAAATTCGGAAATCGGCATGAGCATTTCACTCGAGGGTAGAGTAACTTGTAGCAACTGACGGTTTGCAAATAGGACTCCCGGTTAGAGAATTAGAAGAGAAAACATTTGATTTTCCAACACTTAGGCTCGAAAACGGCCCGTCGGGGGTCTGAAATGGGGAACGGCCCCCGGAAAAATTGGAAACCGGCACGATCACCTCGCACGAGGGTAGAGTAACTTGTAGCAACTGACGATTCGCAAATTGGACTCCCGGTTAGAGAATTAGAAGAGAAAACATTTGATTTTCCAACACTTAGGCTCGAAAACGGCCCGTCGGGGGTCCGAAATGGGAAACGGCCCCCGGAAAAATCGGAAACCGGCACGAGCACTTCGCTCGTGGGTAGAGTAAGTTGTAGGAACTGACGGTTCGCAAATAGGACTCCCGGTTAGAGAATTAGGAGCGAAAATCGACGATTTTCCAACACTTAGGCTCGAAAACGGCCCGTCGGGGGTCCGAAATGGGGAACGGCCGCCAGAAAAATTGGAAACCGGCACGATCACCTCGCACGAGGGTAGAGTAACTTGTAGCAACTGACGGTTCGCAAATAGGACTCCCGGTTAGAGAATTAGAAGAGAAAACATTTGATTTTCCAACACTTAGGCTCGAAAACGGCCCGTCGAGGGTCCGAAATGGGGAACGGCCCCCGGAAAAATCGAACACCGGCACGATTACCTTGCACGAGGGTAGAGTAACTTGTAGGAACTGACGGTTCGCAAATAGGACTCCCGGTTAGAGAATTAGGAGCGAAAATCGACGATTTTCCAACACTTAGGCTCGAAAACGGCCCGTCGGGGGTCTGAAATGGGGAACGGCCCCCGAAAAAATTGGAAACCGGCACGATCACCTCGTACGAAGGTAGAGTAATTGGTAGCAACAGACGGTTCGCAAATAGGACTCCCGGTTAGAGAATTAGAAGAGAAAACATTTGATTTTCCAACACTTAGGCTCGAAAACGGCCCGTCGGGGGTCCGAAATGGGAAATGGCCCCTGGAAAAATCGAAAACCGGCACGATTACCTCGCACGAGGGTAGAGTAACTTGTAGGAACTGACGGTTCGCAAATAGGACTGCCGGTTAGAGAATTAGGAGTGAAAATCGACGATTTTCCAACACTTAGGCTCGAAAACGGCCCGTCGGGGGTCCGAAATGGGAAACGGCCCCCGGAAAAATTGGAAACCGGCACGATCACCGCGCACGAGGGTAGAGTAACTTGTAGCAACTGACGGTTCCCAAATAGGACTCCCGGTTAGAGAATTAGGAGTGCAAACATTTGATTTTCCAACACTTAGGCTCGAAAACGGCCCGTCGGGGGTCCGAAATGGGAAACGGCCCCCGGAAAAATCGAAAACCGGCACGAGCACTTCGCTCGTGGGTAGAGTAACTTGTAGGAACTGACGGTTCGCAAATAGGACTGCCGGTTAGAGAATTAGGAGCGAAAATCGACGATTTTCCAACACTTATGCTCGAAAACGGCCCGTCGGGGGTCCGAAATGGGGAACGGCCCCCAGAAAAATTGGAAACCGGCACGATCACCTCGCACGAGGGTAGAGTAACTTGTAGCAACTGACGGTTCGCAAATAGGACTCCCGGTTAGAGAATTAGGAGCGAAAATCGACGATTTTCCAACACTTAGGCTCTAAAACGGCCCGTCGGGGGTCCGAAATGTGGAATGGCCCCCGGAAAAATTAGAAACCGGCACGATCACCTCGCACGAGGGTAGAGTAACTTGTAGCAGCTGACGGTTCGCAAATAGGACTCCCGGTTAGAGAATTAGAAGAGAAAACATTTGATTTTCCAACACTTAGGCTCGAAAACGGCCCGTCGGGGGTCCGAAATGAGAAACGGCCCCCGGAAAAATTGGAAATCGGCACGATCACCTCGCACGAGAGTAGAGTAATTGGTAGCAACTGACGGTTCGCAAATAGGACTCCCGGTTAGAGAATTAGGAGCGAAAACATTTGATTTTCCAACACTTAGGCACGAAAACGGCCCGTCGGGGGTCCGAAATGGGGAACGGCCCCCGGAAAAATCAAAAACTGGCACGATTGCCTCGCACGAGGGTAGAGTAACTTGTAGGAACTGACGGTTCGCAAATAGGACTGCCGGTTAGAGAATTAGGAGTGAAAATCGACGATTTTCCAACACTTAGGCTCGAAAACGGCCCGTCGGGGGTCCGAAATGGGAAACGGGCCCCGGAAAAATTGGAAACCGGCACGATCACCTCGCACGAGGGTAGAGTAACTTGTAGCAACTGACGATTCCCAAATAGGACTCCCGGTTAGAGAATTAGGAGTGCAAACATTTGATTTTCCAACACTTAGGCTCGAAAACGGCCCGTCGGGGGTCCGAAATGGGAAACGGCCCCCGGAAAAATCGAAAACCGGCACGAGCACTTCGCTCGTGGGTAGAGTAACTTGTAGCAACTGACGGTTCGCAAATAGGACTGCCGGTTAGAGAATTAGGAGCGAAAATCGACGATTTTCCAACACTTAGGCTCGAAAACGGCCCGTCGGGGGTCCGAAATGGGGAACGGCCCACAGAAAAATTGGACACCGGGACGATCACCTCGCACGAGGGTAGAGTAACTTCTAGCAACTGACGGTTCGCAAATAGGACTCCCGGTTAGAGAATTAGAAGAGAAAACATTTGATTTTCCAACACTTAGGCTCGAAAACGGCCCGTCGGGGGTCCGAAATGGGAAACGGCCCCCGGAAAAATCGAAAACCAGCACGAGCACTTCGCTCGTGGGTAGAGTACCTTGTAGGAACTGACGGTTCGCAAATAGGACTCCCGGTTAGAGAATTAGGAGCGAAAATCGACGATTTTCCAACACTTATGCTCGAAAACGGCCCGTCGGGGGTCCGAAATGGGGAACGGCCCCCGGAAAAATTGGAAACCGGCACGATCACCTCGCACGAGGGTAGAGTAACTTGTAGCAACTGACGATTCGCAAATTGGACTCCCGGTTAGAGAATTAGAAGAGAAAACATTTGATTTTCCAACACTTAGGCTCGAAAACGGCCCGTCGTCGGGGGTCCGAAATGGGAAACGGCCCCCGGAAAAATCGGAAACCGGCACGATCACCTCGCACGAGGGTAGAGTAACTTGTAGCAACTGACGGTTCGCAAATAGGACTCCCGGTTAGAGAATTAGGAGTGAAAATCGACGATTTTCCACTCGGAAAACGGCCCGTCGGGGGTCCGAAATGTGGACTGCCCCCGGAAAAATTGGAGGCACGATCACCTTGCACGAGGGTAGAGTAACTTGTAGCAACTGACGGTTCGCAAATAGGACTCCCGGTTAGAGAATTAGAAGAGAAAACATTTGATTTTCCAACACTTAGGCTCGAAAACGGCCCGTCGGGGGTCCGAAATGGGAAACGGCCCCCGGAAAAATTGGAAACCGGCACGATCACCTCGCACGAGGGTAGAGTAACTTGTAGCAACTGACGGTTCGCAAATAGGATCCCGGTTAGAGAATTAGAAGAGAAAACATTTGATTTTCCAACACTTAGGCTCGAAAACGCCCGTCGGGGTCCGAAATCGAACGGCCCCCCGGAAAAAACGAAAACCGGCCGATTACGCACGA
Source organism: Camphora micrantha (assembly GCA_003546025.1). NCBI lineage: Eukaryota > Viridiplantae > Streptophyta > Magnoliopsida > Laurales > Lauraceae > Camphora > Camphora micrantha. The sequence continues at coordinate 25,721,763 of QPKB01000007.1, read as the reverse complement.
GGGTAGAGTAACGTAGGAACTGACGGTTCGCAAATAGGACTCCCGAGAGAATTAGGAGTGAAAACGGGCCCCGAAAACGGCCCGTCGGGGGTCCGAAAATCGGAAACGGCACGATCACCTCGCACGAGGGTAGAGTAACTTGTAGGAACTGACGGTTCGCAAATAGGACTCCCGGTTAGAGAATTAGGAGCGAAAATCGACGATTTTCCAACACTTAGGCTCCGAAAACGGCCCGTCGGGGTCCGAAATGGGGAACGGCCCCGGAAAAAATTCGCACGAGGGTAGAGTAACTTGTAGCAACTTCGCAACAGGACTCTTAGAGAATTAGGAGAGAAAACGAAATTTTCCAACACTTAGGCTCGAAAACGGCCCGTCGGGGGTCCGAAATGGGGAACGGCCCCCGGAAAAATCGAAACCGGCACGATCACCTCGCACGAGGGTAGAGTAACTTGTAGCAACTGACGGTTCGCAAATAGGACTCCCGGTTAGGGAGTTAGAAGAGAAAACATTTGATTTTCCAACACTTAGGCTCGA